>OX422217.1:261171018-262371018 GCA_949130495.1 Sambucus nigra
GGGTGAGTTTGGATAATGTTCCATTACTCCTAGGAAGTAATACATGTAGAAATTCAGTGGAAATCTTGTGAGGCGATGCCAAAGAAAATTACATCAATCCCACTATAGTTTTCGTTACCTACCATATATTCATCCTCACACCATGACTCCTCAAGCTTGTGACAACCCGCATTCCGAAATAAGGGGTGGCCAGCCTGATACTCTAATAAATACGAAAATCATGGATGGGAATCATTCTCAGCATCACAAATATAACACGAGTATACGGGAAAACCACCCAATAATTCAGAAAATGGGTTGCCAAAACATTTAATATTATTAAAAGATTAAGTTAAGAAAATAATTTAAGCAACCCATTCTAAAAGATAGTGGAATTTCCAAGTTAACATACATATATATCAACCTCCATAATAAATGTACAAGAAGAGGATCGAATAAGCTGTTGGTTCATAGTTACACAAAATGAATCACAACAGTTTAATATGATACATATTACATCCATTAAACAAGTACAAAGTTGGGCCACACGCCCGAATGACAAACCCGATCATATATAGAATACAAAAATGAGGGCGTCTAACAAAACATCCTGTAATATCCGCAAATCTCACAGCTCCTCGAAAACATAAGGTTGGAAATATCAACACAGGCGTCCTTGCGGAGGAGCACCTGGGCAGATACAATAACATGCACAACATGAAAGAGATGAACGGGTCAGGGCCCGATTTTTATATAGTTCCCAGATGAATAAGAAGCATGATAGCTATGAACAGTTAATCATGAATGATGAAGAAAAAATATCTAACACCCTAAACATGAATCATAAATGAGATAGTTAAATTGACATGCCTACAATTACATTATGTGTAAGAGAATTAAATTATGCATAATTAAGTTAAAAGCTTCCATCTTTCATAGCCACTTTAATCCAATTTCCATTCCTTAACAGGAATATAATATCATCATTATTCTCATTTCTTTTCAATTCTTATTCCTTAACAGGAATATCATTACCATCACACATTCGGTGGTAATAAACATATCTCAAGTCCCACTTGAATTTAGAAAAGTTATATTCTTATACATATAACGATTCTAAGACCGCCCCTCCGAGTTTCCCCACTGGGCGCCCCCCTAAATAACCATCATCTTCCATGGGCCTATCAAACAAGGCAGCCTGGGCACCTAACGTACATCGGGAAGTGTCCATATGCCTGCGAGTGAGTCATAACCACACCCGGAATTACCTCACTAGCGCAGAAGAACATATAATAAATCCGCATATGGCCGAGGACTATAGTCTCCCTGCATTCACTAGTCAGGGTACATCACCTCATGCCCGAGCTTCCGTTATGATAGCATTTAGAGAGGTGTGTTTAAGTAAATTAGCATTTACTATTAAAAATCATACTTTTCATTTCCATTAACATATATGTGTTATGTTTTATCTGAAACCATAATCATAAAATATTTCATTGATATTTAACATAGGGTATGCCTCGAATAATTCTCCAAGGGATCACAAACATTTCGAAACCATATGGTCTTATACACCTCAATTTAAACCCCTAAAGTATCCAAACATGGGCCTACAACCCCTATCCTCCTATTAAGAAGTAACTAGAAGAGTGATGCCTAAACATCACTTTAGAACACCTCCCCCCCTTGGACTTAACCCCAAGTGAAATCCATTCCACTCTAGGGTGACAACCAGACTCAACTAGAACTCTAAAAGCCAAAGTTTACTTCATTAAAGAAGGTTCCTAAGTCCCTATGAAAAGAAAATATTTAAAAGCAAAAGTAAAATTTTTGGGAAGAAAACAGGGGACCGGTCGACCGGTCCCAAGACCGCGGTTGACCGCGTCTCAAGTTTTTGCTTAATAAGAAAAGCAGGAAGCTCACTTCGGCAGGGCCGGTCGACCGGTAAGGGGGATGCGGTCGACTGCGCCTCAACATTTATGACTTTGAAAGAAAGCAGTGTGCCCTCTCCCGAAGGACCGGTCGATCGGTCTGAGAACCGCGGTCGACCGGTCATTGCAGACCTAGAACAATCTTTTCTATTTTCAGGCTAAGCCCAAAGACAACTTCAACCAAACCAAACCAACCTCATTTACTGATACTAAACGATCATAAATGCTTCCAACTACATTATTCTACATCAATCCATAATCAAATCTCTTCCAAAGCCATCAAAACTCGTAAATCCCAACAAAACCATAACTGCATTAAACCAAAACTATCACATATCTACCAACACTAATTATCCACCTTAAACCATATAATAGCAAGTAGAAAACTTTCCTTGGGGCTTCAATCTCAGATTTTTTTGAAGAAGAATGCAAGATCAAATCACTAATCTTCAATCCCTCTCTTTCTCCACAAGTTCTCTTCCTCTCTCACTCTAACTCTAGGGCTAGAATTTCACTTAGGGGAAAATGAAAGACTTAAGGAGACTAAACTGCGGCCTTAAGCAAAAAGTCTCTAATCTTTAAATGCCAATACCGCAATAAAATGATTTCTAATACGCAATATGCCAAAATCAGTCACAAGTGCCCAAAACATCAAAATACAATATGGCACACATTTGACTATCTCGCACCTCCCAGAACTAACTACACCCTCCAAATTATCATTTGGAAATTATATAACACATTTTAAGTTCCGGTCTCATTTTAAACCATAATGTCATTTTAATTCCCATGACTCAATATAACACCACATGGTAATATTCACCCACACATAAGGTAAATATGTAACATTTTGGTAAATATTAACTTATCTAATGAAATTAATATTTACTCCACAACCAATCACATATATATATATAAATACACCATGTGGTAGATAAATATAAAATAGGCTCCCAAAAGCGAGGGTTGTTACAAAGCTTAGGGACAATAGTATCTCCTAAGAAAGTTGATGGAAGTCCTCACCTCTCAACCTACCCTCTCATCTTGGGACCTGAAGAGAAAAGTCTAATATGCCTTCCATTATTCATAGTTAGTACCATAAAAAATAGGCTACCGTGTAATCGATTGACACTTAGCATACATATCCCTCGAATTCATAATAAAATGGACTTTCATACAAATTTTAAATAGGTATATGCCTAAGTGTCCAATTTCAATTAATTAAATTCTTGAGTAATGGACATGTAAAATTAAATTTTTAATATGAATAAAATTTTAATTCTACCAAATAAAATTAATTTGTCTAAATTATATCTAGTTGGTGATTAACAACGTAAGTACTAAAAGCAGTCACATAATCACACAGGGATTTTAAAGTGGAAATACTCACAGGAAAAACCATTATCTCCCAAAACTAATTACAAGTCTACTGGTATTGAATTAAATAATTAAAGGATCAAGAAGAAAAATGACATGTATCAGATATATTACAACTCTTATGCCCATGTGGTCCCTCCCTCATATTTTCCTCATATATTCCTACATGTACGAGAAATAACTACTCCACTTCAACAACGAGTTGCACAACCCCTAAGGCATAGGTATCCATCGATTTTAGTTTTTGAAGATAAGCCCAAGCATAATCCAATGTGATATATTTTTTTAATTTGATGATCTTAGGGGATATATACACCTATAATCTGATTTGATATCATGGAATTGATCTAATCTCACAAACAGAAGTGCTCTAGTAAAACAAAATTAGGGTTATGAAAAACCCTGGCATTGTCACTTGAAAGATTCGTTTAAATGTGTTTAAATAATTTATCAGGAAAAAAATATCCCAAGAAATATTTTGTCTACACAAAGTCCGTCATTCGAACGAGGGATTTGTCATTGGAATGAGAACAATAAAATAAGGGATTCTTGTTTTACATTTTCTTTAGCTAAAGGACATTTTTTTAAGACAATGTTCCCTTGATAAAAATAATCTTCTACCAAAGGATCCTCTTTTGTAGTTTAATTTCGATTTCCTTCATTCACATATCCTCGTTCATAACCTTTTTCATTCGAGGGTGACCTCATTCGAATAAGGTTAATAAACATGACCTTTGACAAAATTTTATTAAATAATTTGAAAAAGTATTTGCCAAATTTATTTTCATCAAATTGGTTTCACTTACAAGCAATAAAGTACAATATGAGGAAATATGAACCTTTGAAAACCATTATCTTTTCCGAATATCCAATATGGAATGAATATGTTTGATTTAGTTCAAAAATATCTATCATGGTGCTTTGTCTCTTTTTCTTCTCTTGGTCTACCATTACAACTGAATAAAAATGTTACTAACATATATGACAAAAAGTTTTCTCTTGAAATTAATCTAATATATCTCAAACTCGAGGAATTGTAAAACTTCTCCTAACAGATTAGTTGACCATACCTATGTTCCACTTGAGTGTTGAACACTCTGAATTAATCAAAGGATTTACACTTATGTTCCTTAAGGTATATATTCATACATTGAGTAATAATCAATGAAATTTATGAGGTAGTCATAACAAACTCTTGTACGGATAGTCGTAAGGCATAATAAATCAAAATGAACTAATTATATTTTATCTTCATTTATATTTCTTTTAGCCATGATGAGCCCTTCATAGTTTTATTTACAAATAATATTCGTATACTTGAAGTTCCTCTGCTTCCAGTGAGCTCAATTGTCTCTTTTATACAAGTATTTAAGTTCCTTTTAGATTTAAATGACTTAAGAGTAGGTGCTAAAATTTAGTTTGGTTGAAATACGAAGGAAAATTTCTCTTTAATGATTGTGCATTTATAGTATTCATATCAAATTTTAACGTTATTGATAAGACAAACGTTATAGTATATAAATTATCTTCCAATTTACCAAAATGTATAAAATATTCCCAAATTTTAATAAAACAAATTTATTAAAATTATTAAATATCTCTTCAAAACCAACATAGAAACTGAAAACAACATTTTTCTAAAATTAGGTACATATAAATTATTTTCTAATATATTTTATGTCCCCTAAAATCTAAAAATGTATGGATAGAGATAATATTGTTGCCTTATTCTTATTGTTAATTACAAGTAACATCTCTCTTATAAGTAGTTTGTTGATTACTTAAAACATCTACAAGGAGATGCAGGCTTGGAACTGAACACGAATCATTCTTCTAATTTTGAAGATAAATAAACACTACCATGTATCTTTCCTTATAATTATTCAAAAATTGTCCATTTTTGCTATCATTGTTCCAATTACTTGCAATGAAAACATTCGTCTTTCAGTTTTTTTACTGCTACTCGAGGATTATGAATTTTCTTAACCACTTATTATTTCAGTTCAATCTTAGAATTCTCCTTTTTCTTCACTTTTGAGTTTGAACTCTAGATATTATCAATAACTAACACAATGATTTGGCTTCTGTTGATTCTCAAATCTACCTAAATATCCTTCATCAGGTTCACCACTAAATTAGTGTAATTATGAAATAAAATAATTCATATGGAACTTCTTAAAGGATTTAGGTAGATGTTAGATTATAAAATTGATATAAGTTTCTACATCAATTTGGAATCTACAGATTCCTAATTCATGCAGGAGGAAAACCATCTTATGAACATGATTCTTACCAATGTGTCATCAGTTAACATTGCTATTTTTAAAACCTATCGGCCTATTCTTTTATATTAAATTTGTTCAAATAGAACTTTTTCAATTGGATATTGAACATACTTAAAGTTAATTTATAATAATTACCATAAAATTATTTTGAATAATGATAAGCAAAGTCCCTCTCTGGGGAGGAAAGTCAAGCTAACTGAAGGAATTAATCACAAAACCTTTTAAAATCGCAATGTGGATCCTGGGTTAAATAAGTTTATTTTCAACCATTGTTATAATAGTGCCCAAAATCATTTTTAGTCCCCAAAATTTATTCAAATTAAGTATTTTTACTTGTTAGAACTGAAACAATTGTTGGGAAATTCAAGCTGATTTTGGAATTCTGGAATCATCATTGAAAAAAATCAATCAAATATGTGACAATTATATCTTGGTTGTATTTTAATATAACTTCCATCTACCTCTAAATAAATGTAATACCCCGTAATTTTAAATGACTTTTAAAATGGGTTATATTGTAAATTAATGGATTAATTGGATTTTATTATTTATTAATTCATTCGGGTTTTATCCGGACGGTGGATATTAAAATGGATGATTCTGAATATTACTTAAAGATATTTAGGTAATATATGAATGTGATGTCATTGATATGACTGTATGATATAAATTCGGTAATTTATATTTTTAGTCAGACACGGTATGGGACGTGTCGGGACTAGTTTATTAAATTAAAAAGGAAATTTATTTTCTATTGACCTTATAGTCATTTCGACTGCGTAGTTGCGTCCGGAAGGTTCGAAATAGTCAGAAAAATCTATTTGGATGTTAATTTTGAGTCTCGGGACATTTGGAAATGAATAGACTACCCGAAAGGGCATTTTGGTCATTTTTCTAGGGGGGATGAATAGTGATTTCGGATTTGGTACTATTATAAGTATTGGTAGATTAAGTGTATGGGAGTTATTCATCTCCTCTTCACAAATTAGAGAAGCCATCTTCTTAGAGAGAGTGTAAGAGTGCTTGGGAAGGGAAAAGCCCACTTGGGAAGGAGAAGAACAAGAACCAAGGTTCACCACCACCAACCACCACCGGAGTTTGACCGGAGAAGGGACAACCAACTGAGATATACTACATCAAAGGATCAGACCTACAGTAAAGGCAAGTGTTTGATAATCGAAATTTAAGTCTGTATATTGTCCATGTTAGAATAGTATGAAAAGAGAAGATTAATTATGTTTGGAAGAAATAATGGAGTATTAAATGTATTTCTGGAAACTGAAATGATGTACGAATTAAACTCATGTTTTAGGTTGATATTAATCCACGAAATAGTCATGAATCTGTTGGAGAAATTATGAAAACTATTGATGTGTTCTTGAAGATGATATGTTGTTAATTTTCTGGAAATAAGGAGATAAACATGCTTTTTAATCCAACCCCTTGATGATCCTAAGATGTTTAGAGTACTGGAAATCGTTCATATATGTTGACATATCATGTATTAATAATTATAACTCATTTTGGAGGTTAATATGAAGGTTTGAATGAGTAAAAATGGTGAAACCCGTAGTTGCTGAAATGGAGAAAAACCAGGCTGTGACCTGAGGGATCGATCGATCGACCCCTGCCTTCGATCGATCGACCTCCCCAGAATATGTAAAGTTGTTTCTTTTTAAATGTTGATTATTATCCCAAACCTTTTGTGGATCTTTGGTGATTATTATTTGGATATTATGGGACCTAGAAAATATCAGTAAACCCGTGAGAAGATTTAAATAAATTTGATTTGGATTCGAGTGATTTAAATGATGAAAATTATATTGAATGGAATTTCGGTTGCTAGATTCATTTGTTAAATTCTAAATGGAGATGTATGAGGATTAAAGATAGGACTAGTAGGGGTGATTTAATATAACACCTGGGTATCCTTAAGTTTACAAGAGGGTTTAATCCAAAGTGAAAGAAGATGTGTTTATAAGAGATTTGAAACTATCGATTTTAACCTTAATGAAAAGGAGAATTAAACTCGTAGTAATTCAGGAGAAATGATGTTATGGACCAGTAGGATATTAGTGAATTCTTACTGAATATATGTTGAGGAAAAACCTATTTGAATCTTGTGTATTGAGTGAGGGTAGCCTTAGGGTTACAATTTGAACATCAAGGACTGAGTTTAAACTCATTATTGATTACGCAAGGACTGAGTGTAGTACAAGAGCGTAGTGGTATGACTCCTGGATAGAGATGGGAGTTTAGAACACTTTTGGTTGAAAGAGGTATGAGGTTATCCCGATCGCATAGTTGTAGTTGTCGGATCTCCTCGATCGACAAAGTTAAGCAGTAGTGTATTGGAGGGGTTCCTTGTTTGGATTTCGCTTTGCGAGATGCTCCGCGCATGAACCTTGACGACGTCGGGAGTGGAGAGATATTGTAGGATGCGAGGATAATTAAAGTATGAAGTAAAGATATGATATTTTAATACGTGGAATTTAAAAGAGATATAATGCTACATATGGGAAATATCTTAGGGCAGTGATAATTCCCTTATTGATATTATATTATAGGTATGATAATACCTATTTGATTGATTGATGATTTATGTGTATGACATACCTAGCTTACTTGCTATCGGTGGGAGGTTTACGCGTGAGGGCAGTCATATCCTAATGAATCCATGGGATCTTTGATTTGTCGCTCGAGAACATAGGTCTATGAAAGACTTATCAGGTAGTTGATAAGTCCGCTGACTGTGGGTACGTAGGTATGTGCGTGACCCATGGATACGAGAACTATGTTCGCCTCCAATTTGTTTGTTGTTGTTTGTGGTTCGTGGAATCTCACCGAACCTTTAGTCCCCTATTCGGCGACCTGCGATGATGGGACATGATAGCAGAGTAATGCATTGCACCGCAGCTGTGACTTGGGGTGCCGTATTATATATGAATATATATATGATGGATTAAATGATTGAATGGATATATATTGTGGTTAAATCTATCTACAGTGATAATTGTAGATAACGGTGAATAGAGAAAGATAATGGAATTAAGTTAATGAATGTTTATGCTTATAGAATTGAAAAGCTTAACTCATGTTAATGAGAAAAGATTCATATTAATGAATAATGATTCATGTTAATGAGAAACTAATCATATAATGGAGAAATGTAAATGAATAATAATGTGACGTATGGTATGGGACATACTAGGATTATCATATGGGAATTGAATTATAATACGGAGACTAGAAAAGAGGAACCATCAACTAGGAGGTTAATAGGAAACGTTAAGTGTGCACTCTGGTTGAGAGGTGAGAATTGCAAGTGAGAGTTGGATCTAACATGTACATAATAAATGCTTTATTGCACTTGTTAAATACTTGCTGTTTTAAAAATAATCTACACATTCGGGCTCTGACCCGTTTCCTTGCATATTTTCTCTTCTATTGTATCTATATATCAGGTGTCCTGCAACAGGGACGCCAACTTTAGCGGATTATGACAGGCTATGGATTTATAGAGTTTTTGCCTAGACTCCTTCTATCTTTTGATTCACAGTATTCTTAGTTAGGGCATATCGCCCAAAGGATTCAGTTATCTTTTCTATCGAGGTCATATTCTATTGTATTCGGGACTTTTTAATACATTTAACATTGTTGGAATTATTGTAAAGGATTTATATTATTTGGGAATGTTTATTCCAATTGCATTTAAATTCTTTTGAGTTATTTATTGTGTTATCAGTGTTGTAGCATAAAATGTATAGTGTTATTCTTAACCTAAAAATGGTTTTGTTGAAATTGAAATTTGGAAAGTTTTTAATACCAGCTTAATTGGGTATTGGGTGAGTTGTAAATGTTTTTGACAGTGATGCTAAGAATGAGCCAACTGTATATTCTGTTTTAATTTGGTATGGGACTGGCCACCCGGTATTTAATTAGGCGGGGTGTTACAGGTGGTATCAGAGCATCAAGTTCTAGTGTCCTTTAGGATCTGTACGGCTTACTATGTCTTCAGCTTAGCGTTCTTTGATATAGAGCCCTATGAGTAGGATTATTGCTTTTCTATTTACGCCTACAAAGGTACGATGAATGCGGCCGAAGTTACTGCAATTGTCGCTCAGGCAGTCAATGCGGCTTTAGCTGCTGTTCAGCAGGCTCCAGCACCGGCACCGGTTGTGCCACCCGCGTAAGGGCAAGTGTTTCCTACTGCATGGGAACGAGCGAGGGATGCCTTTCAGAAAGCGCACCCACCTAAGTTTTAGGGAGGATAAAATGTTGTGACTGCTAGCCAATGGAAGAAAGATATCCAACGGCACTTGAGATTGATTGAATGCACTGAGGTTCAACGTCAAATACTAGCTACATTCAAGCTAGTTGGGGCAGCTTTGCAATGGTGGGAAGCTAAGACCACTATGGAGGAGAGGGACACAATGACTATCCAAGACTTTTGGATACGAATTGATGGGAAGTATTTTCCTTCCGCCATCCAGACAGAGATGAGAAGGAAGCTACTTGATTTGAAACAGGGAGAGAAAACTGTGGCAGAATATGAGGAATAGTTTACGAGATTAACTAATTTGGTACCAGCTGAAGTACCTACTGAGGAGAGGAGAGTCCTAATGTTCACCGATGGGTTGAACTATAAAATTCGCCAACATTTATTGGGGAATCTTTCACTACGTACGTATGCAGATGTTCTTAATGCTGTAATGCTCCACTGCCAAGATAACCGCTTCCATAATCAGGGTGTCAAGCGGGGGTTTGGGTCAGGCCTGTAAGGCAAGACTATTGGGGGCAGTTCTAGTGGGACTCATCCAGGGCAGAGTCATCAGCATCAGAGTGAGCAGGGTTCCCAGACAGGGGACTATGCTAAGCGTTTGTGATCCGAAGATTCTTGACTTGAGGATAGAGGTGTTGGGCAAGGACAACAGGGCCATCAGGGCCAGAGACAGGCTCATCAGGGCCAAGGGAAGGGAGGTAATGGCCAGCAGGTTCGGGGTCAATAGGGGCAAGTGGTGGAAAGTTTGCGGGAAAATGTTTTGTGTGTGGCAAGTATGGCCATAAACGTCAAGATTGTCCTAAGAAAGACAAATTCCTTCAGCAACAACATGCTCGACAGGAGCCGCAAGTACCAGTGTTTCCACCAGCTGCTCTTCCAGCTCCAGCTCCGGTGCTAGCACTACCTCCCATTCCAGTAGCACCTGCGTAGCAGGGTCAGTACGGGAGTGTATATAACGTCCATCAGGCAGCGAATCAACAACCTCCATTCGCGAATGAGGGTATGTTTTCTATCTAAGGGAATTATGAAGCGTATATTGATTTTTGTAGTGATTGATATTGTGTGGGCAAAAAGGGTTGCTAAACTTAGCCTATAGCACTGTTATTTACGTAGACTCACTGAGGGGTGTGGGACACCTTTATATTACATGTTATCACGTGGGTTTGATTTTTATCATGGGATTACTTACCTTGGGCATGTCCAAGCGTGATGTGACTATCGGCATGCATTGACTTGTCGTATATGAGAGCATATGTATGCATCTTGTCTTCTATAAGAGAGTAGATGCGTAGACTCTATTTGAAATCGAAAAAACCAAATTTTTTTTTAAATCGATAAACCTGATATTTTTTAAACCAATTTTTTTTTATATATTATTGACTAAGGACCTTAGGAGTTTCGATGACCGACAACTTTAGGAAGTAGTGTATCGGGGTGGTTCCTTGTTTGGATTTCGCTTGCGAGACACCCCACTCATGAAACTAATAACCGTTGGGAGTCGAAATAAGTTAGGTCTTAGGGAAACGAGTTTATAACCTTTGCGAAACTTTTAATATTGAAAGCGGTACGAGAGGGTGTATGGGCGCCCTGGATGATTGGATTGTAGTATTTTTCATACTTGTGAAAAAGGTAAGTAAATTGAGACTTCAGGATTTAATTATTCACTACGAGAGGATCATTTTTCCTAAAAGTTTTTCACGAGGACGGTATAGGGAAGATTGGGTAAAGTTTAAATTTGATTCAGTTGTAACTATATGGTGAGGCTTGGCGTATAACATTGATAGGGATTTTGTTAATGTACTATATGGGCGGTACATCTTGGATTTCTTGCGATGTGCGATTTATACTCGGAGTTTCCCTTACCTGTATGACTTATATTCCTGAATTTGGGGACGAAATTCTGTTATAAGGGGGGAAGTATGTAATACCCCGTAATTTTAAATGACTTTCAATATGGGTTATATTGTAAATTAATGGATTAATTGGATTTTATTATTAATTAATTCATTCGGGTTGTGGATATTAAAATGGATGATTCTGAATATTACTTAAAGATATTTAGGTAATATATGAATGTGATGTCATTGATATGACTATATGATATAAATTCGGTAATTTATATTTTTAGTCAGACACGGTATGGGACGTGTCGGGACTAGTTTATTAAATTAAAAAGGAAATTTATTTTCTATTGACCTTATAGTCATTTCGACTGCGTAGTTGCGTTCGGAAGGTTCGAAATAGTCAGAAAAGTCTATTTGGATGTTAATTTTGAGTCTCGGGACATTTGGAAATGAATAGACTACCCGAAAGGGCATTTTGGTCATTTTTCTAGGGGGATGAATAGTGATTTCGGATTTGGTACTATTATAAGTATTGGTAGATTAAGTGTATGGGAGTTATTCATCTCCTCTTCACAAATTAGAGAAGCCATCTTCTTAGAGAGAGTGTAAGAGTGCTTGGGAAGGGAAAAGCCCACTTGGGAAGGAGAAGAACAAGAACCAAGGTTCACCACCACCAACCACCACCGGAGTTTGACCGGAGAAGGGACAACAACCTGAGATATACTACACCAAAGGATCAGACCTACAGTAAAGGCAAGTGTTTGATAATGGCAATTTAAGTTTGTATATTGTCCATGTTAGAATAGTATGAAAAGAGAAGACTAATTATGTTTGGAAGAAATAATGGAGTATTAAATGTATTTCTGGAAACTGAAATGATGTAGGAATTAAACTCATGTTTTAGGTTGATATTAATCCACGAAATAGTCATGAATCTGTTGGAGAAATTATGAAAACTATTGATGTGTTCTTGAAGATGATATGTTGTTAATTTTCTGGAAATAAGGAGATAAACATGATTTTTAATCCAACCCCTTGATGATCCTAAGATGTTTAAAGTACTGGAAATCGTTCATATATGTTGACATATCATGTAGTAATAATTATAACTCATTTTGGAGGTTAATATGAAGGTTTGAATGAGTAAAAATGGTGAAACCCGTAGTTGCTGAAATGCAGAAAAACCAGGCTGTGACCTGAGGGATCGATCGATCGACCCTGCCGTCGATCGATCGACCTCCCCAGAATATGTAAAGTTGTTTCTTTTTAAATGTTGATTCTTATCCCGAACCTTTTGTGGATCTTTGGTGATTATTATTTGGATATTATGGGACCTAGAAAATATCAGTAAACCCTTGAGAAGATTTAAATAAATTTGATTTGGATTCGAGTGATTTAAATGGTGAAAATTATATTGAATGGAATTTCGGTTGCTAGATTCATTTGTTAAATTCTAAATGGATATGTATGAGGATTAAAGATAGGACCAGTAGGGGTGATTTAATATAACACCTGGGTATCCTTAAGTTTACAAGAGGGTTTAATCCAAAGTGAAAGAAGATGTGTTTATAAGAGATTTGAAACTATCGATTTTAACCTTAATGAAAAGGATAATTAAACTCGTAGTAATTCGGGAGAAATTATGTTTTGGAACAGTAGGATATTAGTGAATTCTTACTGAATATATGTTGAGGAAAAACCTATTTGAATCTTGTGTATTGAGTGAGGGTAGCCTTAGGGTTACAATTTGAACATCAAGGACTGAGTTTAAACTCATTATTGATTACGCAAGGACTGAGTGTAGTACAAGAGCGTAGTGGTATGACTCCTAGATAGAGATGGGAGTTTAGAACAGTTTTGGTTGAAAGAGGTATGAGGTTATCCCGATCGCATAGTTGTAGTTGTCGGATCTCCTCGATCGACAAAGTTAAGCAGTGGTGTATTGGAGGGGTTCCTTGTTTGGATTTCGCTTTGCGAGACGCTCCGCGCATGAACCTTAACGACGTCGGGAGTGGAGAGATGTTATAGGATGCGAGGATAATTAAAGTATGAAGTAAAGATATGATATTTTAATACGTGGAATTTAAAAGAGATATAATGCTACGTATGGGAAATATCTTAGGGCAGTGATAATTACCTTATTGATATTATATTATAGGTATGATAATACCTATTTGATTGATTGATGATTTATGTGTATGACATACCTAGATTACTTGCTATCAGTGGGAGGTTTGCGCGTGAGGGCAGTCATATCCTGATGAATCCATGGGATCTTTGATTTGTCACTCGAGAACATAGGTCTATGAAAGACTTATCGGGGAGTTAATAAGTCCGCTGACTGTGGGTACGTAGGTATGTGCGTGACCCATGGATACTAGAACTATGTTCGCCTCCAATTTGTTTGTTGTTGTTTGTGGTTCGTGGAATCTCACCGAACCTTTAGTCCCCTATTCGGCGACCTGCGACGATGGGACATGATAGCAGAGTAATGCATTGCACCGCAGCTGTGACTTGGGGTGCCGTATTATATATGAATATATATATGATGGATTAAATGATTGAATGGATATATATTGTGGTTAAATCTATCTATAGTGCTAATTGTAGATAACGGTGAATAGATAAAGATAATGGAATTAAGTTAATGAATGTTTATGCTTATAGAATTGAAAAGCTTAACTCATGTTAATGAGAAAAGATTCATATTAATGAGTAATGATTCATGTTAATGAGAAACTAATCATATAAAGGAGAAATGTAATTGAATAATAATGTGACGTATGGTATGGGACATACTAGGATTATGATATGGGAATTGAATTATAATACGGAGACTAGAAAAGAGGAACCATAAACTAGGAGGTTAATAGGAAACGTTAAGTGTGCACTCTAGTTGAGAGGTGAGAATTGCAAGTGAGAGTTGGATCTAACATGTACATATTAAATGCTTTATTGCACTTGTTAAATACTTGCTGTTTTAAAAATAATCTACACATTCGGGCTCTGACCCGTTTCCTTGCATATTTTCTCTTCTATTGTATCTATATATCAGGTGTCCAGCAACAGGGACGCCAACTTTAGCGGATTATGACAGGCTATGGATTTATGGAGTTTTTGCCTAGACGCCTTTTATCTTTTGATTCACAGTATTCTTAGTTAGGGCATATCGCCCGAAGGATTCAGTTATCTTTTCTATCGAGGTCATATTCTATTGTATTCGGGACTTTTTAATACATTTAACATTGTTGGAATTATTGTAAAGGATTTATATTATTTGGGAATGTTTATTCCAATTGCATTTAAATTCTTTTGAGTTATTTATTGTGTTATCAGTGTTGTAGCATAAAATGTATAGTGTTATTCTTAAACTAAAAATGGTTTTGTTGAAATTGAAATTTGGAAAGTTTTTAATACCAACTTAATTGGGTATTGGGTGAGTTGTAAATGTTTTCGACAGTGATGCTAAGAATGAGCCAACTGTATATTCTGTTTTAATTTGGTATGGGACTGGCCACCCGGTATTTAATTAGGCGGGGTGTTACAATAAATAAATAAATAAATAGCGTCAAAAATCCTAGTTCCCCCGTGATACAAAATTTCTCGTTGACAGCTTAAATAATCCCACCCTGAATTTAGTAGACATTACGTCTTTCAATTATGTTATCCAAACAGTCTAGAAATCATATGTCTAAATTAAGTAATTGGGGTCCGTTAATCTTAGAATTAATGATAGTGACTCATTGATAAGGATAACATTATTTTTTCTCAAGTGTACACCATTCGTTCATTCTTTAAAATTAAATCCTCTTAAATAGAACTTCCTCATTAAGGGAATCAAACACACTTACATTTAATTTCAAAGAAGTATTATTTATAGAATTTTAAATATAGTGATATCAAGATTAATTACCTCCATTAGGGATGAAAGTCAAGTTAATGTGATAAATTAATCACTTCATATTTTCAATTGTTGACAAAGACCGCGAGGTTAATTTTGAAGCCATTCTATCATTTAATATTTTGAACTTGAGGGTATTCAAAAAAAATATTTATTCAATTCCAATTTCCTAAATCAAATCGACGATATTATCCCAATTTCTTTTACAAATAAATTATCCAATCTCACTACTTTAACTTTCCAAAAATAAAATTTTAAATTGTGAAGACCAAATACAGTAAAAATTTCTAGAAGAAGAATCATCCTAGAATTATAATTGTGACAACCCGTATATAATTATGATAAATTATATTTAAATCATACTTATCATATGTGATATGAATAATGTGTTATTAGTATATCTGATGTTAAGTGATTACGGTTAGTATAATTCTACTTTCATAAATCATGAAATGTCGAATTATTTACGAACACAAGATTTGGTTATTTTTTAAAGAAATGTTCCTGTTTAAGACTAGTTTTGACCCTTGTAACATTACAATTGACTTGAGGTGAAAACTACATAGTTGTATACATGTGAGTTAGGGTTGTAACACAACAAACGGTGCATCAAACGGATGTTCTAGTACGAAGTTTGGCCGAAATTACGAACAAGGGGCAAACCTGTCAATCCCCTTAAGTGGTAAATTGTCTTTTATTAAACCAAATGTTTTAATTTGATTGGATGGATTGGGAGGCATACTTGGACGACTTAAAACTCTCCCTTAACCTTATTTCTTCAGCAAATAAGTCCCTAGGTTCAGTTTGAGGTGTTATTAGCTTGAGGAAAGAGAGGTAGAAGTTAAGGAAGAAAGGGTTACAAGGAAAATCTAGGAAAGCAATTCCAAGAAAATCCTTAAGGTGTTTCCAAGGTAATATTATGTGTTAATATTGTTTTAATCTTCTATAATACTTATTTCAAAGTATATAAATCGTGAAGTATTGATCCAAATTCCATCCCCCTTTGTGATAATATGTATTGGTTCACATGTGAGATAAGTGGTGTTATAGGTCATATGGCTTTGTATTGAAACCCTTTGTATTCAAACTTTCATATCTCTTTGTGTGATTACTAGAATTCATAAATTCCTATTGGATATGAAAATAGACTCATATATTCATATCATATCCGAAAATAAGAATTTAACTCCTTATGGTTAGGTCTTAGTGATGGTTACAAGTTGGTATATAGTTTATGTTTGTATATTTTATTTCGGTATGCCCTGAGTTTGGTCAAGATTTTGAGATAGCAAATGAAGTCCAAATATTATGAAACTTTAATTATGTACTGACCAGTATGTGTAATGAAAGTGTGTTGAAAATCATGGAAAGTTATAATGTAGAAAAATTATGAAAATTCTTGGAAGTCGAAGGAACAATAGAGGAGTTTGTAGGGAAGATTTCTTGTGTTGTAAAGAAATGGCCATAACTTGCCCTAGGAAGCTTGAAAAATTACACCATCACTTGTAACGGAAAGTATATTCAGATATGTTTTCATATTGATAAGCTTGGACACCTGTATGTGTACTATTTATGAATATGGGATGGTTAAGTATGGAGGACAATAATTTGAGGCCATATTGGATACTCCATGAAAGAATGTCTTTATTTGCTCTTTCCCAAGGATATTTTGAGTACATGTTTCATGTGTATATATATTCAGAAGTATACTTTTATGTTTACTTGAGTTTATTTATAAATTCTTTATGAGGTATTTTCTAGGGTTGAATGTTCATGACTTTATCAACATATATACCATCGTTTCGTCTTTACATATGTTTCATGGAATATGACTTGAGTAGAATCATATTGTGGTTGTGTACTCATTTAAAGTTACATAATTATATTAAAATAATACTTATGATTGAGCTTTAGTACTTATTTAGTTGGATTAACAGGTGTAAGGTCAAATCAACCAAGTTCAGCTCCACCTGAGGGAAACGTGAATACATAGTTAACAACACAAGGTGAGTGTACTTACTGAGTTAATTTTGGATATGATGTATATGTATTATATGTTGAGATGTTATGGCTTATTTAAAAGCCAAGAGATGTTGAGATGTTATGTCTTTATAAAAGACAGGATATGTTGAGTTGCTACGCAGTTCAGGAGATGTTAGGTTTTTAAAACCTATGGATATGATTATTGCCTACGAGCAGGAGATGTGGGGTTTATTAACTCCGTATATGTATATGGCCTAATTTGGCACAGAGATGTATATATTAATATGTTGAGATGTTAATATAGTACTTTTACTATATAGATATGTAGTACATTCACTGAGTTTTTAAACTTATGGTTTTATATGTTTACATTTTCAGGTTTTCCAGCTGCCACTAACAAGTCTAGGAGGTTGAGTACATAGAAGTAGGGTCTTATTAGTTTGTTTTATAAACTGCACTAGTTGTAATTAAGTTAAATGATATGTGAGTTCTGCTAAAATTATGCCTCCTTAAAATGATTGGATTTTTTTAATATTACGCATTTTTACCTTGAAGTTGTTTCAATATGTATTACCTAAATAATAAATAAATTATAATTGTGATTTGTAAGCTATTTAGTTAATTATATCCTAATGGGGTTAGGGGGTGACAACTTGGTATCATAGCTTTAGGTTTTTATATTCTGGGGTTAGAGAGTCTAGATATGGCAGTGGCAGAAATAGCGTTGTGTGGGTCATTTATATTAATTTGTGAGAAATACTAACCATTATGTTAGAAATAAATGTTGTATTCTTGTTTCTATGATTGTGGTTTATGACAGATAGTAAGCTATGGAAGGAGAAAATTTTCATGAGAGGGTAGATGAGGAATCTTCAAATACAGTAAACCAACAAAATCCAAATAATGTAGAGGGGGCTCCTAAACAACTTACAGATATGCAGAAGATGGCTCGTGCCATGACTTTAATGGCAGAACAACAAAATATGTTTATGATGCAAATAGCAGAACAACAAGCCAAGTACTTGGAGTAGCAGACTTTGGCAAGAAGAGAAAGGGAAATACAACGAGAGGAGAAGAATACTCTATACGAGAAGTTTATCAAATTGAACCCCCCAGCATTCTCAGGTTCTGTAGATCCTTTAGAAGTTGAGACTTGGGTTAGAGACACAGAAACTATCTTCGGGGTTATGAATGTACCTGGCGTGCAGAAGGTGATTTTGGCTACTTTCATGTTCAAGGGAGAAGCTAAATATTGGTGGGAGTCTTCCAAACATTTATTGCTTACTCTTGAGGGAGGTGAGGTAATTACTTGGGATTCCTTTCTTAAAGTCTTATATGAAAAGTATTTTCCTCTCATGTACCGGAACCAAAAGGAGAGAGAATTTTTATCATTGACTCAAGGGAATATGTCGGTCGGGGAGTATGAAACTAAATTCACATCTTTGTCTCGATTTTCATTACATTTCTTACGTGATGAGGAGGATAAATGGACCAGATTTCAGGATGGGTTGAATTTGGTTATCAAGTCTAGACTCACTGCACTTGAGATGGTAGATTATTATTCCTTAGTTAACAAAGCTAAGATGGTTGAAGGAGATGTTAACGGTGCAATAAAGAATAGGGAACAAAGGGGAAAGAGGAGTAGATTTGATTCATCTCAGCAAAAGGAAGGCAATGTAGAATACTCGAAACAAGGGAGTCAAAGATTTCAGCGCTGTAGAGGGACTGGAAATTATATTCAGAATAGGACACCAAGTAGTTTTAGGGGTGCAGGATCGATGGTCCAACAGAATAGACAGTAGGAGAATGACAATAGGCAGTCCAAGCCTGTTACATGCTACTTTTGCAAAGCTAAGGGCCATATTAGTCCAGATTGTCCCAAGTTAAAGGGGTAGAGTGTTATCACTGCCATCAAATTGGTCATACCAAAAAGAACTGTCCTATGCTAGTGGTAGGGATTCAATCAGCTACTACTAGTCGAGGCTCATCACCTGGATGCACAGGGAGAGGAGGAGGTAGAGGACATGCTAGTGGATCCAGGGCTCCGAGAAGGATATTTTCTATTACTTTACAGGATGCTCAGGCTACTCCAGAGGTGGTGACAGGTACATTTTCTGTCATGAACAAACATGCTTACGTGCTTATTGATCCAGGTTCTACTCATTCATTTGTAGCACTATCATTTACCATGCATTTGGGCAGACCATGTTCTTATCTAGATTATGGTTTATATATTTCTACACCTATAGGGGATGTGATGCTAGTGGAGCTTGTGTATAACAATTGTGTATTGTATATGGGGGAGAGGGAGTGGACCATTGATTTAATTCCTCTAGATATTCGAGATTTTGATATTATCTTGGGTATGGACTGGCTATCTTCCTACCATGCATCAATTGACTATTTTCGTAAGGAGGTTACATTTAATATGCCGGGGGAGGAAGAATTCAAATTTACTCGGGAAAGAAATGTGGTTCCGAACTATCTTATTTCAGCCCTTTTGGCGATAAAATTGTTAAATAAGGGTTGTCAAGCCTTTTTAGAATATATTGTGGATACAAACAGGGAATTGCAAAAATTAGAAGATATCCCAGTCGTTAAGGATTTTTCAGATGTGTTCCCAGATGAATTACCAGGATTTCCACCTAGCAAAGAGGTAGAGTTTACTATCGATTTAGTGCCTAGTACAACTCCAGTTTCTATTTCTCCATATAGAATGGCACTTGTGGAACTAAAGGAGTTAAAGGTTCAACTGCAAGATTTGCTAGATATAGGTTTTATTCGACCCAGTGTATCACCATGGGGCACTCCAGTATTATTTGTGAAGAAGAAAGATGGCACCATGCGACTCTGCATTGATTATCGACAGTTGAACAAGGTGACTATTCGAAATAAATATCCATTGTCTCGTATTGGTGATTTGTTTGATCAATTACAGGGTGCTAAAGTGTTTTCAAAAATTGATTTGAGATCGGGTTATCATCAATTAAGGGTGAGAGATTGTGACATTTCTAAGACAGCTTTTCGTTCTCGCTATGGTCATTATGAATTTTTGGTAATGCCATCTGGGTTAACAAATGCTCCTGCCGTGTTTATGGATTTAATGAATCGAGTATTTCATCCTTTCATAGATTCGTTTGTGATTGTCTTTATCGATGATGTTTTGATATACTCATCTAGGCAAGAGGAGCATGAGAAGCATCTAAGAGTTGTATTGCAAGTTTTACGAGATGGTCAATTGTTTGCGAAGTTTAGCAAATGTGAGTTTTGGTTAAATCAGGTAGTATTTCTGGGGCATGTTGTTTCGGGAGATGGAATTTATGTTGACCCTAAGAAGGTAGAGGCAATTGTGCAATGGGAAAGACCGAGGAATGTAACGGAGATAAGAAGTTTCCTAGGATTGGCTGGATATTAAAGAAGATTCATAAAGGGGTTTTCATCTATAGCCTTGCCGTTGACTAAATTGACCCGAAAGGAAGTGAAATATGTGTGGAGTGATGAATGTCAGCACAACTTTCAAATGTTGAAAAATAGGCTAGTATCAGCTCCAGTTCTCACTGTTCCATCCAGTGGAGAAGGTTTTGTGATTTATACTGACGCTTGACATCAAGGCCTGGGTTGTGTTTTCATGCAACATGGAAAGGTAATTTCTTATGCATCTAGACAGTTGAAGACGCATGAACGTAATTATCCTACACATGATTTAGAACTTGCGGATATTGTTTTTGCCTTGAAATTATGGATACATCATTTGTATGGAGAGACATGTGAAATTTTCACTAACCATCAAAGTTTGAAGTATTTATTTACACAGAGAGACTTGAATTTGAGACAAAGAAGTTGGATGGAGTTAATTAAAGACTATGACTGTACCATTCATCATCATCCGGGAAAGGTCAATGTAGTAGAAGATGCTTTGAGTCGAAAATCATCGGGGATTCTAGGTTGTATAGAGTGTGCACGTGTGGGAAATATCCTTGACTTGGCATCGATGGGCATTGAATTAAGTTTTTCAAAAAGGGGAGGCTTATTAGCACATGTTATAGTGAGACCTTTATTATCAGAAAGCATAAGAAATTTGCAGGTCAGTGATCCATTCCTTGAGAAGAAGAAACAAGATGTCTTAGAGGGTAAAGAGAGTGACTTTGAAATTAAGAATGATGAATCGTTGTGTTATAAAAACAGGATTTGTGTACCGAATGATCCACCCTTAAAGAAGGATATATTGGAAGAGGCACATAGTTCTATTTATTCTATGCATCTGGGAGGTACCAAAATGTACAGAGATTTGATGGAGTATTACTGGTGGAACAATATGAAACGTGAGATTGCAGAATTTGTAGCTAAATGTTTAATATGTCAGCAAGTGAAAGCGAAGCATCAGAAGCCGACGGGATTATTGCAGTCATTGCCTATTCCGGAATGGAAGTGGGAGAATATAACGATGGATTTTGTTACAGGATTACCACGGTCACCAAAGGGGAATGATTCTATTTGGGTGATTGTAGATCGATTGACAAAGTCAGCCAATTTTCTTCCAGTTAAGACCACCTACACGGTTGACAAGTATGCACGTATGTACATTGATGAGATTATTTGTTTACATGGGGCACCAGTGTCAATTGTATCAGATAGAGATCCAACCTTCACTTCTATGTTTTGGCCTCGTTTACAGAATGCCATGGGCACAAGTTTGAAGTTCAGCACTGCATTTCATCCACAAATCGATGGGCAATCTGAGAGGACGATTCAAATATTAGAAGACATGTTACGAGCTTGTGTATTTGACTTCAAGGGTAGTTGGGATGATCATTTGACATTGATGAAATTCTCATATAATAATAGTTACCAGTCCACCATTGGTATGGCTCCGTATGAAGCTTTATATGGGAGGAGATGTAGAACGCCTTTGTGTTGGGATGAAGTAGGTGAAAGGAAACTTTTGGGTCCTGAATTGATAGATATGACAACTGAAAGATCAAAATGATTCGGGAACGGATAAAGATAGCGCAAAGTAGGCAGAAATGTTATTCAGATAAATGTAAGTATCCATTGGAATTTCAGAAGGGGGATTTTGTATTCCTACGTATTTCACCGTGGAAAGGCGTTATGAGATTTGGAAAGAAGGGGAAACTAAGTCCAAGATACATTGGACCATATGAAGTGTTGGAAAGAATTGGAACCCTGGCATATAGATTAGCATTACCTCCAAAGTTATCTCGTTTGCATGACGTGTTCCATGTATCAATTCTTCGTAAGTATTTGGCAGATCCATCTCATCAACTGAAAACCCAACCTATTGAACTGAAAGAAGACATGTCGTACATCGAGGAACCGGTGGAAATTCTTGATCGTAAGGAGCAAGTATTGAGGAATAAGGTTATTCCCTTAGTTAAAGTTATGTGGATGAGACATGGAATTAAAGAAGCAACTTGGGAAATGGAGGATAGCATGAAGAAACAATATCCCCATTTGTTTGGTAAGTGACATTCGAATTAAATTTCGGGGACGAAATTTTCTAGGGGGGGGGGGGGGGGAGGTTGTAACAACCCATATATAATTATGATAAATTATATTTAAATCATATTTATCATATGTGATATGAATAATGTGTTATTATTATATCTAATGTTAAGTGATTATGGTTAGTATAATTCTACTTTCATAAATCATGAAATGTCGAATTATTTACGAACACAAGATTTGGATATTTTTTATAGAAATGTTCCTGTTTAAGACTAGTTTTGACCCTTGTAACATTACAATTGACTTGAGGTAAAAACTACATAGTTGTATACATGTGAGTTAGGGTTGTAACACAATAAACGGTGCATCTAACGGATGTTCGAGTAAGAAGTTAGGCCGAAATTACGAACAAGGGGCAAACCTGTCAATCCCCTTAAGTGGTAAATTGTCTTTTACTAAACCAAATGTTTTAATTTGATTGGATGGATTGGGAGGCGGACTTGGCCGACTTATAACTCTCCCTTAACCTTATTGCTTCAGAAAATAAGTCCCTAGGTTCAGTTTGAGGTGTTATTAGCTTGAGGAAAGAGAGGTAGAAGTTAAGGAAGAAAGGGTTACAAGGAAAATCTAGGAAAGCAATTCCAAGAAAATCCTTAAGGTGTTTCCAAGGTAATATTATGTGTTAATATTGTTTTAATCTTCTATTATACTTATTTCAAAGTATATAAATCGTGAATTATTGATCCAAATTCCATCCTCCTTTGTGATAATTTGTATTGGTTCACATGTGAGATAAGTGGTGTTATATGTCATATTGCTTTGTATTGAAACCCTTTGTCTTCAAACTTTCATATCTCTTTGTGTGATTACTTTAATTCAGAAATTCCAATTTGATATTAAAATATACTCATGTATTCATATCATATCTGAAAATCAGAATTTAACTCCTTATGGTTAGGTCTAAGTGATGGTTGCTAGTTGGTATATAGTTGTTGTTTGTAAATTTCATTTCGGTATGCCCTGGGTTTGGTCAAGCTTTTGAGATAGAAAATGAAGTTCAAATATTATGAAAATTTAATTATGTACTTCTCAGTATGTCTAATTAAAGTTTGTTGAAAATCATGGAAAGTTATACTTTAGAAAAATTATGAAAATTCTTGGAAGTCGAAGGATCAATAGAGGAGTTTGTAGGGCAGATTTCTTGTGTTGTAAAGAAATTGCCATAACTTTCCCTAGGAAGCTTAAAAAATTACACCGTAACTTGTAACGGAAAGTATATTCAGATATGTTTTCAGATTGATAAGCTTGGACACCTGTATGTGTACTATTTATGAATATGGGATGGTTAAGTATGGAGGACAATAATTTGAGGACATATTGGATACTCCATGAAAGAATGTCTTTATTTGCTCTTTCCCAAGGGTATTTTGAGTACATGTTTCATGCGTATATATATTCAGAAGTATACTTTTATTTTTACTTGAGTTTAGTTATAAATTATTTATGAGGTAGTTTCTAGGGTTGAATGTTCATGACCTTATCAACATATATACCATCGTTTCGTCTTTACATATGTTTCATGGAATATGACTTGAGTAGAATCATATTGTGGTTGTGTACTCATTTAAAGTTACATAATTATATTAAAATAATACTTATGATTGAGATTTAGTACTTATTTAGTTGGATTAACAGGTGTAAGGTCAAATCAACCAAGTTCAGCTCCACCTGAGGGAAACGTGAATACATAGTTGACAACACAAGGTGATTGTACTTACTGAGTTGTTTTTGGATATGATGTATATGTATTATATGTTGAGATGTTATGGCTTATTTAAAATCCAAGAGATGTTGAGATTTTATGGCTTTATAAAAGTCAGGATATGTTGAGTTGTTAGGCAATTCATGAGATGTTAGGTTCTTAAAACCTATGGATATGATTATTGCCTACGGGAAGGAGATGTGGGGTTTATTAACTCCGGATATGTATATGGCCTAATTTGGCACAGAGATGTATATATTAATATGTTGAGATGTTAGTATAGTACTTTTACTATATAGAGATGTAGTACATTCACTGAGTTTTTAAACTCATGGTTTTATATGTTTACATTTTCAGGTTTTCCAGCTGCCACTGCCAAGTCTCGGAGGTTGAGTACATAGAAGTAGGGTCTTGTTAGTTTGTTTTATAAACTGCACTAGTTGTAAATAAGTTAAATGATATGTGAGTTCTGTTGAAATTATGCCTCCTTAAAACAATTGGATTTTTTTAATATTACGCATTTTAAGCTTGAAGTTGTTTCAATATGTATTACCTAAATAATAAATAAATTATAATTGTGGTTTGTAAGCTATTTAGTTAATTATATCCTAATGGGGTTAGGGGGTGACAATAATTCTGAAAGCAACAGTGGTTAAAACTACCAAAATGTCTACTTCCTTATGAAGCATCCCATGATTCCTCTAAGGGGGGCATGATCGTGATTGTGATGGAAGCGACAATGGGAAAAATTGAAATGGTCACAACATATGTTGTGGCTTGCTGGCTTGGTCTCCTTCTTAGATTTTAGGGTTTTTGTCTCCTTATCAAAACTATGTCTCTTTGAACCTTTTTGCAACTCTAAAAACTATATTGCTAATTGTTCATCTTGATAATGATGAAACATAATGTTATTGAAGATCCACCACAATAAAACTCATCAAAGTACAAGATTCTAAAATATAAAAACTATTACATCCCCTCAATAGCTCCTCTATATAGATAAATTCATGTAATAATTTAAATAACATAATCATTACAACCAAATCAAATCTAGAAAAAATACTACAGATAAAACACAATAGGATCCATGAACATAACTGAATAATGTAACAATGATTGGGGGGTAGTAGGTAAAATCCTGTAAAACCATCTTTGTATATAATATATACATCCATGAATATATTTCAAACATGTAAAACTATGGTTTTGATGATGGACAATATGGATATTTCTAAAACATGATAAACCCTTTGTCGTGGCTGGGATAAAACTATTGGGATTGATAATAAATGTTTTTTCCCATGGGACTTTGATTCATTATGTTTTAAAATGAAAAATGATGTAATCTAGATCTAGGTAACTAGATCTCGAGTTTAGTAACCATACATTTGTTAATCTTGTAGGTGATAAAATATAAGAAATATAGATGATGATAATAAGGATGTTTATGCTGATTCTCCACCTTTAATCCTTGTTTTGATTTGCAAAACACCTCGGATATTTTATCTTGTGATTCTGCCAAAGATGTAAAGTGAATTTTAATAGAATTGGAGATCTTAGGGTTTGTTGAACATAAAGTGTATGTGAATTTGAATAAATGTGAATTTATAATAAATATCCTTATCTATTTGGGCTATGTCATCTCAAGTTATGAAATAAAGGTTGATCAAATCATGGTCGAAGAAATTACAAGTTGGCACATTCCAACTTCATTTCATGATATTCAAAGCTTCGATAGAAGTTCTATTTTTAAGCACCGAGTTATCAGAGTCTTTAGAACCATTATTTATCTAACCACCAAATGACTAAAGAACATAAGTTTCATATTCAGTGTTGAATAATTTTATTTAGTGGTAATAAAGTTAAATAAGATGTGGGGTCCTATATGTGCTCTCTCAAATTTTAAAACGTCATTGAAGTGGATTTCTAATGCATATAACACGTGAATAATTGTTTTTCTAGTCAATAGGGTAACATTGTGGATTACTTTTGGAGAAGTTAAACAATTATCCCAAAAGTTAGTCATCTTGTAGGAGAGGCATAATTATAAACCTACGCATTAAATGATTGACAATAAATCAAAATGAATGGCAATTTTATGGATGATAATGAAGTCCTCCAGAAGAATTGAGACGATATATCATATATATTTTTTATTTGTCATTATGTTTTATCGTTTAATATAGGAGATGTTACTGGGTACTAACGACGGACCAAGTTTGGTTGGACTTGGGAGAGATTAAATGTTTTTTTTCAAACCTCACTCATGGATCCTTTGAGTTAATTGGTTTGGAGGATATAAAGGATGGCATAGTTAAGGCATTACATTTTACAATTTTAAATACACCAAGTAATGCACTAAGACAACCCAAATGAGCATTACTCGAGCAACCTCCAATACCACTCATGCTTAGACACATATATCTTTTGGTGTAAAAAATAATATTTTTCCTTCAAGAAATAAGTGATGGCTTACCATATATAAGCATTTCAAAAAAAATATATACCTAAAAACTGAAGGTTTGGCGAACTGATGGCCGAAAACACTCTAACGCTACACTATACCACCTGCAGGACTGGCTAGTCACTTGAGATTTCACTCATTAATGAATGTTATTGATGTTTTGGATATTGTAGTTTGACCCTACATTTAATTCACACTGAAGTCCTTTTCTACAAATCTCAACCTATAAATTCCCCCACTTATCCTTTAGAAATATTAGTAAATTATCAAGCAATAAAACCTTGAACTGACATAAAATATTTTATTGCCATTAATATATATGCTCAGTTCTCAAAAAGAACTCCAACATTTATAATAGGATCACTTATTTAAACCACCCATTTGTTGTTAATTGCCTACTTTTAGGTGTATTTCAATTTCTTGTTCTCTCTCCCTCTAGATAAACACCCATCAATTTACCATTTATTGTTCAAACATATTGCATTTATTACCTATCACTATGGTATTTTGTAAGGACAATTTTTCGATAGTGTCAATTTGTATGTATTTTGGCTCATTTCGTGTTTGGACAAGACCTTTTAGTTCTAGGTTCGGACATGAGTGTGTTGACCTTTCAAGACTATAAAGTGTTTATTTGAAAACATAAGAAAGAAGTGTCAAACAATGCATTAATGGTGCTGCGTATCATGCCACGTCTTTTCTTCATGTTTCGATGATCTCTTGGGTATGAATGATATATATTAGAACTTCATTCTAGGTGTGAGATTTTTAATTAATTGTTTGAGAGTTATTTTTAAAGATTTTCAAAGAAACAATATTTTTTATTTTTAAGTCATTTGAATGAATTTATAGTCTTAGTTTGAAAGAGAATGCGTTGTTCATTCAAACAACCTTCAAATGAACATGGAACAAGGTTTCTCTACTAGCAGAACAAAATTAGTTTCAATCTCATTAGATTTTCGTTAGAACAAGATGTACTATTTCATTCGAACGAACTCCTATTTTCATTCGAACGAGTCTTAAAAAAGCATCCCGCCTCAAAAATTGTGTTTTTTATATAAAAGGGTTTGGCATAAGTTTTTTTCAGAATTTTGATGAAAAATAGTTTTCTATACATATCCAGAATTTCTGAAACCCTAGTTTCAGCAAAAGTTTTTGAGATCCATGTTTCAATCTTTATACGCTGCAAGATATCATTTCACATCATGGTTTTACTCATTGTCGTTGTTGTTAACTACATTCCATATGGTGGATTTTCAAAGTGTTTTTTACACACGGTGGCTTCCGTGTTTATGGCATTGAGTTGAAGAAGTGGTACATTTGTGTTCCCGATCTTTAGATAATTGCTGAGCCTTATCGATGGGCACCGAGGCATGTGTGGACTCACATGCTATGGAAGTTTCATCGGCTTGTTGTGTAGATTTATCTATTTTATCCTACTATCACCTAGATAAATACTTTAGGATAATCATAACATTGGTAAATCTGTTTTAACACAACATTCTTTTAAAATTGGTTCAAAGTTTAATTTTGGTTAATTTTAATATATAATTCAAAAAATTAAAAACTGGCTAGTGTTTTTACCACTCCTTATTAGAAAATTTTACACAAATTCTTATCACAGTTGGAACATGAAGTTGTTGTGTAGATCCATATTTTTGTTTTGTCTTAGGATTTTTGTGCATTTATATCTCTCTCGAGTTTTGTTTGTGTCTCTCGATGGGGTAATCATAGTGATAGGTTATCTGATGTGTTTAGCGATGATGATGACTTTTATATTCTATATCAGTTTAATGAGCTTTATAACCATGTTGAAAAATTAGCTCTTTTGAAATTGAAGTTTGAAAAAATAATTGATTTCCTAAAAAAAAAAAAATTATTTTAAGATGAACTTGACTTTTTGCGAACTGTTCAAACTCAAAGAAATATCCTTCATGAGAAGCTCATGGACAACAATCACGATTTTAAAAACATAGAAGTATTCAAAAATGAGAGTCAGGATAGTGTTCTATTTTTTGAGAATGAATTAGAGGAATCTAAATTTCTAGGGTTAATTAACATGACATTGAGTATGATGATAAATTAATAAATGTTTTAAAGGCACGTGATAATACTCTTAGGGATAAGTTCTCTTGCATTTAGGGAGAGAGAGATAGCCTTCAAGGTGTTAGTGAAAATTTGAAGGCCAATCGGTATAACCTTAGGGAGCATGATATACCAAGTACGACCTCATCTCTGGACCATACACCCTCAGCCAAGGCCGACCAGTGATGAACATAAGTTTGGAAAACTATGGCTTGGCTGTGGACCCATCACGTAGGGCCTCATCCTCGGTCGCAAGCGCATAAGAAAAGGTCATGTCCTTATCTTAGAACATAGTCAATGATTTGTCTCAGCAATCTTATAACTCAAATTCCCTTGGCCTCATCCATCATGTGGAGGCCGAGGGTGAACAAAGATAGCTCAACATGACAATTGCCTCAACATCAAGGGTCAAACTTAATAGCTCAACCTCAGCCTGGGCCGGTTAGCTGACAAGTGACAGATGGCAGAGTGCGTGGATTAGGGCATGCATGGAAGAGTGTGCGTGGGTTGCAGATCCCACATGCACAAAACTGTTATAACAAGACCACCCTTACACGTAAGGGAATATTTCATCATCGTAATCTACATGTGCTAGTGACAGGTTGGTAATTCTTATTTGCAAATACATTACACTCATGGTTACTACATACTTGGGGGGGGGGGGGGGGGGGGGATAGTACACACCCCAAACATTATATATACTTATCTTCTTCATCAGTGTAAGGGATCAAAATATTCAAACCCTAGTTTAAGCTTTGTTCTTGTTACAGTATAGAAAGAAAGTAGTGATAATTGTACCACAAGGGCCATTAAAGCCCATTTTTATAGTGAAATTCATAATCACCTGCATAGTGGAGTAGGCTAATGGATGAAAGAATTATATTCAAGTCTTACTACTCCTCTTCTCTCCTTATTCTTCACTTATACACATGTATAAACACCACCATTTTAATTTCAAAACTATTATAGATTGGGTTCATACTGTTTTACGTGTTGATACTATATCTAGTATCACCAGTCAGCACCGTCTATTGGAATGACGGTTATTCATCTTCTTTCTCTTCATTTTCACTTTGATCCTCACCTGATTATCTAGTTGTGATCCAATTCCACACTTGGTTGGATCTGTATCACCAAAAGAGATCTTGTTGATTTTCTCAATATCTTTTCCAACTCAGTCTTAGCTTATCTAATTCATAATTTCTTCTGCATATTCATCGGAATAGATGTCTTCTAATTTGCCTAAGGGCATTGGCCCCAACTCTAGACAAGCACCTCCCAAGCTAGAAATGGCTGAGGTTACGACAACGCTATGCTCGCTGGCGACCAACTACTAAAAAATATAAGAACAACTTGTTGCCTTCAACCAAAATATGATGGTTTGACCCACTTGTGCTGTAGTGGGGATGATAACTGCGGCCATCATGGAGGGTGTAGATCCATTGACAGGGGGACCAAACTCGGCCCCATAAAATCAAATGACACAGTAGCAAAGATACAAATATATCGCTGACCCTAGGCGACTATGCTTAGGAAGATGAGGTCAGGAATTCTTAGACGACCAGTGTTGTGATGAGAATGATTACTGGGAGCCCTAAATTGTTTTTAGAGATATAGTGTATTCAATCCTGGTTAATAGAGGAAATAGTGGTAGGTCGAGCTGATATGGACAACCAAGGGCCTCAACACTTGACTGCTTGAGTAAAGGGTTGACTTTCGACAGAGTTGGCCTAATTGGTGATCTACGAGATGGACTCTCCAAGTCAAGCAGTATCGCAGGCTTCAGAAGAAATGGAGGGTGTAGTGATTGCCGACCTCCACAAGGTCTAGCTGAGGAACAAAGAGAGATTAAAGGTCATCAAAGGACGACTGCTGGAGAACTTGTGCAACTCTCAACCGACAAAGAAGGGCATAAGGACAATGATGTTAAACCGAGGGAGGCAATGCAATAGCAACCGATTAGACATGGAATAGTCCATATAGAGGATTGAAGACAAAATCGTTGATATCTTGAAGATTCGATACCCCTATATAGGGGTTACATGGAAGGGACAACATTTGTTATATGAATAGTAAAATACCCAATCCCGGCCATGTTAAAGCCGCAAGTTGTCTCACCTAAGTATAATGGGATCACTAACCCCATTCATCATGTTAAAATATTCCAGTCAAATTTTGACATATTTTTAATTTTTAATGAGATGAGATGCTAAGCTTTCTAAAGAACCCTTATAAGTGTTGAACATGTATGGTACACCTCTCTCCCGAAGAGCTCTATTGAGAATTTTAGGCCATTGGTCGAAAGGTTAATTCGGAATTTCTACTATGGAGTGAAGCCTCAAAAGAAGATGACACATTTATTGCACGTCAAGCAAGGGAAAAAATGAGTCTATCATAGACTATATAACGCAATTTAATAAAAAAAAAAGTTGTACGTAGAAGACTACAAAGAACCCATCGTTATGACTACCCTTGTGGGTGATTGAAGAAGGGAAAACTCCTATAGAATCTAGCTAAATATCCTCCAAATATCATGGTTTAAATCCTGGCCACTGTCAGTAGGGTCATGAATGTATGGGAGGCTGTCTATACCAAGGGAGACAATGATAAAGGAGCTAGTGGGAGTAAGTCTCAGAAATCCAAAGGTAATGAAAGAAAAAATTAGCCGTCGGACAAAAAGTTCTCTAACTACACTCAATTCACAGTTATCTCTAATATTATATTGAAAGAGATCAAGGGTGACCGACCTCTAAGATGACTGGAGAAGCTGAGATCGCCCTTCATAAGAGAGATAAAAGTAAGTGGTGCAAGTTCCACCAGAATCGCATCCAAGCGACTAATACGTGCTTTGGACTTGAAGATGAGATTGAAAAAATATTGAAGAACAAAAAGATGAGGAGATATATTTATAAGAGCAGTGTTCGTGGTGTTAGAGATGATAAAATAAAGAGACGAGATGACAAGATTGGAAGGGATGTCCAGGCTAAAAAAAGTGGTAATGTCTTTACCAATGATGATGAGGCGACCCTAATCTTACACCTAAGGTCCCTACATCCAAGGGTCGGCTACATACAATATCTTTCAAAGTAAAGATGATATGTGGTGGTTTAGTAACTGGAAAGTCAATTTCGCAGAGGCTACGGAAGTACCGAAAAGTGAGGTGGTAAACTCGACTACTTTTGATTCCAAATAGAGTGAAAGGAATAAGTGGATATGGACAACTTGGTGATAGGTTTATCGATATTAGACTCCAAAGGGATCTTGGACCCTCATGATGCCCCCCTAGTGATCACAACAAGAGTGCATGGATATGAGGTTTTTATAATACTTATTGACGGAGAGTTAGGGCTTAGCAAGATGAGACTCATCCCACACCACCAACTTTTGATAAGCTTCAGCGGTCAGAAAGTCCATCCACTGGGGATAAATAAGATGCATGTTTGTATGAGATAAACCTAGACGAGGTGCCTCACTAAAAATATAAACTTCTTTGTAATGTTTGAAAATGTCTACTGAGCTTATAATATTATAATGGGAAGGGTAGCCCTCAAGGAATTTAAGGTAATGCCCTCTATTGTATACGAGAAGATAAAATTCTCGACTCCCTATGGATTTGGGGTAGTTCAGAATGATCAAGTAGAGGCTCTAGAATGTTGCTTTAACTCAACCGAAGAGAAAGAAGCTCAAAAAGTGTAATACCCCGTATTTTCATGGCTTTTAAATTTAAGGATTTATTAAATTTAATTGAGATAAATTAATTTAGTTTTAATCCGAAATGTTGTTTTAAATATTTACTAGCGTGACAAGAGTTAGTAATTATTGGGAATATATTATTTGTTGCATATTACTGGATGAGTATAGTAATATATGAGATTTATTTTCATAATATTGTCACGTGTGAATAAAATGATAATTGTGGAAATTTAAGTCGGGACGCGCCTGTGTCGTGTCAGGACTAAATGTGGATTAATAAAAGTGAATATTTTATAAGTTGTCCGTATGGTCGTTTTGAGTGCGCCAACGCGTCCAGAAGGGTCGAGATAGTCCGAAATGTATACCCGGGAGTTTGATTTGGGTCTCGGGGCGTTTTTAGGCCTAATTAGTACCCCGGGAGGGCATTTTAGTCATTTTGTATTTTTGGGTAATTAAACCCACGAAAATTAAAGGGGTTATATCATATGTTTAGGTTATCTCCTAGGGTTAGATAACTCAAAACACTAGAACGGACATTGGAGAGGAGAGGAGAGAGCTCTCAAGGCATTCTGAGGCTCAAAACTCAACTGTTTGCACCGACGCCACCGCCAACGCGTAGATCGCGAGACAGGGAACACAACCACACCAAATTCAACACCAAACCAGATTTCTGAAAATCCCAGGCAAGTGTTTATCTTGCTTATTTCGTTGATGCATCTTTCATATTGGTTTAGGAATGATTAGGATGAATTGTATGGAAGAAAAACCCAATTTGAGATAGGAAATTGCATGTAGTGATGACTTAAATGATATTCTGGACACCCTTTGTTGTGTAAAGGATTAAGAGTTTGATTAAGAAAAGAGTTCTAATTAGATACAAACACTAAATATTTTATTCCGGATGATCGGACCATTGGAATAGCTTGAAATTTTAGTATGTTGTAGCGAATGGCGAGACAGGACTGCTGACAAAAATTCAGCTTGATCGAACGGTCGGATTTCTAAAAATATTAATTTTACTAGAGAGTTTTATGTTTTGAGGACTTTTAGAGAGTTTTATATTTTGAGGACTCTTCTAAAAAAAATAAAAAATTCAACTAAAATTCCATTTTAATTCCGATTTCGAAACCATTTGAAATTCTCATCTTTGATAATAAAATTCAAAATCCTTTAATGTAAGGCGAAATCTATATTTTTGGGATATTTTGCATAAGGGATAATGTAAGTATATATTAAAGGGGAGAGACACGTAAGAGAGAGTTACGTTGGAACATAAATGGATATCTACTGAATTGTACATTTGGAAGAATAGAGTCCATGAGGGTTACGTTGTAAGTTGGAAAAACCCTTCGAATTAAAGTTGGAAACGAACCATTATACTTGATAATAATAATGGGAAAATAAGGATAAATGTTGTGAATGTGGGTTATGGGATAAACCTAAATTGATATAATAAAAGTGGTTTATTTATATGATTGTGTATGCATATATTATATACTTGTGAAAATCATGCCCGCGCTACTTGCTATTCCTGAGGTTTCCGCGCTGGGACGATCTTATCTCGTGTGCCTTATGGGGGATATTGACTCGTACCCTAGAAGATAGAAATCCTAGGTACAGGCTATCGAATCGATAGTCACGGTCCTAAGAGACATGTGGGTATGTACTGACCTCTTGGACTTGGAATCTATGCTTCGCCTCAATATTGTTTGTGCATGTATTGATACAGTTCAAGAGTGATTCCAAACTTATATTCCCTTTAATGCGATTGATACGGGGATTGGATACCAGAGTATGCCCGCACCATAGTTTTTATGTGGGGTGCTGCTATGATATATATATTATACGAGTAGTTAATATATATATGAAATTCTGAAATCTGGAACTGCCTACTATGATTTGATATGTAGGACATGGTTGATGACTCAAATTGAAATACTTGTCTTGCGAAAGTGCAATATGACACTGTAAAACTTTATTGATTAATAAAGTTAAAAGGAGAACCTTGGTTACAAATTGAAATCTTACGTTTTAAATACTTGTGTTGTTCAGTTGTAAATCCTGCGAATAACCTAAGATAAGTTAAATCATTGGGGAAAGATAGTGTGGTATATGACGAGATAGACCAATGGGAAGGTTAGTGCGATAGGTGTGCACATTAGAAGAAAGGTGAGAATTTCTCAAAAGAGTGTCGCACTAATATGTTGTTGCATTGGCCTGTATCAATTTAAATACTTGCTAAACGAATTTTTAAATCATATACACTATCGGGCTCTGACCCGTTTCTATTTCCTTTTATCTCTTGTATATATATGTATGTATTACAGGTGCCCAGCCACAGGGGTGTCTTACTTAGGATCCTTTGGAAGGAACGTGCTGCAGCTTAGGTGGGAGTTGCAGGCCTGTTGTTTAGACGACTTCATCCATTTGATTCTACTCCTAGTTCAGTTTTATCCAGCAGAGGCATGTGTCGCCCTCTTTCTATTATTTAGTTGGTATTGTCAGAGATTGAAATTTTTACTTTCAGTACCTCTATTTCGGGATTTATTACTGTCAGGATGTTTTCCTTTAGTGTTGTAAATGTTGGGATTTATAACTGATGATTAAATTCGTGTATGTTCAATTCTATTTTTATTCTTAATGTGTGACTCTTTAGATGTTAATGGTTTATGGTTTTATCACTGGATTTGATAAAATGAGAATAAGGTTTTAAATGGTTTTGACACTTAGCTTAATGATTTAGGGTGTTTAAATTGGAAAAGTATTTTTACGATAGTGGTGCTAAGAATGAACCAACTATTCACTTTGATTTTAATTTAATATAAGATTGATCGCCCGGTATTTAATTAGGTGGGGTGTCACAGGTGGTATCAGAGCATCAGGTTTTAGTGTCCTTAGGATCTGTACGACTTATTATGCTTTCAGCGTTGCTTTGTTTGTTATAGAGCCCTATGTTTAGGATTGTCGATTCCTTTGACGAGATTTCATTCTCCTGCTATAATGTGTATACACTAGTGAATTCTAATTTCGTTTGGATGTGTACGTGTGCCGAGCGATGACGGATGTCAGAAGAGGACCGTTAAGCGGACATCAGGAGGCAGGGCTCAGTTGAGATTATGAAATATATCCGAGGATGATGATCGTAGTCAAGGTCACCTCCATTATGGCACAAGAAGCCATGACTAGAAAGGAGACTAAGGTGAAGCAATGATTTTCAAATGCTGTTATAGTCAAATGAGGTGCGAGGGTAAACTTACTCAACATATTAAAAAAAAAACGTGTAGAGACTGTCAGTGGGAAATTTTGGAAACGCGAAAATTGTATGTGTTTACCAAAGGAGGTAAAGTATCCAAAGGCTTAAATATAGGAAGGAGTGTGGTATACTGAAAGTGAAAATTTAGAGAAAATTTTCTTGGCTTTCGGGACGAAATTATAATGGTTGGAGTCAACCACAAATTTTAGAAGTGGAATGCTATGCCTATAGGAGAACCATAGGTACAGTGTTGACCGTATGTTCCTTCCTCAACTGTTCAGGATGAGAAGCAAACGTGGTTCTGAACTCATCGCAGGAGGGCATGACAGAACTCCAATTGTGGATATGAATCCTAATCGTTAGCAAATTTTGTATCGAAAGAGGTAGATACTGGTGGAGGAAACGACTCCAAGTGGGAGACCAACTTATAATAATAGTTGATAATACTCGAGGAGGAAATTCTGATGGACGACCGATTCAGAGGTTGACAATGTCATATTTTGTCAATATGGATGATAACGCTTCTTTGGGGGGGAAGTTAAAGGAATCGAAGAATTTAGTCGAGAATAAGACTGAATACAATGGTGGTGGTATAGCACCACAAAAGGATGCGGATACACATCAGGAAAACCATTTAAATGCTTCAGATAGTTAAATTCTTACCAAGTGATGGTAAATTCAGTAAGTATTATTATAGATAGTAACATGATATTTATGGCCTAAAAAGCTAAGGGAACAACCGGGATGGCTAACAGGAATCGAGTCTACTAAATTTTGAGAGAAGGACAATCCTAACCTTGTTAGTAGGACAGGTGATAAGTGGATTATGTGTTGAGGTATTTTGGTGCGGAGTGAAATTGCTCGCGATAATATGTTCCAAAGTGAGAAAAAGGGACAAGAATACGGTGCCTAGTAAAGGACGACGATTAAAAATAATTTTGTTTTGGTTTGGGCAGACGTGTTACGTCCGAAAACCATTTGTGCAGTCAAGACGATTGCCAGGATGGAAGTATAAGTTGTATCCTTAGAGGATGCGGCGTGTTTATATGACACGAGCGAGTCACCATATTTTGTTAATTGCTAGATTAGCATTTGAGACGAGTTTAATGAATATCATTATAAATGTTACCATTATTTGAATATTTTTCCTTAGTATAGAGGGATTTTTCTTTGGTGCTATCCGCGGGGGATGAATGAGTATATTAACAGTGTTTTATACTTTATTGAGGTTACTCGTTGTAGTGATGCGATACACGAGTAAGATATTGTCTTTGTTAAAATGTTATAGAAATGGGTAGTATGATAGTGGGCATTTATTGCAAGGCTATCGGAGTAGTTACATTGGTGCAACACATTTTGTTTTGGCGAGGCTTTACCTGTAAGAAGGTTGGACTCACACTTATATTATCTATCCTAGAGACTTCGGAGGAGATATTGGGCTCGAGATATTCGATACCAATGTATGTATAGACTTTGTCAGTATGATTCCATATGTACCGGGATTTACCGTTGAGCAAAAAGACTTGACTCGGTATTATGTTTAGCACTCCGCACTTAGTGATAGGAAGAGTGCAGTGTTTTATTTATCCTTAAGAGATGTGGGAGTTAAGAGTTATACCCCTTATGTTAGAAAAAGAAATTTAGAGAATTTTGATCGTATGTATCCGAGGTTTATAGAATGTAATTACCATCAACCAATACGGGACGATAGTGAAATTGGTGAAACGTTCTTTGTTAAGCATAATTACGGGAGAAATTGTAACTTTTCTGTCAAGGGACGGAATAAAGGGGTATATACTATAGACGGAGGACCTAACGAATTTCGATAACCGACAATGCTAGGTAGTAGTGTATCGGGGGGGTTCCATGTTTGGATTTCTCTTTGCGAGACATCCCACACATGAAACTTAGCGTAAGGTTGGAAATAGGGAGACGTTTGGTCACTATTCCATGAGTTCGGTACCCTGGTCAAAATGGTATCAAGTAATTATGTATGTAAGTTGGAAGTTGAATTTTGTTTTAAGGTCATTGGAGCCGGATTTTTGTTGTAGGAAAGCATTGAAAGTTATCCCCATGAGTTGAGGGGTGGAATGATGATAAGGAGAATTTAAGAATTTTGATTTCTAGGGTGATTGAGAGTACCCAAATGTCATAACCGCGTACAGAACACAAGGTAAATAAAGAGTTGGAATGATTTTTTTTAGCATGGATTATCTGGAAAGAACTTTATATTATACAAAAGAGATGACCTGTAATTATTTTGATGAATAGAGCGTTAGTGATTTATTTTGGTTGTTGTACCTATTTGGGAAAATTGTTGTACTTATCTGAGGAAGGTTGAGAATTATTATTCCTCTTTTATTGTCATGGAATTTGAATGCCCTATTTCTTCTATTCTGTTGAATTTAGTTAGTCCTACAGATGAGTGGCACGCCGTTCGCTCTCCCAGGGCGGTCGGAGTGTTGCAAAAATGTGGGCATCTTGGTTAACTACAGTTAAAATAGTCCGAGTCGAAGGGACGTGGTAATAGACGTGTGAAATATATGTTTGTGGGAATAGTATGACGAAGTGGAAGTGATAGAGTGGATTAAACGTCACATGAGGGGAGATAATCCATACATAGGTGTGTAATTAGAATAGCACACCCAAATTTGAATTGGAAGACTGTGGGAAGTCATTTAAGAAGAGTATTCCTTGAATGGAGCAGAATTAAATGATTATGAAGAACACTCGGAGCGGAGTTGTTAGTAGGCAAGTATGAGAGTGACTTGCACATACAAAGGGTGATGATGTTGGTATTGTATAAGAGATCCAAAAGTGCGCTTCGTAGAGAGAAGAGCACGGGTGGAACTTTCGTCATACTACAAGGAAGAAAGGGGAGTATTACGTGTCACTTAATGTGAGACATTTCAAGGGAAGAATCGATGTTTAGCGAGACGTAGTGAGTAGTCTCTACATGCACTACCCATAGGTAAGGTTTGGTTGAAAGAGGAGAATCAACCAAAGAATTTTGTGTTTATCGAAAATTCCTAAAATTGGAAGAGGTTGGTAAAGTCGGTAAAGTTCTTGGATGGGTTGCCATCCTCAAAACAAGATCATTGGTTTATCCCGAACATGTGAATTAAGTCGCCGAGAAGGAAGTGATTTATATTCCCTTGGGCTGACTTACAATATTAACTAGTATGCCCCAGACTTCCTTTGAAAGGAAGGATCGCGCCAGTGCATGGTCCGGCGCAGTATAAATTTCTGAATCAGGATGAGATTGGTGAATCCCACCTTCGATATGGGATTTCAGGAACTAGCGGAGATAAGATTTTGTTTCGAGTAGGATGTATCACCCTTAGCCAGGGAATAAGCGCATGGTGATTAAAGATTAGTGGAGCCACGTGAAGGAGATTTTGGAATCTTGGTACGATGATTTCAAGAATGCTCTGTAGAAGCACTCGTACCTGTTTGTCGCGTACGAGGTACTTATTAAGGTTTTATTATGGAAGAACCTCGACTATTCTCCTTCCGTATGTTTAGAGGAGAGTAGATAATCAGAGTTTTTGGATCGGTCGAGAAAATATTCGATAACTATGGTGGGATTCCACAACTGTTTTAGGCAGTCAAGAGTGGTCAAATTTTCATATGATCTTCTCAGAATGGGAATTTTGTGTATGAATAAATCCGAGTAGTTGTTATGGAGTGAGGTGCGGCCTCTTAATGATAGTGAGATAATGGAATTTATAACGTATAGACGTAACCTATTCAAATGTTGTCAGTTGGGAGTGCAATGTGAAGTGTCTCCAATGAGAATGTAAAACAATGTTGCTGTGAGGCAAAAGCTATAGTGATTGAGCGCCGTACTATGTAGATAGTTTGCGTACTGACAAGGATATCCAGAATTGTGCTACCTGGTAGGCCTTATTTTCCGAATTTCGGGACGAAATTCCGTTATTAGGGGGGAAGTATGTAATACCCCGTATTTTCATGGCTTTTAAATTTAAGGATTTATTAAATTTAATTGAGATAAATTAATTTAATTTTAATCCGAAATGTTGTTTTAAATATTTACTAGCGTGACAAGAGTTAGTAATTATTGGGAATATATTATTTGTTACATATTACTGGATGAGTATAGTAATATATGAGATTTATTTTTATAATATTGTCACGTGTGAATAAAATGACATTTGTGGAGATTTAATTCGCCTGTGTCGTGTCGGGACTAAATGTGGATTAATAAAAGTGAATATGTCTTTTTGAGTGCGCCAACGCATCCGGAAGGGTCGAGATAGTCAGAAAAGTATACCCAGGAGTCCGATTTGGGTCTCGGGGCGTTTTTAGGCCTAATTAGTACCCCGGGAGGGCATTTTAGTCATTTTGTATTTTTGGGTAATTAAACCCACGAAAATTAAAGGGGTTATATCAGATGTTTAGGTTATCTCCTAGGGTTATATAACTCAAAACACTAGAACGGCCATTGGAGAGGAGAGGAGAGAGCTCTCAAGGCATTCCGAGGCTCAAAACTCAACCGTTTGCACCGCCGCCACCGCCAACGCGTAGATCGCGAGATGGGGAACGCAACCACACCAAATTCAACACCAAACCAGATTTCTGAAAATCCCTGGCAAGTGTTTATCTTGCTTATTTCGTTGATGCATCTTTCATATTGGTTTAGGAATGATTAGGATGAATTGTATGGAAGAAAAACCCAATTTGAGATAGGAAATTGCATGTAGTGATGACTTAAATGATATTCTGGAAACCCTTTGTTGTGTAAAGGATTAAGAGTTTGATTAAGAAAAGAGTTCTAATTAGATACAAACACTAAATATTTTATTCCGGATGATCGGACCATTGGAATAGCTTGAAATTTTAATATGTTGTAGCGAATGGCGAGACAGGACTGCTGACAAAAATTCAGCTTGATCGAACGATTGGATTTCTAAAAATATTATTTTTACTAGAGAGTTTTATGTTTTGAGGACTCTTAGAGAGTTTTATATTTTGAGGACTCTTCTAAAAAAAAAATTCAATTAAAATTCCATTTTAATTCCGATTTCGAAACCATTTGAAATTCTCATCTTTGAAAATAAAATTCAAAATCCTTTAATGTAAGGCGAAATCTATATTTTTGGGATATTTTGCATAAGGGATAATGTAAGTATATATTAAAGGGGAGAGACACGTAAGAGAGAGTTACGTTGGAACATAAATGGATATCTACTGAATTGTACATTTGGAAGAATAAAGTCCATGAGGGTTACGTAGTAAGTTGTTATGATATATATATTATACGAGTACTTAATATATATATGAAATTCTGAAATCTGGAACTGCCTACTGTGATTTGATATGTAGGACATGGTTGATGACTCAAATTGAAATACTTGTCTTGAGAAAGTATAATATGACACTGGAAAACTTTATTGATTAATAAAGTTAAAAGGAGAACCTTGGTTACAAATTGAAATCTTACGTTTTAAATACTTGTGTTGTTCAGTTGTAAATCCTGCGAATAACATAAGATAAGTTAAATCATTGGGGAAAGATAGTGTGGTATATGACGAGATAGACCAATGGGAAGGTTAGTGCGATAGGTGTGCACATTAGAAGAGAGGTGAGAATTTCTCAAGAGAGTGTCGCACTAATATGTTGTTTCATTGGCCTGTATCAATTTAAATACTTGCTAAACGAATTTTTAAATCATATACACTATCGGGCTCTGACCCGTTTCTATTTTCCTTTTCTCTCTTGTATATATATGTATGTATTACAGGTGCCCAGCCACCGGGGCGTCGTACTTAGGATCCTTTGGAAGGAACGTGGTGGAGCTTAGGTGGGAGTTGCAGACCTGTTGTTTAGACGACTTCATCCATTTGATTCTACTCCTAGTTCAGTTTTATCCAGCAGGGGCATGTGTCGCCCTCGTTCTATTATTTAGTTGGTATTGTCAGATATTGAAATTTTTACTTTCAGTACCTCTATTTCGGGATTTATTACTGTCAGGATGTTTTCCTTTAGTGTTGTAAAGGTTGGGATTTATACTTGATGATTAAATTCGTGTATGTTCAATTCTATTTTTATTCTTAATATGCGACTCTTTAGATGTTAATGGTTTAAGGTTTTATAACTGGATTTGATAAAACGAGAATAAGGTTTGAAATGGTTTTGACACTTAGCTTAATTATTTAGGGTGTTTAAATTGGAAAAGTATTTTTACGACAGTGATGCTAAGAATGAACCAACTATTCACCTTGATTTTAATTTAATAAAGGACTGATCGCCCGTTATTTAATTAGGCGGGGTGTCACAAAAAATCCACCACCCCTTACAACATTTATACTCTTGATCCAAGAGTGAGATGAAATTAAATAAAGGCAAAGCCACTGAGGAGGTAGAATCTATTAACCTCAACGAGGAGAAGCCAAAAAATTTGTCAAAATTAGCAAAGCCTTAAAAAATGTAATAAAGGATGATCTGATCAAGCAACTGAAGGAGAGGCAAAGTATTCTTTCCTGGATTCATGAGGACATGTCGAGAATTGATCCAAAGATCCTCTACCATAAACGTTATGTACATAAAGGAATCAATCTAGTTATATAGAGGTGGGGAACCTACTTTAGAGAAAAATATGAGGTAATAAGAGATGAAGTTAAAAAGTTAGAGAAGGTTGAGTTCATCAGGGAGGTGGTCTACCTAAAGTGGCTAGCTAATGCAGTCATCGTACCAAAGCCTAATCATAAATGTAGGATGTGTGTAGAATCACTGATTTGAATAAAGATAGTCCCAACGACAACTTTCCCCTACCAAGAATTGAATATATGGAAGATGACACAACTGGAATGAATTAATGAGTTTCAAGGATGCCTATGCAGGCCATAATCAGATCTCTATAGACCCATCTAACACTGAGAAAACCTCGTTCATCACAGACAAAGGACGTATTGATACAAAATCATTCCCTATATCCTAAAAAATGTTGGGGCAATATATTTTAGATTGGTGAATAAGATGTTTTCGGAACGTATTGGAAAAACCATGGATGTATATGTAGATGACCTGTTGACAAAAAACCTTAAGGCTGAGACACATGTGGCCGACCTTGTGCACACGTTTAACACCATAGATGAGTACCGAATGAAGCTCAACCCCGCTTAGTGTGGATCCACATTTGGAGAGGGAAAATTCATAGGGCTCATTATCAACAAATGAGCGATTAAAGAGGATCCTAAAAAGATCGAAGTTGTAATTGAGATGAAGTCCCCCAAAACCATTAAGGATGCTCAGAGGCTGACTCGATGGGTTGCAGCAATGAATAGGTTTGTATCAAGGGCCAAAGACTAATGTTTACCCTTCTTTAAAATTTTGAGGAAAGACTTTGAATGGAATGAAGAATGCAAAGAATCCTTCTAGGATATCAAGGCTTACTTAGTCTCCCAATGATGTTGTCCCCATCGATTCAGGGAGATAAGTTGTACCTATATTTGACTATATTTGAGTCGGCCATTAGTGGAACAATAATACGAGATGACAATAAAGTGCATAATCTAGTCGACTTTAATAGTAAGGACCTTCAAGGTTCGAATATAAATATCTTAAAATGGAGAAGTTGGCATATCCTCTATACATTCCACAAGAAAGATGAAACCCTATTTGTAGGCTCATACGATGGTGGTCCTCACTGACTCCACTCTGAGGCAAGTCATCCATAAACCCAAGAAATTGGGTAGGCTAATGGACTGGTTGGTAGAGATGGGATAATTTAATATTATCTATCAGACGAGAATAGCCATCAAAGGTCAAACTTTGACCGACTTTGTAGTTGAGTTCACTTAGGATAAGTTCGATAGTGAAGAGTTTAAAATATCAACAAATGAACTAGATATGAACGAATGGATCTAGGATGAGATTGAGACCAGTCTACCAAGGCCAGTTGTTACTGACAATGAAGAAGAAAAATATTTATTCAATTATGGAGTTCTGAATAAAGGCACCTTCTCAAAAGAAGGCACGATTTGCAGTCGATTTGTAGATGGCTCTTCATATAAAACATGGAGTGGAACCGGGTAGATTATATCGGCCTCTAATGGAACTGACATCAAACACACTCTAAGATTCATCTTCAAGGCGTCCAATAATGATTTCGAGTATGAAGCTCTTTTGGCAGGACTCTCCCTCGTCAAAGCATTAATTGTTGGACAGGTGATAGTTCATAGTGTACGTGGGTGTACGTGGATAAGTCTCCCAATGATGTTGGTGGTAAATCAGATATTGAGAGTGTACGTGGATAAATATGAAAGGATACCAAATACCTGGAAAGGATAAAGGCAATGTTAAAGAACTTCAAAGAGGTAAAACTTAAAAGGATCCCTCGGATAGAAAATAGCCGAGATGATGCCCTGCTAGGGCTACAGTCTACAACAACAATTGAGATCACATGATCAGTGCCCATGGAGATCCTATATTGGCCGACCATAGAATAAGATGATAATACGATGAAGTTTTTCTTAAACCTAAACTTAGGGGCATCATGGATGTATCCCATTATCTGATACATCATAGATCGGAAATTTCTAGAGTCAAAGGTTGAGATAAAGAAGTTAAGATACAAGGCAGCAAAGTTCTTAATCACAAGAGATGTTTTGTACAAGAAAGGGTTCCTCCTCCCTTTATTGGGATGTGTTCATCAAACAAAAGTGGAGTATACACTAAAATATGTGCATGAGATGTCTTATTTAAGACACATAGGATGGAGGTCTTAAGCAAAAGGAATAGTCACTTAATGGTATTGGTGGCCGATCATAGCTAAAGATGTATCCAACAATGTGAAGAGGTGCGACAACTGCTAAAGATATGCTTACATTCCTAATCAACCTCATCAACCCATGTCATCTGTTACTTCCCCTTGGCTGCTTGGAGTTTGGGGGATTGACTTGGTAAGACCCCTGCCTAGAGCAATTGGTAATTACACTTTCCTTATTACGGCGATTGACTATGTCTCTAAGTGGATTGAGACTAAAGCCATGATCACTATAACCGAGACGAAGACCTTTAAATTTATTTAGAGGAATATCGTCAAGAGGTATGGTCTCTACAACACTTTGATCTCCGATAACAGTAAACAGTTCAAGAACTCATCATTTGAAGCCTATTATAATAAGGTTGGCATTAAACTATTTTACTCAGCACCAGGCCGACCTCGGGAAAAAGGCAAGACTGAGGTGATAAATATAACTATCCTAGATGGGACCAAGAATAAGTTCGAAGATGCCAATGGTCTTTGGATGCAAGAGGTACATGTTGTGCATTAGGCATACAGGACGACGGGAAGGATGCCAATGTGCGAGACCCCTTTCATGATTGATTATGGCTTGGAGGCACTAATACCCCTGAAATCGCCCTACAAAGTCATAGGGTTCAAACATAAAACCCATAAGCAAACATAAAGGAGCGAAGATTAGACCTAGACCTCATCGAAGGGAGATGAGAATATGTAGAGGTCAGACAGACTGCTTACTAGTAGAGGACTAAAAAGTTCTATAATAAAACATTTAGGTTTAGGTAGATAGACATTGGGGATTTAGTTCTTAAAAAGACCTGGTAGAAGCAAAATAACCTCCACACAAATTGTCATGACCCGTACAGGGTTGCCGAAGAAATTTTTCTGGGCACCAATAGACTTGAGAATCTGGAGCGACATCCATTCTCAAACCCATGGAATGATGACCAATTGAAGAAATACTATCAATAGGATTTTGTGAAATTTTTCTTTACCACTGTATGAGAAATGTGCTAAAAGTGATGAATAAGAAAAATCTGAAGTGTTACTTCAGATCTTTGTTGTATGAATTGATCAAATTATATATTTCAAGTCATCGTGAGCTAAAAAAAATCACTCATGTGGTGAATTAACATTAATGCACTCTCGATGACATGAGAATCCAGACGGGGCTTACCTTGTCCATGGATTCTCAATAACATCGAGAGGGGGAATAATGTAATAACATCATGAATGTGGTGAAAAACACAAAGCAAGTTTCAAAATCATTTAATTATGGTTCCTTTAAATTTGATGCTAGTCCATATACTCTAAAAATGATGAGAAGGGACTTGCAATCAATACCATTAAACACAAAGTAAATTCTCGTGTAGGACGAGATGACACTCGTCCATATAATCTAAAAAATGATGAAATGTGACTTGCAATCAACACCATTAATTTTGTGGTACAAATTTTAAAATCATTTAGTTATGGTTAACTTACCCCTCGCCTAAGGACGAGAGTGGACGTGAGATAAAAAAATTAATAACTTAGTGGTCTCTTATTTTGAAAAATTGGTAATTTAGTTATTAACACTCGTATGAGGATGATAGAGAGCTTGAGATAAACATCATTAAAGACGTGACCTCTTGTTTAAAAACCAAATGATTTGGTTATTATCCCCCTTCTTCAGACGAGGGAGAGCTGAAAAACATGCAAGACGAGATGAGAAACAAACATGGAAAACCATTACACATATTCAGCAAAAAGAAAATGAAAGCTGAAGTATGAGACAACACTTCATTCAAGAAAGCACGATATTCAGTTGAATATAAAATATTATAAATAATCAAATGCTTAAAACAAAAATTACAAGAAGAGGATTATTGGTCACATATGACCACCTTACAAAGTCGGTTCGTTGTTGACGGCACCAGCCTTGGCTTGAATATCCCCAATAGCATCAGTTTTATTAGTATCAATTTCAACTGGGACCTCGATTAGAGCTACCTCTCCCTTGGTTGAGGCCATTAATTCAACATACTCCAAGGCCTTGGGGAAAAGAGGATCTTCTAAATCATAGGCTTCAAATTGTGGACGAGATTGCCTAATAAAATCTCATGATGACCCTCCAACATGACATCTTAATACCTCATTCAAGGTATTCAACACTGAAGCTACTAAAGTGTTCAGATTATTTTTAAGCCTCAATGGCCTCGTCTTGTATCCTTTTTATTACCTCGGTTAAACGGGCCTCATCCTTTGCCTTCTTGATGGCTGCAACAAGATTGGCCATATGGTTTGTAGATTGAGATTTTGGCTCCTGCGTTGACTCCAAATTTGTATACTTTCTAGGCCCTTTTTCCAGCTATATTGATTTTTACCAACTTAGGGATGTGTGAATTACTCTACACATTTGACTAAATGAGAATAAGTTTATTCTCAATGTATTTTGACTCAAATTCTAACTCACCTTACCTATGGAAGTTTTCTTATGACATACACTCGTTTAGACTATCTCCTTTCCTCAAACGAAGTTTAGCCTCTCGTATATTTACACTTTTTTTTTTACTACCCCAAAAACACATTCAAAATATCTTTTTAAGCCTTTTTATCACAAATGGTATCGAAAAGAAAAATATTCAGGGCGCCCATACACCCTATATCCTATGCACCATTGTACCATTGTATCTAACATTTCACACGTAACATACTTATCTAAAATCCCACCATGCACCTTTTTCAACATGGATATACCGTAAGGCTAATTTTAGTTACCCTTTAAAAATAATTTAGTTCTCCTTGGGACTACCCCACCTATCAACTAATGGTGCAAAAAATTTCCCAGTGCTTCCTCAATACCACTACTCAACTCTACAGACCTTATTTCATAGATTAGTTCTCAATTTATGTTTTCATTGACATGTACGTAAAATAATTAAAGTGATAAATTTATACCCTAGTGACTAATACATCTCTCGACTCTTGACATTCGCTAGGATTCATGCGTGGGATGTCTCGCAAGCAAAATCCAAACAAAGAGCCCTCCCAATACACTGCTACCTAGCCTTGTCGATCATCGAGATCCATAGGTCCTGTGTACTTACTTAGAATATCCAAAATCTTCTCCACAAACACATAATTATAACACATATTCCCACATTACTAAAGGAATTTTATATAACATACGATTATTAGTGACCCCGCACTAAGTCAATAATGATATAAATATCTCCACGTCAATAGTAAACGTAATATACCCCAAATCATTTCAGTATAGTTCCTACACACTGTAATTAGATATAATGAAACAACTATAACCTTTGGAGTCTCTTCTATGATGTAGTATAACTGGGAATTGATTCTCTTTCAGATGATACATCGTTAAACAACACGATCCTGCCCTGGAATAGCGTACACAATGGCCTTGCTATAACATCCCACCATCGTTTAGCTGATCGCTAACTTATCCATAATCAGGATAACATCATACTCAAAAATCATCTCTCAAAATGAGTAAGTTCACAAAAACCTAATCTCTAAATGATTATAGCCACTATCTTGTAGATGGGACTAATGATCCCCACTAATAAATGGTAAAATATAGGCACACAATAGTAATACTAAAAATACACCTACTAAACCCGTATCATGCTCGAATTTGGTTTTTAATAAAATATTGTGACTCACTCATGTCACACATATATGCCCCATTTATCATTAGATAAACTGTACACTTTTAATTGCCAATACCACTGGCGGTCCAAATTCTTTCTAGACACAACACTCTCATCCGAAATGATTCAAAAACTTTTACAATTATTTCCCCTGTTGGGTATCCTACTACTATCCCCTAACTTTCTACAAACAAGGTCGATACTCATAACCCTACCCTACACACATATGATACTTCTTTGTGTCATCTATTTCTATATGGCCTCACTAGCCATATTAGAATTTCTCTTCTTTGAGACCTGTTTGTCTTAGCCTCGAATGTTACCCCTATTGTCCCTTTATTTTTTGTTGCTTTGGGAAACACTATGTCGTCCCAATTGGACCTAATTAAATCCATCGTCCCTCAGTAGAAATTCCCATTGATCTACACCATTTAAATGAGTCCCCTTTGGGGTATCCCTTTGTGGTGAGTCACTATTATTAATTACTTTTAGTCTTGGCATTCTCCATTTGTGTATTCATCTCTCTTGGCTCCCTTCTGATGAAAGTATTAATATCATCATTAAAAGTATGCCATTGTGGTCATGTATATACGTCTTTCAAGAATGAATTCCCACAAATATTGGCGATTCTTATTTGTGAATTCATTATTTCACTTAAGAATTTTCCACTACATTATCTACCTCCTTAGTTATGAAGTTCACTTAAAGGGCTACTTTATGCATAATAATTAACCTCTTTTCATCTCCCCTATTTGTTTGAATAAAAAATAAAAGAACTTGGGGTTAAACCACACCCAACATTTATCTATTTATTTCCTTATTTACTTCCTTATGTGGTGACCATATCCTACCATGGCATCACTAATCCTATGAGAAAAAATTAACCCAAATTTAAATCTGAAGTGGCACTACACCTCACCACACGTAACTACTTTTGGATTATTTCCTTCCATTGTCCTATTACACTTGATCTCTTCTCGTATTCATATAATCACCCACAATATTCTGTATATAGTTCCTCTCACCAACTCTGGCTTAAAGCCTAAGTTAACACATATTACCGTATTACCCTTTAATTCTAAATTATCCAATTTACTTATTTCAACCATGCCAAAACATTCATAAGCTAATTAAATTTTATGAGTGTCTCCTCAAAAAACCCTTCTACTTTCCCTCTCCCCTTTGTCTGCTATATATGGGTGAGTCTTAAATTCTAACCACCGTTCTCTATAACAGTGTATGGGGAAACTACCGAACTCTAATGATTGTATTTGGGACATCTATCTGAACCATAATCATGGTGAATTCTATCTCATTTACTAGTTCCCAAAATATTTTATAGCTTCTATCGAGCCTTTCCTCCTGCAGTTCTTCTAACGACCTTCACTAGTCATCCTAAATTGTTCGGCGTACGAAACTCAATCGGATTAACATATGATTCGTATGAATTACACTTAATAGCAGTAGAACATAAATGTGCGTACGAAGAGGAATACAACAATCCTATAATAGGGCTCTATATCAAAGAACGTTACACTAAAATGTAGTAAAGCCGCACAGATCGTAAGGTCACTAGAACCTGATGCTCAGATACCATCGGTAACACCCCGCTTAATTAAATACCGGGTGATCAATCCTTTATTAAATTGAAATGGAATATCCAGTTGGTTCATTCTTAGCATCACTTTTGAAAACTTTTATTTACTAACCACCTAGTATTTAAAAATCAAATGTTATTTTTTTTAATTAACATAAAACCAGAAGACAGATAATATCACATTCCACCATTTAAGTATCAAATGCACAATCAATAATGACATAATAATATTTATGTCTGAATCAGACAATCCAGTCTAAAATATCCATACACCACAGCCTATTACATCATAATGGAATCTGAAATCTCTAAGTACGATAGAATAAATTGGACAACATGTCCGACTGGAATGAAAGATCATAATAGAGAACTGAATCAATACTGAGGCATGAAATATCAACAACCTACAACTTCCACCACAGTTGTATCTCACTAAAATATAGAATCTACTAAGCATGGTGTCCTTATGGCTGGGCACCTAAAATGTTTTTCAAAAAGAATAGATATTTGGAGAAAGCGAGTGAGAGCTTAAGTAAAATAATTTCAAAAATTTAGCAAGTGTTTAAATGAAAAATTTACACCCACTATATTCATGTTAGGTTCCCATTCTCTCACTTGAGATACTCACCTCTCATATAATGCGCACATCTAATGTATATATCTAACCCTTCCTGATTATACCACCCCATCTATCTAATATAACCTAATTACTTTTCAACACACCGTAGCTCGTAATATTCACTCATATTGCCCATATAATATGTGATAGCATTTTTTCCTAACCATACGTCAATTATAAAATTTCTCATTTTATAATAATAAAATATCCACATGTCAGATTTAAATATCTTTATCTTTCTTTTCTACGAAGCACACATAGTAGAATAGTTCACCAGTATATATATATATATATATATATATATATATATATATATATATATATATATAATCATAATAATATTGCACCCTTAGGATGAGACCTCCTGGTGCATGCATACTCTACTATCATGTCCTGCTACATCACGCAAAGGACTGTTAGTTCGATATCTCTCTCTCGAACCATAAATTCAATTCACACATACTGGGAGGCGAACATAGTCCCTAGCGAAATGGTTCACGCACATACATACGCTCCCATTCAACCGTTGAACTATCATACTCTCAGATAGTACGTCTCCAAGGTCCTATGTTCTTCGTACGAGTCCTTAATACCCCCAATGGCCTTATCAGGCTAAGACCGTCCATGTCTTGAAACCTCCCCCCTATAGCAAAAAACGTAGATATGTTATACACATAATATCACAATCATCATAACCTATGGATACACTCAACATTTACATACATATAGTATATTTCAAGTTTATCCCATAAACTAATAATTCACATTTTATTCACATTTCCCATTATTCCTAGCATCTCTCGTTAACCGAACAAATATAAATAATTTAATTAATTATTTCAGTAGTTATCTTCAACCCATAATTATTGGTCCTAAAACTAGACTCCTTATAATAAGCCCGAATCATATTTTAATTCCCCATAATCCTATTTCTCTATAAAGTTACATTCTACCCAGAAATATAAAATTTCAATTTGAGGTTTTTCTTATCCAATTTTGAAAAAACATAAAACTACAAAGTTGTACAGAAAATGATTTTATATAAGAACTCGCATGCACACTAAAAATTTCCTTTTAAAATAGTCCTACAATTATCATACAATGTTCACCCTTTTCTCAAAATAAATTTTCATGCATTTTCTTCACTATATTTCATGTTCAATCTTTCGTACTACAACTCCAAACTCCCAAAAAAATATCCCCACCAATATTTTAATCTATACACATGACTTCAAATATTTATATTCATCAAATCATCAAAAACTCAACTTAACTTGGATCAATTCATGGTTGTTCTCTAAAATATTAGTTTACTATTTATCGTCAAGAACATGTGTAAAACTCATATTCCTCCCAATTTTAATTATTAGAAATTCATCAATATTCATCTTCAAACATACAAAGTGTATATTACTGTCAATTCTCCTAAAAATATAATTTTAAATTCCTCATTTATCATAACCTTTCATAAAATCCAAAATCTCAAACATCCTATTCTAACATGAATATGACATTTAACTAAAATTCAACAAGATAAACACTTGACTTTTAATGTAGCTCTGATCCGTTGAAGAAGAGATATGTTGTTTTAATCACCTTTATTTGATTTAAACTTTGATGATGATACTCCATGTATGTTCATGCACAATTGCTTCAAATCTTCCCTTAAACTCTTGAAATTCCTTCTCAATTCTATTCACTGTCTCTCTAACTCTTTGTAACTGCTGTGCCATGTGTAAACATACTGAAAGGAGACACCATATTACATATTAGATTTTAGATGACTTTTCCCTAACCCAAACCTTTCATTTTATAAATGTAATCACGTTTTTTCCTATTCATATACCATTAAGAAGCTTAAAAGTCATCTAAATAAGTCCCAATTAATCTAAAAAGCCTCCGAGACCTGAGCACACACCCCGGGTACTCAATTTTGACTATTTTGACCCTTTCGAACACACTGGTGCAATCAAAATGAACATATGAACTACCAAAATGAAATTATATTTTGTTTCTCAATTTAAGTCCCGACACGACTGATTCACGCATCCCGACCGAATTTATCATACCTATCATATTATTACTCATTCACTAAGTAATATTCAATGTAAATAAATATTAACCCATATCTCGCTAAATAATATTTATTATAATCCAAATTAATCTCCAATTAAAATTTTCCCATTATTTAAATTATTCCCACATTTAAAAATCATTAAAAATCCTGGGATATTACAAGTGTATGAATGCACGGAGGTACAACGTCAGATATTAGCTACTTTTAAGCTAGTTGGGTCAGCCTTACAAAGTGGGAGTCCATTACCACCGCTGAGGAGGGAGATACTTTGACTATCTAGGACTTCTAAGTGCGGTTCGATTGCAAATATTTTCGTTCCGGCGTTCAGACTGAGATGATGTGGAGATTACTCGACCTAACCTAGGAGGAATGCACAGTGGTAGAATATGAGGAAGAGTTCATGAGGCTGAAAATTGTTGTGCCAGGATAGGCACCTACTGAAGAAAAGAGAATTCAGATGTTTATGGATGGCCTGAACTAGAAGAGCTGCTAGCACTTATTGGGCAATCTTTCACTACAAACTTACACCAATGTATTTAATGCAATGATGCTTCCCTTCCAGGACCACCACTTCTATGCTAAGGGAGGTAAGTGGGGGATTGAGTCCAGCCAGTAGGGCAGGAATGGGGGACGTAGTGTCAGTGGGGCCCAGTCAAGCCAGAGTCAACAGCATTAGGGTGAGAAGGGTTACCAATTGGGGGACTGTTATAAGCGTCTACATTCTGGAGTCTTTCACATTTGGCAGGGAGGTAATAGGCATGGCCAGCAGGGCCAACAGGGGTAGTAGGGCCCGCATCATGTTTAGTAGGGCCAGCAGGGCCAAGAGACGGGTGGTAATGGCCAGCAGGGTTGGGGTCAATAGGGATAGAATGGGGGAAAGTTTACTGGTAGATGTTTCGTGAGTGGAAAGTTTGGCCATAAACAATAGGATTGCGGCGATACGGACAAGTTTCCTCAGCAACAGGGTGATCATCAAGAGCCATAGAGACCTATTTTTCCTCCATCTACCCTCCGAGAACCAGCTCAGGGTCCAACACAACCTGTTCTAGCACCGCATGGACAATTACAGTATGGACGTGTCCACAACATTAATCAGGTAGTAATCAAGTAGTCATCGCCCGCAGTCGAGGGTATGTTTTCTATCTATGGGGCTATGGGGAGTATTTTGTTCGACACGGGAGACTTATATTCTTTTATAGCCACTAGATTTGAAAGAGTCATATGTTTATTAAACACATCCGATAGTATTGTTACTTTTGTAGACTCACCAATGGGTAATGGTAAGACTAGTTTCTTTATATGTCGGAATGTGAGTATAGAGATAGGGATTCTGATTTTACCGGTTGATATGCATATGTTATACATATCTGAGTATGATGCTATTATCTGTATGGATTGGTTAGTCGCGTACAGAGCTATGATTGATTGTTATAGTCGGAGCTTTATTTTTGCTATTTCGAGACAGGAGATGTTCCTTGTGGAGATGCCTCGTCCTGAGGGAGGATCATTCACTCATTTGTTTTATATAGAGGAGGAGACCTCTACGGAATGATGATTACCCTCTATTTGATACTGGTAGTTTGTGAGTTCTCTAATGTATTCTAGGAGATATCAGGGTTACCTCCCAGCAGGGAAATAAAGTTTTTGATTGATTTAGCACCGAGTACTAGAACAATAGCTCATGTGCCTTATTATATTCTTTCTATAGATATGAGGGAGTTAAGGGATCAGATAGATCGACTTTTGGAATAGGGCTTTATCCATAGGAGTACCTTGCCTTGCGATGCCCCTATGTTGTTTGTAAAGAAGTGAGATGATTTTTTACGGTTGTGTGTGGATTATCGAGAATTAAACAAAGTGACTGTACGAAACAAATATCCATTACCTCGAATTGATGACTTGTTTGATCAGTTCAGAGGAGCAACCTACTTATCTACAATAAACTTGAGATCTAGTTATCATCATTATCTGTGTATCAAGGAGTAGGATGTTTCTAAGACCGCATTCTTGACCAAATATGGATGGTACGAGTTTCGAGTTTTGCCATTTGGGTAAATCAATGCACCGACATTATACATGAACTTAATGAACAGTGTGTTAAGAGAGTTCGTAGATCAGTTTGTCATTGTCTTTAGTGATGACATCCTGATTTATTCCCAGATAGAGGAGGATCATGCCGAGAATTTGTGACGGGTCCTACAGACACTACGTGAGCATAAGTTGTATGCTAAATATGATAAGTGTGGATTATGGTTTCAGGAGGTGCAATTTCTAAGTCATATTTTGTCTTAGTCAGGGATATCAGTGGATCCTAGCAAAGTATCAGTACTAAGGGAGCGGGAACAACCCACAACACAGATGAAGGTGCACAGTTTCTTAGGTTTGGTCGGTTATTATAGATGGTTCATCCGAGGTTTCTCAAAGATTGTGAGTCCAATGACTAATCTGACCCGTAAGGGAGTACCATTTATTTTCGATGATGCGTGTCAGTTGGCATTTGATGACCTGAAAGATAAATTAACTTTAGCACCCGTACTAGCACTGCCTAGTCCAAGAGTGGAGTACTTAGATTATATTAATGCATCATTACAAGTATGATTGTGACGAGGGTGGTACAAGCTCAGGGAACATATATGTTTCATCACGAGAAAATTTGATAGGTTTTGGCCAAGGGAGCAGTGTCCTACTCAGTGAGTTATGAGGGAGGCTTGCATTTCAACGATAAAATGCTTGTTCCAGAAGGAGTGGAGTTATGACATAAGGTGATGACAGAGTTGCATGGGCCCCATTTTACAGTACATCCCGGTGGGGATAAGATGTACTAGGTTATGTGATGCTAATATTAGTGGAGTGGGATGAAGAAAGACATTGTTGAATTCGTCTCTAAGTGTTCCACTTGTTAGTTAGTGAAGGTGGATCATCAGAAGCCACCTGGGTTAGTTTTGCCATTAGATATCCCGATGTGGAAATCGAAGAGAATTTCCATGGACTTCATCATAGGGTTACCTATTTCTCAGCGAGGTCATGATTCCATATGGGTCATGGTGATTGTGGATCAATTGATTAAGGTAGACCAATTTTTACCAATTCAAAATGATTACTCTATGGGACAGTAGGCCTAGATTTTTGTAGCTGAGATAGTGTGATTACATGAGGTACCGCTCAATATTGTGTCCGATCAGGAGAAGAATTTTGTGTCCTGATTTTAGGAAAGTTTTCATGAGTCTATGGGTACCAACGTGCGATTTAATACGTCTTATCACCCAAAAATAGATGGTCAGACTGATCATAGTAATCAGATGCTAGAGGATATGTTACGTATGTGTATCCTGTAATTTGAGGGAGGTTGGGAGAAGTACATTCCACTCGTGGAGTTCGCATATAATAAATCATACTAGTTCAACATCAGTATGACCCCATTTGAGGCTTTGTACGGTTGACTTTTTCATTCTCCCATGTATTGGATAGAGGTGGGGGACAACAAGTTACTTGGTCAGGGGGTGATACAGGATACCTCTTCTAGGATTGGGATGATTCGTAGTCGCATTCGGATAGCTCAGGACCAATAGAAGAGCTACACTGATGCAAAACGATTCTTTAGGGAGTTCTGTGTGGGGGACAAGGTTCTTTTGCGAGTGTCTCCTATGAAGGGGATAATGTGATTTGGAAAGAAATGGAAATTAGCGTTGAGATACTTAGGACCATTTCCTATTATCAAGAGAGTTGGAATGGTAGCATATAGACTGGGGTTGCCGGATCACTTGTATCGTATCCATGACATGTTCCATATTTCTTCATTGAGGCGATATGTCCATGACGAGTTGGATCACACTCATGTTTCATTAGAGGTGATTGACTTGAAGATCGATAATTCTTACGAGGAGTGACTAGTGGTGATCTTAGACTATAGCGAGAGACGATCGAGATCGAAAGTTGTTTCGCTCGTGCCTGTCCAGTGGGCACACCATAATATTGAGGAGTTTACTTGGTATTCTTTCATTTCCGAATATCGGGACAAAATTCCATTATAAGAGGGGGAGTATGTAATACCCCATAATTTTAATGACTTTTAACATTAGATTAATTAAAAGTAAAACGGGGATTGATTTGAATTAATTATGAATAATAATTGGAATTAATCCGAATTGAATATTACTATAGAATAAAGTAATATGTGATTTATATTGAATATTTCTTAGTGATTAAAAGTAATATATGATTATATGGTCGCGAGTGAATAATATGCAAATTATTTAAATTAAGTCGGGACGTGCGTGTGAGTCGTGTCGGCACTAAATTGAACGGGCTAAGAGGAAAATTATTTTTAAGTCATTCGAATGGTCATTTTTAGTGCACCGTGTCCGGAAGGGTCAAAATAGGCAGGAAAGTCTACCCGAGGGTTTTATATAAGTCTCGGGTCAATTAGGAACCAAAAGGACACCCCGAAGGGGTATTTTGGTAATTTTATTTGGGAGAAGAATAGTAATTACAAAAATTTAGGTTTTATTATATAAGTGAAGAGATTACAGAAATTAAGTTCATTCGCCCAAAAACAAAGAAAAGGTCTTTGAGGAGAGAGAGATAGAGGTTTTTCCAAGGAGAGGAAGAGGTTTTTAGAGCAAACCAAGGGACAACCACCTTGCACAACCTTGCAACACCACTGGAAAAGTGACCGAAAGAGATAAGGGGACATCCTACACATATCTTCTCCAAAGGATCAGACCTACACATTAAGGCAAGTGTAATTATTGTTCCAATTACTGAGTATAATATCCATGTAAGGATAGGATTAATATTTACCCATGAGAATTTTGAAATTGGGCATGAAATGATGAATAAATTAATTAATGTTATAGTTATTGCATGTAGTTGAGAAATCCACATGTTGAGGTTATCAGATTGATGACTTGAATTGTAAATCACGAAATTATATTATGGGTTTTATGAAGAACATCAATGGAGTATATAGAATTTTGAAGATTTTAAGGATTATATTAATATAGATAAAAACCCTTGTTGAACGTAAGGAATTAGATGTTTTCTATGTGTTATAATCACCCATAAACATGTATATATGATTTTGGGATAATTGGAATTCGTTAGAATATATTCGATGTGGGTTTGGGTGTAAGAAAATGGAGAAAAATGTAGAAAACTAAGGTTGGGGACGAACTGATGGAACATCGAACGGACTGGGATGTCATTTTAAGTCATTCGAACGAGATGCTATGTCATTTGAACGAGAATTCGGGGACTTCTAATGAGATTTTAGAAATCCTGTTTTAGCCCCAAAAGGTTTGGAAATTTGTATTTTGGCAATAGTAGGTTCTAATTAATTTTTGGTACATTAACAAAGAATGACAAACTTGGGTTAATGTTGAGAAAATAAATATTGAATTAAGAAAGGAATTATGGGAGTGATAACAACATAATAAAATATGATAATGAGATTGAATCGTAATTAACAAGTACGGGTAGTATTCGATAAATACAACGGGTACTTGGAGTAAGATGAATTCCTAATATAAGACATAGGTTGAGTATATACTTATTGTTTGATGGTTTATGTGTATGACATAGCTAGCCTACATGCTATCGATGGGGGGTTTGTGCATTGAGGGTAGCCATATCCTGAAGAGACTCATGGGGGATTTCTGACTTGTTGCCTCAGAATATAGGATTGGGGTTGGATTTCCATTAGAGAGAACAATGGTATTTAAAGGTCATTTGAGTGTGTAGGCATGTGCGTAGCCCAAAGGCTTAGGACTATGTTCACCTCCAATACTTATGTTTTGATATTTTTTCGATGGATATATCGAACCAACAGTCCTTTTATACAGTGACGATATGTACTAGGACTAGATAGCAAAGTATGCATGCACTGCAGCTGTGTCTCAAGGTGAGGCATTGTATATATATAATAGATTTAATGTATACATAAACTTATGATATTATCAACTATATGAATTCAGTAGACATGAAAGATAGAGAAATATGAAATTAATTAAGTTTGAGAACACTTAATTATACTGAGAATTGAACTAATATATATTTATTCCATGTGTTACGAAGAAAATCGTGGGGAAGATAAGGTCTATGGATAGTTAACACAGTGATATAATCTAGTGAAAGTGATAATAATAACTAGAATAACTTGGAAATACTTTAGGCGTGCACACTAGATGAGAGGTGAGAATCTCGAGAGAGAGTCTGAGAGTCTGAGAATCTAACATGTATATAATTGCTAATTGTAGCATTTATTTACTTGTTGTTTTTGAAATAATTTACAATCAGGCTCTGGCCCATTTTCTCTTGTATATTATCTTCCCTCTTGTATATACTATATCAAGTGTACATCCATAGGGATGCCCAGAATATAGGATTGGATATTTATTGCTATGGATACTATGGAGTTGTGGACTGTGCATTAGATGCTTCATTCTATTGATTCATTTACTCTCTAGTCATTTCTTTTATGGAATGTTTCCAAAGGATTCGTGTCATTTCCATTTTATCTCAGTAAGTGGTTTTATTTGTGTCGGTGTTGGATACATTTGGTTTTATTCAGTTTATTGTATTGAGATGTTTAAAATTGGGAAGTTTATTCTAGTTACATTAGTTAAGTTTTGACGATACTTATTCATTATTGTGGTATGGTTTATTTTATAAATTTTTGGTAATGTTAAAAAGGAATTTTATCAAAAATTAAAATTGGAAATTTTAACACTAGCTTAATTGATTACTAGGTAGTTAATAAAGAAAGAAAATTGTTTTCGACAGTGATGCTAAGAATGAGCAAACTGATTAATTCGAGTTAATTTGGTAAAGGATTGGTCACCGGGTGTTTAATGAAGCGGGTTATTACATTGATGAATATGATCTTTAGTGACACCGGTAGTGCATACCTAGGGTGTAAGGGTTATACGTTATGTTTTGTGTCATACCAAGTAGCCTTTGTAGTAATAGTAACGTCATGAGGTATTCGTTGAGACTTAGATGGAACCTTGTGAATTTTCCTATAGAAATTAAGTAACTCGGAAATGTGCATATAAGTGTTAGTAACATGGTGAAAATGTATTAGGTACCTTGGTTGTGGGCTTGAATTTACCATGTCTCAATTTATGTACCTCGACTACGATATTGGTTTAGACAATCTTGAGGATGGAGTTAACATAGGAGTGAAATTTGATAATTGTGATGACTTAGTAGTAAGAAAAAGCGTTGTGATGTTTTAGAATGGGACCCTTGTGGCGTCATTAGGGCGAGCCTCCTTTTAGGTGATACCTAACGTCCAATATCCCAACAAAACCTGAATGGTAGAAATTTAAAGTTTAGTGGTTGTAATTGGAATTTTCAAATAGGATCTCTTGTGGAGTTTGTAGGCATGAGCTTTAGTGTTCATAGGCAATGCTCAACATCCCGTATCCTACCAATATATATATATATATATATATATATATATATATATATATATATATATATATATACTAGTGTATGCCCGTGCCTGAAGGCACAACGAAAATTTCCACAATACGTAATCACAAAACGTTGAAAATATCCGAAGTAGGCAATTTCAAAACGAAAAGAAATTCATTCCCCAACAAAACAACTTCAAAATTTAAGGAAAATTATTTAATCTATAAGTCCAAAAAGTTATTTTCAATACAGATAAAGGTAAAAATATAATAAAAAAATAATTCATCCAGGACCTAGTATAAATAAAATCACCACGGACCCTTATTAGCATAATAATTTAAAAATATCCATCTCCAAACAAAACGTAGTGTAGACAATTTTAAAAAATTAGGCAGTAGCTCTATTATTTATACGACTATCCACCTATTTATGAAACAAATTATACTCCAACAATAATGCTAATAGTCCATCTCGGGCATCTTATAAACAAACGCATCAATATGACATTATACAAAAATAGAATAGACATTTATGCAAAACATGCCACTATTGGCAACTTGAACATAATGAAGATATAATACAAAAATAAAACTTCTATAAATAATTTTAAATGTCTCTACTTCAAACTTATCACCACAAAAGCATATTATCTCTTTGGCTCCAAAAGATTACTACAGAAATTAAAAATCCATATTCCCCTTTGCACTTTCAGCTTCCCTAATCATCACAAAGGGATGCTCTGTTAACATCTCTTGGGCTTTGATTTGCAGGCCCAGTTTATGGACGTTGATCCTGAGAGCTTCTACCACACACGAAGGGAGGTTAACGGAACACTAGCACCACTATAAAAGGGATGCTTTGAGTCCTGAAAATAAAATAAAAAATTAGATCCAAAAAAAAGTTGGAATGTATTAATGTTTGTATTCTAAGTGAACTGTGAAGTTAAAAAGGCAAGAAGTATACTATCAATTTACCATGCCTAACATACCACTCCATTTAGAGTAACAATTGAATCCAATGAACTCCCAAAACATTTTTACCATTAATTTGTCTGCATTTCACCAATTAGACCATTATCATACCTTGCCACCAATTTCCTCTAGAAGCACTACCCGAGTCATCTTCTCCCACATCTTTATTGAACTGGTGGGACCATAAAATCATTTTAGCATACTCAAATTCAAATCTCATCATCCAAAATATTGTATGGTGTCCTTCACAAATAATCTAATTTAGCATCTCAGGACATAAATGCTTCAAAAGAAATATTTATTCAAACATAATAGGCAGCCCAATAAGTGTAACAGTATGGCATATAATAAGCCTGCCTTAATTTGAAAATAAATATCTTTCTATAAACAAATGTCTAATATCATTCCCCCCTAAAATTTAGTAACTCTCTTTCACAGAGCGATGTAACAATTTAGTCCTTAACTAACATATTTGGTATCTATGAATGCAAGATATGTGATTAGAATCATGGTTGTTTTGGATTTGATTCACTTTTAGATTGAGTGAAAAAAAACTGAGTTGATAAATATTTTTACATGAATAAAATGAATTTGCAATATAAATTTTCAATAAGTCAGTAATAAGAAACATGAAACTAAATAGCATGATTAATTCTAAGACACAGCCATACCACTTTAGTACCTGAACAAAATGAAATTTTCATTGGTGAATGTAACACCAAACGACAATGTATGCTATAACATGTGTGAAACACAAACGTAATTTCGAATTCCAATCTTCAACATGATTATAGCTAAAAAAAAATCATTCTACAAGGATGATATTCACAGCATCGACTAATATAGGTTGTAAATGACTCAGCACACCTCTCTTCTTAACCCACCAAATTGTAAACGTAAATTTTAAGCACACAAAGGTTATAAACACTGATTCGTATAAATGTTAATACCCATCCAAAACAGAGCATTACTAACACCTCTCTCTCCCCCCAAAAGAAAAAAAATGCAAATCATAATTCAAACATCATGCTTACCTCATGATATAACCAAGCAAGAAAATGTCCAACTGTAGTGCACGTGAAGTTTTTTATTTTCATAGATTACCTTTTTCTCTTCATATTTTTTGTTTTTCTCTGCTTCATTATCTTCAAGATCTTCACTTTCTGATTTTATTTATTCTGTCCTTTGATATACAGTATACTTCATGGAATATTTGAACTTGGTTTTGGGATCAGTCTAGAGTCGGCAGGTTCCTTGTTCAACTTCAGGTTAAGATGCACAAAGATGATATTGATTTGATCTTCCATATGAGATGGCAATGGACAACAACCTTCCGATCTTCAGGTATGTTGATGAATCTGCGGCAAAAAATCTTATGGTAATGGACAACAACAGTGTAAGAGATGGAAACCACTTTGCTTTAATTTTTACTAAAGACAACTCTTGGTCTAGTATGATCTTCTTGACACCAACTAAGAATCTTGAAAGAACAATGTGGAAGCCAGAAAGAGGCATGTAAAGGTAAGTTACATGTCTTGTAATGTAGTAGAAGTAAATAGTTGTAATGAAAACACATATAGATGTTAAGAAGTTGACAATAAAGATAAACTTTAAGAACTCCCTAGAACCCTAAATGGGTTCAAGCAGCTTCCCGATAAAAAGGAGACCAATTGTGCTGATAATCACCCGATTTACTAATTATTCAATACACACACAAGGGGTGTTAATAAATATATTACAACATTAAAAGAAATTAAATCGCAAGTATATACAAAAACAGGGCATTTATGTTTAGATCTGAAGATACACACACACACACACAGGGGGTGTTAAAAACACAAATAAAACTGACAAATTAGAATGAAATTCATGTTTAGGGATATATCACAATGCCGCCCAAATCATTTATTTGAAACACTTTAAACCAAACAGTTCAAATAAGGGAAGATTTAAATTCTTCCAACAACATGAACCAAACCCTAAATCACAAACTACTAATTTCATATGTACGTAGCCCCCCAAATCCAAATCATTTATTTGAAACCCCTAAATTTTTTATTTAAAACCCTTCAAACCCAATAACTTGAACAAACAAGTGAGACTGCCTTTGTGACTTTGTCCATCAGATCTGAGACCCATTTCTAGTTTGAAGACATATTTGATGATTGAAGACCCATTTATTAATAAATACACAACATCGCGTATGTGAGAAAACAATGTTGTCTTACCATGTGAAAGAGAGGTTTTAAAACACAATAAAAGTGAAGTTAAGTTTTAAATGAATACAAATGAGTTTAAGTTATTCAATCTAGAAAAATAGAAATACTAATAAAAATAGTGAGAAAGAAAACTCACCATAAAAATCGTGAAGAATGGCTTGGTTCTCTCGCTGATTGAGCTAGAGAGAGGGAGAGTGCTAGTGGGGAAAGAAACTTTTCAATTGTTTGCCATGTGTGTTGGTAAATGTTTGCTGTGTGCGTTGGATATTATGGGTAAGATTAGTGTGGGTAAATGTTTGTTGTGTGCGTTGGAGATTGTGATTGGGTGTTAAAATTAAAGTGAGTGAACATCCGGGATAACTAAATGGAAGTAAAGGCTGTGAAGCATCAGATTGATTTGGGAGGATGTGTCAAAATATCAAACCTTAGGTCTTTTACGATTTTACCCCTTTTTTGAATTTTGAAAAAGTTTGGGAAAAAAACTTTAGTACAAATTAAGGGGGAATTCAAAATTTGAACGGGCAAAATAGAGAGGGAAACAAAAGTTCATCCCATGATAAGTGGTATTCCTTTTATTTGCCATGTCACAATGTTAAGTGGTGACATGGCAAAATTTGACACCCTAAGACCATCCTAAAATATTCAATCGCAACCGTTAAATTGTTAGCACTATTCAAACACCCCTCTCCCATACTATATAGTTGTAGTTGTAGTTGTGTTAATCGGTATATTAACTCTTACTATGAGGTCTACATAGTAAAACAATTTAGTCATAGCGATTGAACACCCATTGGGAATCAAATGATATGGTCTGGTGAATTTAACTACTGGCTAGCATACTGCGTACACACGCGAGTTATGTTAACTTCCCTTTAGAGACAAGTACTAAGGTGATTTGATGATATATATGTTGGGTTAGTAATTTGGATAGGCGTGTAAAATCATTCTTGATAATTCTTTTAGGGTTTATACTTAGGTTTCGCTAGCGAGATGTTAATGAAAGTTGTAGTCATTCCCTAGTAATAGCGAATATAAGTTCATCACTTACAAGGCATTAAGAATAATTATTGTGTTGAAGTTTATATAGGTGATGGCAGACCATTGATGACTTTAGTACAGTTAGATCATATCAATTTTTGGTAGTACCTTAGAGTTAGATTTACGACTTTTACTTATAGACATGTATCATGAAATCACCTTTGAGGATAATTTATAGATTAGGTTCATTAATTCATGGTAGTTCACCTGGGAGACTTAGAACATGACGGTGTTCCTCATAACCTTAAGGATAACACTAGGGATAAAGTGTTAGGCATTATTATAACACCTACGTGTGCTACCTATATGGTAAGTGATTGAAGGAAATCAGTAGGCATGAGTGATGCGTGAAAGTTGAGATGTTATTAGAGTGATTAGGATTTAAGATCGTGTCGGCTGCACTAAGGTTAGTAGAAATGGTTCAGTAGTTAAATGCTGAAATTTTAGAGGCCTAGATATGAAAGACCGGTAACTAATAATGAATCACAAGAGAAGTAACTTTTCCTTGAATTAGGATCATTATTCTTACTAGTGATGGATAGGTAGTTTTAGTCCTAAGGGGGAATGCCTAGCATTTTAGATCCTCGAAGAATTTTGGATGTCTTCCATCCTTTCGATATAGAGGAATGATTCTGGTACAACTCATCAGCATTAAGTGGCCAAGCCAGGATGCATGGCAAAGACAGGGTACTTAACAAGTACCATTAAGAGTTAGAGACTTTAACTATACGTTGTGGGTTCATACCTCGTATGGTTCAATTTTTCATAAGAATTAGATTGCCTTCTCTAGCATGGTAATCACCTAACTCGTTGCTTTCGTGTGTCTTCCTTAATCACCATAATGGGAAATTATGGATAAGTTTTGATACGAGGCTCAATACTGATGTGGGTCAGACCTATTGTGGCCAATGCATCATGGTGCCTGAGTGCACTCTTCTTCGGGTGCACCTTCAACCACACCAGTCTGTGTGTGTGTGTGGCCTCATTCTCTTACGTATAGCTTGCATGTGTTACTTGATTGCTTTAATTTGACTTGTTGTTAGTTAATCGGTATAACTAGGTACGACTCGATTGTGTTCTGAGGTTGTGACTCGATGGCATTTGTGAATAATCTAACTTGATGAAAACATTAGATGATAATGTTACATCTGGTTTGAAATTTTGGAGATCTAAGAGATGATCACATGTGGATATACAGGTTATGATGACCAAGGTGAACCTAGATCAGCACACGAATCCCACATGAGAGATCGGTCATATAGGACTATGTAATAAGATGATTATATTTGATGCATGTAGCAAGGATTATTAAAATTGCATCAGCCCATGCTAGGCATAGTCCAAGATTTTTTTAAGAAACATAGGTTGTGAACCCTAACGTGGGAATGACCCATGTTGACAAATTCATTGTTGGTGCTTCAATATTTGTTGAGTATCAATGATCTCGGGGTTTATTTACATAAGCATGTTATGAATACTTGAGATTTTTAGAAATGAAACCTTGGGATTCGTCGTAATTGGATTAACGGTTGTGGTTGATCGAGGTGAAGTCCTTGGGGTTTAGGCCATAGTGTTGAGGACGACTACAATGGAAAAATGGTCATGAGTAATTAGGGTATAAATTGTGATAAACTAAGAATTTTGAGGACGAAATTCCCTAAGGAGGGCAGTTTGTAATACCCCTACCTCGATGAATTAATTTATTAGGTATGGATTATAGATAACGATAATCAATTATAATTGTGGGAATTTGTGAGTAACATATTAGGTTAAGTAAAGAGAATTATTGGATTTTAGATTTTGTGTGGACTATAAAGTTATTGATTAGAGGTTAAATAACTTATGTATGCCCTCCTTAAAATTTGAAACTATTGGGGAAAGTGTGTTATATAAAAGAAATGTGTTTGATTAGTGGTTATATAGGGAAATGGTGGTTGTAAAATAACTAAACTATGAGATTTCTTTAATGGTAGGAAAACCGTTGGGCCAAAGGTGCAAACCCGGACAGACAAAGCTCACAGGGAAAGAGGATCCGTCTTATCAACGATTCCTTCAAATGACATGAATGTTGTTCAAACAAAATTTATGTCATTCAAACGAGATTTTTATCGTTGGAACGATGCTTACATAACCTCCTCTCTCTCTCTCTCTCTCTCTCTCTCTCTCTTTGTTGGAAGCGATTGAAGCATTGATTTACTTGTGTTGTTAGCACTTGGCCCTGACATTTCGATGGGAGGCAGATGAGGTGTGTATTATGTTTTGGGTTTTTGTACTGGGAACAAAAGAAAGAAACACGGGGTAGCGACAAAGCTACGAGTGTGACGCTACCAATTTTCTATCACCATTAGAGTCATCGATTGAACCACGTGTCACTCCTATAACTTATCGATTTGGGTATTAAGGCTTCAGAGTGTGTATATGTAAAAGAGATGTGGGATGTTAAACCACTACTGCTATAAAACTGGTAGGAACTTTCCATACCTTCTCTATTTTATTTAAACCATTCCCCACCATTGTTTGTCATATGAACCATAGTCCAACAACAAAATAGATAATTTCCTCGCTATTAAATAGAGTTATGAAATACAGAAGTTGGTTGTTGGGGTTTTTAATGTGCGCTTGAAGTGTTTTTTTTTAATACCCCGTAATTCTGGTTAATTAGGAAAATACGTTTTTATTTAAATTACATGAGTAGAGTAATTTAATGTGAGTTTTATTTAAATTACGTGAGTAGAGTAATTTAATGTGATAAAATATGTTTTATTTAAATTACGTGAGAAGAGTAATTTAATGTGATATAATGTTAATAAATATGAATATGACGATTAAAAATTTACTAAATGTGAAGTAGAAAATTTTGAATGTTGATATGTACGGTTTAGTGACTATATGGACGAACCAGAATTATCTCAACCGAGTGTCGCGCGTAGGACAAAAATTAAAGATGAGAGTACAAAAATATTTAAGAGACTCAAACGATAATTTAGAGTCCACAGATGATTCCGAAAGGGTAGAATTAGTCAAAATAGTGTACCCGGGGGTACTAGTTGAGTGCCGGGTCATTTTTCGGGATAAATCGGGACCATTCGGGGGCATTTTGGTCTCTTTACAATTATGGGTAAGTAGACCTACGAATTTTGAAACCCTAGATAAGATTATAAGAGTTGAGGCTAGGGTTAGAAAGAAAGAAAATACACCATAGCCGTTAGAGAAGAGAGAAAGACAATTTCCTAAGGCAAAAGAAGGAAGGAAGGGAAATTCTAAGGAGATTTCACCATAAAGTTGTTGGGAAGGAGAATTGAAGGATCAAAATCATCAACCATCATCAACAACCACAAAATCAGACCCTACAAATCATAAGGCAAGTGGTTATTTGCAAAATAAATTGAGATATAATACCCATATTTAAGCTTTATGAAGACATAGTTTTTATGATATTTTTGGGAGAAAAATAATTGATTATGACCCATGATTGGTAGGGATTGCATGTAGGACGTTTTTGGATCTCCAAATATTCTGATATCATAGAAAACTAGATGATTAAATCGAACTAAAAGTCTGGAATTATGATGAAAGATGTAAAGAATGTATTTTTAGGGTTCTTGAAGACTAGAAAGATTTTTAGTTGATTTGGCCAAGATTTATAATGATTTTGTTGTTTTAAATCGTTAGTAATCATCCCAGAACATGTAGGAATGATTATAAATTGTTGGTTGCAAATATGGTGAATTATCATGAAAGATAGATAGATAAAAATGGTGAAAACCGCATGAAGAAGACGAACTGGGTCTGTCACTGCTTGATCGATCGATTGACCCTTGAATGTCGATCGACCCTGGCTGGACTTTAGAAAAATTTGCGAATAAATTTCCTTCAATTACCGTCGCTTGATGGGAACCTTAGTGATGATATTTTACCTATGAGGAGACTTCATAAATACCAGTAGGTGTATCATTAGATTTTTTTCATAAATGATTGAGTGGTAATTTTGGAGAAATGGACCAACGAGAGAGCGATCGATAGCCGTATGTTGGGATTATGAGAATTTGGCTATGGAAAAGGTGAGAGTAAATACCAGTAGGTTAAATTTAACTTAATTACTGAATTAAGGGAGGGGTAACTAGGGCCCTTAGAGTTGCGTGAATACTCGAATAAATACAATAGCGAAATAAATTGTAATTAATGAGTACAGTGAATATAAGTAAAATATATTACGTACGGACATGATTTGATAGGTCGCGTGTGTACCTACTAAATTATACAAAAGTTTGGGTTAAGATAATTTTACCTAAATTAATTATGTTAGGGTCGATGTAACATTCCAAACTAACATAAAGTTATTATATGTTTGGTGTCGATGAAAAATGCCGAACCAAACTTTAAACTGGTGTCGCAATGAAAGAGTCCCGAACCAGAATATGTGTATATATTTATATTTTTAAATAGTTGGGGTCGATGGATCATTCCGAACTAAATCTTACTTGGGGTCGATGAATCATTCCGAACCAAGAGTCCATTATGTGTGGTAAAAGGATATGTTAGTGATAACTGATATTAAATAAATTATTGTGTGATAAAATGTATTCTATATGCATAATCTACGGATTGAAAATAGTAGATAATGAAATGAATTGTAAATACCTTAGTAATAATTTATAGCGTGATGTAATTATTACAAGAATGAAAACAACGAGAAGTAAATAAGTTACCTACGCTTATGGGTTGTATAACTAGGTGAACTAAGTGTCCTCGTTAGACATGCACTATAGAAGAGAGGTGAGGAAGTCCAAGGGAGTTGTGCGAAACTTTAATCTCTGTAATCAATAACTCAATGGTGATAACTGCTTGAAAAAAAATTTCAAAATGTTTTGAGTAGTAACTCTTGCTATGTAAATTTTTTTAAAACCTTTTAGGTGCCCTGCCACAAGGACACCCAGCATGATTTCATTCCATAGATTTGGGAGCTACAGCACGTGTGGATGTTGCAGGGATTGTTTAGACGCTTCCTCTTTTTGGTTCTAGTGCAGGATCTCAGTTTTAGTATTTTTAGTTGGGACATGTTGTCCTATCTTTACTGCTACAGTTTATTTTAGTTACGGATTTTTAGTTGTCTTTTATTGGCCGTGGTTTTCGGCAAGACTTTACCTGCCTTCAGTTAATTATGCAAACTGTTTTATTATTACTAGAATTGTAATGTGTTTGTATGGATTATTTATTCTGCTTAAGGAAGATAAAATTTGGCACTCGTTTAATTTCACTTAGGTGGTTAGTAAATTAAAAGGTTTTCGACAGTGATGCTAAGAATGAACCATTTAAGAATCCTGTTTAAATTAAATTAAATTAAGGCTTGATCACCCAAGGTTTAATTAGGCGGGGTGTCACAGATGGTATCAGAGCATCAGGCTCTAGTGTCCATAGGATCTGTACGTCTTACTGTGTTTTAGCGTAACGTTTGGTTGTATTAGAGCCCTACTAATAGGACTATTGATTCAATATCCGCTTTTGTGTTATCGTACATCTGCTCTTAAATTTTTGTATAAATAGTGTACTTATACAATTTGAATCTTATTTCAGATGCCACCAAGGAGACAGCGAGCGGAGAGGGCTGAAGCCAGAAATGAGGTGAGGGAGGCTCCTTAGGAGCCACAGGTGCCGATACCATCACCCCTACCCGAGCTAATTTCCACTACTCAGGTTGCAGTGATAGTGGCTCAAGCAGTCGAGACACCTATGAGGGCCATGGCAGCCCATTTTCCTCAGCCCTAAGTACCTCCTCCCGTGGCACCGATAGTTCAGGCTCCACGAGGACCATCTACTTGGCTGCGAGTCAGAGAGACTTTTCAAAAAGGACACCCACCCGAGTTTCAGGGTAGTACCGATGTAGTGGAGGCGTGCAACTGGAAGAAAAATATCCAGCGCCACTTGTGCATACTAGAGTGCACCGAGGTGCAGAAACAAATGCTAGACACTTTTCGTCTATCGGGAGCAGCCTTACAGTGGTGGGAGTCAGTTACCACCACCGAGGAAAGGGACACTTTGCCAATTTCTGAGTTTTGGGTGCAATTTGACCGCAAGTATTTCCCTCCAGCAGTGGAGTCAGAGGTGAGGAAGAAATTCAGCGAAGTGGTTCAGGGTGATCGCTCAGTTGCTGATTATGAGGAGGAGTTTACCCGCTTGGCCAACTTTATGCCAAACGAGGTGAGCGATGAGGAGAGGAAGAAGTCAAAATTTATGGAGGGCCTAACCTGGAGAATCAGACAGCATTTGATCGGTAATCCGGCGTTGTTAACCTACACAAATGTCATCAATGCCTCTCTACTACACTGTCAGGACCACCGTTTTCATGCAAAAGGAAACAAGAGAGGTGAGCCTAGCCAACCGGGCAAGGTGGATGGAGGTAGTGGCAACAGCGCACCACAGCAGTAAACAGTGGACCAGTTAGGCCAGGATTCCCGACAGGGTAACCCTACCAAGAAGTTTAAGCACAAGAGGTATCGCTTTGACAGGCAGGGCCAGCAAGGTCCCCACCAACCAGTCCCTCAGGGCCGACAGGGACAAGGGAATCAAAATGGAGGACAGCAAGGCCAAGGTCGACAGGGCCAACGTCAGGGCCAAGGGCAGAGACAGTTTTAGGGTCAGTGTTTCACTTGTGTCTAGTAGGGTCACAAGAGTAAAAATTGTCCACAGCCAGACAGGGCACAACAACAGGGTGCCCAACAGGGGCAGCAGGCTCCGTTAGCTCCAGTAGCAATAAAGGCCCCACAGCCAGGGCAGATTCAGTACGGACGTGTGTTCAACGTCCATGATATTCCATTTCAGCCAGCACCTCTAGCACCACCGGCAGTTTCGGGTATGTTTCCTATTCATGGACTTGAGGGTAGTATTTTGTTTGACACGGGGGCGACGCATTCATTTATTTCCACTAGATTTGCAAGGGCAACCAGCCTATTAACGACAGCTGACACTCATCTTATGTGTGTGGAGTCACCGATGGGTAGTGGGTCCCTTATACACTCGATTTGTAAGGGTGTGGACATTATGGTCAGAAGATTGAGTCTAGCGGCAGACCTCCTAATGCTGGATATCGAGGGTTATGACGTCATCCTAGGTATGGATTGGTTGGCGCATTATAGAGCAATGGTTGATTGTTATGAGAGGACTATCGTATTCTCCATCCCGGGACAAGAGATGTTCCTTGTGGCAATGCCACTCCCCGAGGGAGGATCGCCAACTCATTTATATTATATTGAGGAGGAGACCTTGATATACCCAAGTATGGCCTCGGCCTGGGGGTGCATACCTCGGCCGAGATGAGAGCCGAGACGACGGCCGACCCACCAGTGCCTGGGGGGCCCACGAGATCATCCCTCGGCCAGGGGTACCTCGGCCGAGGCCGACGCTACAACATACACTTCCCCGGGGACACTTCTCATATCACAGATGTCAATGTCAACTCCAGGTACCAAGGAATAGAATCCCCGGTCAACATGAACCCTACCTCGGAGGAGGCCGAGGTTACCAGAGGCATCGTTTACCATCAGCACGCCAATGATTCGGCCCAGGCCGACAGAGGTACATACCTCGGCTGACATTAAGCCGAGACATCTCATGACACCTCACGGATTGAGCGGGCGACCAACCTTTATAGCTCGGCAGTTCCTATGCCGAGGCCATTCACCCGCATGACTGCCGAAGTATCCGTTGACATTTGGATAAGGACACCTGGGCATAAATCAGTTACAACAAGATTATTCTCCACCTGTGGAGGGAATATTTCATCATCATTACTTACATGTGGTCCTGACAGCTGGCATACCCTCATTGGTGAGGAAACTACACACATGCACATTAAATGCATAGGGGGTACGTTACACCCCCTAGGCACTATATAAAGGGATCACCCCTACCTTGCAAAGGGATCCACATATTAAAACCCTAGCTGAAACTCTGTCCATATATACACAGTAGAGAGAGAAAGAGCTTGAGAGGTTGTAATCGTGGCCATTAGTGCCTTCTTTCAGTGACATTACTCACACACACTCGCAGTGGACATAGGCCGGTTTGGCTGAACCACTTCTATTTCTGCTTTCATTCCTCTTATCCTCACCTCATTCTTACCTTATTCATATAGCTGTGTTGCCATTGTTACACCTGTATTGAGCTTGCAAACACCTCACCCGGTGGTGCTGATTTTCGGCATCATCATTTTGGCGCCGTCTGTGGGAAGAGAGAGGCTATCTCATCCTCATTTTCTGCTTTACCTCACCGGAGACTCTGGTGGTGAACCAGAATCCACCCCTTGCGTGGAGCTGTTTCACCATTGAAAGAGACCCTTTCAGGTATTAAGCTCCCCTGCAACTAAGGCTCTATACAGTTTAACACATGGCACCAGACATGCCGCCACCTCTTCCACCGCCCGGAGGTGGGGGAGCTAGCTCCAGTCAGGCTCCTCCCCATCCCGAAATGGCGGAGGTGGCAGCTGCCTTGAAATCTTTGGATGCAACACAACAAGCGATGAAGGAGCAATTTGCACAGCTCAGCCAAACCATGATGATGAGACCACCTGGAGTCTCACCGGACATGATCACCCCGACGGCAGTTCAACCCCAACCGAGTGCCAGGGGACCACCCCAGGCACCGATGAAGGACCAACCTGCACCCCAGCGGAGAAGGGACGTTGCTGACCCTAGGCATTTGCGCCTGGGGAGGCAAGGAAACCCTTGCCCGGAGGACAGGTACGATGACATAGAAGTAGAAGAGGCCCCAGAAGACTGCTGGGAGCCATATGAGGTGTCCGATAATACCGTACGACCTCTTCGGCAAAGCCAAGGATGTGTCGGCCTAAGAAGAGATGAGGCCCAGCAGAGAGGGTCGGCCTTCAACAGGTTGAGCAGAGGCTCGGCCTTCGAGAGGCTGGGACCAGTTAATGACCTAAGACACAGGCTATCGAGATCAAGGAGTGCAACAGGCTCCCAAAGAGGGGCTCGGCCAGATCAAGGCCGACCCATGGAGGGAAGAGCAAGGGAACAGGAAGAGGTCAACAATCAGAGGGTCGTGGCTGGGGAACCCTCTGTCCACCGCAGAGAGGTGGCAGGGGACAACCTCGGCCAAGTTGACGAGAGAAGACCATGGAATGACTCGATCCAATGTCTCGAGGAGAAGATAGGGGACCTCATAAAGAGCAAGGACCCCTTACAGAGGGGCTACACGGAGGGCTCACCATTTGTGGCTAAGATAGTGGGGTTCCCAACCCCAGCTAAATTCAAGCCTCCTGTAGTGACTCCTAAGTACGATGGCAGCACTAACCCTGTGCACCACATCGAGATGTATCAGTCGGCGGCAGATATTTACTCGATACCTGATGAGATGAAGTGCAGGGCCTTCTCGGGCACCCTAACAGGGGCTGCGCATAGCTGGTTCACCTCTCTTCCAAAGAATTCAATCGAAAACTTCAAGGGATTGGCCGAGCAGTTCATCCCCAACTTCTGCTTTGGGGTAAGGCCTCAAAAGAAGACCACCCACCTCCTATACGTCAAACAGGCTAAGGGTGAAAGCCTAAGGGACTATATAGCAAGATTCAACAAGGAGAAGTTGGAGGTGGAGGATTACGAGGAGAGCATATCCATGACCGCCCTTATGGGAGGTCTTCAGAAGGGAAAGCTACTATGGAAGCTAGCGGAAGACCCCCCCAAGTCTATGGCGGAGCTGTTGTCCACTGCAGGAAAAGTAATGAATGCGGAGGAGGCGATGGCCGCCAAATACGAGGAGGAGAACCGCGGTAGTGCTGGGAGGTCCCAGGGCAAGAAGGAAGGAAAGAAGCGGTCAGCAGATGACAAGTTCGCCCATTACACCCCTCTGACCGTGAGCTGTGAGCACATTCTTAATGAGATCAAGAGTGACCGGGCTCTGAGATGGCCAGAGAAGTTGAAGGCTCCGCCACACAAGAGGAATAAAAACCTCTGGTGTGAGTTTCATCAGGACCACGGCCATGTCACAGACATATGCTTTGCCCTGAAGGACGAGATTGAGAAGATGCTGAAATCCGGGAAGCTAAGAAAGTATGTGGATGGCAAGGCCCCAAAGGGCGGCAGAGAAGACCCTAGGAAGACAAGAGACGACAAGGGCCGTGGTGATATCCCGGCTAAAAGGCATGATGATTCAGATGGAAATGATGAAGATGACCCGGATCTCCCACCTAGGGATGACAACACCCGAGTGAAGAGGGTAGGAATCATCTCCTTTGGTGTTAGCACCATATGTGGGGGATTCGCAGGGGGTGGATCTGAGGTAGCCGATAGAAAGGCTCATGTTGCGGAGGCTAAGTCGGTAGTCAGGCCAGAGGTTGTGAACCTGACGTCTTTTGACGCTGTGCAGAAGAGAACGAAGGTGGACATGGACACCCTGGTGGTGGGTTTCTCCCGGCTCGACTTCAAGGGCATCTTAGCCCCCAATGATGACCCCTTGGTCATAACGACAAGGGTGCATGGGTGCGACGTAGGGAGAATCCTCATAGATAGGGGAAGCTCAGCAGATGTAATGTTCTGGCCTTGTTTCAAGAGCTTGGGTCTCAGCAGATCAAGATTAGTGCCATACCACCATCCCTTGATAGGCTTTAGTGGTGAGAAAGTGCACCCGTTAGGCATGTATGAGATGGATGTGCGTATGGGGGATGAGTGGCCTAAGAGGCTGACTAAGAAGATAAACTTTTTTATGATGGATGAGAATGTCTACTCTGCCTACAACCTCATCGTTGGAAGAGTAGCCCTCAAGGAGTTTGAAGCCGTGCCGTCAACGGTCCATCAAATGCTAAAATTCCCGACCCCTTACGGGGTAGGGGAAGTGCAGGGGGATCAGACCACGGCACGGGAGTGTTACTTCAACTCAGCTGAAGAGAGGGAGGCCCATAAGAGAGCAACCGCCACCTACAGCATAGACACTCTTGATTCGAGAGATGAAACAAAGCTGAAGAAGGGCGAGGCCGCGGAAGAGGTAGAATCCATCGTCCTCAATGAGGATGAGCCGGAAAAAACCATCCAGGTCGGCAAGGCCCTAGAAACAAAGATTAAGGAAGAGCTGGTAAGCCTTCTCAGGAAGAGGCAGAGTGTCTTTGCCTGGAGCCACACCGACATGCCTGGTATAGACCCCGAGGTCATGACCCACAAACTCAATGTGGACAGGGATGCCAGGCCAATCAAGCAGAGGAGGAGAATTTACTCCAGAGAGAAGTATGAGGTCATTCGGGAAGAGGTGAAGAAGTTGGAAGAGGCCGAGTTCATACGAGAGGTCACCTATCCAGAGTGGCTCTCAAATGCAGTGATCGTGCCTAAGGCCAATGGAAAGTGGAGGATGTGTGTAGATTTCACAGACCTGAATAGGTCCTGCCCGAAGGATAGCTATCCCCTACCTAGGATAGACCAGATGGTGGACGCAACAGCAGGGCACGAGCTCATGAGCTTCATGGATGCTTATTAGGGTTATAACCAAATATTCATGGACGCCGAAGACTCTGGGAAGACAGCCTTCATCACTGACAAGGGGACATACTGTTACAAGGTAATGCCCTTTGGTCTGAAAAATGCGGGGGCAACATATCAGCGTCTCGTCAATAGGATGTTTGAGGAGCAGATAGGTAAGACCATGGAGGTGTACGTGGACGATATGCTAACGAAGAGCCTGAAGGCATGTACTCATGTGGCAGACCTTGAGAAGACCTTCGATGTCATGGACTCGTACAGAATGAAGCTCAACCCGGCCAAATGTGTCTTCGGGGTAGGAGCAGGGAAGTTCTTGGGGTTCATCGTTAATCAAAGGGGGATTGAGGCAAACCTAGAGAATATCAAGGCATTTCTCGACATGAAGACTCCTAGGAGTATCAAGGATGTCCAAAGACTCACGGGAAGAGTGGCAGCCCTGAACAGGTTTGTTTCCAGAGCAACCGATAAGTGTCTTCCATTCTTCAAGGTCCTAAGGAAGGCCTTCCAGTGGGATGAAGAGTGTGAAAAAGCTTTTGATCAGCTCAAGTCCTACTTGGGGTCTCCCCTGCGGCTGTCCCGGCCCATTGCGGGAGAAAGGTTATTTGTGTATCTACCAGTCTCTGAGTCGGCCATTAGCGCGGCCATCATACGAGAAGAGGGTGGAGTTCAGAGACCTGTGTACTTTAACAGTAAGGCCCTACAAGGGTCTGAACAAAACTATCCCCGGATGGAGAAGTTGGCTTATGCTCTTATCCATGCTTCAAGGAAAATGAAACCCTACTTTCAAGCTCACTCTATGACAGTCCTCACGGACTCCCCGCTAAGACAGGTCCTGCACAAGCCTGAGAAGGCCGGAAGATTGATGGCCTGGGCCATTGAACTAGGAGAGTATGATCTTACTTACCAACCCAGGACAGCCATTAAGGGGCAGGCCCTTGCTGATTTTGTCACAGAGTTCACTTGGGAAGAGACTGAGTCAGAGAAGACCTTGGAAGGTGGCGAAGATAAGGGCAGGGGCATCTCCCGAGATTCGGAAGAGATGAACCCAAACGTCTTCGGGGGCCAAGAAGAGGTAGTCCCAGGCAAAGCTCGGAGGAGAATAGAAGAAAATGAAGAGGATCGATACCTCTTCGAAAAAGGAGTGATGAGAGAAGGGGTTTTCTCTTCAGATGAAGACGTCTGGAGCCTCTTCATGGATGGATCCTCCTGTGACGATGGAAGTGGCGCGGGGCTAGTACCCTCAGCTCCAGATGGCGCCAACATTGAGTATGCCTTAAGATTCAACTTCCAAGCATCAAACAACGAGTCTGAGTATGAGGCCATGATAGCGGGCCTCCTATTGGCAACAACTCTGCGGGTAAAGCGGCTTCTACTCCATAGCGACTCAAGGTTGGTTGTCAACCAGGTGTTAGGAGCGTACGAGACCAAGGATGAGAGGATGGCCAGATACCAAAAAAAGGTGAGAGGTTTGCTCAAATTTTTTGAAGAAGCCAAACTGAAGAGAGTGTCGAGATTGAGCAACAATCACGCCGACGCATTGGCAAGGCTGGCCTCGGCAATGAAGACAGACTTGGGAAGAACCATCCCAATTGAAATCCTGGGAAGGGCAAGCATCGAGGAGGATGAGGTAGGCAGACCTTGTCACAACGTGAACCTAGAGGGCTCTTGGATCGACCCGCTCGTCAGATACTTAAGAGAGGGGGAGCTACCTGAGTCCAAGCTGGAAGGAAGAAAGTTGAGGTACAGAGCTGCCAAGTTCTCTTTGATAGGGGATGTCTTGTATAAAAAGGGGTTCCTCTTGCCCCTCCTCAGATGTGTGCATCCCATGGAGGTAACCCGGGTCTTGCGGGAGGTTCATGAGGGCTCTTGCTCTAGCCATATAGGAGGAAGACCCCTAGCCAAGAGGATCATCACTTAGGGATATTGGTGGCCAACCTTGTCGAGGGACGCCGCTGACTATGTGAAGAGGTGCGACAAATGCCAGAGGTTCGCTACTATCCCTCACCAACCCCATCAGCCTATGACATCAATCTCTTCTCCATGGCCGTTCGCGGTATGGGGAATCGACTTGGTAGGACCTTTGCCAAGAGCAGTCAACAACTATAGATTCTTGATAGTTTCCATTGACTACTTTTCAAAATGGGTAGAAGCCGAACCCATGATAACAATTACGAAGAAGAAGACCTTTCAGTTCATCTGGAAGAACATCATATGTAGGTATGGCCTCCCAAACACGATCATCTCAGATAATGGGACCCAGTTCAAGAACGCCTCCTTAGAGAAGTATTGCCAAAGTGTGGGGATTAAGCAGTTCTTCTCATCTCCTGGTCGACCCCAGGCTAATGGCCAGACTGAAGTCACAAATAGGACAATCTTGGATGGAATCAAAAAGAGATTAGAAAACGCGAAAGCGAGATGGATAGAAGAGGTTTACGCTGTGCTATGGGCTTACAGGACAACAGCAAGGACACCCACAGGAGAAACCCCATTCATGCTGGCACACGGTTCAGAAGTCGTCATACCAACTGAGATAGGCCTACAAACTCATCGGATTCAGACCTATGATCCGGACAGCAATGGGGAAAAGAGGAGGTTAGACTTGGACCTCATTGAAGAAAGAAGGGAAGACGCGGAGGTCAGGAAAGCAGCCTACCAGCAGAGGGCAGCAAAGTTCTACAATCAAAGGGTAAAGACAAGACCCATTGCGGTAGGAGACCTAGTGCTTAAGAAAACCCTACAGAAAGCAAACAAGCTACACCCGAACTGGTATGGCCCCTACAGAGTAACGGAAGAGGTTGTGCCTGGCACGTATAGGCTAGAGAACCTAGAGGGAGAACCCTTCACCAACCCGTGGAATGCCGACCACCTAAAGAGATATTTCATATAATGTTGCATCCATTTTGTCAATTGTAAAAGTACCATCTTATTGAGAAGAGGTTGTGAATAAAGAATAGTTTCCATGGCAAATTCTTGTTTCATCTTAACATCATTCATTTGGTGAAATTAATTATGGGGGCAACCTCTTAGGTGAGGACCTCGGACCTTAAACATCATTAATTTGGTGAAATTAATTATGGGGGCAACCTCTTAGGTGAGGACCTCAGACCTTAAACATCATTAATTTGGTGAAATTAATTATGGGGGAAACCTCTTAGGTGAGGACCTCAGACCTTTAAACATCATTAATCTGGTGACATTACGAGGCTTACCTCGGCCTAGGCGATGACCTCAGACCCTCATAACACCACTTGGTGGTGACGAGGTCTGAGCTCGGACAGCTCGGCTATAGGGCCTCAGACCTTAAACATCATTAATTTGGTGACATTACGAGGCTTACCTCGGCCTAGGTGATGACCTCAGACCCTCATAACCCCACTTGGTGGTGATGAGGTCTGAGCTCGGATACCTCGGCTAGAGGACCTCAGACCCTTAACATCATTCATTTGGTGAAATTCGTTATGAGGATAACCTCTTAGGTGAGGACCTCAAACCTTAAACATCATTAAGTTGGCGACATTACGAGGCTTACCTCGGCCTAGGCGATGACCTCAGACCCTCATAACACCACTTGGTGGTGACGTGGTCTGAGCTCGGACACCTCGGCTATAGGGCCTCAGACCTTAAACATCATTAATTTGGTGACATTACGAGGCTTACCTCGGCCTAGGTGATGACCTCAGACCCTCATAACATCACTTGGTGGTGACGAGGTCTGAGCTCGGATACCCGAGATAGAGGACCTCAGACCCTTAACATCATTCATTTGGTGAAATTTATTATGGGGGCAACCTCTTAGGTGAGGACCTCAGACTCTTAAGTGTTGGTTATGGCATCACATTCAGTAATGACTTCAGAGAGTGCATAGCATTCATATACATTCACAAATAAAGATGGAGACATTTGCATTCAACAAAAGAGAGAAATTGCATAATATTTACGTGTTTGAGAAATTACATACGAGATTACGAGTCAAAACAAAAAATGCAAAATACAAGTCAAACATCTGAAGGAGGAATGTTTGATGTCTCGTCTGGGTTGGCCTGCTCGGTATTGGTCACCTGAGCTACCTCGTTGGCAGGGTTAGTATCTCCGAGGTCAGTCCCTTCCAGAGTAACAGTTTGACCAGGGGCAGCAGCTTCATCCTCTATTTCCTGCAAGGCATGGGCAAACTGGGCATCGGGAAGGCCGAGGCCAACAAAATCTGAGGCCTTAATAGTGCCAACCTCGGCCTCCCTTACCTCGGCCCACTTGGATGTGGCCTTGATACCCCTTTCAAGGTACTCCAGGCCAAAACCTACAAACTCCTCGGAGACCTTATAATCAGCAATTATTGTCTCCGAGGCGTCAGCAAGAGAAGCCTTCACCGCGGCATCAACCTTCTCCTGCAAAGCCTCGTCCTTGTCCTTCAGGGCCTTGTTATGACTCTGAACAAGTGCAGAGATGTCCTTCTCTAAGGATTGGGCCTTATTTTAAGAGGTCTGAGCCTTGGTCTCAGCCTCCTGCAACTCGGTCCTCAGACGAGCAACCTCGGCCTTCAGGGTGCCCTCAACTTTTTCAGCCTCCTGCCCCTTTTGGATGAGAGGCAATTTCCTCAGAGCCCAGTTGGATAGCTGATACATGGCAGCCGCACCCTGCACAGTAAATGAAGAAGTTAGATGAGAGCAACATCAGACGTTGTACTTTGGACGAGAACAAGTTATACCTGGACTACTCGGTGAAGACCAAATTCAACCATCAGGGGAGTGTCCATGGCCCTGAAGAAACGCTTATCGGCCTCGGTCATCATATTGTTCAGAGCATCCATGGCCTGTCGGCTGTGGCCGACCACGCTATCAGACAGTTTCAACTGGTCCAAACGTGCTGATAACGTGTCGGCCGTGAGGGGGACCGTAGTATCTGAGGCCCTCTTGGTTCTGGAGGTCGGCCTCTGATCCTCAGGAGGAGGGACCTCAGGCGCCCTCTTCTTAGACTTAGATGTAGAGGGAGACGGTGGGGGAGCATTCATTCGAGTCTTCTTGACATGTCTGGGCAAGCTTGGAGCCGCCATCTCCCACAACTCGTCCGAAACGTCTGGTGGTTTCTCTGCAAAAGTAAAAAGATACGAGTCAGAAATAAAGTACGTATGATAAGAGGCTACACGGTTAAAATAAAAATCCTTACCAAAGTCAGCTAAGGGACTTCCGCCAAGGCTCGTCCCCGAGAGATACTGGGGGGTCAGTAGATGCTCAAATTTGACAAACATCCCATGGGACCCTTGGTCCTGCAGGGCCTTCACCCTTTTTCCATGTTGCACACTTAGTCCAGGGTCGGCCCTAGCAGCCATGGTAACTTTTCCCCATTTCCGGGGTATTCTCGGCTCGAAGATGGACGAAGGAATGGAAGAACCAAATTCCCAAGGCCCTGAGACAAAAAAGTACCTGGGTTTCCAATTATGGTTGGAGGTATGAGTGACCAGGAGCATCTTTTTCTCAGGCCTCCGAGCCACAAAATGGTAGTAGCTCGGATGGTTCTTGGCCGAGGTAGGGACGTAACAACCAGCAAAGACCTGCACTGGGAGGTCAGAGTGGTGAACCGCCCTCCACAAAATGATGGCCCCTATAATAACCCTCCAGGCATTGGGAGAGAGCTGCGAGGGGGCCAAATTGATGAATGATAGAATGGTCCTAATGACGGGGTGGATAGGAAGACGAAAACCTAACTTGAACATCTGCTCGTACAGGCAGATTTCACCATCCCTGCCGTGGTAGGCCCTCTCTTCCCTCAGAGGTCTCCTCAAGTGAATAGAGGGGCTAATGGAGTATAAGTACCTAATGTACAATAGGTCCACCTCGGTGATGGTGCTCTCGTACTCGTCTGCCTCAGAGGTGTCAACTTCACTTTCAGCATCCTCATCATCGTCAGACTCAACGTCGGCTGGAGCAGACGTGGACGGGTTACCGGGGAACCTCTGAGCAAACTCGGCCTCGGTTACGGCCGACAGGGGAATAGCATTTAGGATGCTAGGCACGGCCACACTTGGCTCTACAAGTTCAACCTCTGAAGAAGAACTAGAGGTACTTGTGCCATTTTGGGATGAGGCACGACTGGAGACCTCGGCATGATCAGGGTTCAGATCAGCCTGAGTAGCGATGTCCATGGCTTCTTGGAAAGAGTCCACTAACATCGGGTCAGAGGTGGAAGACTCAGACTCAGACTCAGACATCGGCAAGTTGTTGGCAGAGACGTCTGTCTGGTAAAAAGTTTCAGGTGGACGAGGGTATACCACCTTGAGAGGTGGAGGAAAGAGAGGTCTGACAGGGGACCCTTGTGACCTACGAGCTTCTTCCTGAGCTCTCTCTATTTGTCTAATTTTTTCTAAGGTCTTTTCTTGTAGAGAGGGAAAGTCTCCAATAAGTTGGTACAGGGGTCTGAGCATCTGGGGACGAGACAAGGCTTTGTCAGACCTTAAACTTGGGGAATATCCTAAAAACTACAAACAAAGATGGCTTGAAAAGTTAAGGAAATTTTATATCAAACTAAAGAACCTATGCAGGAAGCCTGGCCCACCGGAAAACTCAAGATCTAACCGGAAACCCCAAGATCTCATCGAAAAACTCAAGATCTCACCGAAAAACTCAAGATCTAGCCGGAAAATTCAAAATAAAAGATATCGAAAACGAAGAAAATGGAGATGGAGGATACCTGAAGGTCAGATTGATGAATAAAGGTGGAGAGTATCGCGCAGGAAGGGAGGTATCCCTCGGCAGAATGATTGCTGGAGTAAGGGCTAACTTCGGAGAGAGAGAGAAGTTCCAGAAAACAGGGAAACAGTCGCTTGAACAGGAGAGAAATGAGGAAGAAGAAGAAGGAAAATGGTTTTAACCTTTAAATACTTGGGCACGATTCCCAAGGCTCATCATTGCCTTGGGAAGCCCAAGGGACAACTGACTACATGTGCCAACCAAGTGGGCACACCTTGGCAACGGACAAGTGTCAAGCAGGTATTGACTTTGGGGTGAATAGACCTCGGAGGCAAGAACCCCCTAGCCATCCACTCTCGCAAATGGCTAAGGGCTGGGGGGTGATTGATATACCCAAGTATGGCCTCGGCCTGGGGGTGCATACCTCGGCCGAGATGAGAGCCGAGACGACGGCCGACCCACCAGTACCTGGGGGGCCCACGAGATCATCCCTCGGCCAGGGGTACCTCGGCCAGGGGTACCTCGGCCGAGGCCGACGCTACAACATACACTTCCCCGGGGACACTTCTCATATCACAGATGTCAATGTCAACTCCAGGTACCAAGGAATAGAAGCCCCGGTCAACATGAACCCTACCTCGGAGGAGGCCGAGGTTACCAGAGGCATCGTTTACCATCAGCACGCCAATGATTCGGCCCAGGACGACAGAGGTACATACCTCGACTGACATTAAGCCGAGACATCTCATGACACCTCACGGATTGAGCGGGAGACCAACCTTTATAGCTCGGCAGTTCCTATGCCGAGGCCATTCACCCGCATGACTGCCGAAGTATCCGTTGACATTTGGATAAGGACACCTGGGCATAAATCAGTTACAACAATATTATTCTCCACCTGTGGAGGGAATATTTCATCATCATTACTTACATGTGGTCCTGACAGCTGGCATACCCTCATTGGTGAGGAAACTACACACATGCACATTACATGCATAGGGGGTACATTACACCCCCTAGGCACTATATAAAGGGATCACCCCTACCTTGCAAATGGATCCACATATTAAAACCCTAGCTGAAACTCTGTCCATATATACACAGTAGAGAGAGAAAGAGCTTGAGAGGTTGTAACCGTGGCCATTAGTGCCTTCTTTCAGTGACATTACTCACACACACTCGCAGTGGACGTAGGCCGGTTTGGCTGAACCAATTATATTTCTGCTTTCATTCCTCTTATCCTCACCTCATTCTTACCTTATTCATATAGCTGTGTTGCCATTGTTACACCTGTATTGAGCTTGCAAACACCTCACCCGGTGGTGCTGATTTTCGGCATCATCAGACCTCACATGGGGTTGTCGTTTCTCTGGACTCAATCCCAGTTGTGAGGGATTTTGAGGATGTCTTTCAGGATATTCTAGGGTTACCACCCAGCAGGGAGATAGAGTTCGTTATTGACCTAGCACCGGGGACGAGACCGATTGCTAGAGCGCCGTATCGCATGGCTTCTTCGGAGATGCAAGAATGGAGATAACAGATTCAGCTGCTACTAGGACATGGCTTCATTCGACGGAGTACATCTCCATGGGGTGCGCCGGTGTTATTTGTAAAGAAAAAGGATGGTTCACTTCGTATGTGTGTAGATTACAGAGAGCTGAACAAAGTGACGATACGTAATAAGTATCCGTTGTCGAGGATTGACGACTTGTTTGATCAGTTGAGAGGAGCTGCATACTTCTCAAAGGTTGATTTGAGGTCGGGTTACCACCAATTGCGCATTCGTGAAGAATATGTACCCAAGACTGCTTTCCTATCGCGGTACGGGTCATACGAGTTCAGAGTGATGCGGTTTGGGCTAACTAATGCACCGGCAGTATTCATGGATCTCATGAACACGGTATTTAGGGAGTTTTTGGATCAGTTTGTGATTATATTCATAGATGACATTCTGATTTACTCTCGCACGGAGGAGGAACACACTGAAAATTTATGAATGGTTCTACAGACATTACGAGACCATCAGTGGTACGCCAAATTTGAGAAGTGTGGATTTTGGCTTCGGGAGGTTCAGTTCCTAGGCCACGTTGTATCTAGTAGAGGCATTATTGTTGACCCGAGTAAGGTATCAGTGGTGAGGGAGCGGGGATAGCCCACGACACCGACCGAAATTCGCAGTTTCGTGGGGTTGGCCGGTTATTATCGTCGCTTCATCAAGGGGTTCTCAAAAATTGTCGGACCATTGACAAACTTGACTCGGAAGGGAGTGCCCTTCATATGGAGTGACAGTTTTCAGTTAGCATTTGATGAATTAAAGGATAAGTTGACATCAGCACCCGTTCTTGCCTTGCCTAGGAGCGGAGTGGAGTACTGAGTCTATACCGATGCGTCCTTACAAGGTCTTGGGGGTGTGTTACAGCAGGAGGAGAACGTTATATCTTATGCGTCCCGAAAGCTTAAGACACATGAGAAGAATTACCCCACCAAGGACCTCAAGTTGGCAGCGGTCATTTTTGCATTAGGGATATGGAGGCACTATCTTCTGGGCGAGTAGTTCACTCTATTCATGGATCATAAGTCATTACAGTATCTGTTCACTCAGAAGGATCTGAATATGAGGCAAAGAAGGTGGCTTGAATTCATGAAGGACTACCAATTTGATATTAAGTATCATCCTAGTAAGGCTAACGTGGTGGCAGATGCGTTAAGCAGAAGACCTACCGGGGACTTGGCAGAAATTTGGAAGGCGAAGTGGAGTGAACTTCGACACGAGGATGAGATGGCGAGAGCATGCATGGCAGTTTTAGCTATCACTCCCGAAAGTGTTATGAGGGTAGTGAGGGCACAAGTCGAAGACCCATTTTGTCTGGACAAAGTACGACAGTTAATGGCCGAGGGGGCAGAGTCCTACTCCATCAGCTCAGAGGGCGGACTACGATTTAATGGTAGGCTGATAGTACCCGAAGATGATTATTTGAGGAATGCCGTTATGACGGAGTTACACAGGTCGAAATTTTTGTTACATCCAGGTGGGGACAAAATGTACCAAGATATGCGACGATTATATTGGTGGGCAAGTATGAAACGAGATATTGCAGAATTTGTCTCAAAGTGTGTGATATGTCAGCTCGTAAAAGTTCACTATCAGAGGCCTTCAGGGATGCTACAACCACTAGAGATCCCCGTGTGGAAGTGGGAGAGTATCTCGATAGATTTTATTACTGGGTTACCAACATCACAGAAGGGTCACGATTCCATATGGGTGATAGTGGATCGGTTGACTAAGGTAGCTCATTTCTTACCGGTTAGTATGGATTATAATATGATGCGGTACGCACAGCTATTGATTTCAAAGATTGTTAAGCTGCACGGAGTCACTATTAATATTATGTCGGACCGAGATAAAATATTTGTGTCACATTTCTGGCAGAGATTTTAGGAGGCCATGGGCACCGACTTACGGTTGAGTACGGCATATCACCCACAGACGGACGGTGAGACTGAAAGGGTAAACCAGATGTTGGAGGATATGCTAAGGATGTGTGTCCTAGATTTTGGGGGAGGTTGGTAACCATACCTTCCTTTGGTGGAAATGCATATAATAACTCTTACCAATTCACTATCGGCATGGCCCCATTCGAGGCACTTTACGGGAGGCCTTGTCGTTCGCCTGCCTGTTGGTTAGAGGTGGGGGATAACAAGCTATTGGGGCCAGAGATGATACAGGAGGCTTCCTCCAAAATAGAGTTGATTCGAGGACGTATTCGAATAGCTCAGGATAGGCAGAAGAATTATGTTGACGCCGGTAGGAGACATGTGGACCTAGATGTGGGCGACCAGGTGTTAATTCGGGTATCTCCTATGAAAGGAATTATGAGGTTCGGCAAGAAAGGGAAATTAGCATCGAGATATGGGGGACCGTTTCCTATCATTGAGAGGGTGGTACCGGTAGCTTACAGATTGGGACTCCCTGAGCATCTTCAGCGAATACACGATGTGTTCCATGTGGTATCGCTGAAGAAATACAAGAGGAGCGAGAGAGACTTCTTCCACATTCCACTGGAGGAGATCGATTTGCAGCCAGATGTCTCGTATGAAGAAAGACCCGTGGCTATTCTGGATTATAGTGAGCCCAAATTACAATCCAAGGTGGTACCCTTAGTGCGAGTACAGTGGGGACATCACAATATGGATAAGTCCACTTGGGAACGGGAGGAGGATATGCGAGAGCAATATCCATAAATTTTTAACAGCATGTATTTTTCTAATTTCGAGGACGAAATTCCTTTTGTAAGAGGGGAAGTATGTAATACCCCATAATTCTGTGTAATTAGGAAAATACGTTTTATTTAAATTACGTGAGTAGAATAATTTAATGTGAGTTTTATTTAAATTACGTGAGTAGAGTAATTTAATGTGATAAAATACGTTTTATTTAAATTACGTGAGAAGAGTAATTTAATGTGTTATAATGTTAATAAAGATGAATATGACGATTAAAAATTTACTAAATGTGAAGTTGTAAATTTTGAATGTTGATATGTACGGTCTAGTGACTATATGGACATACCGAAATTATCTCAACCGAGTGTCGCGCGTAGGAAAAAAATTAAAGATGAGAGTAGAAAAATATTTAAGAGACTCAAACGATAATTTAGAGTCCACAGATGATTCCGAAAGGGTCGAATTAGTCAAAATAGTGTACCCGAGGGTACTAGTTGAGTGTCGGGTCATTTTCGGGCTAAACTGGGACCATTCGGGGGCATTTTGGTTTCTTTACAATTATGGGTAAGTAGACCTACGAATTTTGAAACCCTAGATCAGATTATAAGAGTTGAGGCTAGGGTTAGAAAGAAAGAAAATACACCATAGCCGTTAGAGAAGAGAGAGAGACAATTTCCTAAGGCAAAAAATGGAAGGAAGGGAAATTCTAAGGAGATTTCACCATAAAGTTGTTGGGAAGGAGGATTGAAGGACCAAAATCATCAACCATCGTCAACAACGACGAAATCAGACCCTACAAATCATAAGGCAAGTGGTTATTTGCAAAATAAATTGAGTTATAATACCCATATTTAAGCTTTATGAAGAACATAGTTTTTATGATATTTTTAGGAGAAAAACAATTGGTTATGACCCATGATTGGTAGGTATTGCATGTAGGACATTTTTGGATCTCCAAATATTCTAATATCATAGAAAACTAGATGATTAAATCGAATTAAAAGTCTGGAATTATGATGAAAGATGTAAAGAATGTATTTCTAGGGTTCTTGAATACTAGAAAGATTTTTAGTTGATTTGGCCAAGATTTATAATGATTTTGTTGTTTTAACTCGTTAGTAATCATCCCAGAACATGTAGGAATGATTAGAAATTGTTGGTTGCAAATATGGTGAATTATCATCAAATATAGATAGATAAAAATGGTGAAACCCGCATGAATAAGACGAACTGGGTCTGTCACTGCTTGATCGATCGATCGACCCTTGAATGTCGATCGATCGACCATATTCGCTCGATCGATCGACCCTAGCTGGACTTAAGAAAATTTTGTGAATAAATTTCCTTTAATGACCGTCGCTTAATGGGAACATTACTGATGATATTTTACCTATGAGGAGACTTCATAAATACCAGTAGGTCTACCATTAGATTTCTTCATAAATGATTGAGTGGGAATTTTGGAGAAATGGAACGACGAGAGAGCGATCGATAGCCGTATGTTGGGATTCTGAGAATTTGGCTACGGAAAGGGTGAGAGTAAATTTCCGGAATAATACCAATAGGTTAAAGTTAACTTAACTACTGAATTAAGGGAGCGCTAACTAGGGCCCTTAGAGTTGCGTGAATACTCGAATAAATACAATAGCAAAATAAATTGTTATTAATGAGTACGGTGAATATAAGTAAAATATATTACGTACGGACATGATTTGATAGGTAGGGTGTGTACCTAATAAATTATACAAAAGTTTGGGTTAAGATAATTTTACCTAAATTAATTATGTTAGGGTCGATGTAACATTCCGAACTAACATAAAGTTATTATATGTTTGGGGTCGATGAAAATTGCCGAACCAAACTTTAAACTGGTGTCGCGATGAAAGAGTTCCGAACCAGAATATGTGTATATATTTATATTTTTAAATAGTTGGGGTCGATGGATCATTCCGAACCAACTCTTACTCGGGGTCGATGAATCATTCCGAACCAAGAGTCCTTTATGTGTGGTAAAAGGATATGTTAGTGATAACTGATATTAAATACATTATTATGTGATAAAATGTATTCTATATGCATAATCTACGGATTGAAAATAGTAGATAATGAAATGAATTGTAAATACCTTAGTAATAATTTATAGCGTGATGTAATTTTTACAAGAATAAGAACAACGAGCAGTAAATAAGTTACCTACGCTTATGGGTTGTATAACTAGGTGAACTAAGTGTCCTCGTTAAACATGCACTATAGAAGAGAGGTGAGGAAGTCCAAGGGAGTTGTGTGAAACTTTAATATGTGTAATCAATAACCCAATGGTGATAACTTCTTGCAAAATATTTTCAAAATGTTTTGAGTACTAACTCTTTCTATGTAAAATTTTTTAAAACCTTTTTGGTGCCCAGCCAGAGGGACACCCAGCATGATTTCATTCTAGAGATTTGGGACCTGCAGCACGTGTGGATGTTGTAGGGATTGTTTAGATCCTTCCTCTTTTTGGTTCTAGTGCAGGATCTCAGTTTTAGTATTTTTAGTTGGGACATGTTGTCCTATCTTTACTGCTATAGTTTATTTTAGTTATGGATTTTTAGTTGTCTTTTATTGGCCTTGGTTTTTGGCAAGACTTTATTTACCTGCCTTCAGTTAATTATGCAAACTGTTTTATTATTATTAGAATTGTAATATGTTTGTATGGATTATTTATTCTGCTTAAGGAAGATAAAATTTGGCACTCGTTTAATTTCACTTCGGTGGTTAGTAAATTAAAAGGCTTTTCGGCAGTGATGCTAAGAATGAAGCATTTAAGAAACCTGTTTAAATTAAATTAAGGCTTGATCACCCAAGGTTTAATTAGGCGGGGTGTCCCATTTTTAAGAAGATAAAAATATATATTGTGGAGTTTTTTGTAGAGAGGTTTTAATGGAACTTCTTAGACACAAGCTTGGAGGTGTTAAACAACCCCTTTAAGGCCACCTTAGGAAGTGGGTATTGTCATCTACATTGATTTTTCATACCTTCCACTGATTTGCGCTCCATTAAGGTTAGAAATACTAACTTTTGCTTAAGTTTAATGTTGAGTATATCTCAGCATGTTGTTAACATATATTAGTTAAATATATGTGTGTAGTTTATTTCCTTGCATCTTAGTGTTGATTATTAGCCATACTAGCATTATATGAAATGGTGCCAAATGGATGATATAAAATAAGTCATGAAAATATAATAATCTTCAGGACATAATAATGACGATTTTTATGGAAATAAAAATGTAAGAAAATATTGTTTGTGTATCTTTTCCAGTAAAAAGTGAAATTGGAAACTTTTATGGAAATAAAAATGTAAGTGTTATTTTAGTACATTTCTAGTAAAAAAGAAATAATATACATTTTATGGGATAAAAATGTAAGAATTGAGATTTTGGTGAAATTCTAGTGAAAAAGAAAGAATGGACATTTTTGTGGGATAAAAATGTGAGAAAATATTATTTGTGTGTATTCCTATTAAAAGGAAATAATGGGCATTTTATGAAATACAAAAATGTGGAACAATGTTTATGTTGTCAAAATATTTATGAGATAAATAGTTTTAAGTTTCTTGCAAAATGAAGACTTTAAGAATAATGAATACTTTTTGATTTTAAAGAAATTGATAAATGTCTTAATTACTTGAAAAGTAGGTTGTTGTAAATGGTATAAACATCTACAATGAAATGTATGCTTAATCCGCTAGGTAGAATTTTAGTATTCTAAGTCCATTTTCTATGCATATAAATTTGCAATGTTTGATAATATATATAAACAAGTTTAAAGAAAGTCTTCTTGGGATAAAGTGATAAGTATGAAAATTGGACAAAAGTGTGATGTTAAACAAGTGGTAAAAAGCTAAGTGATAGAATGTTAAGTTGGAGACTTAATAACTTTCTCACGAAATAACACTTGTTAAAGAACTATATGTCGAATTAGGCAAATGAAGCGGTAAATTGGTAATTTACTTAAAGTGGAACATTTTTATGGAATAAAAATGTTAAATAATGTCTTTACACAAATATGTGTGAAATGAGTTTTATTCCTAAAGGCGTGAATAATTTTAGTGTAAATCACACGTGTGTGGGTAATGTACTTACATAAGAAAACAAACAATTTTCCAAGTGTTGATGGAAAAACGGACGGTTAAGTCTGGGTTCTAGTTTCGGCTAGGTAAATGTAAGGAATGGAATAATGTGGACATGTGTAAAATATTAAAAATGTTAATATGGACCCGGATGCTACCCAAAATAAGCAAGAATGGATCGGAGCCCTTGGATGAAAAGTCCTAAATCACTAGGTTGAGCATACGGTGCGCATAGCCTTCAGTGTGGAGCCCGTGTAAGTATGCGGTAAATTGTAAATTTTCGGGAAATGATAAAGGAATAAATAACATCTCCAGAAAAGGGGTTGTGTGGTAAAACGTGTTAATAGAACCTAACTTGAATGAATGAAATAAGTGTTCTGGTAAAGGTTAAATGGATAAGTAAATGCGTAAATCTATTAATGTCCATTAGATAAGGCGAAATGATAAAGTAAGTGGGTAAATGGGTAATTAAGCAACTTAGTTGTTAAACCCAAAAGTTTCATAAGAATGTATGGAAAAAGATTTTCAAATGAAGAATGGGTATTTTTTTTATCACGGTGAATGCGTGTGTTGAAATAGTGATTTTCAATGAAAATACTAAAGTGTGTAATAAATGAAAGGGGTTAAATTTAGATAAAGGAACGGGTTTGAATCAAGGAAAGTATAATTGTTTCAAGTGTTGGACTAGGTGCGTTAAACAAAGTGTGAGTGTTAAGTATGAATAAACCTTAAAAAAGATTAAGGTCGATTAATTTGGGCAATTTAGGTTTTGAAAATAAATTGATTTATTAATTGGTATAGCTATTTTTCAAAGGTATACATATGTATATATATATACATTTTTCTCATGCATGTGGTTATAGTGTGTGCGTTTTCCTTTCTTCCATTCATAGGCTCACATCCCCATTTTTTTATGGCAAGTTGAGAGAGGCTCCATAATTTAAAAGCACTATACAGGAACATATATTTTATTTATGTTTATGTTAGTAACTCTTTTTATTTGGATTCGGGGGTGCGCCCCATGGGTCCCTTACATAGTTCATCTCAAAATTGGAATCGCATGCTAACAAGGGAAATGTTAATTAAAATAAAACTTAACTAGCAATATTATTTAGGGTGTTTCATTGCACTACACGCATAACACTTGGGACGGATGGAGTTGACTCACGAGTAACCCATAAATTCGGATCGGGACCATACAAGAAGTTTGGATTTAAAATCGATGATATATCCAATGAAGATCAATCCCTTACTTTGTGAATTCAAGACCAGTCCTTTTATTCTCCCATCATTATCTCTCTTGTGTATGCTAAATGCACTAGATCTGAGAGACTTGAATTATGGGAAAATTGGGGCTTGATTTCCTACCAAGTGTGTAATGGTCCTCCCTTAATTTAGTGTCCAATCAATGGGAGAAAATTAGGGGCAATCTAATTGATTTTCATTCTACCCAAGATTTTAAGTATCTTATTGCATCACGTGGTTCCCGTGATCACAGCTTTAGTGGCTTTAAGTACAGTTGGTTTGGTAATAGAGATGAGGATGATATCATCTTAGCTACGTTTTCCATAGCATTAGTTAATAAAAAATGGTAGGAGGTTTTTCAAACTACTAAAGTGGATCATCTCAATATAAACTGCCCTGATCATGCTTTAATCCCTATATCCATAAAAAATGAGTTGGATTTTTTTTTCTTGCTATTTAAATTACAATAAATGTTGTGTAGTCATAAAGATATAAAATAGTTTCTACTTGGTTATTGGACACCCCCTATACAAGATTCTCATATGAAGTTCTTTGCTATGAAGATAAAGAGGTTGAAACATGTCTTGAAGATTTAGAACAAAGAAACATTCAAAGACTTTTTTCAAAATGTAAGGGACCTTGAAGATGCTTTGATTCCTGATGAGATTTTGTCCGATCAATACCCTACTTCTACAAATAAAATGACCATGAATTCTACCAAAGCCAATCTAAATCAGGCTCTGAATATTAAAGAAGTATACTGGCTGCAGAACTCTAACATTAGGTGGTCGAAAGAAGGTGATATTAGTACTAAATTTTTTTACTCTTCAGTTAAGGCTAAGCAAAAAAGATTATGTATTCATAAAATTCAAAAACAAGATCAAAAGTGGATCTCTTCAAAAAATGATATTGAGTAAGAGGTCATTTCTTCTTTTCAAAATTTTCTTTCCTATGAACCTACCTCTAATAACTTTGAGTAACTAGTTGGTATCCCTAATCTTATTTTTGCAGATTTTAATGAATCTCTTGCTACGTTTCCTTCTAAAGATAAGACTCTAATGTCAATTAAGAGGCTTAATGATAATGGAGTTCCAAGTCCTGATGATTTTAAAGTAAATTTATATGTTTCCTTTTGGGAAATTATTAAAACTAACCTTATATTACACATATCTTCCGTTTTTGCAGGACCCCAAATCCCTATGAGTTGGTCTTCAACATCTATTTCCACCATTCCTAAATTTAAAAATGCATTCTCTTGTACTAATTACAGACCTATTAGCCTCTATAATTTTTCCTTCAAAATTATCTCTAAAATTCTAAACTCTAGACTTTCCACAATTCTTCCTTCCATTATCTCCCCAAACAAATGTCAGTTCATAAATGGCCTGAATATAATAGATAAAATTGTCTTAGCTCAAGAACATACAACTGATATTGGTTGGAAAACTCATGGCTCTAAGATCATCCAAAGCTTGATATGGAAAAATCTTATTACAGGCTTTATTTGATGTTCCTCCTCTCTGTGCTGAGAAAGTTTAGTTTTAGTGACGGCTTCATTGATATGATTTGGAGGTTATTATCCAACAATTGGTTTATAATCATTGTTAATGACCAATTAGCTGGTCTATTAAATCTAGTAGGGGTCTTAAATAGGGGATCCATTTTCCCCAAGCCTTTTTATCATTACTACTGAACTGTTATCTAGAGACCTTAACAAGTTGGTCTTTAGCAACATCATGAAGCCTTATAACCAACCTTTAGGATGTTCCATAATTTCCCACTTAAGCTATGCAGATCATATCATAATCTTTACAAATGGTAGCAAAAGAATCATCTTGTATGCATATGAAGATATATATGGCAAGAAAAGTCAATAAAACAATAGTTGTTTCTCTATTGATCCTAAAACTCGTATTGATTGAAGAAATGCCATTTAATCTAATCTTGTCCTTAAATATAATCCTCCCCCCTTTAATATCTTGGATCCCCCCTATAAAGGTAGATGAAAATTAGTATACTTTATTAAGATCATTGAGAAAATTAGAGGAAAAGTAGTTGGTTGGATGCTGAAATTTCAGTCCCATATGGGAAGACTTATCTTGATCAATCATGTCCTATCTTTTATATTCATTTTATACTTTTGTTTATTTAAACCCTCACAAAACCATTATAGAAAGAATAAACAATGTTTTTGCTAATTTCTTTTTGGTCTCCTCTTTTGATGACAATTTCAAGAACCAACGGCTTAGTCGGAAAGAATTTTCATATTCAACCAATGAAGGGGGATATACTTTAAAACCTTAGATGGTGTCACTATAGAAACTAGTTTGAAGATGTGTTGGTATTTTCTCGCATAAAAAAGTCTCTAGGCTTTGTTTTATGCATAAGAAATCTTAAAGTTCTCTTTTGTTAGGCTCCTATGGCTCCCATATGATCAAAAGAATCAGATTTAAAGATGGCGTAATTAATGACATTATTATATAAGAAGGGGACCTTACAATACATGGCCTATTCTAGTTTGTGTCTGCTTATGACTTTTACAAATATCATAGACCTACTTCCTTGATTTGTAAATGCCTATGGTCTAGCTCCTGGCCTTTAAAATTGTCTATTTTCTCCAGAAATCTTTTGCATAATGTTATTCCTTTGGAGTCTAAAATTCAAAATTTTAATATTCAATTGGCCTCTAGATGTATATGTTTTTATGAACATGAGGAATATATCTCTCACATTTTTCTGGATGGTCCTATAAAAAATTTGTTTGGTTATTCTTTAGGAATATGTTTGGATTAAGACTCAATTTGCAGTCTTGCTGTTTAAGATTTATGTCTTGATGGATCAGGAATGATCATCAGCTCATATTTAGCTCCTTATTTGTCACATTCCAATCATTGTCTTTTTGTAATTATGGAAGACTAGGATTAATAGATTCTTTTAATATGTTTAAATGGCAGGCCAAAAAATTATGTCATTAATATTCTGAGTAATTTAGCTTCATGAACTAAATTTTTTCCTCTAGTATGAAAGAAGATGCGCATCTAATATCCATCTTCAACCTTAAAACACATGGATAGTCTTTATCTTTTATGTCAGTTAAATGGATCAAAGCTCCTCAGAATTGTTATCAACTTTGCAAATATTTATCTTTTGATAGTTATTCTAAAGGTAATCATGGATCTAGTTGTTATGGGGTTATCATCAAAGATCGTAATAGTGGTTTTATAGCTGGTTTCCTCAATTTTTGGGGTTTGAAGCTAGTTTACTTTCTGAAGTAGAAGCTTTGAAATTTGGCATAGAGCTCTATTTAAATATGGATATTCAAGATCTTGTCACATAAATTTATTCAATTACTTTGTTCAATATAGTGCTTAAGATATGGAATTCAACTTGGAAACTTGAAAAGTGTATTGAATATTGAAACATGGTCATTTTCTCAAATGGTTTCAAGATCCAACATTTATATAGTCATGGAAATGGTGTTGCTTATAGCCTTTCAAATGTAGCCTCTTCGATATCAGTTTCTTCATCCTAATCTTGTTTCCATCAACTTCCAATAATAACTAAAGGCCTACTAAAGATTGATAAAATTGGTCTTCCCATAATTATATTTTTCTCTTAATTTCTTTCTCTATTTTTCATGTCTTTCTTAGTCTTTTGTCTTTTTTGTGTAAGGGGAATATTTATAAATTCCCTTATTTTTAGATTTTCAAGGCCTTCTCATTAGGATCAACAGGGATCTTAATTTTTTCATTTTCCTTGAGCTTGTTTATGCCACCTAGGAGTTGTTTTTTCTCCTTTTATTATTAATAAAGCTTTTGGGGGTACTATCCATCTTACTTAAAAAGGGTATAAAGTCACACAAATCAAGATTCTAGGTTCTTGAGAATGAGAAATGATAGGTTTATGAGAAATAAAGAGTAAATTTTCCACAAAAATCCTATTATTGAACTTTTTGGAAAACTTGATAGTTTATTGGATTCCCTAGTGCATGATAGAGGAAAAAATCGAAGAAATTTTTCTAGACATAGACCTAGACCATATGCTTAAATTCTATGGACTAGGCAAAAGAATCGCATGAAGAATTAGAGTTGTAATCCAAAAGTCAATAGTTATTTTCCTAGGGATGCATTAAGAAATAAAGTAAAAGTTATTGTTCCACAAATGAATTTTATTAAGCTAGAGGTTACCTTTGTTCGACCTGTCTCCATCCCGAGGGTTCGATCTCCAAGAAGTGGATCCCTCTTTCCTCCCCCTTTTTTAGCTTGTGCGCATGATTACGTCCTTTATTGAGGAGATCGATCATCGTCGATATGGGGTGATATGTAAATATAGAGTCGCCATCCTATTTTGCCAATAATAGTCAAAAGAAATATTGCCTTCTCAAGAGAACGACATCAAGGAAAATATTAATGCTTGTAAAATCAAGTAATTCAAGGGTCCCGGGACTGAGTTACGAAATGGGAAGGTGTTAGGCACCTATCATGCCCTTTCAATCTCTCATGGGCATGTTCTAATCATCTTCAGTCAAACTTCATGATGTGTGTGCTTATGTGCATAATATAAATGGAGGATGGAATCACTTGGAATGTTCCCAAAATAATAATAAAAAGTAGGATTTAAGTGTTTTTCTATTCACAAGTTCTTATGAAAGAACGATTGCAACACAAAACACAAACAAACAATCATATAAAACTTATATATCATAAATATGTAACGGGAATAAAAAAAACAAATATATTTTGGAGGTATCCAGTCAAGTAATTTATCCAAGACACCTATGTAGCCCTGGGGCATCAAAATCCACTTAGATTGAAACAAATATGGGGTGGAGTTTAATCCATAAATCCAATCGACGACTTTATTATAGGTGTGTGTAGAAAACGATGTTGCAATGTGAGAAAATGTGATGAGAAATCGTCGTTTGGAATTTACAAGTGAAACCTCTTTTTCTTGATTTTGGGTTTTTCTATGAAATTAAATTATTTGCAAATACTAAAAATAAAAAGATTGAAATTAAGATGTGTGATGTAATGAAGTAAGGTAGCAAAGAAAAAATGAAGTAACTAATGCAATATTAATAGAATTTAAAGGAAAAGAGGAAGAAAAAGAGATCCTTGTGAATACTTGAAGTAGATCTTTCTTATACATGCGCAGATATCAAGGTGAAGTGATGGTGGTTTGAGTAGGTGGGTGGGAATTTACTTAAAAAAGTATGAAAACAGTATGAGGAATGTGGGAAATCGGCTTTTGAGTGGAAAATAACTCTCAATTCCTGAGAGGGATGTTCAATATTTCCTTTCAAGGTGAGGTATTGGCGTGTTTTTATAAGGCCAAGGGGTGTGCCAATCGGCATATTCCTAGAACCGCCTACCGTCATGGAAACCCTAGACACACTATCGATATATTTTTTGGAAGAATGCCCATAAAACGTGAAATGTAATAAAAAATCATTCCCGAGATGGACCATTGTAAAGGGTAGAAATGTTCATATCCCTTTAATAATTCACTCGGGCATTCCCAAGTTAGACAGTTGACCGAATTCAAATTGGGCCTAAAAGCTACCATTAGTCACTAAACAAGAAATTTGGGAGGAAATTTTTTTTTTCATCTGAATCATAAGGACAATTCATGAATAGGATGGATTATTGGAAAGGTTATTTTCATCCTTTCTAAGATTCATTCAGTCCAATTCGATTCGAAGAGTGACTTTGGTCAAATGGAGCTCGAGAGCGCTCGGTGATCTTTCAAAGTAAAATTGGTCATTCATTGAAATTGTAAGGGAAATTTGTTCATGGGGCAGATGATGGAAAGGGTATTCAAATACCTTAGAGTATTTATTCATCTTCGTTTGAACTAAGGAGTTGATAGGAGTCAAACAGATCGAAGAAGTGCCCCATAGCCTCCAAATTAGTTTTTGGGATAAAACGGATTATTCATCTGAACCGTAAGGCTGATTTATGCATGAGGCAGATCGTTGTTAAGGGGGTTCTAGGTCCTTCAAATATTCATTGATATTATGCTCTGGTAAGTAAGTGATTAGAGTCAATATGGGGCCTGAGAGTGCCGGCTTCCTCTAGATCAGTTTTCACTATGAAAATGGAGCATTTTTCCAAACCGGAAGGCTTATCGTGAATGGGGTGGACTGCTAGAAACGAGAATTAAAGCCCTTTTCTGCTCATTGGGCTTTATCTAAAAAAGGGAAAGTTAACCTCAGTCAAACGGGTGTCGGCAGTGCCCAGTGGCCTCTAGATTGGTACTCGAGGTATGACTTAGGGTTTACGGTGGATGCATGAGTGCTAAGGACCTAAGAGGTTCTGAGGGGGGTTCTTGGATGGGTAGAGCACCTTGATGGGTGAGATTGGTAAAAGTGAAGGTCATAGAATTATAGACACCACATCGACATTGAGTAAGAAGTTTTGTTTGTTAATTTTGGGGATCTAGAAGATGAGGTTGACCAATTATGTGGGTCGATGTCAATTATGAGCACCAAAAGAGATGAAGATGACCGATTCAGTGAGTCAAGGTCAGTTTTGAGGAACTAAGGATATGACAATGATCGATTCAATGGATCGAGGTCAGTTATTTTGGGAATAACGAATTATAAGGGTTGAAGTAAATTCTAAGCACCTAAGTTCAAGCGACCAATTCGGAGGGCCAAGGTCAATTCTGAGACCTAAAGTGATGTCCAATGATTTTACGGGCTGAGGTCGATTCTATGGACCTTGAGTTTGGGTCGACCTATTTTGAGGGCTATGGTCAATTCAAATAACCTAAAGTAATATCGACCGATTCAACAGTTCAAGGTCAATTATGAGGACCTAAAGTGGAGAGGATGATCGAATTAGAGGGTCCAGGTCAATTATATGGACCTAAAATTGTAGCGACCAATTCTATGGGTGAGGACCTAAAGTTGTAGCCACAAATTATGCGGGTCAGGGTAAAGTTTGAGGACCTAAAGTGATGAGCATGATAAATTTTGAGAGCCAGGGTCAATTCTATGGACCTAGAGTTATGACGATCGATTCTGAGGTCTGAGGTTCGAGTTCTGAGGTCAATTATGAGGACCTTAAGATGGAGTGTCCAATTCTACGATCGAGGTCAAGTACGAGGACCTAAATTTGTGAAATCTATTCTTTGGGCCGAGGCCAAATCAACGGACATAAAGTGATGTTGATCGATTATGAGGGCTAAGATCAATTCTGAGGACCTCGAGTTGTAGCGACCAATTCCGAGGGCCAAGGTTAATTATGAGGATCTGAAGCTATATCAATCAATTTTACGAGTCGAGATCAATTCTAAGGACCTCAAGTTATAAAGTAGGTAGTTTCTTTCTTCGATAATTTTAAGTTATTTTTGTGGTGTAGATGCATTGGTGGTTCTTCTAGGGATTGTGTTGTTTTAAGACTCCACTGGAGAAGGAATTACCATTGAGATATCCGACTAGGGATTTTATTATCTTGAGATTCCACTGGGATGTTTAGGATGGGGAATGGTACACTTGCATGCGGACGCATTGTTGCCTCTGCATGTGGAATATTTTGAGGATAGGTTTTCAAGGTTAATAAGGAGAGGCATTATGTTGGGGATAAGTGTGTAAGATTAATAGTGCGGGGGATTACAATAGTCTTGTAAGGGTATTTAGTGCTCCAAAAGTGACACTCTTAAGGAAAGTGAGGTTCCATATTTTTTTGGGAATTTTTCCTGCAATTTTTAAAAAATTTCAGTAATTTTCTATAAAAAATTTAGAGAGGTGCCGATAGGCAGTCCTGGGGGTTTCAATTGATAAGGACACGAATTCCTAGTTTTTTTTGGGAAAGGGAAAAGATGACTGCCGGGCAGCATGGTTAGGTGGCTATCGATGGGCAGCTCCCTTAGCCTTTTATAAAAGAGGTGTGAATTCTCCCCATTTTAACACCTTCTAATGTCTGAATATTTTTCTTTCTCTCTCTTAAAATTTCTCATATACCCTCCTTACTTCAAGACTTAAAATGGAGGGTTCAAGTGAGGTGTACGACAATGCGTGGCTAGTTGACAATGACTAGGCTGGCCTCGAGTGGCGGTCTAGGGCGCCTATTGCTTAAGGTAACGAATATGAATCTGACCCATTTGAACTTGTGGTTGATGAGCGCACACTTCTACATGAGTTGGCGTATCACTATTCATCTAGGGTGAGTAACACTAGTGTCTAATGATGGGATTTTCTTCTTTTTCTTTTGAAAACTTACACTGCTCCATCGATTATTCGATCTCAAAGGACGCCGAATTGAAGGACATTTGGGATAATCTCTCTGATGTGGTATGCTTGATGGTCTCTTATGTGGGTTTTGTTCATTTAACAGAGGCTTTATACAAAACACTGCGCTCAACTTCAGTGTTGTATTCTCTAGGAGATAAGTGGAGGGACGCTACCCACACATTCCATTTTGGCTTTGGAGAGATGATGGTTAATACCATAGACATTTAGCTACTAACAAGGTTTAACTATGAGGTGTTTTAGATAGTGGTGGACCAGACGTTGGGGGTGATGTCGGAGGCAGTGCAAACAACTTTGGGAGATGTTGGTAGGATCATTTTTTTAATTCAATTCATATGTATTCTTTAAAAGTTACTCTCTTAACGAGGAGGGTCTATGTTACTAACGAGACAAAGGTGAGGCAGATAACCCGTCTATTTATTCTACTTCTGTTGGGTGGATTTTTGGTGGGAACGAGTGGCAACATCGTCCATATTTAATTATTACTATTTTTGCGAACAATTTCTGACGTCCGTATGAATGATTAGGGGAGCCTGACCTTGGAGTCCTTTATTCTTCTTTGGATGCTTTCATCCAGTGCTATCCGTGGACTTTTAGAGTGTCCACATATCTTTTGGAGGTAATTTTTAATTTATTTCCCTTTTATGCTTTTCCTCGCATTCTTCTTTGGTTTCTTTCTTGATGATTCATGTCTTTTACAAATGTGGTTTTATAAAGTGATCGGGTGTAACGTAAGTTTGATAGCCCTAATGGATGAGATATTGGGGGACTTCTACCGGATGTTTCGATAGTGAAAGTACGATCAGAGGTCGAATCAGTCCTTGTCTATGGCTGACGTGCGACGGACTCTTAATTCCCCGAATGATTAGGTTATCATTCTTTCTTTTTTCTGAGTCCTTTGGAATTTGCACTCCTTTGAGTATATATTCATTCTCTGTTGTGGATTTCATGTGATCTTATACCCTTAGGGATGACTCCGCTAAATACGAGGATGATAGGCCTACATGCATAGATGTGATGGTTGATCAAGCGTTAGTTTGGGTGCGTCTACTACCTACGGGAGAGGGTGGTGAGGAAAATCGTGGAGGAGGAGGTGGGAGTCCCACCGTTATCTCCCCCGATGTACATGAGGCGGGTGAGGGAGATGTCGAATGATGCCCATGTAGCGGAAATGATAGGGGACCCCTACACGCCCTATACAATCGCGACAATGATCTATGACTATCTAGATTTCATGATGAGCTGGATGATGCCCTCATGTATCTACAACATAGAGAACATGCCTCCAACCACTACAACTATGAATAGGGGAACTAATACACCGATGGGATTAGACCATAACTTAAGTGGTGGGACATCGGTAGTAGTGGCGGTAGAGGAGGATCTATTTATTTGGGTTACTCCCCCTTTTTATAATTTTTGATTAATCAGGGGGAGGCACTGAAAGTGCTACATTGCCCTTACGCTTTAGTGTTTGGATTGACGAGGATTACATTCTCCCCATGTTATATCATTTTCTATATCTTCTTGTTCTGTTGACTTTCATTTTTATTCTTGACTAATTGATTTACCTTTTGTTATTGCATCTTTGCTTGTCGTATGTTTGACTATCGACCACTTGGCAGATGGATATGAAGAATTGGAAGCCCTGCATGTCAGAGTATATTAATAGATTGACTTCTTCATTATTTGTGTTGCCTGCCACTTCTGGTGAGGGCTTGGGTTCTGGGAGTGGAGGATCCATTGCTCGCCATATGGGAAATCACATTTTCCATGGGGGTTGAGATGTAGAGAGATAGAGTTTGTGGGTTCGGGCAGAGTCCTGTTTGTTTTTTCTATTTTTCTTATTTGCAAAATATAACTCAGCGAATCAATATATATGAAGAAATATGCATTTTCATTTTTTTTCTTGATTTAGTGACTTATCCTATAAGCAGTTTTAATTATTTGATCAGATTGTTTATTTTTATGCAAAGATAGAGATATGTATGGAATGGAAAATGAAAGGCATAAGGATTTTTATTATGAAAAAGAGTAAAGTGATTAACTCAAGGAAATGGTTTTTTGGGCATCAATTGATTTTAAAGAGAAGATGATTTTCTTTTGAAAAGGAGCTAAGTAAATAACTCGTTGATAATCTTTCAAAATGAGGATTTTTCTAAAATAGGAAATATGGAATGTTCCAAAATAGGGGGTTGCCGATCGGCATACCCCTTGACCTGCCTATCAGCATAGGTGTTAAGTCAAATCATCCCTAGGTCTTGATTTCATTTTCTTGCACTTCAAAGTATTCTGGAGGGGTTGGATTTTGCTCGAGTTTCAAGGGATATTATCTTTTGCCAAAGAATTTAAGTATAAAATGGGGTGTGGGGGATGGGTTTTCTCCACGAATACCCACATTCTTCATTCTTACTGAATATTTGTCATTTTTAAATGACTCTTCCCATGCATGAAGTATTTTCTTCATACCTTTATGGTCTAGAGAACATTCTTGTAAAATGTGGACTACAATACTTTCAACATGTGCCAAGTTTCTTTATGGTGTAGTCGCGCTATAGATTGGAACCTGTTGGAAGAACCAGTGTAATTTTGGTATCCTAAAGATCATGTCTTTCATTTTGGCCTGGATGAAGTTTGTCCCACTTATGAGGAGTTTTCGTCAATGTTGGGGGGTTAGCCCCAGTTCGGCAGTGGCTATGCCTAATTGTTATCGTTCTCCTCGAGTTTTCTTGTCCAAGTTGCTTCACATTTCTCCATCGGCAGCTAGACCTTTGGTTATCATAGGGTCCATTTCTCTTTAGGAGTTTATCTATTCAATGCGTCTAAGGGGTTTTGAGGATGCCAACTTTTTTAGGATCGTCTCCTTATGCCTTACAATGAGGCTATTATTGGAGATGGGGAACTTGACTGTGGAGCCCTAGGTTACTACAATAGTGTCCTAGATGTCTTACCATAATAATCTTGTGTTCGTGGTGCTGGTTGAGACCCTAGACCATCTAGATTCTTTAAAGGAAGGTTGTTTTGACTTTTTAAGGGGGGTCCACTATAATGATGTTTATGTGGCCTACAAAGATGTTTCTATTGGTGACCATTCTTGAGTACCCTTTGGCGGTTGTGCTAAATTTTTTTATTTGGCCTTTCTTCAGCTTCATCCTATCTATGGAGAGTTGCGTGAACCGACCTATAAAACATGGATTCTGATATCTTCATTGGTTAGTGCCATGGTGTGAGGACTTACTTCATGCCTTGTAGCTTAGAGATTATTGATATGTATGGCTGGTAGACCTTCGACAAACTTCTTTTTATTTCCCCTGGCAGATCATGCGCCAAGTCGGGTGGGAAGAAATCGTGCCCCCATATATCTAATTTATTTCCGATGAAGGATTTAACTTAATCTATGGGGATGATACTGGGCCTTTGGTCATCTATGCAGCCATCATAATCCATGGGAAGGGTCTGGCATGAGTCTGGGAAATACCTTAAATGGCTATGAAAGTGGATGGTCGAAGGTGGTTCATGACTTTCTACACCATGCAAGACAGTGTTGTGGTTCTATCCAGGTGTGTCAGGGTGTACCGATCTGTGGGACATATATGGAATGCTAATCAAGTGTGGGAAAATTTAGGACCTCTAGGGCTAATAATAATGATGAAGTGGGGTCATTCAATAATTGAAGACAGTGTCTTTTGAAGCTTCGGGTGTTTTTTGTGAAGCTATAGTGATTAGGATTTTTTGTCTTAAGGGTTTTCAAGTAATTTTTAATAGTTTGGTTTACGGTTAGGGAATATAATGGTTTAGTCATTAGAGAGGGAAGGTCGGTTTGACTCCCTTCGTTGGTACTTCTTGTAATAATGATATTCTCCTTAAACATAAATAAAAGTTGATTTTGAACATATTTTACTGTGCCTCTTGTTGACATTTTTATTTGAATTATCTATACTAATTGCTCAATCATACATAATCCTTTTCTCCATGTAAATGATAAAAATGAATCACTATTTTCGGAGGTTAGAAAAGAATAGCATTTTATGAAAAAAAGGGGATCGAACCCATGTATGTCGTATGGGTTGCCTACGTACCTATGGGGTTTTTGAAAATTCTCATGAGATTCATTTTGAAAAGGAAATATTTTTGAGAGGATCAGGTCCCACATAGTTCTAGGTAAGGGGAAATGAAGATTTTTTTTAGAATATAAGGGTTTCAGAAGAGTCATAGCGCATTGAGATTTCAGACTAGGGGTAAAATTTCTTGAGAGGGTGCAAGTTAACGGGATGCGCTATCTCTTCTCCATCAACCTCTGTGAGCATAGCGACACCTCCTAAGAGAATATTCTTCAAGATAAAGGAGCCACTCCAATTTGGTTTGACTTTCCCAATGGGGTCCTAGACTAGTTCTACGATCTCTTTAAGGGCAAGGTCTATTTCATGAACACTATGGTCCTTGAGTTTATAGTTGAATGATCATGCTATATGATGATGCTATCCCTCTATATGGTACAGAGCCTTCATTCACTTTTCATCTAAGATTGATAGTTCATCTAAGTGGATCTGATGCCATTCTTTTTCTTTAACATTTCTCTTGAGCACGATGCGAAGGGAAAGTATTTCCAGCTCGATAGTTAGGATTGCTTCCATGATGTGTACTAGAGAATAAGGGGTAACACCCATAGGTGTTTTCATTAAAGTGGGGTAACCCCAAAGGGAGTAAGGGATCCGATCATCCCAATCTCTGATGGGACCATTTTCACGAGTTACATTGGTCCCGTGTGAGGTGCTCATGCCTCTAACGGGATCATTTTGTTGTTGTTTTATGTTTTGATCCTTTGACGTCATATTTTTAAGCCTACCTCTAAAATTTTCAAATTTGTGTCGTATACTCGAATTGTGAGTCCGTTTACAACGCGGTCGGATCGTATGAGTTACATTAGTCCCATGCGAAGTGCTCGTGCCTCTTACAGGAACGTTTTGTGGGTGTTTTACACTTTCCCCCTTTTATGCCATGTTTTTAAGCCTAAGTTTAAATTTTGAAAATTGTCATCGTGTATTCAAATCGGCAGTCCAGTGACTATGTGGTTAATTCGTACAAGTTATGTTGCGAGGTGCTCGTTCCTCTTACAGGACTATTTTGTTATTGTTTTAAGTTTTCACCCTTTGACACCATGTTTTAAAGCCTTAGCCTAATTTTAAAAATTCCTGTCGTATACTCAAACTGGGAGTTCGACGACTATAGTGCCGATTCGTACGAGTTACATTAGTCCCCGAGAGGTGCTCATTTCTCTTACGGGACCATTTTGTGGCTGTTTTACATTTTCACGCTTTAACGCCATGTTTTTAAGCCTAGGTATAAATTTTTCAATTTCCCATTGGTGACTAAGTGATCGGTTCGTACGAGTTACATTAGTCCCGTGCGAGTTTCTCGTGCCTCTTATGAGAGAGTTTAGTAGCTATTTTATTTTTTCATTCTTTGACGCCATATTTTTAAGCAAACGTCTAAATTTTGACAATTCTCGTCATATGCACAGACCGAGATTGTGGTGATAACACGGTCGGTTCTTATGAGTTACATTGGTACCATGTGAGGTGCTCATGCCTCTTATGGGACCGTTTTGTGGTTGTTATATATTTTCACCCATTGACCACATGTTTTTAAGCCTAAGTCTAATTTTTGCAAATTTTCTCCGTATATTCAAACCCTGAATCCGAGTCCGATTACAATGTGGTCGGTTCGTGTGAGTTACATTGTCCCTGTCCAAGGTGGTCATGCCTCTTACGGGACCATTTTGTGGCTATTTTACATTTTCACCCTTTGACGACATGTTTTTATGCCTAAGTCTAAATTTTCCAAATTCACATTGTATACACAAATCGAGAGTCCAGTGACTACGCAGTCGGTTCATACGAGTTACGTTGGTCCCGTGTGAGGTGATCGAACCTTGTACGGGAATATTTTGTGGCTGTTTAATGTATTCACCCTGTGACGACATGTTTTTAGCCTCAGTCATTTTTTTGCAAATTCCCATCATGTTCTCAAATCGGGAGTCTGTTAACTACGCGGTCAGTTCGTACGAGTTACAATGGTCCCGTAAGAGGTGCGTGTGCTTCTTACATGACTCTCCTTTGTTCGATTTAAGTTTTAACCCTTTGACATCCTGTTTTTATGCCTAAGTCTAAATGTTGCAAAATCTCACCGTATACTCAAATTAGAAGTTCGGTGACTACGCAATGGGTTCTTATGAGTTACATTTGTACTGTCCTATGTCATTTCTCATCTTATATGAAAATCGGGAGTTTATTTACTATGCAGTTGGTTCGTGTGAGTTACATTGGTCCTGTGCAGGGTACTCGTTCCTCTTATGGGAACATTTTGTGGTTGTTTTACGTTTGACCATTTGCCATCACATTTTTAAGTCCAAGTACATTTTTTTGCAAATTCTCATCATTTAGTCAAACGTTCAGTTCGATTAATATGAGGTGGGTTCATACGAGTTACACTGGTCCCGTGTGAGTTACCCACACATCTTACGATACCATTTCGTTATTATTTTACGCTTTCACCCTTTAATGGCATGTTTTATAGCCCAAGTCAAAATTCTTGAAAACTCTCGTTGTATACTCAAATCGGAAGTTCGGTAACTATGTAGTTGGTTTGTAAGGTGCACGAACCTCTTACGGGACCGTTTTGTGGCTTTTTATGTTTTTAACCCTTGACGCAATGTTATAAAGCCTATGACTAATTTTTATGAGTTTTTGTCATATATAATCGAACAGGGAGTCCAGTGACTACGCGGTCGGTTCATACGATCTACATTAGTCCCTTGCGAGTTGCTCGTGCCTCTTAAGGGACCATTTTGTGATTGTTTTATGTTTTCACCCTTTTATGCCATATTTTAAAGCTTATGTCAAAATTTTGCAATTTCCCCTCGTATACTCAAACCTTGGTTCAATGATTACGCGAGCAGTTCGTACGAGTTACATTGGTACCACGCGAGGTTATCATGCATCTTATGGGACTGTTTTTTGGTTGTTTTATGTTTTCACCCCTTAACTGCATGTTTTTAAGCCAATGTCTAATTTTTTCATATTTTTATCGAATACTAAAACTGGGAGTTCGATTACTATGCAGTCGGTTCGTACGAGGTGCTCGTGTTTCTTACAGGACTATTCTGTGGCTTATTTATGTTTTCACTTTTAACGCCGTATTTTTAAGTCTGTCTATTTTTTTGTAAATTCTCGTCATAGAGTCAAATTGGGAGTTCGATGACTACGAGGTGGGTTCGTACGAGTTACATTGGTCCCGTGTGAAGTGCTCGTGCCTCTTATGGGACCGTTTTGTGGTTGTTTTATGTTTTCACCTTTTGACGGCATGTTTTAAAGCCTATCTAAAATTTGAAAATTCTTGTTGTATACTAATACCGAGATTGCAATGATAACGTGGTTAGTCCGTACGAGTTACATTGGTACCGTGTGAAGTGATCGTGCCTCTTATGGGACAGTTTTGTGGCAGTTTTATGTTTTCACCTTTTGACGGCTTGTTTTTAAGCCAAAGTATAATTTTAGCATATTTTCATCATATAATCAAACCGGGAGTTCGGTTACAATGTTGTTAGTTCGTACGAGTTACATTGGTCTCGTGCAAGGTGTTCGTGCCTCTTACATGATCATTTTGTGGTTGTTTTTCTCTTTCACCCTTCGACGCCATATTTTTTAAGTCTAAGTCTAAATTTTTCTAATTCTCTTCATATACTCAAGCCATGAGTTCGATGATAATGCGGTCAGTTCGTACGAGTTACATTACGAAGTTCTCATTCCTTTTACGGTACCATTTTTTAATTGTTTTATGTTTTCACCCACTGACGCCATGTTTTAAAGCCTACGTCTAATTTTTACAAATTCTCGTCGTATAATCTAATCGGAAGTCTGTGCATATGTAGTCGATTCGTACGAGTTACATTGGTACCGTGTGAACTGATCGTGTCTCTTACATGATCGATTTATGGTTGTCATACGTTTTCACCCTTTAACGCCATGTTTTTAAGCCTAGGTAAAAAAAAATCAATTTCCCATCGTATACTCAAATCGAGAGTTCGGGGACTACGCAATCAGTTTGTACGAGGTACATTAATTCTATACGACTTTCTCATGCCTCTACGAGACCATTTTGTAACTTTGTTATGTTTTCACCCTTTAATGCCATATTTTTAAGCCTACATCTAAAATTTTCAAATTCATATCGTATACTCGAACCGTGAGTCCGATTACAACGTGGTCGGGTCATATGAGTTACATTGGTACCATGCGAGGTTCTCAGGCCTCTTATGGGACCGTTTTGTGGCTGTTATATGTTTTAGCCCTTTGACGACATGTTTTTATGCCTAAATCTAATTCTTGCAAATTTTCGTTGTATACTCAAACCGGGAGTCCGATTACTATGCGATCAGTTCGTACGAGTTACATTAGTACCGCGCAAGGCTCTCGTGCCTCATATTAGACCATTTTCTAGCTATTTTACATGTTTTCCCTCTAACGCTATGTTTTTAAGCCTAAGTCTAAATTTTGCAAATTCGCATTGTATACTCAAATCGAGAGTCCGGTGACTATGCAGTCGGTTCATATGAGTTACATTGGTCCCGTGTGAGGTGCACGTGCCTCTTACAGGAACGTTTTGTGGTTATTTTATGTTTTTACCCTTTGACGACGTGTTTTTAAGCCTAAGTCAAATTTTTGCATACTCACGTCGTATACTCAAATCGGGAGTCGGGTGACTACGCGGTCGGTTCGTACGAGTTACATGGTTCCCATACACGGTGCTCGTGCCTCTTACGCGACTGGCTTCTGGATAATTTAAGTTTTCACCTTTGATGCCATGTTTTTATGCGTAAGTCTAAATTTTGCAAATTCTTGCGGTATACTCAGACTTTGTGTTCGGTGACTACGCGATCGGTTCTTAAGAGTTATATTGGTCCTGTACAAGGGGTGCGTGTCTCTTATGGGACCATAATGTTTATGTTTTATTTTTTAACCCTTTGAAGCCATATTTTCAAGCTTAAGTCTAAATTTTGCAAATTATCTTCGTATACTCAAATCGGGAGTTTTGTGACAACGCGATCATTTCGTAAAAGTTACATTGGTCCCGTGTGAGGTGTCTGTGCCTCTTACAGAACTGTTTGTTGGCTACTTGACATTTTCACCCTTTAACCCCATATTTTTAAGCCTAAGTCCATATTTTGCAATTTCCCCTTGTATACTAAAATCCTGAGTCTGGTGATTATGCGGTCAGTTCATATGAGTTATATTGGTACTGTGTGAGGTGATCATGCCTCTTATGGGACCATTTTTTTGGCTGTTTTATGTTTTCACCCTTTGACGTCAAGTTTTTACGCCTACATCTAATTTTTTCAAATTTTCATCGTATACTCAAATTAGGAGTCCGGCTACTATGCGATTGGTTCATACAAGTTACATTTAGTCCCGTGCGAGGTGGTCTTGCCTCTTACGGGACCATTGTGACTATTTTAGGTTTTCACCCTTTGACGCCATGTTTTTAAGTCAAGTCTGAATTTTTGTAAATTCTCGTCGTGTAGTGAAATAGGGAGTTCGATGAGTAAGAGGTGGGTTCTTACGAGTTACGTTGGTCTCGTACAAGGTGGTTGTGCCTCTTACGGGACCATTGTGGCTATTTTACGTTTTCACCCTTTAACGACATGTTTTTAAGCCTAAGCCAAAAATTTTACAAATTTTCATCCTATACTCAAATCGAGAGTTCGGTGATTATGCGGTTCGTTCATACAAGTTACATTTATGCCACGATAGGTGCTCGTGCCTCTTACATGACCGTTTGTGCCTATTTTATATCTTCACCCTTTAACGCCATGTTTTTAATCCTAGGGCTAAATTTTACACCTTCCCATCGTATACTGAAATTGGAAGTCCGATAATAATGTGGCCAGTTCGTACGAGTTACATTGGTCCCATGCGATGTGCATGTTTCTCTTACGGGACCATTTTGTGGTTGTTTTATGTTTTCACCCTTTGACACCATGTTTTTAAGCCTAAGTATGAAAATTTCAAATTGTCATCGTATACTCGAACCATGAGTCCAGTTACTTCATGATCGGTTCGTACGAGTTACATTGGTCTTGTGCGACGTTCTCGTGCCTCTTGTGGTAATGTTTTGTAGTTTTTTTACATTTTCACCCTTTGATGACATGTTTTTAAGCCTGTCTTTAATTTTTGAAAATTCCCGTTGTATCCTTAAACTGGGTGTCCAGTGACTACGTGGTTGGTTCGTACGAGTTACATTGGTAACATGACAAAATCTTGTGCCTCTTACACGACTGCCTTCTAGTCTATTTATGTTTTCACCCATTGACGCCATAATTTTAAGCCTAACTCTAAATATTTGCAAATTCCGGTCGTATACTCAAATCGGGAGTCCGGTGACCTTACGATCGGTTCTTACGAGTTATATTGGTCACGTGAGAGGGGCGCGTGCCTCTTATGGAACCACCTTGTGCATGTTTTATGTTTTAACTCTTTAACGCCATGTTTTCAAGCCTAAGTCTAAATTTTGCGAATTATCGTGGTATACTCAAATCGGGATTTCGGTGACTACACGATCAGTTTGTATGAGTTACATTGGTCCCGTACGAGGTGCTTGCGCCTCTTACGGGATCGTTTGTGGTTGTTTTACATTTTCACCCTTTGACGCCATGTTTTTTTACCTAAGTCTAAAATTTTCAAATACTCATCTTATACTCGAACTGTGTGTTCGGTTACTATGCAGTCATCTTGTACGAGTTACATTGGTCCCCTGTGAGGTGCTCATGCCTCTTACGGGACCATTTTGCGGCGACTTTACATTTTCACCCTTTGATCCCATGTTTTTAAGCCTAAGTCTAAATTTTGCAAATTCACATCGTATATTCAAATCGGGTGTCCCGTGACTACGCCGTCTGTTCGTACGAGTTACATTGGTCCCGTACGAGGTGATCGTGCCTCTTACGGGATCATTTTGTGGCTATTTTACATTTTCACCCTTTCAGGACAAGTTTTTAAGCCTTAGTTTAATTATTTCAAATTCTCATTGTATACTCAAACCAGGAGTCCGGTGACTACGCGGTCGGTTCGTACGAGTTACATTTGTCCCATGCTAGGGGTTCATGCCTCTTATGTGACCGTCTTCTGGCTGTTTTAAGTTTTCACCCTTTGACGCCATGTTTTTAAGCGTAATCCAAATTTTATAAAATCCCGTCGTATAACAAAATCGGGAGTCCTGTGACTTCGCGTTCGGTTCTTACGAGTTACATTGGTCCCGTGCGAGGGGCAAGTGACTCTTATGGGACCATCTTGTGGATGTTTTACATTTTAACCATTTGATGCCATATTTTCATGACTAAGTCTAAATTTTGCGAATTATCGGCGTATACTCAAATCGAGAGTTCAATGACAATGCGTTCAGTTGGTACGAGTTCCATTGGTCCCGTGTGAGGTTCTCGTGCTTCTTACTGGATAGTTTTGTGGTTAATTTATATTTTCACCATTAAATACCATGTTTTTCAGCCTAAGTAAAAAATAAGCACTTTCCCATCGTATGCTCAAACCCTGAGTTTGGTGATTGCGCGGTCAGTTCGTACGAGTTACATTGGTACCGTGCAAGGTGATCATTCCTCATATGGGACCTTTTTTTGCTATTTTATATTTTCACCCTTTGATGGCATGTTTTTAAGCCTACAGCTAACTTTTGCAAATTTTTATCCTATATTTAAATCGAGAGTCTGATTACTATGCAGTAGATTTGTACGAGTTACATTGGTCCCGTACGAGGTGCTCGTGCCTCTTACGAGACCATTTTGTGTCTATTTTATATTTTCACTAGTCGACGTCATGTTTTTAAGCCTAAGTCTAAATTTTTCAAATTCTCATCGTATACTCAAACCGAGATTGCGGTGATAACGCGATCGGTTCGTACGAGTTACATTGGTACCATGCAAGGTGATCATGCCTCTTAAAGAACCATTTTGTTGTTTTTTTATGTTTTCCACCTTAGATCGCATGTTTTAAACCTAAGTCCATTTTTTGCAAATTCTCATCCTATACCCAAACTGGGAGTCCTATTACTATGCGGTCGGTTCGTACATGTTACAATGGTCCCATGAAAGGTGCTCGTGCCTCTTATGGGATAGTTTTGTGGTTGTTTTACGTTTTCACCCTTTGACACCATGTTTTCAAACCTAAGTCTAAATTTTGCAAATTCTCATCGTATACTCAAACTGGGAGTTCGGTTACTACGCAATCGGCTCGTACAAGTTACATTGATCCCATGTGAGGTACTTGTTCCTCTTACCGGAATGTTTATTGGCTATTTTGCATTTTCACCTTTTGATCGCATGTTTTTAAGCCTAAGTCTAAATGTTTACAAATTCTCATCGTGTACTAAAATTGGGAATCCGGTGACTACGCGATCAGTCCGTATGAGTTACATTTGTCCCATGTGAGGTGCTCGTGCCTCTTTCGGGACTGTTATGTGGCTATTTTACATTTTATCCCTTTGACGCAATGTTTTTATGCCTAAATCTAAATTTTACAAATTCTCATTGTATACTCAAACCAGGAGTCTAATTACTTCGCGATCGGTTCGTATGAGTTACAATGGTCCCATGCGAGGTGCTGGTGCATCTTACGGGAACATTTTGTGGTTATTTTACGTTTTCACCCTTTGACGCCATGTTTTCAACATAGACTAAATTTTTTCAAATTCTCGTAATATATTCTCAAATCGGGAGTCGATTGACTACGCGATCGGTTTGTACGAGTTAAATTGTTCCCGTGTGAGGTGCTTGTGCCACTTTCGGAGCCATTTTGTGGATATTTTATGTTTTAACCCTTTGACGCCATGTTTTTAAGTCCACGTCTAAATTTTTTCAAATTCTTATCGTAATGTAAAACGAGAGTTCGGTGACTATGAGGTTGCTTTGTACGAGTTGCATGGTCCCGTGCGAGGTGCTTGTGCCTCTTATGGTACTATTATGTTGTTGTTTTAGACTTCTTTTTTTATATAGCCCAAGATGAAATTCTTGCAAATTCGTATCGTATACTAAATCGGGAGTTTGATGACTATGCGATCGGATCGTACGAGTTACATTGGTCACGTGCGAGCTACTTGAGCCTCTTACGGGACCGTTCTGTGGCTGTTTTACATTTGCACCCTTTAGTGCCATGTTTTTATGCCTAGGTAAAAAATTTACACTTTCCTATCGTATACTCAAACCGAGAGTTCGGTTACAATGTGGTTAGTTCGTATGACTCACATTAGTCTCGTGCGAGGTGCTCATGCCTCTTACGGGACCGTTTTATGAATGTTTGACGTTCTCACCCTTTGACGCCATGTTTTTAAGCCTAGGTCTAAATTTTGCAGATTCTCGTCGTGTACTCAAATCGACAGTCCGGTGACTATGCGATCGGTTCGTACGAGTTACATTAGGAGGTCCTTGTGCCCCTTATGGTCCCATTTTGCGACTCTTTTACGTTTTCACTATTTGACGCCATGTTTTAAAGCTTAAGTTTGTTTTTTCAAAAATTCCCATCGTATACCTAAATCGGGAGTCCGATGATGCTGCAGTTGGTTCGTACGAGTTGCATTGGTCCCCTACGAGGTGTTCTTGCCTCTTACGAGGACTTTTTTCTGCTATTTTACATTTTCACCCTTTAACGTCATGTTTTGAAGCCTAGGTCGAAATTTTGCAATTTCCCATCGTATACTCAAACCGAGAGTCCGGTGACTACAAGATCGGCTCGCACGAGGTACATTAGTCCCCTACGGCTGTTATATGTTTTCACCCTTTGATGCCATATTTTTAATCCTACGTCTAACTTTTACCAATTCTCATCATATTCTCAAATTGGGTTTACGGTGACAATACGATCGGTTCGTACGATTTACATTGGTACCGTGCGAGGCGTTCATGCCTCTTATGAGACCGTTTTTTGGCTGTTATATGTTTTCAACCTTTGACGACATGGTTTTAAGCCTAAGACTTTTTTTGCAAATTTTCATCATATACTTAAACCAGGAGTCTAAGTACTATGCGATCGGTTCGTACGAGTTACATTGGTCCCATGCAAGGTGTTCATGCCTTGTATGGGATAATTTTCTGGGTATTTTATATTTCCACCTCTTGATGCAAAGTTTTTAAGCCTAAGTCTAAATTGTGCAAATTCGCATCGTATACTCAAATCGAGAGTCCAGTGACAATGCGGTCGGTTCGTACGAGTTACATTGGTCCCATGCGAGGTGCTCGTACCTCTTACAGGAACATTTTGTGGTTATTTTATGTTTTCACCCTTTGATGACATGTTTTTAAGCCTAAGTTATTTTTTTGCAAATTCCTGTCATATACTCAAACCGGGAGTCTGGTGACTATGCGATCGGTTTGTACGAATTATACAGGTCCCATGTGAGGTGCTCCTGCTTCTTACGACACCATTTGTTGGCTGCTTTACATTTTCACCCTTTAATGCCATGTTTTTAAGCCTCAGTCTAAATTTTGCAATTTCATGTCATATATTCAAACCGTGAGCCTGGTGATTATGTGATCGGTTCATACGAGTTACATTGGTACGGTGCGAGGTGATCATGCCTCTTATGGGACCTATTTTTGATATTTTATATTTTCACCATTTGATTGCATGTTTTTAAGCATACATCTAATTTTTGTAATTTTTCATTGTATACACAAACCGAGAGTCCGATTACTTTGCAGTCGGTTCGTATGAGTTACAATGGTCCCGTACGAGGTGCTCGTGCCTCTTACGGGACTGTTTTGTGGCTATTTTGCATTTTCAACCTTTAACGCCATGTTTTTAAGTCCAAGTCTAATTTTTTATTAATTCTCGATGTATAGTCAAATCGGGAGTTCGCTGACTACGAGGTCGGTTCGTACTAGTTACAATGGTCCCATGCGAGGTGCTCGTGTCTCTTACAGGACCGTTATGTTGATGTTTTATGTTTTCACCATTTGATGCCATGTTTTAATCCTATGTCTAAAATTTGCAAATTCTCATCGTGTACTCAAATCGGGATTGCGGTGACAACACGGTCTGTGGAGGTGCTACTTCCTCTTATGGGACCGTTTTGTGGCATTTTTATGTTATCACCCTTTGAAGGCATGTTTTTAACCTAATTCTAATTTACGAAAATTTTAATCGTATACTCAAGCCTAAGTCTAATTTATGTGCGAGGTACTCATGCCTCTTATGGGACCATTTTGTGCAAGGTGCTCGTGCCTCTTACGCAACTATCTTCTGGATGTTTTTAGTTTTCATCCTTTGACGCCATGTTTTTAAGCCTTAGTTTAAATTTTCCATATTCCCATCGTATACTCAAACCAGGAGTCCTATAACTTCGCAATCAGTTCTTACGGGTTACATTGGTCCCCTGCAAGGGGCACGTGCCTCTTATGGGACTATCTTGTGGACATTTTATGTTTTAACCCTTTGACGCCATGTTTTCAGGCTTAAGTCTAAATTTTATAATTCTCTTTGTATACTCATATCAGGAGTTCGATGACTACCCGATCGATTTTTATGAGGTACATTGGTCCCGTGTGAGGTGCTCGTGCCTCTTACGGGACCATTTTGTGTCTGTTTTACATTTTTACCCTTTAACGCCATGTTTTTAAACTAAAGTCTAAATTTTGCAATTTGTCGTTGTATTCTCAAATCGGGAGTCCGGTGACTACGCAGTCGGTTCGTACGAGTTACGTTGGCACCGTGCGAGGTGATCATTCCTCTTATGGGACCCTTTTTTGGTTGTTTTATATTTTCACCCTTTGACTACATCTTTTTAAGGTTACATCTAATTTTTGCAAATTTTCATCATATACTCAAACCGGGAGTCCGATTCCTATGCAGTCGATTTATACGAGTTACATTGGCCCCATACGACGTGATGGTGCCTCTTACGGGACTATTTTATGGTTGTTTTACGTTTTCACCCTTTGACAAAACGTTATTGAGCCTAAGTCTAAATTTTGCAAATTCTCATCGTATACTCAAATCGGGATTGCGGTGATAACGGGGGCAGTTCATACGAGTTACATTGGTACTACACGAGGTGATCCTACCTCTTATGGGACTGTTTTGTGGCTATTTTGTGTTTTCAACCTTTGACTGCATGCTTTTAATACTAAGTCTATTTTTTTCAAATTCTCCTCAAACCGGGAGTCCAATTACTATGCCGTCGGTTCGTATGGGTTTCATTGGTCCCATGCGAAGTACTCGTGCCTCTTAAATGACCGTTTTGTCGCTATTTTTTGTTTTCACCCTTTAACACCATGTTTTAAGCCTAAGTCTATATTTTGCAAATTTTATCGTATACTCACACTGGGAGTCCGGTTACCACGCGGTCGGTTCTTATGAGTTACATTGGTCCCGTTCGAGCTACTCATTCCTCTTACCAGAACGTTTTGTGGCCATTTTACATTTTCACCCTTTGATGCCATGTTTTTAAGCATAAGTCTAAATTTTACAAATTCACATCGTATACTCAAACCAAGAGTCCGGTGACTACGCAGTCACTTCATACGAGTTATATTGTCCCGTGCGAGGTACTCGTTCCTCTTATGGGAACGTTTTGTCATTGTTTTATATTTTCACCCTTTGATGACATGTTTTTATGCCTAAGTCTAAATTTTGCAAATTCCCATCGTATACTCAAAGCGGGAGTCCGGTGACTAGCGGTCGGTTCGTACGAGTTACATTGGTCCCGTGCAAGGTGCTTGTGGCTCCTACACAACTGGCTTCTCATTATTTTATGTTTTCACACTTTGGCGCCATGTTTTTAAGCCAAAGTCTAAATTTTCCAAATTCCCATCGTATACTAAAACTGGGAGTCCGGTGACTTCGCGATCGGTTCGTATGGGTTACATTGGTCCCGTGGGAGGGGCGTGTGCCTCCTATGGGACAATCTTGTGGATATTTTATGTTATCACCCTTTAACACCATATTTTCAATCATATGTCTTAATTTTACAAATTCTCATCGTATAGTCAAATCGAGATTGTGATGATAACACGGTAAGTCCGTACGAGTTACATTGGTACCGTGGGAGGTGCTAAAGCCTCTTATGGGACCACTTTGTGGAAGTTTCCTGTTTTCACCCTTTGACGGCATGTTTTTAAGTCTTAGTCTAATTTATGCAAATTCTTATCGTATACTCAAATCGGTAGTCCGGTTACAATGTGGTTACATTGTATGACTTACATTGGTCCCGTGCGACTTGTTCGTGCCTCTTAAGGGACCGTTTTGTGGATATTTTATGTTTTTACCCTTTAATGCCATGTTTCTAAGCCTAAGTCTAAATTTTGCGAATTCCTATCATGAACTTAAAATTGAGAGTCCGGTGACTATGCGATCGGTTTGTACCAGTTACATATCGAGGTGCTTGTGCTCTTACGGGACCATTTTGCTACTCTTTTACGTTTTCACCCTTTGACGCCATGTTTTAAAGCCTAAGTTTAATTTTTAAAATTTCATGTTGTATGCTCAAACCCGGAGTCCAGTGACTATGCGATCGGTTCATTCGAGTTACATTGGTCCTGTGCGTGCTGCTCATGCCTCTTACGGCACCATTTTGTGGCTATTTTATATTTTCACCCTCTAACGCCATGTTTTTAAGCCTAGGTCTAAATTTTTCAATTTTCTATTGTATACGAAAATTGAGATTCCGGTGACTTCACGATCGGTTCATACGAGGTATATTAGTCCCGTACGAGGTGCTCGTGCCTCATACGGGACCGTTTTGTAGCTCTTTTATGTTATCACCCTTTGATGCCATGCTTTTAAACATATGTCAAAATTTTGCAAATTCTCGCCGTATTCTTAAATCGGGATTGCGGTGACAACGCAATCGGATGGTATGAGTTGCAATGGTTTTGTGCATGCTGCTCATGCCTCTTATGGGACAGTTTTGTGGTTGTTTCATGTTTTCACCATTTGACGGCATGTTTTTTAACCTAAGTCTATTTTTTGCAAATTTTCATCATATACTCAAATCAAGAGTCCGATTACGATGCGCTCGATTCGCACGAGTTACATTGGTCCCGTGCGAGGTGCTCATGCCTCTCACAGGAACGTTTTGTGGTTATTTTGTGTTTTCACCCTTTGATGACATGTTTTTAAGCCTAAGTCTAATTTTTGCAAATTCTCGTCGATAGTATAATCGGGAGTCCGATGACTCACGTTCGGTTCGTACAAGTTGCATTTGTCCCGTGCAAGGTGTTCGTGCCTCTTACACAACCTTCTTCTGGCCGTTATAAGTTTTCACCCTTTGGCATCATGTTTTTAAGCCTAAGTCTAAATTTTCCAAATTCGTTTCGTATACTCAAACCAGGAGTCCGATGACTTCACCATCGGTTCGGATGGGTTACATTGGTCCCGTGCGAGGGGCGCGTATGTCTTATGGAAAGATCTTGTGGAGAATTTATGTTATAACCCTTTGACACGATGTTTTCGAGCCCAAGTCCAAATATTGCAAATTCTCATCATATAGTCAGATTAGAATTGCGGTGATAACACGGTGAGTTCGTACGAGTTACATTGGTACCGTGCGAGGTACTCATACCTCTTAAGGGACCGTTTTGTGGAAGTTTTACGGTTTCACCCTTTTAGGGCATGTTCTTAAGCCTATGTCTAATTTATTCAACTTTTCATCATATACTTAAATCGATAGTCCAGTTACAATGTGGTTAGTTCGTACGATTTACATTGGTCCCGTGCGACGTGCTCGCGCCTCTCATAGGACCGTGTTGTTGTTGTTTTACCTTTTCACCCTTTAACGCCATATTTTTTGGCTAAGTCTAAATTTTTGGAATTCTTATTGTATACTGAAAATCGGGAGTCCAATGACTATGCGATCGGTTCGTACTAGTTATATATCGAGGTGCTCGTGCCTCTTAGGCTACCGTTTTGCTGTTGTTTTACGTTTTCCCCCTCGGAATCCATATTTTAAATCCTAAGTCTACTATTTAAAAATTCTTATCGTATGATCAAATCGCGAGACCGGTGACTATGCGATTGGTTTGTTCGAGTTACATTGGTCCCGTGCGAGGTGCTCATGCATCTTACAGGACTGTTTTGTGGCTATTTTACATTTTCACACTTTAATGCCATATTTTTAAACGTAGGTCGAAATTTTACAATTTTCCATTGTATACACAAACCGATAGTCCGATAACTATGTGATCGATTTGTACGGTACATTAGTCCCGTTCGAGGTTCTCATGCCTCTTACAGGACAATTTTGTAGATGTTTTAAGTTTTCACCATTTGACGCCATGTTTTTAAACCTATGCTTAAATTTTGCAAATTCTCATCGTATTCTTAACCCGGGATAACGGTGACAATGCAATCGGTTGGTATGAGTTACAATGGTACCGTACGAGGTGCTCATGGCTCTTATGGGACCATTTTGTAGTTGTTTTATGTTTTTTCCATTTGAAGTGCATGTTTTTTAGCATCGGTCTAATATTTGCCAACTTTCATTGTATACTCAAATCAGAAGTTCGGTTACAATGTGGTCGGTTCGTACAAGTTACATTTCCCGTGCGAGGTGCTCGTGCCTCTTACGGGAATGTTTTGTGGTTGTTTTATATTTTCATCCACGACGACATGTTTTTAAGCCTAAGTCTAATTTTATCAAATTCCCGTCGTATGCTCAAACAGAGAGTCCGATGACTATGAGGTTGGTTCGTACGAGTTACATTGGTCCCGTGCATGGTGCTCATTCCTCTCACGCAGCTGTCTTCTAGCTATTTTAAGTTTTCACCCTTTGATGCCATGTTTTTAGGCTAAAGACAAAAAATTTCAAATTCTCGTCATAAACTCAAATCGACAGTACGAGTTATATGGATACTGTGCTAGGTGATCATGCCTCTTATGGGACCGTTTAGTGGTTGTTTTGTGTTTTCAACCTTTGACTGCATGCTTTTAAGTCTAAGTCTAATTTTTTTGAATTCTCTTCTTACACTCAAACCGGGAGTATGATTACTATGGGGTCAGTTCGTATGTGTTACATTAGTCCCATGAGAGGTTCTCATGCCTCTTACAGGACCGTTTTATGGCTATTTTTCATTTTCACCCTTTAATGCCATGTTTTTAAGCCTAGGTCTAAATTTTGTAATTTTCCATTGTATACATGAATCGAGAGTCCGGTGACTACGCGATCGGTTTGAACGAGGTACATTAGTCCCGTGCGAGGTGCTCATGCCTCTTACGGGACCGTTTTGTAGATGCTTTATGTTTTCACCCTTTGACGCCATGTTTTTAAACTTATGTTTAAATTTACAAATTCTCGTCGTATTCTCAAATTGGGATTGCGATGACAACTCAATCGGTTGGTATGAGTTACAATGCTTCCGTGTGAGGTGCTCATGCCTCTTATGGGACCGTCTTGTGGCTGTTTTATGTTTTCACCATTTGACGGCATGTTTTTTAACCTAAGTCTAATTTTTGAAAAAATTTGTCGTATACTCAAATCGGGAGTCCGGTTACAATGCGATCGATTTGTACGAGTTACATTGGTCCCGTGCGAGGTGCTCGTGCCTCTTACGGGAATGTTTTGTGGTTATTTTATGTTTTCACACTTTGACGAGGTGTTTTTAAGCCTAAGTCCAGTCTTAACAAATTACTATCATATACTCAAATCAAGAGTCCGGTGACTATGCGATTGGTTCATACGAGTTACATTGCTCCCGTGCAAGGTGGTCATGCCTCTTACGCAACTGTCTTCTGGCTCTTTTAAGTTTTCACTCTTTGACGTCATGTTTTTAAGCCTAAGTCTAAATTTTCCAAACTCCCGTCGTATACTCAAACCGGGAGTCCGGTGACTTTACGATTGGTTCTTATGAGTTACATTGGTCCCATACGAGGTGTGCATGCCTCTTATGGGACTATCTTGTGGATGTTTTATGTTTTAACCATTTGACGCAAAGTTTTCAAGCCTAAGTCCAAATATTACAAATTCCCATCGTATACTCATATCGGGAGTTTATGTGACTATGCGATCAATTCGTACGAGTTACATTGGTCCCATGTGGGGTGCTTGTTCCTCTTACGGGGCCATTTTGTGGGTTCTTTACATTTTCACCCTTTAACGCCATGTTTTTAAGCCTAAGTCTAAGTTTTGCAAATTCCCGTCGTATACAAAAACCGAGAGTCTAGTGACTACACAATCTGTTCTTACGGGTTACATTGGCCCCATGTGAGGGGCGCGTGCCTCATATGGGACTATCTTGTGGATGTTTTATGTTTTAACCCCTTGACGCCATGTTTTCAAGCCTAAGTCTACATTTTACAAATTCTCATCGGATACTCATATCGGGAGCTCGATGACTACGCGATCGATTCATACGATTTACACTTGTCCCGTGTGAGGTGCTTGAGCCTCTTATGGGACCATTTTGTGGTTGCTTTATACTTTTACCCTTTAATGCCATGTTTTTAAGACTATGTCTAAATTTTTCAATTTCCCATTGTATACTCAAACTGGGAGTCTGATGACCACGCGGTCAGTCCGTACGAGTTACGTTTGTACCGTGCGAGGTGAGCATGCCTCTTATGGGACCGTTTTTTAGTTGTTTTATATTTTCACCCTTTGAATACATGTTTTTAATCTTACGTCTAATTTTTGCAAATTTTCAACGTATACTCAAATCAGAAGTCCGATTACTGTGCGATCCATTTGTATGACTTTGTTTGGTCCCATGCGAGGTGTTTGTGCCTCTTATGGGACTATTTTCTGGTTGTTTTATTTTTTCACCCTTTGACAAAATGTTTTTGAGCCTAAGTCTAAATTTTTCAAATTCTCGTCGTGTACATAAACCGGTATTGCGGTGATAACGCAGTCGGTTCCTACGAGTTATATTGGTACTGTGCGAGGTAATCATGCCTCTTATGAGAATGTTTAGTGGCTATTGTGTGTTTTCAACCTTTGATTGCATGCCTTTGAGTCTAAGTCCAATTTTTTCAAATTCCCATCTTACACTCAAACCGGGAGTTCGATTACTATGCAGTCGGTTCGTATGGATTACATTGGTCCCATGCGAGGTGCATGTGCCTCTTACGGGACCGTTTGGTGGCTATTTTTTATTTTCACCATTTTACGCCATGTTTGTAAGCCTAAGTCTAAATTTGGCAAATTCCCATCATATATTAAAACTGGGAGTTTGGTTACTACGCGGTCGGTTCATACAAGCTACATTGGTCCCGTTCAAGGTACTCGTTCCTCTTACGAGAACATTTTGGGGCCATTTTACATTTTCACCCTTTGACGCCATATTTTTAAGCTTAAGTCTAAATTTTACAAATTCTCATCGTATACTCAAACCGGGAGTCCGTTGACTACGCGGTCGATTCGTACGAGTTATATTGTCCCGTGTGAGGTGCTAGTGCCTCTTACGGGAACTTTTTGTGATTTTTTTATGTTTTCACCATTTGACGGCATGTTTTTAAGCCTAAGTCTACCTTTTGAAATTTCTCGTCGTATACTCAAACCTAGAGTTCAATGACTCACGGTCGGTTCGTACGAGTTACAATGGTCTCGTGCAAGGTGCTCGTTCCTTTTACGCGACCGTATTGTGCCGGTTTTAAGTTGTCACCCTTGGACGCCTTATTTTTAAGCCTAAATCTTAATTTTATAAATCCCATCATATACTCAGATCGGGAGCCTGATGACTATGCAGTCGATTCGTACGATTTACATTTGTCCCGTGTGAGGTGCTTGAGCCTCTTATGGGACCATTTTGTGGTTGCTTTATATTTTTAACCTTTAATGCCATGTTTTTAAGACTATGTCTAAATTTTTCAATTTCACATTGTATACTCAAACTGGGAGTCCGATGACCACACGGTCAGTTCGTACGAGTTACGTTTGTATCGTGCGAGGTGAGCATGCCTCTTATGGGACCGTTTTTTGGCTGTTTTATATTTTCACCCTTTGACTATATGTTTTTAAGCTTACGGCTAATTTTTGTAAATTTTCAGCGTATAGTCAAATCGGGAGTCCGATTACTGTGCGATCGATTTGTATGAGTTTGTTTCGTCCCATGCGAGGTGCTTGTGCTTCTTATGGGACTGTTTTCTGGTTGTTTTATGTTTTCACCCTTTGATAAAATGTTTTTGAGCCTAAGTCTAAATTTTCCAAATTCTTGTCGTGTACATAAACCGGTATTGTGGTGATAACGCCGTCGGTTCCTACGAGTTATATTGGTACTGTGCGAGGTAATCATGCCTCTTATGGGAATGTTTAGTGGCTATTGTGTGTTTTCAACCTTTGATTGCATGACTTTGAGTCTAAGTCCAATTTTTTCAAATTCCCATCTTACACTCAAACCGGGAGTTCGATTACTATGTAGTCGGTTCGTATGGATTACATTGGTCCCATGCGAGGTGACTGTGCCTCTTACGGGGCCATTTTATGGCTATTTTTATTTTCACCATTTTACGCCATGTTTATAAGCCTAAGTCTAAATTTTGCGAATTCGCATTATATATTCAATCTGGGAGTTTGGTTACTACGCGGTCGGTTCATACAAGTTACATTGGTCCCGTTCGAGGTACTCATTCCTCTTACGAGAATATTTTGTGGCCATTTTACATTTTCACCCTTTGACGCCATATTTTTAAGCTTAAGTCTAAATTTTACAAATTCGCATCGTATACTCAAACCGGGAGTCCGTTGACTACGCGGTCGGTTCGTACGAGTTATATTGTCCCATGTGAGGTGCTATTACCTCTTACGAGAACTTTTTGTGGTTGTTTTATGTTTTCACCATTTGACGGCATGTTTTTAAGCCTAAGTCTACCTATTGAAATTTCTCGTCGTATACTCAAACCTAGAGTTCAATGACTCACGGTCGGTTCGTACGAGTTACATTGGTCTTGTGCATGGTGCTCATTCCTTTTACGCGACCGTATTGTGCCGGTTTTAAGTTGTCACCCTTGGACGCCTTATTTTTAAGCCTGAATCTTAATTTTATAAATCCCAGCATATACTCAGATCGGGAGCCTGATGACTATGCAGTCGATTCGTACGATTTACATTTGTCCCGTGTGAGGTGCTTGAGCCTCTTATGGGACCATTTTTTGGTTGCTTTATATTTTTACCCTTTAATGCCATGTTTTTAAGACTATGTCTAAATTTTTCAATTTCCCATTGTATACTCAAACTGGGAGTCTGATGACCACGCGGTCAGTTCGTACGAGTTACGTTTGTATCGTGCGAGGTGAGCATGCCTCTTATGGGACCGTTTTTTGGTTATTTTATATTTTCACCCTTTGACTATATGTTTTTAAGCTTATGGCTAATTTTTGCAAATTTTCAGCGTATAGTCAAATCGGGAGTCCGATTACTGCGCGATCGATTTGTATGAGTTTGTTTCGTCCCATGCGAGGTGCTTGTGCCTCTTATGGGACTGTTTTCTGGTTTTTTTATGTTTTCACCCTTTAACAAAATGTTTTTGAGCCTAAGTCTAAATTTTCCGAATTCTCGTCGTGTACATAAACCGGTATTGGGGTGATAACGCGGTCGGTTCGTACGAGTTACATTGGCCTAGTGCGAGGTGCTCGTGCCTCTTGCTTCAATATTTTTAGGTTGTTTTACATTTTCACCCTTTGACGGCAAGTTTTTAATCCCAATCTAAATTTCTACAAATTCCCATTGTATAGACAAACCGGGTGTCGAGTGACTATGCAATTCGTTTGTATGACTTACATGGGATCCTTGCAAGGAGATCCTTCCTTTTACGTGACCATCATGTGGCAGTTTTATGTTTTCACCCTTTGATGCCTTGTTTTTAAGCCAAAATTTTAATTTTGAAAATCTTATTGTATACACAAATCATGAGTCCTGTTACTATACGATCAGTTCGTACGAGTTACATTGGTCCCTTGCGAGGTGATCGTGCCTCTTAAGGGACCGTTTTATGGTTATTTTATGTTTTCACCCTTTGACGCCATGTTTTTAAGTCTAAGTCTAAATTTTTCAAATTCTCATCCTATACTCGAACCTTTAATCTGTTAACTATGCGATCGATTCGTATGAGTTGCATTGGTCCCGTGCAAGGTGCTCGTGTCTCTTACGGGAATATTTTGTGGTTATTTTCTGTTTTCACCCTTCGACGGCATGTTTTTAATCCCGAGCTAAAATTTTCCAAACTCTCATCGTATACTCAAATTAGGAGTTCCGTGACTACGTGGTCAGTTTGTATGACTTATTTTGGTCCCGTGCGAGGTGCTCGTGCATCTTATAGGACCATTTAGTGGTTGTTTTACTTTTTCACCTTAATGTTACGATTTTAAGCCTAAGTCTAAATTTCACAATATCCATTCATATACTCAAACCAGGAGTCCGCTGACTTCACGATCGGTTCGTAGAGTTATAATAGTCTTGTGCGATGTGACAACCCGAATATAATTATGATAAATTATATTTAAATCATGATTAGCTTGTGAGATATTTATAATATGTTATTAGTATATATAATGTTAATTCATTATGTTTAGTCTAATCCTACCTTCATAAAACATGAAGAATCGAACTAGTTACAAATGTGAAATTTTGAAGTTTTCGGTAGGAATGTTCAAGTTTAAGACTAGTTTTTACCTTTATGACATAACAATTGACTTAAGGTGTAAACTAGATATTGGTAGATATATGAGTTAGGGTTGTAACACAATAAACGGTCCATCAAACGGACATCCGAGTGGGAAGATATTGTCTTTTTACGAACAGGGGGTAAAGTAGTCATTTAGCCTTAAATGATATTTTGTTTTATGTAATGCCACATGTAATATTTTGATTGGACCAATAGGGGGTGGCCTTATGCCGAATTAAAACCCTTTAATTAAGCTCTTCCTTCAGCATATTTACGCCATGGAAGAGTTTTAACCTAAGGAAAGAGAGTTTTGAAGTTTTGGAAGAAAGTGTGAGGAGAAATTGAAGGAAAAAAATTCATAGAAAAATTACTTAAAAGCCCCTAAGGTATTTCCATCCATAAATATTGTTTATTTTTTTGTATTACTTATTTAAATGATTACAATAATAATTTGTTTACTGAAATTCCATGTCTTGATGTGTACTTATGGATAGATGCATGTTTAAGCAAACTTGAATGTGTAAACCCTTGAGATTGTTTTGTTTAGAAACTTTGTTTATTCAAACTTCCATATATTTTTGTATACTTACTGTAATTTCTTGACATATCAAACGAACCTTAAAAATTATGAAACTTTAATTTTTTATTGTTCAATATGTTTTCTGATGTTGGGTGAAATATCATATAAATTTATGATGTAGAAAAATTATGGAAATTCGTGGAAGTTGAATGAAGGATAAGAGGGCCTATAGGGCAGATTTGCCATGTGGTAAAGAAATGAGCATATCTTGCTCTAGGAGACTTAAAATGATGTACCGTCTTTTGTATTGGAATACTAATATGACAAGGATTGAATTTCCAAGAATAAATGAATTTATATTTGGTCTATGATTTGGATATGTTAAATATACTAGCATGGATTTGGATGGAACTTCACTTTTGATAAATGATTTGAATGGAATGATGTGATGCTTATGGATTGAATTATGTTTAAATCGTTCTTTGGATTGTTGATATTATTATGATGATACTAATATTTTAGGAATGATAGGAAGGAAAGAAGAGATGATTGAACAAGTACTGGATAAAGGCAAGGGCAAAGCCAGTTAAACTGCCAAGGTGAGTGTACTTATGATTTGTTTCATATATAAATATGAATATAGGTCTAAAAGCAGGATTTGTTTGAATACTTCGATATTCAGGATTTGTTTGGATATTAAAATATCCAGGATTTGTTTGGGTCTCATGATCCAGGATTTGTTTGGATATTCAAATATCCAGGATTTGTTATTGCCAATGGGCAGAATTATTTGCATCTTATGATCCAGGATTTGTTATTGCCAATGGGCAGAATTATTTGGATCTTATGATCCAGGATTTGTTATTGCCAATGGGCAGAATTATTTGGATCTTATGATCCAGGATTTGTGATTGTCAATGGGCAGGATTGTTCGGATTTTATATCCACATATTCGATATAGAATTGTTATTCTGTTTCAGGGAAGGATTACTTCACTAAGCTTAATGCTTACGGTTTATCTTTTAACAATTTTAGGTTCGTACGCTGCCAGCTAGGATATCATATGACCGATAACTTTGAGAGTTGCACCGTTGGAGAGAGTTGGGGTTTAAAAATGGGGATTTTATTGTTGTCACACTAAAGATTTTAATATACTCACACATTGTATATATTGATTTGGTATGGATTGAGTTTATCATAGTTAATCACAGTGTTATATGTCCGATTAATTATGACTTTGATATTGAATTTTATGGTATAAGAATAATATTATGTTCATTATGCACATTGTGCAAAAAAAAATATTGATAATTGAAGTATATTTTCCAATGGGCTCGAGATTATGATCCAATTATTTTAATAACAAATGATTAGTATGGATATTGGGTTTGGGGTGTGACAATTAGTGGTATCAGAGCGAGGTTGTTAATTTTGGACGTGTGTGACGGTTAGATGGCAGTATTGAATTGAATTGATATTTATGAATTGTTTATGTACTAACAATTAGTTTAGTAGTATAAACTTTTCATATTGGTTGTTAGAACTTTGTTGTATTACAGATAATTCCAGATGGAACCTGGGAATGGACAACATAGAGAAGAGGGAGTGGCTTCTCGTGCCGAGAATACTGAAGTAGAGCAAAGTGTTGCTGGAAGGGCTAGAGAGCAAGAGCAGCCTACAGAGATGCAAATAATGGCACAGGAAATGATGAGGATGGCAGAGCAACAAGAAAGAAATATGGCGCAAATGGCAGAACAACAGGCTAGATATCTAGAATCAAAGACTCTAGCCAGGATCGAGAAAGAGACAAGGAAGGAAATGAAAGATTCCATGCATGAGAAGTTTTTGAAGTTGAATCCTCCAGAATATTCAGGGTCAGTTGAACCTACAGAAGCTGAGATGTGGGTCAGAGATCTAGAAAATATATTTGCAGTTATGAAGGTTCCAGATAACCAGAAAGTGAATCTAGTTGTGTTTAAGCTCAAAGGAGAGGCCAAATATTGGTGGGAAGCCAGCAACCATTTGGTGCCCAGGATGGAAGGTACTGATGTTATTACTTGGGTTGAATTTATTATAGCTTTTTATGTTACGTATTTCCCTAAGGTTTATAGGAGGGAGAAGCTGAGGGAGTTTATAAATTTGACCCAAGGGAAAATGTCTGTAAGGGAGTATGATGCTAAATTTACTGCTTTGTCTAGATTTTCTACTAAGTATGTGCAGGATGAAGGCGATAAATGTAGTAAGTTTCAAGATGGACTGATTTGGACTATTCAAAATAGAGTGGCCACTTATGAGTTAGAAGATTATGCTTCTCTGGTAAACAAAGCCACGATAGCAGAAAGGCAAATGAACCAAGGGGTGGAGAGTAGAGAGAGTTTTAAGAAAAGTAGATTCGACGCATCTCACTCTTAGGGAGGTGAGGGTGGAAGTGTTAAGATGGAACCTCATAAATTTCATAGAGGTAGTGGAGATAGTGGTAGAGGTCAGGGGAGATTGGGCAGAGATACCAGGGGGGACGATATTTTGGTTCAGCCAGAAAGTCAGGGAGAGGTGAGGCCCCAATAAGAGGTGTTACATGTTTCTTTTGTATAGAGGAGGGGCATTATAAATCTGAGTGTCCTAATCTTAAAGGATTAGAATGCTACCATTGTCATCAAGTGGGGCATATTAAGAAGAATTGTTCGCAATTGGCACAGACTCCAGCAGCACATAGTGAAGTATCAAGCAGAATGTTATCTCCAGGCAGTGCAGTGAAAAGTGTGGGTAGAGGACAAGCTAGTGGTTCCAGGCCAGGTGGACGAGTCTTTACGATGAAAGAAGCTCAGATTACTCCAGATGTGGTGACAGGTACACTTTTTGTTACTGATAAAAGTGCTTATGTTTTGATTGATCCTGGTTTCATACATTATTTTGTGTCATATGCTTTTGATGTATACCTGAATAGACCATGTACTCGTTTAGATGTGGGGTTGGGTATTTCCATGCCTATTGGGGATATGATTGTAGTTGAATATGTTTTTCATGATTGTGTTTTGACTTTGGGGGTTAGAGATACAATTATAGATCTACTTCCATTGGATATTTTTGATTTTGATAGAATTCTGGGAATGGATTGGTTATCTAAGTATCATGCATCTATGGATTGTTTCTGTAAAGAAGTTGTTTTTAATACGCCTGGTGAGCCTGAATTTAAATTTGTGGGGGCAAGCAAAATTGTTCCCAGTTGCCTCATTTCTGCTATTCAGACGAGGAAATTATTGAGTAAGGGTTGTGAGTGTTTTATTGCATATGTTCTTGACACTAGGAAGGGATCTTTACAATTAACCGATGTTCCTATTGTACGTGATTTTCCAAAAGTGTTTCCTAGTGAGTTACCAGGGTTACCTCCAGAAAGAGAAATTGAATTTAGTATTGAATTAGCACCGGGGACAACCCCTATTTCTATGGCACCGTATAGAATGGCACCTGCTGAGTTGAAAGAACTCAAAATTCAGTTGCAGGATTTGTTTGATAGGGGGTTCATACAACCTAGTGTATCTCCATGGGGGGCACCAGTTTTATTTGTGAAAAAGAAAGATGGCACTATGCGTTTGTGTATTAATTATAGGGAACTGAATAAAGCTACAATTAAGAAAAAATACCCTTTACCTCGTATAGATGATTTGTATGAATAAAGCTACAACTGAATAAAGTTAGTGTTTTCAAAAATAGACTTACGATCAGGTTATCTTCAGTTGAGGGTTAAGGAGAGTGATATTTCTAAAACTTCTTTTCATACTCGGTATGGTCATTTTGAATTTCTGGTGATGCCTTTTGGGGTAACTAATGCTCCAGCTGTATTTATGGATCTTATGAACCGGTACTGCATCCTTTTGATGATTCATTTGTGATAGTTTTTATTGATGATATTCTGATTTACTCACGTGATATGGTTGAACATGAAAAGCATCTCAGAACTATTTTGAATGTGTTGAAAGATAAGCAATTGTATGCTAAATTTAGCAAATGTGAATTTTGGCTATCAAAAGTTGTATTTTTAGGCCATGTTATTTCAGGAGATGGTATATGTGTTGATCCCAAGAAGGTAGAAGCTATTGTAAAATGGGAGAGGCCCAATAATGTGACTGAGGTGAGAAGTTTTCTGGGTTTAGCTGGGTGTTATAAAAGGTTTATTATGGGTTTTTCTTCAATTGCCTTGCCGATGACTAAATTAACCCGGAAAGATGTTAAGTTTGAATGGAATTCGGATTGCGAAAATAGTTTTGATGAATTGAAAAAGAGGTTGGTAACTGCACATGTTCTTACTATTCCACATGGTGGAGATGGTTTTGTTATTTATACTGATGCTTCACACCAGGGGTTGGGTTGTGTTTTTATGAAGCATGGTAAAGTTATTGCTTATGCTTCTAGGCAGTTGCGTACACATAAACGTAATTATCCTACACATGATTTGGAACTTGTTGCTATTGTGTTTGCTTTGAAATTGTGGCGTCATTATCTATATGGTGAGGTATGTGAAATTTTTACTTACCATCAAAGCCTTAAGTATTTATTTACTCAGAAGGAGTTGAATTTAAGGCAGAGGCGGTGGATGGGATTAATTAAAGACTATGATTGAACAATTCACTACCACGCAGGGAAGGCAAATGTAGTTGCAGATGCTCTGAGTAGAAAGGCTTCGGGAAGGTTATCTTGTATTCGGTGTGCTAGAGTTTCCCAAATCATGGAGTTAAGATTGATGGGAGTAGAATTGAAGCTAGCCGATGGGGACAGGTTCTTTGTTCATGTAAGCGTGAGGCCTTTGTTAGCTACCCGTATTCGTGATTTGAAAATTCAAGATCCTTTTCTTGAGAAGAAATGACAAGATGTCCGAGATGGTAAGTCTGAAGATTTTTGTATTGTGAATGATGGTACTTTATTGTATAAGGAGCGATTGTGCGTGCCTAATGTGTGTGGATTGAAAGAGGAAATTTTAGATGAGGCTCATAATTCCATTTATACTATGCATCCTGGTAGTACTAAAATGTATAGGGATTTAAAGAAGCATTATTGGTAGAATAATATGAAAAAGGAAATAGCTGATTTTTTTGCTAGGTGCCTTATATGTCAGCAAGTGAAAGTGGAGCATCAGAAGCCTACAGGTTTGCTTCAGCCATTGCCAATATCGGAATGGGAATGGGATCATGTAACGATGGATTTTGTGGTTGGGTTTCCTCGATCTCAGAAGGGGTCAGATTCAATTTGGGTAGTGGTGGATAGATTGATGAAGTCCGCTCATTTTCTATCAGTCAAGACTACGTGTACAGTTGACAGGTATGCTAGATTGTATGTTAATAAAATTATTCGATTGCATGGAGCACCGGTATCTATTGTTTCAGATAGAGACCCTACTTTTACATCCAGATTTTGGGATAGCTTGCAGTGTGCTATGGGTACTAACTTGAAGTTTAGTACGGCTTTTGATCCTCAGACAGATGGGCAGTCTGAAAGTACAATACATATTTTGGAAGATATGCTTAGAGATTGTATGCTTGATTTCAAAGGTAATTGGGATGAATATTTGCCTTTGATAGAATTTGCATATAACCATAGTTTTCAGTCTACTATTGGTATGGCTCCATATGAAGCATTGTACGGTAGACGATGTCATACACAGATATGTTGGGGTGAAGTTGGTGAAAGGAAGATAGAGGGTCCAGAATTGATTGAAGTCACCACTGAAAAAGTGAAGATTATTCAAGATAGAATGAGAACAGCTCAAAGCAGACAGAAGAGTTATGCGGATAAGGGACGAAAAGATTTAGAATTTCAAAAAGGGGATTACGTGTTTCTTCGGATATCTCCATGGAAAGGAGTTATGTGGTTCGGAAAGAAAGGTAAATTAAGTCCACGCTACATTGAACCTTATGAGATTCTTGAGAAAGTCGGGATGGTTGCCTACAAGTTAGCATTACCACAGGAGTTAGCTCGATTACATGATGTTTTCCATATTTCCATGTTGAGAAAGTATATAGCGGACCCTTCACATGTATTGGTGGAACAACCTATTGAGTTGAAGGAAGATTTGAGCTATGTGGAAGAACCACTTGCAATCGTCGATAGGAAAGAACAAATATTGAGATCAAAAGTGATCCCACTTGTGAAAGTTGTGTGGATAAGACATTCCATGGAAGAAGCTACATGGGATAGTGAGAATAGCATGAATATGCATTATCCATATTTGTTTGATTCAGAGAACCAAGGTATGTCAATTTCGGGGACGAAATTTCTTAACTGGGGGAGAATTGTGACAACCCGAATATAATTATGATAAATTATATTTAAATCATGATTAGCTTGTGTGGTATGTATAATATGTTATTAGTATATATAATGTTAATTCATTATGTTTAGTCTAATCCTACCTTCATAAAACATGAAGAATCGAACTAATTACAAATGTGAAATTTTGAAGTTTTCGGCAGGAATGTTCAAATTTAAGACTAGTTTGGACCTTTATGACATAACAATTGACTTGAGGTGTAAACTAGATATTTGTATATATATGAGTTAGGGTTGTAAAACAACAAACGGTCCATCTAACGGACATCCGAGTGGGAAGATATTGTCTTTTTACGAACAGGGGGTAAAGTAGTCATTTAGCCTTAAATGATATTTTGTTTTATGTAATGCCACATGTTATATTTTGATTGGACCAAGAGGGGGTGGCCTTATGCTGACTTAAAGCCCTTTAATTAAGCTCTTCCTTCATCATATTTCAGCCATGGAAGAGTTTTAACCTAAGGAAAGAGAGTTTTGAAGTTTAGGAAGAAAGTGTGAGGAGAAATTGAAGAAACAAAATTCATAGAAAAATTACGTAAAAGCCCCTAAGGTATTTCGATCCATAAATCTTGTTTATTTTTTTTGCATTACTTATTTAAATGATTTCAATAATCATTTGTTTACTGAAATTCCATGTCTTGATGTGTACTTATGGATAGATGCATGTTTAAGCAAACTTGAATGTGTAAACCCTTGAGATTGTTTTGTTTAGAAACTTTATTTATTCAAACTTCCATATATTTTTGTATACTTGCTGGAATTGATTGATTCTAATTGAAGATGAACCTCGACTCATATATGTATGACATATCCGAAAATCATGTGAAAATACCAAGAAATGAGTCTTTGGTGAGAGTTTTAAATTCGGGTATGAAATCTGCCCTAAGGGTGAAAATATGCCTGCCATGTGTTCGGTGTTTTGCTTGACATAGCAAACGAACCTTAAAAATTATGAAACTTTAATTGTGTATTGTTCAATATCTTTTCTGATGTTGGGTGATATATCATATAAATTTATGATGTAGAAAAATTATGGAAATTGGTGGAAATTGAATGAACAATAAGAGGGCCTATAGGGAAGATTTTTCATGTGGTAAAGAAATGAGCATATCTTGCTCTAGGAGACTAAAAATGATCTACCGTCTTTTGTATTAGAATACTAATATGACAAGGATTGAATTTCCAAGAATAAATGAATTTATATTTGGTCTATTATTTGGATATGTTAAATATACTAGCATGGATTTGGATGGAACTTCACTTGTGATAAATGATTTGAATGGAATGATGTGATGCTTATGGATTGAATTATGTTTAAATCATTCTTTGGATTATTGATATTATTATGATGATACTAATATTTTAAGAATGATAGGAAGGGAAGAAGAGATAATTGAACAAGTACTGGATAAAGGCAAGGGCAAATCCAGTTAAACTGCCAAGGTGAGCGTACTTATGATTTGTTTCGTATATAAATATGAATATAACTCTAAGAGCAGGATTTGTTTGAATACTTCGATATTCAGGATTTGTTTGGATATTAAAATATCCAGGATTTGTTTGGGTCTCATGATCTATGATTGGTTTGAATACTTCGGTATTCAGGATTTGTTTGGATATTCAAATATCCAGGATTTGTTATTGCCAATGGGCAGAATTATTTGGGTCTTATGATCCAGGATTTGTTATTGCCAATGGGCAGAATTATTTGCATCTTATGATCCAGGATTTGTTATTGCCAATGGACAGAATTATTTGGATCTTATGATCCAGGATTTGTGATTGCCAATAGACAGGATTGTTCGGATTTTATATCCACATATTCGATATAGAATTGTTATTCTGTTGCAGGGAAGGAGTACCTCACTAAGCTTAATGCTTATGATTTATATTTTAACAATTTCAGGTTCGTACACTGCCAACTAGGAAGCCATGTGACCGGTAACTTTGAGAGTTGCACCGTTGGAGAGAGCTGGGGTTTAAAAATGGGGATTTTATCGTTGTCACACTAAAGATTTTAATATACTCACACATTGTATATATTGATTTGGTATGGATTGAATATATCATAGTTAATCACAGTGTTGTATGTCCGCTTAATTATGACTCTGATATTGAATTTTATGGTATAAGAATAATATTATGTTCATTATGCACATTGTGTAAAAAAAATATGGATAAATGAAGTATATTTTCCAATGGGCTCGAGATTATGATCCAATTATTTTAATAACAAATGATTAGTATGGATATTGGGTTTGGGGTGTGACATGCGAGGTGCTCGTACCTCTTACAGGGGCCATTTTGCAGCTGTTTTATGTTTTCACCCTTTGACGCCATGTTTTAAAGCCTAAGTATAATGTTTACAAATTCTCATCATATACTCAAACCGGTGGTCCGATAACTACTCGATCGGGTCATACGTATTACATTGGTCTCATACGAGGTACTCGTGCATCTTATAGGACCGTTTTGTGGTTGTTTTACATTTTCACCCTTCAACACCATGTTTTTAAGCCTAAGTCTAAATTTCACAATTTCCCATCCTATACTCAAACCGGAAGTCTTGTGACTACGCGGTCGGTTCATAGGAGTTACATTAGTCCCGTGTGAGGTTCTCGTGCCTCTTACATGACCGTTTTGTAGTTGTTTTATGTTTTCTTCCTTTGACGCCATGTGTTAAAACCTAATTCTAATTTTTACAAATTATGGTCGTATACTCAAACTTAGAATTTGATTACTTTGCGGTCAATTTGTACAAGTTGCATTGGTCCTGTGCGAGGTGCTCGTACTATTTACGGGACCATTTTGTGGTTATTTTATGTTCTCACCCTTAAATGTCATGTTTTAAAGCCTATGTCTAATTTTTACAAATTCTCATCTTACGCGCAAACCGGGAGTCCGTTGACTATGCGATCGGTTCGTACGAGTTACATTGCTCCCGTGTGAGGTGCTCGTGCCTCTTATGAAACCGTTTTGTGGTTGTTTTACGTTTTCACCTTTGACGCCATGTTTTATAGCCTAAGTGAAAATTATTGCAAATTCTCATCGTATACTCTAACTGGGAATTCTGTGACTACCTGGTCGATTCGTACGAGTGGCATTGGTCCCGTGCGAGGTGCTCATAACTGTTTCGGGATCATTTTGTGGCTATTTTATGTTTTCACCCTTTGACGCCATATTTTAAGACCTAAGTCTAATTTTTACAAATTCCAGTCGTATAATCAAACTGTGAGTCTGGTGACTACGTGGTTAGTTCGTACGAGTTACATTGGTCCCATACGAGGTGCTCATGTCTCTTACGTAACCATTTTGCAGTTGTTTTACAATTTCACCCTTTGAAGGCGTGTTTTAAAGCCTAAGTATAATTTTTTCAAATTCTCATCATATGGTCAAATCGAGAGTCAGGTGATGACGAAGTGGGTTCGTATGAGTTACATTAGTCTCATGCAATTTGCACATGCCTCTTACGGGACCTTTTGCAGTTATTTTACGTTTTCATCCTTTGATGCCATGTTTGAAAGCCTAAGTCTATTTTTTTTTCAAATTCTCATCGTATAGTCAAATCGTGAGTCTGGTGACTATGAGGTGGGTTCGTATGAGTTACGTCAGTCCCCTGCGAGTTGCACATGCCTCTTATGGGACCTTTTACTTTTATTTTACGTTTTCACACTTTGACGCCATGTTTTAAAGCCTAAGTCTATTTTTTTAAAATTCCCATCGTATAGTCAAACTGGGAGTTCGGTGACTACTTGGTATGTTCGTACGAGTTACATTGGTCCCTTGTGAGTTTCACATGCCTCTTACGGGGTCGTTTTTTTTGTTGTTTTACATTTCCACACTTTGACAACATGTTTTATAGCCCGAGTCAAAACACTTGCTAATTCTCAACGCATACTTAAATCGGGTTTCCGATGACTATGTGGTCAGTTCGTATGAGTTACATTGGTCCCATGCGAGGAGTTCGTGGCTCTTACGGGACCATTTTGGGGTTATTTTACATTTTCACCCTTTGATGCCATGTTTGAAATCCTAAGTCTAATGTTTACAAATTCCAATTGTATAGTCCAATCAGTAGTCCGGTGACTATGCGGTCGGTTCATACGCGTTACGTTGGTCCCGTGCGAGGTGCTCCTGCATCTTATGGGACCGTTTTGTGTCTTTTTTACTTTTTCACCCATAATGCAATGTTTTTAAGCCCAAATCTAATTTTTTTTAATTTCCCATCGTATAGTCAAATTGACAGTTCGGTGACTACGCGGTCGGTTCGAACGAGCCATATTAGTCCCGTGCGAAGTTCTCGTGCCTCTTATTAGAAAGTTTTGTAGATGTTTTATGTTTTCACCCTTTAACGCCATGTTTTTAAGCCTAAGTCTAAATTTTACAATTTCCCGTCGTGTACTCAAATGGGGATTACGGTGACAACGTGGTTTTTTCGTACGAGTTACATTGGTACCGTGCGAGGTGGCCATGCCTCTTATGGAATCGTTTTTTTTATGTTTTCACCCTTTGACGACATTGTTTTAAGACTAAGTCTATATTTTGTAATTTCCTGTCGTATACTCAAACCGGGAGTCCAGTGACTATACGGTCGGCTCTTACGAGTTATATTGGTCCCGTGGGAGGTGCTCGTACCTCCTACAGGACCGTTTTGTGGTTATTTTATGTTTTCACCCTTTAACACCATGTTTTTAAGCCTCATTCTAATTTATGCAAATTCCCATCGTACACTCAAACCGAGAGTCCTACGACTACATGATCGGTTCGTACGAGTCACATTGGTCCCGTGCGAGGTACTCATTCCTCTTACAGGGCCATTTTATTGATGTTTTATGTTTTCATCCTTGGTCGACATGCGTTTAAGATTAAGTCTAAATTTTGCAAATTCCTTTCGAATACATAAATCGGGAGTCTGGTGACTAGTCGGTGTGACACCCCACGTAATTAAATACCCGGTGATCAATCCTTTATTAAATTAAATCGGAACATCCAGTGGGTTTAGATTATGCATCATTGTCGAAAATTTTAATATTAAACACTAACCACCTAATATTTAAAAAGCTTGACATCAAAATTTTATCTTTTAAATTATATAAAACTAGGTTACGACATAAGTAAACATTTACCATTCACATCAAACTCCTACGATAAGAAATAACGACAAGAATAAATGAAACTGGAGAAAACATTTCCAGGCTATGTCCCAAATACAATAATCCAACAGAAATAAACCCAACAACTGAATGAAGTAAATAACTAAATCCAAAAATCTCCGAATATCTTAATAGAAAAGAGTCAAAATGCCTAAACTGTTTAAATACTCAAAAGGAAGGAATGATAGACATAGAGGGGTCTACTTCCACGGTCCTATAACTTCCACGGCAGCTACAACTCGTCGAGTGAATGGAACTCCTATGCTTGGTGTCCCTGCGGGTGGGCACCAAAAATAATTTGACAAGAAAAATATATTTACAGAAAACGGAACAGAGCCCGAGTTGAAAACAATTTAAAAATCAACAAGTGCTTAAAATGAGTTTATAGTACATATATTAATCATGTTAGGTTATCGTACTCACTTCAGATGCTCACCTCTCATCTAATGTGGACGCCTAACGTTCTATCAAACCCATGAATTTATATTTCCATGCTAACTAGTTCTTTCCCATCTAACATCTAATCATAGCCCAATATCGACCCCATCTATTTCCCTCGCGATATTCATAACACTTATAATCAACTTCTCTTTAACCTGGATAAGCTCTCTTTCAATTCAATATAGGTAAATTCTTCACTAATTTAGTTCATTTCGTATTTCATAATTACACAGGTGGACTTAATTCACATAGTAGATAGTATCACAAGTATATATACACCTACGCTCTACTATATATATATATATATATATATATATATATATATATATAAAGAGTCAACCCTACACCCCGAGACACATCTGCGGTGCATGTGTACTCTACTATCATGTCCTAGTGCATCCCTCATTGCATAAAGGACTATATGTTCAATCCCTCATGAATCATCAAAACAAACACACGTATTCCAGGAGAACATAGTTCGAAGTCGATGGGCTACGCACATACCTACGCACCCATACGACCATCATCACTATTATTCTCACAGATATCCCATACCTAGGTTCTACGCTCTAGTGGTTCAAATCAAAACCCTACCCAAAGGCTCCTTAAAGAATTATTGTCCACATCGCTCAACCTCCACTCAATAGCAAGCAGTGTAAGTATGTCGTACACATAATAGTTCAATCAATAATTATACACACAACTTAATATATTCATTAGGTATTCAAGCAAAATAAATTCCTGAATTTATTCGTAGTATCTTCGTCCCTACTACCCATAATACTTTAACTACACGATTTACCTCTCTATCGTATATGCTTTTGAAGGTTCTCTCATTCCAACCCGTTCCCTTCGTAGTTACACAATTCCTTTCCCCACCAAGTTACGAAAAGAGGACACTCTAGAATAGCGTAGGTCCTATTCTCTCACTTAAAGGAAACTAGAATGGTTTTTAACACATTTGGGCAGAGATTCAAATTTCTGAAATCTCGTTAAAACATGGGAATTCTTGTTCGAATGACTTAGGCAGGTCTTCGAACGAGAATTCATGGTTCATCCCTATTATCCTAAAAGTTACGTTTTTCCAATTTATTCAACACAAAATCACTTCAAAACTCATTCTAATCAAAATTCAACAACTCTAAACCTTATCCCTTTGTATTAGAACTTTACAATTCGTTTTAACATCAAATCCCTCAAATCTTTACAATTCATTTTACGGTTATAACTTGAATTTTAATAAATTTATCAAATCTTTAACAAGCCCTAATTTCACATAACCTCCCTTAAGAACAATATAATCCCATATTTAATTTCATGAAATGAACATATAAAATCCAAGTTTATCATTCCAAGAATGTGGTTATTAAACTACATGTAAACCTATACTCCCAATTAAAGATTAGTATTATATATTTATATCCCATATTCATAATTTCATGGTTCTTTTACATTAACATGAATTATATATGCTCTAAAAATTCAGCAAGATAAACACTTAACTTTTATGAAGTTATGATTCGCTGGATGAAATTGGTATAGGGGTGATTCTCTCTTCACTATCTATGCGTTGGTGTAATTTTTGGTGCAAGAGCTTGAGTCTTTGCCCTTAGGCTCCTATGGGATTCTTCTTCTTCCTCTTTGCTTCTCTTTCTCTCTCATGTAGGTTTGCAAACTCGCAGATTGTCTATTAACCACGTACTATTCCTTTTTAATTTTATATTTTTGTCCATTTTAATTTCCAAAAATCTCAAAAGACTAAAATACTCCTCTGGGGTGTCGATTTGGCATAAATTACCCCGAAACCCAAATAAAACACTCGAGTTGAGTTTTCTAACCATTTCGACCCTTCTTGACTCCTCGGCGCACTCGAAATGGTCATGCGAGTTACTTAAAAATTAATTATCTTTTTAACCAAGTAAAGTAATACCTATAGGACTCACATACGCATCCCAACTAAGTATATTGTAACTACCGTATTTTTCACCCCGACCATAATAATATTTTCTTAATCATATATTACTTTACTCTCTAAGTAATATTCAACATAATTATCATCAATAAACACTAACTCTCAGCACGCTAGTAGTTATTACATTTAAATTCGAATTAATTGTACATAAATTTTCTCCATTATAAATAAATTTTTTCCATTTAATTTAATTAATCCTAATTCCATAATTAAAATAAAATCCCTCGAAAATACGGGGTATTACATACTTCCCCCTTAATAACGGAATTTCATCCCGAAATTCGGAAAAGAACATAATTAAGGTGTGCCTAGTAGGAATAGTTCTGGATATTTATCCCACATGTCATCCTCACGCTCCCAGGTTGACTCCTCTACATTATGATGCCGCCACTGCACTTGGACTACTAGCACTATCTTTAACCATAGTTTCGTCTCACTACGGTCTAGAATTGCAACTGGCCCTTCCTCGTAGGAACTATCAGGTTGTAGATCGATCTCCTCTAAGGCAATATGGGTGTGGGCCAAGTCATCCTGAAAATATTTCCTCAGCGACGAAATTTGGAATACGTCATGAATCCTATGCAGGTACTTCGGTAACCCAAGTCTAGAAGCTACTGGCCCAATCCGCTTAAAAATGGGGAATGGCCTGACATGTCTTAGGGACAAATTCCATTTCTTCCTAAACCACATTACCCCCTTTATAGGATATACTCGCAACAATACCTGATCCCCCACACTGAACTCCCTGAAGAATCTTTTTTGCATTAACGTAACTCTTCTGCCTACCCTTAGCAACCCGAATGCGACTCCGTATTAACTCAATCTTATCCAAGGTCTCCTGAATTACCTCTAGCCCAAGTATCTTATTGTCCCTCCACCTCAAGAAAATATGTTGGGGAACGACAAGGTCTACCATATAACACCTCGAATGGAGCCATGCCAATGGCAACGAGGTAGGAGTTATTATAAGTAAACTCCACCAGTAGAAGGTACTGCTCCCATCCCCTCTAAAATCAAGGATACACATCTGTAACATATCCTCCAACATCAAATTCGCCTGCTATGTCTGCCCGTTTGTCTGTGAATGATAGGCCAAACTCAATCGTAACTCCGTACCCATAGCCTGCTAGAAACTCTCCCAAAATTTTTACACAAAAATCTTCTCCTGATCGAACACGATATCAAGGGGCACCCCATGGAGTCTCACGATCTTGGTAATGAAGATCTGAGAATACTGTCCCGTAGTATAATCGATCCAGACTGGCAAAAAATGAGCCACCTTGGTCAACGATCCACAGTAACCCATCTGTAATCGTGACCCCTATGTGATGTAGGCAGACCTATGATGAAATCCATGGAAATTCTCTCCCATTTATCCATAGGGATATCTAATGGTTGTAGTAATCCTCTTGATCTCGAATGTTCTGTCTTAACTAGCTGACAAGTGGCACACTTCGACATAAACTCGGCGATGTCTTTCTTCATGCCACTCCACCAATACTGTCGCCTCATATCCTATTACATCTTATCCCCGTCAGGATGTACCGCAAACTGTGAACCGTGTGACTCATCCATCATTGCATGCCGTAGCTCCTCCCCCTCTTAAACTACTAGTCTGCCATTAAAGCGTAAACCCGCATTCGATCTCACAGAGAAGAACTCTACTCCATCGCATATAAGTTGGATAATTTTATCCTGACAGAAGGAATCCGCTGCATATGCATATATCTCCCTAGTAACTATCTTTGGTGCAATCGTCATCACCGACATGAATGAGCAGGCAACTGTATCCTTATTCTCGAGTTCTTTCCATTTCTCCTTCCATGCCTACTGGCCTACGGCTCAACGCATCCGCTACCACGTTATCCTTCTTGGGGTGATAATGGATGTCAAACTGGTAATCCTTCATAAATTCAAGCCACCCCCATTGATGCATACTCAACTCCTGCTATGTGAACAAATACTGCAGTGACTTTTGATCTCTGAACAGGCAAAATTTCTCCCCCAAGAGATAATGTCTCCATATCCGCAATGAAAATGCGACTGCCGCTAACTCCAAGTCGTGGGTGGGGTAAATCCTCTCATGAGGCTTAAGATTACGAGAAGCATAACCAATCGCCTATTTCTCCTACTGAAACAAACCCCCAAGTCCTAGTAAGGATACATCAGTGTAAACCAGGTACTCCATCCCTATCCTAGGTAGGGCTAGAACTGGTGCGGAAGTCATCTTGTCCTTTAGCTCGTCAAAAGACAATTGGTAGGCATCATCACATATAAATGGAACCACTTTGCAAGTTAAGTTTATCAATGGAATCGTTATCTTCAAGAATCCTCGAATGAACCGTCGGTAGTATCCTGTGATCCCCAAGAAACTACGTATATTAGTCAGCGTCGTGGGCTGTCCCCACTTCCTCATCGCTGACACCTTCCCTGGATCTATCGATATCCCTTCTGCATAAACGATGTGCACCAAGAATTGAACCTCTCTCATCTAGAGACCATATTTCTCATATTTTACACATAACTCGTGATCACGTAGAGTCTATAAAACCATCCTTAAATGCCCGACATGGTCCTCTTTAGTCCGAGAATAAATCAGAATGTCATCAATGAAGATAATCACAAACTGATCCAAGAACTGTCTAAAAACCCTAATCATCAAGTCCATGAAATCTGGTTCATTGGTTAGCCCAAATGGCATAACCCTGAACTCAGAAGATCCATACATTGTCAAAAAAGTTGTCTTAGGGACATCCTTCTCCCTAATACGTAACTGATGATAACCCGACCTCAAGTCTATCTTAGAAAAATAAGAAGCTACCCTTAACTGGTCAAATAGGTCATCGATTCTGGGAAATGAATATTTATTATGTATTGTGACCTTATTCAAAACTCGATAGTCAATACATAACCGTAGTGACCCATCTCTCTTCTTTATGAACAGTACAGGAACACCCCATGGCGAGGTACTACTACGAATGAAACTATTACCTAATAACTGCTCGATCTGAACTCGTAGCTCCTTTATCTATAATGGATCCATATGGTAAGGTGCACAGGATACCGAATGAATACTTGACGCTAAATCTATCACAAACTCTATCTCCCAACTGGGCGATAATCCCGGTATGTCCTGAAATACATCAGCGAACTCGCAAACAACTAGAATCGAATCAAGCAGTATCACCACTACCTTAGAAGTATCCTCCTCGATATAATATAAATGGGTTGACAAACCTCCCTCGAGATGAGGCATCGCTACCCAAAACATCTCCTGACCCGGTAAGGAAAACACAATACTACGGCTATAGAAATCAATCATAGCCATATACGTAACTAGCCAATCCATCCTGATAATAGCGTCATACTCGTGTATCTCTATGACAAGAAGATCGTAGGGTAGAAGAAACCATGCAATCTCTATGGCTACTCCCTGGCATATAAAGAATATCAAAGACCATAACCCATCGGTGAGTCTACACTAATAACTATGATATCTTCCCTATCTAATAACCCCATGGAGCATGAAAAACTAGTGGCAATGAAACTATGTGAAGCCCTTGTGTCAAATAATATCCACCCCATAGTCCTTAAATAGAAAACATACCCTTGACTGTGGGTAGGACCTGATGAACTGTGGCCTTATGGACGTTGTAGACACGCCCATACTGCAGTTGTCCTACTGCACCGGGGCTGCCAAAATAGCTATAAAAGTTGGTACCTGGGGTGGTGCTGGGAGGGTGGCTAGAAATATCGGTTGTTGGGGCCTGACGAGCGCCCTGGTGCTGCTGCTGCGGAGCTTTACCCCTCTAAGGAAAATCGTGGCATTTGTGGATAGTGTTTCCATAAGTAATGAACCTCCCTAGGAAGTGTCCTCCCCTCAAGGCCCTGCTAAAATTACTGCGGGCCATGATAACCAAGATGGCCCTATATAAAGCCTCCCTACCCCTATTTGAAATCTCTAGAATGGAAGTGTTTAGGAGGATCCCCCTAATGGTAACTCTTCTCACCCCGATGGACCTGTCCCTGAGCTATGGGTGCCCCGCTAGCACTACTACCTCTTGCCCGGCCCTGCTGGCTGGACTCCCTGACTCGTTTTCTTCCCTGCTGATGAAAGCGATGGTCCTGACATTGTATTAGGGAACAATTGCCACATCAGAATATGTGGCCAATGAAAGATTCCCTAACAGATGCTGATGAATCCTCCAAGTCAATCTATCCATAAAACTTTGGATTTTCTTCTCCTCCATCAGTATCTCATCTGTCACTAAATTCAGAAGATCGGTAAACTCTTCTGAATACTCAGCAACTTTCCTCCCTTCCTATTTGAGGTTCAACAGCTTATGCCTCAGCTTAGTCTGTACAGCGAAAAGGAAGTACTTGCGATTAAACAGCACCCAAAACACTCGAATAGTCAAGTTATCTCTCTCTTCCATAATGGTAGTGGACTCCCACCACTGTAGCGCTACCCCTACAAACTTAAAGGTGGAAAAAATCTACTTATTCACCTCCGTTCACTCATAGATCCTTAGGTGTCTCTATTTATCCTTCCTCAATTGGCTGGCCTTCACCATATCAAAACATTCAGCAAAATTTAGCGGATGTGCCTTTTGGAAGGCATCTCTTATGCATTCCCAAGTTGAAGGGAAATCGTGGACTGGTGCTAGAGCCACTGCTGGTGCCAGTGGTGGGGCCTGTTGTACCACGACTAATGCTGCATTCACCGCATATGCCATAATAGCGACAACTTTTGTAGCATTCATCCTACCCTGGGCCGTAGCTGGCTGAGGCTCGGGCTGTACATCCCTATTAGCTCACTGTACATGTCTAGGAGTCATCTGAAATAAGAGAGAATCTTTATAAGTACACAGTAATTATCTCGAATAGCTAAAGACATAGAATTCGTAATTAATAAATACATCAATCCTAAATATAAGACTTTATATCAAAGAAATCTTCGCGAAAAGCATATAAGTCGCACAAATCCAAAGGACTCTAGAACCTGATGCTCTGACACCACTTGTGACACCCTACCTAATTAAATACCCGGTGATCAATCCTTTATTAAATTAAATCAGAATATCTAGTTGGTTCAGATTATGCATCACTGTCGAATTTTTTTATTATTAAACACTAACCACCTAATATTTAAAAAGGTTCATGTCAAAATTTTATCTTTTAAAATATATAAAACTAGGTTACGACATAATTAAACATTCATCATTCACATAAATGTCATATGATAGTAAATAACTACAATAATAAATGAAACTAGAGAAAACATTTCCAGTCTAAATCCCAAATACAATAATCCAACAGAAATAAACCCAACAACTAAATGAAGTAAATAACTAAATCCAAAAATCTCTGAAAAGCTGAAGAGAAAAGAGGCAACATGCCTAAACTATTTAAATACTCAAAAGGAAGGAATGATAGACACAGAGGCCTCTACTGCCACAGTCTTGTAACTTCCACAGCAGCTATAGCTCGTCGAGTGAATGGAACTCCTATGCTTAGTCTCCCTGTGGCTGGGCACCTAAAATAATTTTACAAGAAAAAGAGATTTACAGAAAATGGGTCATATCCCGAGTTGAAAACAGTTTAAAAATTAGCAAGTGCTCAAAATGATTCTATAGCACACATATCAATCATGTTAGGTTATCGTACTCCATTGAGATGCTCACCTCTCATCTAATGTGCATGCCTAATGTTCCATCAAACCCTGTGAGTTTTTATTCCCATGATAACTAGTTCTTTCCCGTCTAACATCTAATCATAGCGAAATATCGTCCCCATGTATTTCCCTCACGATATATATAACACCTTTAATCAACTTATCTTTAACCTGGATAAGTGTGCTTTCAATTTAATATAGGCAAAGTGTTCACCAACTTAGTTCATTTCATGTTTCATTATTACACATGTCTACTTAATTCACATAGTAGATAGTATCAGAAGTACATATATACATACACTCTAATATATTCAATACTACACCCCGAGACACAGCTCAGGTGCATGCATGCTTTGTTATCATGTCTTGGTGCATCGCTAATTTCATAAAGGACTATAGGTTCAATCCCTCGCGAACCATCAAAACAAACACATATATTAGAGGAGAACAAAGTTCCAAGCCTATGGGATATGCACATACCTACGTACCCATACGATCGTCATCACTTTCATTCTCACAGATAGCCCGTACCTAGGTTCTGTGCTCTAGTGGTACAAATCAAAATCCCACCTGAAGGCTCCTAAAGGCATGATTGTCCACAACGTTCAACCTCATCTCGATAGCAAGCAGCGTAGGTAGGTCATACACATAATAGTTTAATTAGTAAGTATACACACAACTTATTATATTCATTAGGTATTCAAGCAACCTCAACTCCCGAATTTATATGTAGTGTCTTCATCTTTACTACCCAAAAAACTTTAATTGTACGATTTACCTCTCTATCGTATATGCTCTTTAAGGTTCTCTCATTCCAACCCGTTCCCTTAGTATTTACACAATTCCTTTCCCTATCAAATTATTAAAAGAGGTTACTTTAAAATAGCATAGGTCATATTCTCTCACTTAAAGGAACCTATAAGGTTTTTTTAACTCATTTGGGCAAATATTGGAATTTTTGAAATCTCATTAGAACCTGGGGATTCTCGTTCGAACGAGGTCGTTCGAACTACTTTCTCACTTTGAACGAACTCTAATTTTTATTTGGTAATCTCATTAGAATTCTTGTTCGAATTCTCGTTCGAATGAGGTCGTTCGAACAACCTGGGCAGGTATTCGAACGAGAATTCAGGGTTCGTCCATGTTCTCCCAAAAGTTATGTTTTTCCAATTTTTTCAACACAAAATCACTTCAAAACTCATTTTAATCCAAATCAACAACTCTAAACCTTATCCCCTGGTATTAGAACACTTTCCCATCAGTTTTTAACATCAAATCCCTAAAATTATAGCATGAATTTCAATAAATTTCTCAAATCTTTAACAAGCCCTGATTTCACACGACCTCCATTAATAACAGTTTAATTCCAGATTTAATTTCATGAAATCAACATATAAAACCCAAATTTATGATTCCCATAATGTCGCTATTCAACTACATGCATACCTATACTCCCAATTAAATATTACTACCCAATTTCTATCCTAAATTCGTAATATCATGGTTATTTATCAACTACATTAACATGAATTATATATCCTCTAAAAAATCAGCAAGATAAACACTTACCTTTTATGAAGTTCTGATTCGCTGGATGAAATCGGTATAGGTGTGATCCTCTCTTCACAATCTATTCATTGGTGTAATTTTTTGTGTGAGAGCTTGAGTCTTTCCCCTTTGGCTCGTATGGGGTTTTTCTTCTTCCGCTTTGGTTCTACTTCTCTCTCACGTTGGTTTACAAACTCATAGGTGGTCTATTACCCACGGACTCTTCCTTATTAGTTTTCTATTTTCGTCCATTTTAATTTTCAAAAATCTCAAAAGACTAAAATACCCCTCTGGGACTAAATTTCCCCGAAACCCAAATAAAACACTCGAGTAGAGTTTTCTGACTATTTCGACCCTTCGGAACTCATTGGCGCACTCGAAATGGTCATACGAGTTACTTAAAAATAAATTTTCTTTTTAATCCAATAAAGTAATATCGATACGACTCACATGCACGTCCCAACTAAGTATATTGTAACTACCGTATTTTTCATCATCAACCATAATAATATTTTCTTAATCATATATTACGTTACTCACTAAGCAATATTCAACATAATTATCATCAATAAATACTAACTCTCATCATGCTAGTAGTTATTACATTTAAATCCGGATTAAATATAAATCAATTTTCTCGATTTAATTTAATTAATCCTAATTCCATAGTTAAAATAAAATCCCTAAAAAATACATTGTATTACATGCGGTATGTTCGTACATGTTACATTGATCCCGTGCGAGGTGCTCGTGCCTGTTACAAGATCGTGTTGTCGCTATTTTATGTTTTCACCCCTTGACGCCATGTTTTAAAACACAAAACCAATTTTTACAAATTCTAATCATATACTCCAACCATGAGTTCCTTGACTACGTTGTTGGTTCGTACGAGTTTCATTGGTCCCATACGAGGTGCTCATGCCTCTTACGGGATCATTTTGCGGTTATTTTACATTTTCACCCTTTGACGCCATTTATAAGGCCTAAGTCTATTTTTTTTCAAATTCTCATCGTATACTCAAATCGGGAGTCCGGTGACTACGTGGTCGGTTTGTAGGAGTTACATTGGAACCGTGCGAGGTTCCCGTTCCTCTTTTTGGATCGTTTTGTCTCTATTTTATGTTTTCTACCTTTGGCATCATGTTTTAAAACCTAAGTCCAATTTTTAAAAATTCTAGTCGTATACTCAAACTTTGTGTCCGGTGACTACGTGGTTGGTTCGTACGAGTTACATTGGTCCTGTACGAGGTGCTCTTGCCTCTAACAGGATCATTTTATGGTTATTTTATGTTTTTACCCTTTAAGGCCACGTTTTAAATATTAATTCTAATTTTTTCAAATTCTCATTGTATAGTCAAATCGGGAGTCCGGTGACTACGAGGCAGGTTCGTATGAGTTACATTAGTCCCGTGAGAGTTGTACATGCCTTTTACGGGATCGTTTTGTTGTAGTTTTACATTTTCACTATGTTTTATAGTCCAAGTCGAAACTCTTGCTAATTCTCGCCGTATACTTTAATCGGGAGTCCGGTGACTACATGGTCAGTTCGCATGAGTTACATTGCTCCTGTGCAAGGATCTCATGCCTCTTACGGGACCATTTTGGAGTTGGTTTACGTTTTCTCCCTTTGACGCCACATTTTAAAGCCTAAGTCTAATGTTGACAAATTCCCATCGTATACTCAAACTGGGAGTCCAATGACTATGCGGTCGGTTCGAACGAGTTAAATTAATCCCGTGTGAGGTTATCATGCCTCTTATGGGACCGTTTTGTGATGTTTTATGTTTTCACCCTTTGGCGCTATGTTTCTAAGCCAAAGTCTAAATTTTTCAATTTCTCATCGTATACTCAAATCGGGATTGCGGTGACAACCTGGTATTTTTGTATGAGTTACATTGGTACCACGCGAGGTGCCCATGCCTCTTATAGGACCATTTTGTGGATGTTTTATGTTTTCACCCTTTGACAACATTATTTTGAGCCTAAGTCTAAATTTTGTTATTTCCCGTTGTTTACTCAAATTGGGAGTCTGGTGACTACACAATCGGTTTGTATGAGTTATATTGGTGCCATACGAGATTCTCGTGCCTCTCACAGGACCATTTTTTTGTTGTTTTAAGTTTTCATCCTTTGACACCACATTTTTAATCCCCGTCCTTTGACGCCACTATGCTATCGGTTCATACAATTTACATTAGTCCCGTGCGAGGTGCTTGTTCCTCTTATAGGACTGTTTGTTGGATGTTTTATGTTTTCACCCTTTGTTGACATGCTATTAAGATTAAGTCTAAATTTTGTAAATTCTCGTCGTATACAGAAACCGCGAGTTCGGTGACTACACGGTCTGTTCATACGACTTAAATTAGTTCTGTACGGGGGGCTTGTGCCTCTAACGGGACCATTATGTGGTTGTTTTACGTTTCACCATTTGGCGCCATATTTTTAAGTCCAAGTCTAAATTTTTTAAAATTCTCGATGGATAGTCAATCCAGTTGTCTGGTGACTACGAGGTGGGTACGTACGAGTTACATTGGTCACGTGCGAGTTCCTCATGCCTCCTACAGGAGCATTTTGTAATTAACGTATATTTTCACCCTTTGACGGCAGGTTTTATACCCCAAGTCAAAATTCTTGTGAATTCGTGGCATATACTCAAACCGGAAGTTTGGTGTCTACGTGGTCGGTTCATACGAGTTATAGTGGTACCCTCTGAGGTGCTCATACCTCTTACATGATGCAATGTTGTAATGCCTATGTCTATTTTTTACAAATTCCCGTTGTATACTAAAATCGGGAGTCCAGTGACTACGTGGTCGATTCGTACGAGTAACATTGGTCCTGTACGAGGTGCTCGTACCTTTTATGAGACTGTTTGGTGGCTATTTTACATTTTCACTTTTTAACGCCATGTTTACAAGCCTAAGTCTTAATTTTTCAACATCCCGTCGTATACTCAAAGAGGGAGTCTGGTGACTGTGTGACTAATTCGTACGAGTTACATTAGTCCCGTGCAAGGCTCGTGCCTCTTACGGGACCATTTTGCGACCATTTTACATTTACACCCTTTGATGCCATGTTTTAATGCCTAAGTCAAATTTTTCCAAATTCTCATTCTATACTCAAACCGTGACTCCACTGACTAGTTGGTTGGTTCGTACTAGTTACACTTGTACCATATGAGGTTCTCATGCCTCTTACAGGACATTTTTGTGGTTATTTTATGTTTTCACCCTTTGACGCCATGTTTTAATGTCTTATTCTAATGTATGCAAATTCTCATTGTACACTCAAACCAGGAGCCCCGTGATTACGCGATCGGTGCGTACGAGTTACATTAGTCCCGTGTGAGGTGCTTGTTCCCCTTATGGGAACATTTTGTGTATGTTTTTATGTTTTTCCCCTTTAACGACATGTTTTTAAGATTAAGTCTTAATTTTTCAATTTCCCATCATAAACTCAATCTGAGAGTTCGATGACTATGCGATCGGTTCGTACATGTTACATTAATACTGGGCGAGGTGCGCGTGCCTCTTACAAGAATGTTTTTTCCCTGCTTAATGTTTTCACCCGTTGATGTCATATTTTTAAGCTTAAGTCTAATTTTTCGTAAATTCTTATCGTATACTCAAATCTAGAGTTTGGTGGCTATGTGGTCGGTTCATACGAGTTACATTGGTATTGTGCGAGGTGCCCATGCCTCTTACGAGACCCTTTTTTGTTTTTTTCTATTTTCACCCTTTGACGACATTGTTTTAAGCCTAAGTCTAAATTTTTCAATTTTCTGTCATATACTCAAACCCGGTGTCCGGTGAATACATGATCGATTTGAACGAATTATATTGGTCCATTGTGAGGCGCTCATGTCTCTCACTGCACCGTGTTGTTCTTGTTTTATGTTTTAACCCTTTGATGCCATTCTTTTAAGACTAATTCTAATTTATGAAAATACTCGTCGTACACTCAAACCGGGAGTCTAGTGATTACGAAATCGGTTCATACAAGTTATATTGGTCCCATGGAGGTGCTAGTTCCTCTTATAGGACCATTTTGTGGATATTTTATGTTTTCAATGTTTGATGACATGTTTTTAAGATCAATTCTAAAATTTTAAAATTCCCGTCATATACACAAACCGCGATTCAGGTGACTATGCAGTATGTTCGTACCAGTTACATTTGTCACGTGCAAGGTGCTCGTGCCTCGTATAGGACCATTATGTGGTTATTTTTTGTTTTCACCCTTTGACGCCATATTTTTAAGTCTAAGTCTAAATTTTTGAAAATTCTCGTCATATAGTCAAAACGACAGACCGGTGTCTTTGAGGTGGGTTTGTACGAGTTAGATTGGTCCCGTGCGAGTTGCACATGCCTCTTACAGGATAGTTTTATTGTTGTTTTAAATTTTCACCCTTTGACGGCATGTTTTATCGCCCAAGTCAAAATTATTGCAAATTCTCATCGTATACTCAATCCGAGTATCTGGTGACCGTGTGGTCGGTTCGTATGAGTCATTTTGGTCCCTTGCATGGTGCTCGTACCTCTTACGAGACCATTTTGTTACTTTTTTATGTTTTCACCCTTTGAAGCAATGTTATAATGCCTATGTCTAATTTTTTGAAATTCCCAATGTATACTAAAATCGTGAGTCTGGTGACTACGCGGTTGTTCGTACGAGTTACATTGGTTCTGTGCGAGGTTCTCGGACCTCTTATGGGACCATTTTGTAGTTGTTTTAGATTTTCACCCTTTAACGCCATATTTTTAAGCTTAAGTCTTAATTTTGCTATTTCCCGTCGTATACTCAAATTGGAGTCCGGTGGCTGCGCGGTCGGTTCGTACGATTTATGGTAGTCTCGTGTGAGGTACTCCTGCCTCTTACGGGACCATTTTGCAATTGTTTTACATTTTCACCCTTTGATTCCATGTTTTAAAGCCTAAGTCTTGTTTTTACAAATTCATGTCATATAATCAAACTGGGAGTCCGTGGACTAGGCGGTCGGTTCGTACGAGTTACATTAATACCGTGCGAGGTGCCCATGCCTATTATGGGATCGTTTGTGGAGATTTTATATTTTCACCCTTTGAGATCATTGTTTAAATCCCAATTCTGAATTTTGGAATTTTCCATCATATACTCAAATCGCGAGTCTGGTGACTACACGATCGGTTCGAACGAGTTATATTGGTCCCTTACAATGTGCTCGTTCCTCTTACGGGAACTCTTTGTGTTTTTTTAATGTTTTCACCATTTGACCCCATGCTTTTAAGTCTCATTCTAATTTATGAAAACTCTCATTGTACACTCAAACCGGGAGTTTCGCGGCTACGCGATCAGTTCTGACGAGTTACATTGGTCCCTTGCAAGGTGGCCATTCCTCTAACAGGACCGTTTTGTGGATGGTTTATGTTTTCACCCTTTAACGACATGTTTTTAAGCTTAAGACTTAATTTTGCAATTGCTTGTCGTGTACTCAAATAGGTAGTCTGATGGCTGCACGATCGGTTCGTACGAGTTACATTAGTTCCGTACGAGGTGCTCGTGCCTATTACGGGACCATTTTGAGGTTGTTTTACATTTTCACCCTTTGATGTCATGTTTTAAAGGCTGAGTCTAATTTTTACAAATTCATGTCGTAGACTTCAACCGAGAGTCTAGTGACTAGGCGATCGATTTGTATGAGTTATAATGATACCATGCGAGGTGACTCCAACTCTTACGGGACCGTTTTGTGTCTGTTTTATGTTTTCACCCATTGATGGCATTATTTTAAGCCTATGTCAAAATTTTGTAATTTTCCATCATATATTCAAATCGGGTGTCTAGTGACTACACGATCAGTTCGAACAAGTTATATTGGTCCCACGCTTTTTACTGGACCGTTTTATAGTTATTTTATGTTTTCACCCTTTGACACCATGTTTTAAAGCCTCATTCTAATTTATGCAAATTATCATCGTACACTCAAATCGGGAGTCCCGTGACTACATGATTGGTTCGTACTAGTTACATTGGTCCTATGCGAGGTCATCGCTCCTCTTACGGGACCATTTTGTGGATGTTTTTATGTTTTTACCCTTTGACAACATATTTTTAAGCATAAGTCTAAATTTTTGAATCCCATCATAAACTCAAATCGGGAGTTCGGTGACTACGCGATCGGTTCGTACGTGTTACATTGATCCTGTGTGGGTGCACGTGCCTCTTAAAGGTACATTTTGTTCCTGCTCTACGTTTTCATCCATTGATGACATGTTTTCAAGATTAAGTCTAAATGTTTGTAAATTCTTGTCGTATACTCAAATAGGGAATCCAGTGGCTACGTGGTCGACTCGTACGAGTTACATGGGTATTGTGCGAGGTGCCCACGCCTCTTATGTGGACGTTTTGTGGTTGTTTTTGTCACCCTTTGACGCCATTATTTTAAGCCTAAGTCTAAATTTTGAAATTTCCTGTCGTACACTCAAACCGGGAGTCCGGTGACTGCCCGATCAGTTTGAATCAGTTATATTGGTCCCGTGTGAGGTGCTCGCGCCTCTCATTGGACGGTTTTATGGTTGTTTTATGTTTTCACCCTTTGACACCATGTTTATAAGCCTTATTCTAATTTCTAAAAATACTCGCCATACCCTTAAATCGGGAGTCTTGTGACTACGCGATTGGTTCATACGAGTTATCTTGGTCCCGTGGAGGTACTAAGTCCTCTTACGGGACCTTTTTTAGATAATTTATGTTTTCAACCTTTGACAACATAATTTTAAGATTAAGTCTAAATTTTTCAAAATCACGTCGTATACATAAACAGGGATTCCGGTGACTACGCAGTCTATTCTTACATGTTACATTAGTCATGTGTGAGGTGCTCATGCCTCTTACGGGACCATTCTGTGGTTGTTTTATGTTTTCACCCTTTAACGCCATATTTTTAAGTCTAAGCCTAATTTTTTGCAATTTCTCTAGTAGTCGAAATGGCAGACCGGTGACTTTGAGGTGGGATCATACGAGTTACTTTGGTCCCGTACGAGTTGCTCATGCCTATTACGGGACCGTTTTGTTGTTGTTTTACGTTTTCACCCTTTGACGGCATGTTTTATCTCCCAAGTAAGAATTATTTCAAATTCTTGTCATACACTCAATCCGAGTACGTGGTCAGTTCATACGAGTCATTTTGGTCCCTTACGACATGTTCGTCCCTCTTACGGGACCGTTTTGTTGCTTTTTATGTTTTCACCCTTTGAAGCAATGTTATAATGCCTATGTTTAATTTTTTCAAATTCCCATCGTATACTAAAATCGGGAGTCCGGTGACTACGCGGTTGGTTCATATGAGTTACAATGGTACCGTGTGAGGTGCCCATGCATCTTATGGGACCATTTTGTGGTTGTTTTATGTTTTCACCCTTTAACGACATTATTTTAAGCCAATGTCTAAATTTTGCAATTTCTCATCGTATACTCAAACCGGGAATTTGGTGACTACATGATTGGCTTGGAGGAGTTATATTGGTCATGTGCGAGGTGCTCGTGCCTCTTACGGGACCGTTTTGGGGCTGTTTTAGATTTTCACCCTTTAACGCCATCTTTTTAATTTTAAGTATTAATTTTGCTATTTCCCATCGTATACTCAAACAGGAGTCCGGTAACTGGGTGGTCGGTTCATACGACTTACATTAGTCCAGTGCGAGGTGCTCATGCCTCTTACAGGACCATTTTGCGGTTGTTTTACGTTTTCACCCTTTGATGTCATGTTTTGAAGCCCGAGTCTAATTTTTACAAATTCCTATCGTAGACTCCAACCGAGAGTCTGGTGACTAGGCGATCGGCTATTATGAGTTACAATGATACCGTGCGAGGTGCCCATGAATCTTATGGGATCGTTTTGTGTCTCTTTTATATTTTCATTCTTTGACAGCATTGTTTTAAATCGAAGTCTAAATTTTGTTATTTCCCATCGTATACTCAATCCGGGAGTTCGGTGACTACACGATCGATTCGAACAAGTTATATTGGTCCCGTGCTTCTTGCAGGACCGTTTCGTGGTTATTTTATGTTTTCACCCTTTGACGACATGTTTTAAAGCTTCATTTTAATTTATGCAAATTCTCACCGTACACTCAAACCGGGAGTTCCGTGACTATGCGATTGATTCTTACGAGTTATATTGGTCCTGTTTGATGTGCTCGCTCCTCTTACAGGACCATTTGTGGACGTTTTTATATTTTTACACTTTGATGACATGTTTTTAGGGTTAAGTCTTAGTTTTTCAATTTCCCATCGTATACTCCAATCCGGAGTCCGATGACTACACGGTCGGTTCGTACGTGTTACATTGATCCCGTTCGAGGTGCGCGTGCCTCTTATGGGAACATCTTCTGCCTGCGTTATGTTTTCACCTGTTGACGGCTTTTTTTAGATTAAGTCTAAATTTTTATAAATTCTTGTCGTATACTCAAATCGGGAGTTCGGTGGCTACGCGGTCGGTTCGTACGTGTTACATTAGTATTGTGCGAGGTGCCCATGCCTCTTATGGGACCATTTTGTGGTTGTTGTTTTTCAGCCATGTTTTAAATCCTAGGTTTAATTTTCACAAATTCTTATCGTATAACTAAACCGGGTGTCTATTGACTAGGCGATCGGTTCGTATGAGTTACATTAGTACTGTGAGATGGGATTATTTTGTGGTTGTTTCTTGTTTTCGCCATTTGAGATTATTGTTTTAATACCAATTTTGTATTTTGCAATTTTCCATCATTTACTTAATCTGGGAGTCCAGTCACTACACGATCGGTTCGAAGGAGTTATAATGGTCATGTGCATGGTGCTCGTGCCTCTTATAGGACCACTTTGTGGTTTTTTAATGTTTTCACCCTTTGATGCCATGCTTTTAAGCCTCATTCTAGTTTATTAAAATTCTCACCGTACACCAAAATCGGGAGTTCCTCCACTACACGATCGGTTCATACGAGTTACATTGGTCCTTTGCTAGGTGCCCATTCCTCTTACGAGCCCGTTTTGTGGATGTTTTATGTTTTCACCCTTTGACGACATGTTTTTAAGTAGAAATCTTAATTTTCAAATCTCCCATCGTATACTTAAACAAGCACTTCGGTGACTGCGCGGTCGATTCGTAAGAGTTACGTTTGTCCTGTGGGAGGTGCTCGTGCCTCTTACGGGACCATTTTGCGATTATTTTATGATTTCCCCCTTTGATGCCATGTTTTAAAGCCTGAGTCAACTTCTACAAATTCCTGTCGTAGACTCCAACCAAGAGTTTGATGAATAGGTAGTCGATTCTTATGAGTTACAATGATACTGTACGAGGTCCCCGTGACACTTGTGGGACCGTTTTGTGGTTGTTTTGTATTTTCACCCTGTGACGACATTGTTTTAAGCGTAAGTCTCAATTTTGTAATTTCCCATCGTATACTCAAATCGGGAGTCCGGTGACTACACGGTCGGTTCGAATGACTTATATTGGTCGCTTGCTTCTTGCAGGACCGTTTTATGGTTATTTTTTGTTTTCACCATTTGACGTCATGTTTTAAAGCCTTATTCTAATTTGTGCAAATTCTCATCGTACACTCAAATCGGGAGCCCCGTCACTATGTGATCAGTTCCTACGCGTTACATTGGTCCCGTGCGAGGTGATCGTTCCTCTTATGGGACCATTTTCTGGATGTTTTATGTTTCTACCCATTGACGACGTGTTTTTAAGATAATTATTAATTTTGCAATTTCCCATCTTATACACAAACCGGATGTCCGGTGATTCATGATCCGTTCGAACGAGTTATATTGGTTCCATGCTTCGTACAGGAGCATTTTGTGGTTGTTTTATGTTTTCACCCTTTGACGCCATGTTTTAAAGCCTAATTCTAATTTATACAAATTCTCATCGTACACTCAACCCGGGAGCCCCGTGACTATGCGATCAGTTCGTATGATTTACATTGTCACGTGCTAGGTGCTCGTTCTTCCTACGGGACCATTTTGTGTTTTTTTTTTGTTTTCATTCTCTAATGCCATGTTTTAAAGCCTAAGTCTAATTTTTATAAATTCCTGTCGTATAACCAAATTGGGAGTCCATTCCCTAGGCGATCAGTTCGTGTGACTTACATTAGTACCGTGCGAGGTGCCCATGCCTCTTCTGGGATCATTTTGTGGTTGTTTTTCTTTTCACCCTTTGAGATCATTATTTTAATCCCATGTTTGTATTTTACAATTTTCCATCGCCTCAAACTGGTAGTCCCGTGACTACACGATCAGATCGAACGAATTATACTGGTCATGTGCAAGTTGCTCGTGCCTCTTACAGGACCACTTTGTGATTTTTTTTATGTTTTCACCTTTGACGCCATGCTTTTAAGCCTCATTCAAATTTATGAAAATTCTCACCGTACACCAAAACCGAGAGTCCCGAGACTACGCGATCGGTTCATACGAGTTACATTGGTCGCTTGCAAGGTGACCATTCCTCTTACAATTTCTATTTTTTGGATATTTTATGTTTTTACCCTTTGACGACATATTTTTAAGTTGAAGTCTTAATTTTGCAATTTCCCATCATATACCTAAACAGGCAGTCCGGTGACTACGTGGTCGGGTCTACGAGTTACATTAGTCCCGTGGGAAGTGCTTGTGCCTCATACAGGACCGTTTTGAGATTATGTTACATTTTCACCCTTTGATGCCATGTTTTAAAGCCTGAGTCTAATTTTTACAAATTCTCGCTGTAGACTCCAATCGAGAGTCTTGTGACTAGGCAGTCGGTTCGTGTGAGTTACAATGATACCGTGCGAGGTGCCAAAGACTCTTTTGGGACGTTTCCTGGTTGTTTTATGTTTTCACCCTTTGACGGCATTATTTTAATCCTATGTTTAAATTTTGTAATTTCCCATCGTATACTCAAATCGGGAGTCAAATGAATACACGATCGGTTCGAACGAGTTATATTGGTCCCGTGCTTCTTGCAGGACGATTTTGTGGTTATTTTATGTTTTCACCCTTTGACACCATGTTTTAAAGCCTCATTCTAATTTATGCAAATCTCGTCGTACACTCAAACTGAGCTCCCCGCGACTAGGCGATCAGTTTGTATGAGTTATATTGGTCCCATGTAAGATTCTTGTTCCTCTTATGGCACGGTTTTGTGGATGCTTTATGTTTTTACCCTTTAATGATATATTTTTAAGGTTATGTCTTAATTTTTCAATTTCTCATTGTATATTCAAACCGGAAGTTCGGTGACTACACGATCATTTCGAACGAGATATATTGGTCCCATGATTCTTACAGGACCGTTTTGTGTTTTTTTTATTTTCACCCTTTGACGCCATGTTTTAAAGCCTAAGTCAAATTTTTACAAATTCCCATTGTATACTAAAATCGGGAGTCCGGTGACTAGGCGGTTGGTTCGTACTAGTTACATTGGTACCGTTTGAGGTGCTCATGCCTCTTTTGGGAACGTTTTGGGGATGCTTTATGTTTTCACCCCTTGAGGGCATGTTTTTAAGACAAAATCTATTTTTTTTAAATTTTCATTGTATTCTCAAACTGGGAGTCCGATTACTATGATGTCAGTTTGTACGAGTTACTTGGTCCCATGCGAGGTGATTGCACCTCTTATAGGACTGTTTTGTGGTTGTTTTATGTTTTCACCCTTTGACATCATGATTTTAAGCCTAAGTCTAAATTTTCCAAATCCTCGTCGTATACTCAAACCGGGAGTCCGGTGACTATGCAGTCGGTTCGTACATGTTGCATTGATCGTGTGTGAGATGCACATGCCTCTTACGGGAATGTTTTGTGCCTACTTTACATTTTCACCTGTTGACGGCATGTTTTTAAGTTTAAGTCTTAATTTTTTTATATTCTAATTGTATACTCAAATCGGGAGTTCGGTGGCTACGTGGTCGGTTCGTACGAGTTACATTGGTAGTGTATGAGGTGCCCGTGCCTCTTACGGAACAATTTTGTTGATGTTCCATATTTTCACCCTTTAATGCCATTTTTTTAAGTCCAAGTCTATTTTTTTGCAAATTACCGCCATATACTCAAACCGGGAGTCTGGTGACTACGTGATCGACTCGTACGAGTTACGTTGATCCCGTGCGAGGTGCTCATATTTTTTACAATACCATTTTGTGGTTCTTTTACTTTTTCACTCTTTAACACCATGTTTTTAAGCTTAAGTCGTAATTTTGCAATATCCTGTTGTAAAATCAAATAGGGAGTTCAGTGACTGCTCAGTCGGTTCTTATGAGTTACATCAGTCCCGTGTGAGTTGCTCGTGTCCATTACGGGACCATTTTGTCACTGTTTTACGTTTTCCCCATGTGTAATTTCAGTAGGTACTCATTTATTTTTCAACGTAACTTCCTTACAATTTTCACCCCTTAAACACACGTCCCCATTGTTCCTTAAGTGTAAAACACCTCCGTTAAATATTAATCTCGTCTTACATTAAGAGTTTCATTTTTATAAAGTCCTACTGGTCTTCTTTACCCCCCAAAATATTCTAACAATAGTGTGCAAGAATTTCTATTCATTTAAGTTTGGAACCAACTATTTAAAAAGGGGAATTTGAGTTTTCCAAGAGGGGTCGATCGATAGATGGCAGGTGCTCAATCGATCGATGCGTCGATTGATAGATGCTCCTGGGTCGATCGATCGATCAAGCAGGTGTGACGAAATTGCAGAATTTCCAGTTGCGGGTTTCTTCTTCCAAAATCATTCAAACCAATATATTTGACTTCCAAACTCTCAACAATTTGTACTACAAGTGTTATATCCTCAAATAAGTGGTATTCTACATAAGACATGAAAATTTTCATCATGTATAACAAATTAAAAGGGGCACAATCCATAAAAATATCAAGAACCCTAATATTTTCTTTGTTTAGTTTCTTCCCATTCTTTTCCCAGATTTCATACTCCTAATTTACTGCAATTTCGTGGTTCAACCTCTACATGTGTATATGATTTCCAGAATATGTCCTTTACCTCTACAACATGCAATTTAGAGTCTCCCATACATGCTTTCTTTCATGAAAACTAGTCCTAATCAACCCTAGACTAACATCATTAAAGCATTAACTGAATTAGAGAAAGATAGATACTTGCCTGGGAACTCTTGGCTCAGATTAGTGGATAAGATTGGTGTGGTTGCGACCTCGTTGCGCGATCCAAAGTTTGACGGCGATGCAAACAGTGGAGTTCTTGGCCTTTAGGTCCTTGGAAAGCTTCTCCTCTTCCCTTAGAATGGCCGTCTTAGGTTTTTGGTTGTTCTAACCCTATAAGACAACTCCTATTATCTGATATACTCTTAGAAATTTCGTGGGTTTTCATGCCCAAAAATGTAAAATGTCTAAAACGCCCTCCTGGGGTGTTAATTAGGCCTAAAAACTCGTCGAGACCCAAACTAAACCCCCAGGTACATTATTTTGACTATCTCGACCCTTCCGGACACATTGACGCACTCAAAATGACAATACAGGTGACTTATAATTTATTCACTTTTAACAGTTCTAATTTAATCATGACACGACACAAGCGCGTCCCGATAAATTTCCAAAATTATCAAATTAGATTCTCCTGATAATTTTACTAAATACTATTACACCTCTTACTTTACCCGTAAAGTAATTTACAACACAACTCCAATAATTACTAACTCTCATCACACTAGTAAGTATTTAAATGATTTTCTGGATTAATATTAAATTAATATCTCTAATTAAATTTAATAAATCCCCAAAATTAAAAGTCATAAAAATACGGGCTATTACATACTTCCCCCCTAATAACGGAATTTCGTCCCGAAATTTGAAAAAATAAGGTGTACCTGGTAGGAATAACTCTGGGTACTTCTCACGCATGTCTGCCTCACGCTCCCAAGTGGATTCCTCCACATTATGATGCTCCCACTGGACCCGTACAAGTGGGACTACTTTCGACCTCAATCTCCTTTCGCTATGGTCTAGAATATCCACTGGCCTCTCCTCGTAAGAGCTATCAGGTTGTAAGTCAATCTACTCAATCACAATGTGGGTGTGGGCCAGTCATCCCGAAGGTATCATCTCAACGACGAGATGTGGAATACATCGTGAATGCGGTGTAAATGCTCTGGCAGTCCTAATCTATATGCTACCGGATCAATCCTCTCGATAATGGGAAATGGTCCCATGTACCTCAAGTCCAGTTTCCCTTTCTTTCTAAACCTCATCACTCCTTTCATAGGAGATACACGTAGTAATACTTGGTCCCCCACATTAAATTCTCGGAAGAACCGTTTTGCATCGACGTAGCTTTTTTGCCTGTCCTGAGCTACCCGAATACGACTCCTAATAATCTCAATCCTAGCGGAGGTTTCCTGAATCACCTCTGGTCCGAGCAACTTGTTGTCCCCCACCTCTAACCAATAAGTGGGAGAACGACAAGGCCTTCCATACAATGCCTCAAACGGAGCCATGCCAATCGTGAACTGATAAGAGTTATTATAATCAAACTCCACCAGTGGAATATGTGTCTCCCAACCTCCCCCAAAATCAAGGACACACATGCATAGCATATCCTCCAACATCTGATTGGTATGATCTATTTGTCCATCTGTCTGTGGGTGATAAGCTAAACTCAACCTCAACTCTGTACCCATGGCCTCCTGAAAACTCTCCCAGAAACGCGACACGAAAATCTTGTCTCTATCTGACACAATATCCAGGGGCACCCCATGTAATCTAACAATCTCAGCAATGAACAACTGAGGGTATTGGCCCGTGGTATAGTCTGTCCGTACCGGCAAAAAATGAGCCACCTTGGTCAAATGGTCCACAATCACGCAGATGGAGTCGTGGCCCCGCTGGGATGTAGGCAACCCAGTAATAAAATTCATGGAAATACTTTCCCACTTCCACGTGGGTATTTCAAACGGCTGAAGCAACCCCGATGGTTTTTGGTGGTCCACCTTCACCATCTGGTAAGTAGAACACTTGGACACGAACTCATTAATGTCCTTCTTCATCCCACTCCACCAGTATTGTCGTCTCATATCCTGGTACATCTTATCTCCCTCAGGATGCACCATAAATCGGGACCCATGAGACTAGGTCATCACTGCACGACGTAAGTCTTCCCCTTCTGGGACCACCAATCTCCCATTAAACCTTAAACCTCCATCGAAACTAATTGAAAAGGACTCCGCACCCTCGACTAAAAGTCGTACAATTTTCTCCTGGCAAAATGAGTTTTCTGTCTATGCCTGTATTACTCTCGTAACAATCTCGGGTGTCATTGTCATGATAGATATGAAGGAATATGCTACTGCATCCTGGTGACCCAACTCTTTCCACTTTGCTTTCCAGACATCTTTTACATCGTCTATCGATTTATGTCTCAACGCATCAGCAACCACGTTGGCCTTCCCCGGATGGTACTGTATGTCGAACTGATAGTCCTTCAAAAACTCTAACCACCTGCACTGACGCATATTAAGCTCTCGCTGAGTGAACAGGTATTGCAGTGACTTATGGTCTGTGAACAAATGAAAATTTTCCCCCAATAAATAGTGTCTGCATATCCTCAAAGAAAAGACGACCGCTGCTAACTGTAATACCCCGTATTTTTATGTTACATTAATTTGGAGATTTATTAAATTTAATGTGAATTAATTATTTAATATAAATCCAGAAATTAATTATTTTATAATTATTAACGTGATGAGAGTTAGTAATTATGGGAAATTTGTTGAATATTACTCATGAGCAAAGTAATATATAATATTGGTTATATTAAATGTCATGAGTGAATAAAATGACAATTTTGGAAATTTGAGTCGGGACGCGCCCGTGTCGCGTCGGGACTAAATATTGATGAATAAAAGTGAATATATTATAAGTTATTCGTATGGTCATTTTGAGTGCGCCAAAGTGTCCGAAAGGGTCGAGATAGTCCGAAAAGTGTACTTGGGGGTTTAGTTTGAGTCTCGGGGCATTTTTAGGCCTATTTAACACCCCGGGAGGGCATTTTGGATATTTTACATTTTTGGGTAATTAAACCCACGAAATTTCAAGGGATATATCAGATGTCTAAGGTTTCCCTCTAGGGTTAAAACAACCAAATACAAGTGACGGCCATAGGAGAGGGAAGGAGAGAGCTTCCAAAGCAATCCAAGGCCAAAAAGTCACACGTTTGCACCGCCACCACCACCAACGCGTAGATCGCGCGACGGGGAACGCAACCATACCAAATTCTTCATCAAACCAGAACTCTGAAAATCCCAGACAAGTGTTTATCTTGCTTATTTTCGTTAATGCATCACTCATGTTAGTCTAGGGATGATTAGGATGAGTTTTATGGAAGAAAACCCAAATATGAGATAGGAAATCGTATGTAGTAATGATTAGAATGTAAATATGGAAACCCCTTCACATGTAGAGGATTAAACCATGAAATTATGATGTTTTAGAAGAAGAAAATTATGGAAAAGATTGATTAAAACCATGTTAAAGAGATTCTAGGGTTCTTGAGATTTTTATGAAGTTTTTGCCTATAAATCCATGATTAATGACGGAAATCTACAGGCTTTACGTAGAAGATACATAAAATGAGATTATAATGTTAGTAGTGTAAATTTTTGGGCGATTGGGAATGAAAAGTTTGGATTTGGAGGAGGTTATGTGATAGAACCCGTAACTGATTAACTGCAGAATTTGCCATACCTGTTTGATCGATCGATCGATCGAGCCAAGAGCTTCGATCGATCGAGCCCTAGACCTCGATCGATCGACCCCTTCTGGTAGACTCATATTTTCCCCTTTTTAAATTAGTTGAATTCAGTTTAATGAGAAATAATCCTTGGACACCGTTATTAAAATGTTTTGGGAGATAAAGAAGACCAGTAGGACTTATAAATAATTATGGGACCTTTAATGTAAGACAAGAGTTGTATTTTTGGGATATTTACATATAAGGGATGATGAAATTATGTATTAAGGGGAGATACGCGTAAGATGGTTACATTGGAAATTAGATGAGTACCTACTGAATTCTACACTTGGGAGGATAGAGTCCATGAGTATTACGTAGTAAGTTGGAAAAATCCCTCGAATCAAAGTAAGAAATGAACGGTTATACGTGAGAACTAAATAATGAGATATGAGGATAAATGTCGTAATTATGGGATTTGAGATGTACCTAAGTTGATATGGTAATATTAGTATAGTTATATGACTGTGTTTATGCATATACTATCTATGTGTGAAAATCGTGCCCGCGCTACTTGTTATCCCTGAGGTTAGCGCACTTGGACAGTCTTATCTCGATGGGACCTTTATGGGGGATATTGACTCGTACCCTAGAAGATAGATATCCTTGGTATAGGCTATCGAATCGATAGTTCAGACGGTCCTAAGAGACGTGGGGGCATGTGCTATCCTCTTAGAGACTTGGAATCTATGCTTCGCCTCAATATTGTTTGTGTATGTGTTAATACAGTTCGAGAGTGATTCCGAACTTGTATTTCCCTCAGTACGAGAGATACGGGGATTGGATAGCAGAGTATGCACGCACCATAATTTTTATGTGGGGCTCTGTTAGAATATATATATTATACGAGTATTTAATATATATATGAAATTCTGAAATTTGAAACTTCCTACTGTGCTATGGTAAGTAAGAAATGAATTTTGAATTTAAATTTGGAAAAGCTTGTTTTGAAAAAGTATAATATGACACTGGGAAACTTTATTAATAAATAAAGTTAAAATGAGAGCTTGTTTATTCACTATTACACCTCTTGCTTTACCCATAAAGTAATTTACAACACAGTTCCAATAATTACTAACTCTCGTCACGCTAGTAAGTATTTAAATGATTTTCCAGAATAATATTAAATTAATATCTCTAATTTAATTTAATAAATCCCCAAAATTAAAAATCATAAAAATACGAGGTATTACAGTCTAATTTTTTGCAAATTCTAATCCTATATTGAAAACGGCAGTCCGAGGACTTCGTGGTGGGTTCGTACGAGTTACATTTGTCCCGTACGAGTTGCTCATGCCTCTTACGAGACCTTTTTTTTGTTTTAGGTTTTTACCCTTTGACGGCATGTTGTATCGCTCAAGTGAAAATTATTGCACATTCTCGTCGTATACTCATTTTGAGTGTCCGGTGACTACGTGGTCGGTTCGTATGAGTCATTTTGGTCCCTTATGAGGTGCTTGTACCTCTTACGGGACCGTTTTGTTGCTTTTTTATGTTCTCGCCCTTTGACACAATGTTATAATGCCTATGTCTAATTTTTTCAAATTCTCGTCGTATATTAAAATCGGGATTCCAGTGACTATGTAGTTGGTTCATACGAGTTACATTGGTCCCGTGCGAGGTGCTCATGCCTCTTACGAGACCATTTTATGGCTGTTTCAGATTTTCACCCTTTAATGCCATATTTTAAAACATCTTTCTTAATTTTTCTATTTCCCATCGTATACTCAAATAGGAGTCTGGTGACTGCACGGTCGGTTTGTACGAGTTACATTAGTCCTGTGCGAGGTGCTCGTGCCTCTTACGGGACGATTTTGCATTTTTTTACGTTTTCACCCTTTGATGCCATGTTTTAAAGCCTAAGTCTAATTTTTATAATTTTTTGTCGTATAATCAAACTGGGAGTCCGTTGACTATGCGGTCAGTACGTACGAGTTACATTAGTATCGTGTGAGGTGTCCATGCCTCTTATGGGATCATTTTGTGGACGTTTCATGTTTTCATCCTTTGAGTTCATTGTTTTAATCCTAATTTTGAATTTTGCTAGTTTCCATCGTATTCTTAAATCGGGAGGTCGGTGACTACACAATCGATTCAAACTAGATATATTGGTCCCGTACAAGGTGCTCGTTCCTCTTACAGGACCGCTTTGTGTTTTTTTATGTTTTCACCTTTTGAGGCCATGCTTTTATGCCCCATTCTAATTTATGAAAATTCACATCGTACACTCAAACCGGGAGTCCCGCGACTACGCGATCGGTTCATATGACTTACATTGGTCCCTTGAAAAGTGCCCATTCCTGTTATGGGCCCGTTTTGTAGATGTTTTATATTTTTACCCTTTGACGTCATGTTTTAAAGCTCAAGTCTTAATTTTGCAATTTCTCGTCGTATACTCAAACAGGCAGTTCGCTGACTGCACGGTTGGTTCGTACGAGTTACATTAGTCCCGTGCGAGGTGATTGGGCCTCTTACGGGACCATTTGTGGTTATTTTATGTTTTCCTTTTGGTTCCATGTTTGAAAGCCTGAGTCTATTTTTTACAAATTCCTGTCCTAGACTCTAATCGAGAGTCTGGTGACTAGGATGTCGGTTCGTATGAGTTACAATGATACCGTAATAGGTGACCATGACTCTTATGGTACCTTTTTGCGGTTGTTTTATGTTTTCGCCCTTTGACGACATGTTTTTAAGTAGAAGTATTAATTTTGCAATTTCCCATCGTATACTCAAACTGGGAGTCCAGTGACTACGCAATCGGTTCGGAGGAGTTATATTGGTCCCATGCTACTTGCAGGACCATTTTATGGTTATTTTATGTTTTCACCCTTTTACGCCATGTTTTAAAGCGTCATTCTAATTTGCGTGAATTCTCATTGTACACTCAAATGAGAGCCCCGTGACTACGCGATTGGTTCGTACGAGTTACATTGGTCCTGTGCGAGGTGTTCGTTCCTCTTACGGGACCATTATGTGGTCGTTTTATGTTTTGACCCTTTCACCCTTTGATGGCATTGTTTTAAGCCTAAGTCTAAATTTTGTAATTTCCCATCGTATACTCAAATCGGGAGTCTAATGAATACACGATCAGTTCGAACGAGCTATATTGGTCCCGTTTTTCTTACATGATGATTTTGTGGTTATTTTATGTTTTCACCCTTTGACGCCATGTTTTAAAGTCTCATTCTAATTTATGCAAATTCACGTCGTACATTCAAACCGAGATCCCTGTGACTACGTGATCAGTTTGTATGAGTTACATGGTCCCATGCAAGATTCTTGTTCCTCTTACGGGGCCATTTTGTGGATGTTTTTTATTTTTACCCTTTGACGACCTGTTTTAAGGTTAAGTCTTAATTTTGCAATTTCCCATCGTATACTCAAACCGGAAGTTCGGTGATGACACGATCATTTTGAACGAGTTATATTGGTCCCATGATTCTTACAGGACCATTTTTTGTTTCACCCTTTGACGCCATGTTTTAAAGCCTAAGTCAAATTTTTACAAATTCCCATTGTATACTAAAACCGGGAGTCTGGTGACTAGGCGGTTGGTTCGTGCTAGTTACTTTGGTACCGTTTGAGGTGCTCATGCCTCTTTTGATATTGTTTTGGGGATGCTTTATGTTTTCACCCTTTGAGGGCATGTTATTAAGCCAAAGTCTAATTTTTTTAAAATTTTCATTGTATTCTCAAACTGGGAGTCCGATTACTATGAGGTCGATTTGTACGAGTTACTTGGTCCCATGTGGGGTGATCTTACCTATTATAGGACTATTTTGTGGTTGTTTTACGTTTTCACCCGTTGACATCATGATTTTAAGCCTAAGTCTAAATTTTGCAAATTCTCATCGTATACTCAAACCGGGAGTCCGATGACTATGCAGTCAGTTCGTACATATTGCATTGATCTTGCGGGAGATGCACATGCCTCTTACGGGAATGTTTTGTGCCTACTTTACATTTTCACCTATTGACGACATGTTTTAAGTTTAAGTCTTAATTTTTGTATATTCTTGTCGTATACTCAAATCGGGAGTCCGTTGGCTATGAGGTCGGTTCGTATAAGTTTCATTGGTAGTGTACGGGGTGCCCGTGCCTTTTACAGAACCGTTTTGTTATTTTTTAATGTTTTCACCCTTTGATGCCATGTTTTAAAGTCCAATTCTATTTTTTTGCACATTACCACCATATACTCAAACCGGGAGTTCGATGATTATGAGATTGATTCGTACGAGTTACGTTGATCCCGTGCGAGGTGCTCATATTTTTTAAAAGACCTTTTTTGGATGTTTTACTTTTTCACTATTTAACGCCATGTTTTTAAGCTTAAGTCGTAATTTTGCAATATCCTGTTGTAAAATCAAATAGGGAGTTCGGTGACTGCTCGTTCGGTTCGTAAGAGTTACATTAGTCCGCGTGCGTTGCTTGTGTTCGTTACGGGAGCATTTTTTCACGATTTTACATTTTCATACTTTGATAGCATGTTTTAGAGCCTAAGTCCAATTTTTACAAATTCCCCTCGTATATTCAAATTGGGAGTTCGGTGACTAGGCGGTCGATTCGTACAAGTTACATTGGTAGAGTACGAGGTGCCCATTCCTCTTATCGGAACTTTTTTATGGTTGTTTTTTGTTTTCACCCTTTGAATATATTATTTTAAGCCTATGTCTAAATTTTGCAATTTCCTATCATATACTTCAACTGGGAGTCCGGTTACTACACGATCGGTTTGAACGAGTTAAATTGGTCCCGTGCGAGGTTCTCGTGCCTCTCACTATATCGTTTTGTTGTTGTATTATGTTTTCACCCTTTGACGACATGTTTTTAAGACCCATTCTAATTTATTAAAATACTCATCGTACACTCAAATCGAGAGTCCGGTCACTACGTGATCAGTTCATACGATTTATCTTAGTCCCGTGGAGGTGTTCGTTCCTCTTACAAGACCGTTTTGTGGATATTTTCAGTTTTCAACCTTTGACTACATGTTTTTAAGATTAAGTCTAAATTTTGCAAATTCCTGTTGTATACGCAAACTTGGATTCTGGTGACTATGCGGTTTGTTTGTACGAGTTGCATTAGTCACGTTCTAGGTGCTCGTGCCTTTTACGGTACCGTTATGTGGTTGTTTCATGTTTTCACCCTTTGACGCCATATTTTTAAGTCTTAAGCCTATTTTTTTGTAAATTCTTGCCCTATATTAAAAACGATGGTCCGAGGACTTCGCGATGGGTACGTACGAGTTACACTGGTCCCATACAGTTGCTCATGCCTCTTACGGGACCTTTTTTGTTATTTTGGATTTTTACCCTTTGATGGCATGTTGTATCGCCCAAGTCAAAATTATTGCAATTTCTCGTCGTATACTCATTCCGAGTGTCCGATGACTACGTGGTCGGTTCGTATGAGCCATTTTGGTCCCTTGCGAGGTGCTTGTACCTCTTACGAGACCGTTTTTTTTATGTTCTCACCCTTTGACACAATGTTATAATGCATATCTCTAATTTTTTCAAATTCCCATCGTATATTAAAATCGGGAGTCCGGTGACTATGCGGTTCGTTCGTACGAGTTACATTGGTCCCGTGCCTCTTACGAGACCATTTTATGGGTGTTTTAGATTTTAACACCATAATGCCATATTTTAAAACTTATGTCTTAATTTTTCAATTTTCCATCGTATACTCAAATAGGAGTCCGATGACTGCACGGTCAGTTTGTACGAGTTACATTAGTCCCGTGCAAGGTGCTCGTGCCTCTTACGGGGCTATTTTAAAGTTGTTTTACGTTTTCACCCTTTGATGCCATGTTTTCAAAGCCTAAGTCTAATTTTTACAAATTTTTGTCGTATAATCATATCGGGAGTCCATTGACTACGTGGTCAGTTCGTACGAGTTATATTAGTACTGTGTGAGGTGTTCATGCCTCTTAGGGGATCATTTTGTGGCTGTTTCATGTTTTCATCCTTTGAGTTCATTGTTTTAATCCTAATTTTGAATTTTGCTAGTTTCCATCGTATACTTAAATCTAGGGCTCGGTGACTACACAATCGATTCGAACTAGTTATATATGTCCCGTGCAAGGTGCTCGTTCCTCTTACGGGACAACTTTGTGTTTTTTTATGTTTTCACCCTTTGAGACCATGCTTTTAAGCCTCATTCTAATTTATGAAAATTCACGTCGTACACTCAAACTGGGATTCCCACGACTATGCAATTGGTTCATATCAGTTACATTGGTCCCTTGCAAATTGCTCATTCCTCTTACGAGCCCGTTTTGTGGATGTTTTATATTTTTACTCGTTGACGTCATGTTTTAAAGATCAAGTCTTAATTTTGCAATTTCTCGTCGTATACTCAAACAAGCAGTCCATTGACTGTGCCGTCGGTTCATATGAGTTACATTAGTCTCGTGCGTGGTGCTTGTGCCTCTTACGGGGCCATTTTGTGGTTGTTTTATATTTTCACCCTTTGGTGCCATGTTTGAAAGCCTGAGTCTAATTTTTACAAATTCCTGTCGTAGACCCTAATCGAGAGTCTGGTGACTAGGTGGTCGGTTCGTATGAGTTACAGTGATATCGTACAAGGTGACCATTACTCTTATGGGACCGTTTTGTTGCTATTTTATGTTTTCACCCTTTGACAACATTATTTTTAGCCTAACTCTAAATTTTGTATTTTCCCATCATATACTCAAACCGGGAGTCCAGTGACTACACGATCAGTTCGGAGGAGTTATATTTGTCCCATGCTACTTGCAGGACCGTTTCGTGGTTATTTAGTGTTTTCCCCCTCTCACGCCATGTTTTAAAGCCTCGTTAAATTGTCGTCGTACACTCAAATGAGAGCCTCGTGACTACGCGATCGGTTTGTACGAGTTACATTGGTACCGTGTGAGGTTCTCGTTCCTCTTACGGGACCATTATGTAGATGTTTTATGTTTTTACCATTTGACGACATGTTTTTAAGCTTAAGTCTTAATTTTGTAATTTCCCATCATATACTCAAACTGGTATTTCAGTGACTACATGATCGTTTCGACCGAGTTATATTGGTTCGATGCTTCTTACAGGCCCGTTCTGCGATTGTTTTATTTTTTCATCCTTTGACGCACTGTTTTGAAGCCTCATTCTTATTTATGAAAATTCTCATCGTAGACTCAAATCGTGAGCCCCGTGACTACGCGATCGTTTGTACGAGTTACATTAGTCATGTGCTAGGAGCTCGCTCCTATTACGGGACCACTTTGCGAATGTTTTATGTTTTCACCCTTTGAGGCCATGTTTTAAATCCTAAGTCTACTTTTTACAAATTCCCGTCGTATACTCAAATTGGGAGTCCGGTGACTCGGCGGTCAGTTCGTACGAGTTATATTAGCACCGTGCGAGGTGCCCATGCCTCTTATGGGACCATTTTGTTGCTCTCTGATGCTTTCACCCTTTGATGACATTATTTTAAGTCTAAGTCAAATTTTTCCATTTCCTAGCGTAAACTCAAATCAGGAGTCTGGTGACTACATAGTCGATCCGAATAAGTTATATTGGTCTTATGTGAGGTGCTCGCGCCTCTTACAGGACCGATTTGTGGTAGTTTTATATTTTCAAACTTTGACGCCATGCTTTTAATCCTCATTCAAATTTATGAAAATTATAGCCATGCACTCCAATCGGGAGTCCTGCGACTACGTAATCGGTTCATACGAGTTACATCGGTCCCTTGCAAGGTGCTCATTCCTTTTACGGATGCGTTTTATGAATGTTTTACGTTTTCACCCTTTGACGACATGTTTTTAAGCTTAAGTATTTCCGTCGTATACTCAAATAGGCAATACGGTGACTTCGCGGTCAGTTCGTACAAGTTACATTAGTCCCGTGTGAGGTGCCCGTGCCTATTACGGGACCATTTTGCATCTGTTTTATGTTTTCACCCTTTGATGCCATGTTTTAAAGCCCGAGTCTAATTTTTATAAATTCCTATCGTAGTCTCCAACCGAGTCTGGTGACCAGGCGGTCGGTTCGTATGAGCTACAATGTTATTGTGTGAGGTGTCCATGACTCTTATGGTACCGTTTTGTGGCAGTTTTATGTTATCATCCTTTGACGACATTGTTTTAAGCATAATTCTAAATTTTGTAATTTCCCGTCGTATGCTCTAACCGGGAGTCTGATGACTAGAGGATTGGTTCGAACGAGTTATATTGGTCACGTGCTTGTTATAGGACCATTTTGTGGTTATTTTATGTTTTCACCCTTTGATGCCATGCTTTCAAGCCTCATTCTAATTTACACAAATTCTCGTTGTACACTCAAATCAGGAGCCCCTTGACTACGCGATCGGTTCATATGAGTTACATTTGTCACATGCGAGGTGCTCGCTCCTCTTATGGGACCATTTTGTGATTGTTATATGTTTTCACCCTATGATGCCATTATTTTAAGCCTAAGTCTAAATTTTGCAGTTTCCCATCGTATACTCCAACCTGGAGTCCGGTGACTACACGATGAGTTCGAACGAGTTATATCGGTCTCGTGTGAGGTGCTCGTGCCTCTTACATGACCGTTTTGTGGTTGTTTTATATTTTCACCCTTTGATGCCATGTTTTTTAAGCCCCATTGTAATTTATGCAAATTCTCACCGTACACTTAAACCTAGAGTCCCATGACAACGCAATGAGTTCATACGAGTATCATTGGTCCTGTGATAGGTGCCCGCTCTTCTTACGGGACCATTCTGCGGGTGTTTTATGTTTTCACCCTTTGATGCCATGTTTTATACCCTAACTCTATTTTTTACAAATTCACGAAGTATACTCAAATCGAGAGTCTGGTGATTAGGCGGTCGATTCGTACGAGTTACATTGGCACCGTATGAGGTGCCCATGCCTCTTATGGGACTGTTTTGTGGATCTTTTTTGTTTTCACCCTTTGAGGGCATTTTTTAAGCCTAAGTCTAAATTTTGCAATTTCCCATCGTAAACTCAAATCGGGAGTCTAGTGACTGCATGATCAATTCAAACGAGTGATATTTGTCTCGTGTGAGGTGTCCATGCCTCTTACTTGACCGTTTTGTTGTTGTTTTTTGTTTTCACCCTTCGACAACATGTTTTTAAGACTCATTCTAATTTATGCGAATTCTCGCAGTACACTCAAACCTAGAGTCTCGTGACTACGCGATCAATTCATACGAGTTACATTGGTCCCGTGCGAGGTGATCCTTCCTCTTACGGGACCATTTTGTGGAAGTTTTATGTTTTCACCCTTTGATGACATGTTTTTAAGATTAAGTCTAAATTTTACAAATTCCGATCGTATACATAAACCTGGAGTCAGGTGACTACGCATTCGGTTTGTACAAGTTACATTGGTCACGTACGAGGTGCTCGTTCCTTTTACACGACCGTTCTATGGCTATTTTATGTTTACACCCTTTGAAGCCATAGTTTTAAGTCCAAGTCCTAATATTTGCAAATTCTCATCGTATAGTCAAATCAAAAGTCCGGTGACTATGAGGTGGGCTCGTACAAGTTCGATTGGTCCCGTGCGAGATGCTTATGCCTCTTACAGGATCATTTTGTTGATGTGATGTTTTCACCCTTTGACGACATGTTATAGTCCAAGTCAAAATTCTTGCAAATTCTCTTCGTATACTCAAATTGGGTTTCAGTGACTATGTGGTCGATTTGTGCGAGTTACATTAGTCCCTTACGAGGTGCTCATACCTCTTACAGGACCGTTTTGTTGTTTTTTTATGTTTTCACCCTGTGACGCAATGCTGTAATGCCTATGTTTAATTTTTTCAATTTTCTGTCGAATACTCAAACTGGTCTAGTGAATACGCGGTCGGTTCGTACGAGTTACATTGGTCCCGTATGAGGTGCTTGTCCCTCTTATGGGACCGTTTTGTGACTATTTTACATTTTCACCCTTTAACACCATGTTTTTAAGCTTAAGTCTTAATTGTGCGATTTCCCATCGTATACTCAAATAGTTAGTTTGATGACCTCGCGATCGGTTCGTACAAGTTACACTGACCCATGCGAGGTGTACGTGTCTCTTATGGGACCACTTTGTGATTGTTTTACGTTTTCAACCTTTGATGCCATGTTTTAAAGCATTCGTATAATTTTCACAAATTCCCATTGTATACTCAAATCGAGAGTCCGGTGACTATGCGATCGGTTCGTACGATTTACATTGGTATCGTGCGAGTTGCTCATGCCTCTTATGGGACTATTTTGTGAATTTTTTATGTTTTCACCCATTCACGACATGTTTTTAAGCCTAAGTCTAATTTTTGCAAGTTTTCGTCATGTACTCAAACTGGATGTCCAGTTACTATGCGATCGATTTGTATGAATTACTTGGTCCCATGCAAGGTGATCATGCCTCTTACAGGACAGTTTTGTCATTGTTTAATTTTTTCACCCTTTGACTCCATGATTTTAAGCCTAGGTCTAGATTTTGCAAATCCTCATCATGTACTCAAACTGGGAGTTCAGTGACTATGCGATGAGTTCATACATGTTACATTGATCCAGTGCGAGGTGCTCATTCCTCTTAGAGGAAAGTTTTGTGCCTTATTTACGTTTTCAAACTTTGATAGCAATTTTTTTAGCTTAAGTCTATTTTTTTGCAAATTCTTATCATATACTCAAATCGGGAGCCCGGTGACTACGTTGTCGGTTGGTACGAGTTACATTGGTATTGTGTGAGGTGCTCATGCCTCTTATCAGACCGTTATATGGATAATTTTTGTTTTCACCCATTGATGCCATATTTTTTAGTCCAAGTGTAAATTTTTGCAAATTCCCATCGTTTACACTAATCGGGAGTCCGGTGACTACGCGGTCAGTTTGTATGTGTTACGTTCGTCTCGTGAGAGGTGCTCGTGTGTCTTATAGGACCGTTTGGTGGCTATATTACTTTTTCACCCTTTAACACCATATTTTAAGCCTACATCTAAATTTTGCAATTTCCCATCATATACTCAAATCGGGAGTTCGACCACTACTCGATCGGTCCGTACCAGTACATTAGTCCCGTGTGAGGTGCTCGTTCCTCTTATGGGACCGTTTTGTAGAGGCTTTATGTTTCCACCCTTTGACGCCTTATTTTTAGGCCTAAGTCTTAATTTTTGAAATTCTTGTCGTATACTAAAATCGGGATTACGGTGACAATGTTCTCAGTTCGTACGAGTTATAATGGTACCCTACGAGATGCACATGCATCTTACTGGACCTTTTGTGGCTATTTTATGTTTTCACCCTTTGACGACATTGTTTTAAGCCTAAGTCTAAAATTTTGATATTTCTCGTCGTATACTCAAACACGAAGTCCAGTGACTGTGCGGTCAGTTTGTATGAGTTACATTAGTCCCAGGCGAGGTACTCGTGCCTCTTACGGGACCATTTTGCATTTTTTTAACGTTTTCAACCTTTGATGCCATGTTTTAAAGCCTAAGTCTAATTTATAAAAATTATTATCGTATACTCAAACAGGGAGTCCGTTGACTAGGCGGTCGGTTCGTAGGAGTTACATTGGTACCGTGCGAGGTGCCCATGCCTCTTATGGGAATGTTTTGTGGATGTTTTGTTTTTTTACCCTTTGAGATCATTGGTGTCATCCTCAGTCTAAATTTTGCAATTTCTAGTCGTATACTCTCCGGTGACTACAGAATCGGTTCAAACGAGTTATATTGGTCCCGTGCAAGGTTCTCGTGCTTCTTATAGGACCATTTTTTTGTTGTTTAATGTTTTCACCCTTTGACACCATATTTTTAAGAGTCATTCTAATTCAAGTAAATCCTCTTTGAACACTCAAACCGGGAGTCCCGTGACTACGAGGGGATCATTCCTCTTACGGGATCATTTTGAGGATGTTTTATGTTTTCACTCTTTGACGGCATGTTTTTATGCTTAAGTCATAATTTGGCAATTTTTCTTCGTACACTCAAAAGGGCAGTCTGGTGACTGGACGGTTGGTTCATACGAGTTATATTAGTCCCGTGTGGGGTTCGCATGCCTGTTACGGGACCATTTTGCGATTGTTTTACATTTTCACCCTTTGATGCCATGTTTTAAAGCCTAAGTTTAATTTTTTCAAATTCTCGTCGTAGACTCCAACCGAGAGTTCGGTGACTAGAAGTTCGGTTCGTATGAGTACATTAGTACTGTAAAAGGTGTCTATGCCTCTTATGGGACCGTTTTGTGGATGTTTTATGTTTTCATCCTTTGACGCCATTATTTTAAGCCTAAATATAAATTTTGTAATTTCCCATCCTATACTCAAACTGGGAGTCCTGTGGCTACACGATTGGTTCGAACGAGCTATTTTGGTCCCGTGCTTCTTACAGGATTTTATGTCTTCACCCTTCGATGACATGTTTTAAATCTTCATTCTAATTTATGTATATTCTAATCGTAGACTCAAATCTCGAGCTCCATGACTACGCGACCGATTCGTAAGAGTTACATTGGTCCTGTGCAATGTGCTCATTCCTATTACGGGACCATTTTCGGGATGTTTTATGTTTTCACCATTTGATGATATGTTTTTAAGCTTAAGTCTTAATTTTCCAATTTCCCGTTGTATACTGAAACAGGGAGTTAGATGACTGTGCGGTCGGTTCGTACGAGTTACCTTACTCCCGTACAGGGTGCTCGTGCCTCTTACGGGATCGTTTTGTAGCTATTTTATGTTTTCATCCTTTAACTCCATGTTTTTAAGCTTAAGTCTTAGTTGTGCAATTTCCTATCATGTACTCAAAATGAGAGGTGCATGTGCCTCTTATGCGACCACTTTGTGGTTGTTTTACATTTTCACCCTTTGATGCCATGTTTTAAAGCATTAGTATACTTTTTACAAATTCCCGTCGTATACTCAAATCAGGAGTTTAGTGACTAGGCGATTAGTTCGTACGGGTTATATTGGTACCATGCGGGGTGCTCATGCCTCTTATGGGTCTTTTTTGTGAACGTTTTATGTTTTCACGCGTTGACGGCATGTTTCTAAGCCTAAGTCTAATTTTTCCAAGTTTTCATCGTATACTCAAATTGGGTGTCTGGTTAATATGTTATTGATTTGTATGAGTTCCTTGGTCCTGTGCAAGGTGATCATTCCTCTTTCGGGACACTTTTGTCGTTGTTTTACGTTTTAACCCTTTGGCGCCATGATTTTCAGCCTAGAACTTAATTTTGCAAATTCTCATCATATACTCAAACCGAGAGTTCGGTGACTACGCGTTCGGTTCATACGTGTTACATTGATCCTGTGCAAGGTGCTCGTGCCTCTTACGGGAATGTTTTGTGCCTGTTTTACGTTTGCACCCATTGACGACATGTCTTTAAACTTAAGTCTATTTTTTTGTAAATTCCTATCGTATACTCAAATCGGGAGTCCGGTGCCCACGGAGTCTATTCGTATGAGTTACATTGTTATTGTGAGAGGTTCGAGGTGCTCGTGCCTCTTACAGGACCGTTTTATATTTGTTTTATGTTCTTTCCCTTTGACGCCATGTTTTTAAGTCCCAATCTAAATTTTTGTAAATTCTCGTCGTATAGTCATACCGGGAGTCTGCTGACTACGAGATGGGTTCGTACAAGTTACATTGGTCTCCTGTGAGTTGCTCACTCCTCTTATGGGAATGTTTTGTTGTTATTTTACATTTTCACCCTTTCACGGCATGTTCTATAGATCCAGTCAAAATTCTTGCAAATTATCATCGTATACTCAAATCGAGATTCCAATGACTACGTGGTCAGTTCGTACGATTTAAATTGGTCCCGTGGGAGGTGCTCGTGCCTCTAACGGGACCGTTTTATTATTGTTTTATGTTTTCAGGATTTCACAACATGTTTTAAAGAATATGTCCAAATTCTTACAAATTCGTGTCGTACAGTCAAACCGGGAGTCAGATGATTATGAGGTGGGTTCGTACGAGTTTCTCACACCTCTTACGATACCATTTTGTTATTATTTTACATTTTCACCCTTTGAGGACATGTTTAATAGCCCATGTCGAAACTCTTGGAAGTTATCATCGTATACCCAAACTGGGAGTTCGGTGACTACACGATCTATTCCTACGAGTTACGTTGGTACCGCGTGAGGTGCTCGTGATTCTTACGAGACCGTTTTATGGCTATTTTATGTTTTCACCCATCGAAGGCGTGTTTTTGAGTCTTAGTCTAACCGTTTGTAAATTATCATTGTATATTCAAATAGCGAGTTCGGTTATTACGTGGCCGGTTCCTATGAGTTATATTTGCCCCATGCGAGAAGCTCGTGCATCTTACGGGATCATTTCGTGAGTGTTTTACGTTTTCACCCTTTGATACCATGTTATTAGGCCTAAGTCTAGCTGTTTCTGGTTGTTATACGTGTTCACACTTTGACACCATGTTATTAAGACTAAGTCTAAAATTTCAAATTCTCTTCATATACTCAAACCGCGAGTCAGTTGAATATGCGGTACGTGCCCCTTATTATACCGTTTTGTGGTTATTTTACGTTTTAACCATTTGAGATGATGTTTTTAATCATAAGTCTAACTTTTTACAAATTCTAATCTCTTCTCAAATCACAATTTCGCTGACTATACGGTCAGTTCCTACGAGTTACATTGATCCTGTGTGAGGTGCTCGTGCCTCTTGCGGAACCGTTTTTTGACTATTTGACGTTCTGAAACCATGATGCATTATTTTTAAGGCTAAGCTTAAGTGTTTGAAAATTTTAATCCTAAACTCAAATATTGAGTTTAGTGACTACGCGATCCATTCGCACGAGTTACATTGGTCCCATGCTAGGAGTTCATGCCTCTTACGAGATCATTTTGTGGTCGTTTTACGTTTCACCATTTAATAAAATGTTTTTAAGCCTAGTTCTAAGTGTTTAAAAAATTTTCTCATATACTCAAGCTGGGAGTCTCGTGACTATGCGGTGAGTTTTATGTATTACATTAGTCCCATGCCAGTTACACTCAGCCTATGAAGCTTACGTTAACGAATGATGTGAACAGGGATGTTCACATGGAATAGACTAGATTTTATCTATTATTCCTTATATTTTAGTAAATCTATTTTGTTTTACATCAATATTCTTTCATTATCAGTGTGCGGATGGAATATAAATTATGGGCTTATATAATATCCAATAATTAAACAAGAACGTGTGTGAATGTTTTCCAATACACACAGACACACACAGATATATATATATATATATATATATATATATATATATATATATATACATGATAACCCTGAACCTCCACATTAATAGGCCCTTTGGACTCCCCCATGCGAGCTAAACAAGGGGGACGCTATGACAGAGCTACCCTAAAACACAACCTACTTGAATTATGGCTATCCACTGGGGCGTTTCAAAATCGTGAGCTTTGGTCATTTCGAGTCACCCCTTATAACTAGACCAATTCAGGGTGGACACACACACACACACACACACACACGCACACATATATATATATATACACACACACACACACACACACATATATATATATATATATATATATATATATATATTTTTTTTTTTTTTTTTTTTTTCTGGACAAAAATGAGATGCAACTAGCTCCCCATTTTGTAGGATCCAACCGAAATGGTTCCACAGTACGATAGTCAAATATTTGAAGTTCTGGGGGGTGTGAAGTACAAATTCGCCCTTATGATAGTTGTCAATAACCTTCATCTTATTTGACAACGGAGATACTGATAAGTTTATATATTTTAGATCCTTATTATCAAGTATCTCCTACCACCACAACAAAAAGTCTTTTTTACATAATGTAATATACATAAATAAAATAACTAGTAATAATAATCCATACACCGATGCTACTTTATGGATTGGTAAAATATATATCATACACAAACATAGAAATTTTGAACATGATGGAATGTTAAAATAAATAAACTTAAATTATTAGAATGTGCCATATATATTTACATTTTGCAACTAAAATCTTGAGGATTTACACTATGTACCCTAATATTTATCAATAATTGTCACACTGTACCCCGAAATTTACATCAAACCTAGATAATTGCACAGTAATAAAATCTAAAAAGGTGGATCTGTGATAGTTTAATTACTCAATAATAAAAATTGAAATACCTGTTTTATTAGATTACAAATTTGTGTTGTTCGATTCTGGAGCTGGTGCAGATGGTCAATAAACCGTCATGAAGGAGGAGGTTCACAGATGAGGAAAAAATACATAATTAACAACAAGGTGAACATATTAATACAAAATTATTTTACATACATAACAAGATCCATTCGAAGTAACCAAAATAAAATATTTATCAATGCAAAAAGGAGATTCATCAATACACGGAGTTACAAATTATCGTCCAATCGCGCAATTTATGAACACCAATTTGTACATATTTAGGTAACTAATTAGCAAAACATTGAAAGCATTCAGTTTCCGCATATGTGGATCCCTCACAGTTAGACTAAGCACTTAGGGTCTTGCATAATTCCAAACAACATCAAAGTCAAATGTGGCACGTGATACCTCTCTAAGATATATACACAATTTGATCATCCCATCAACACAACATTTCAATTCTTTATAAAGAATTATAATACATAATTCGAGGCATCTCACTTACAAAACAATTTTAAATGCTTATTACTAGATAATAGAAAGATAAAATTCTATGATTAAGAAATTTAATCAAAAGGATTTTAGGATCAACTCAAGCCCTCTTTTTTCATGGAAGAAAATGTAATCCAATAACGATTTCTCTTTGGCCATATCAGGACCATTCAAAACCTTAGCAAACCTGATTATAGAGATAATTGATTCTAGACTTTAACAACTGAGCACATTTACACCATATAATTACAAAGATATAGATTACAGTTGTTATCTTTGATTGTTGCTGATGATAATATTATATATTATTGGATTATATTTCATTATGTAGAAAAATAAAAATGGAAACAAAGAAAAAACCTTACCTTTTGTTTGGAGATGGGTCGGCGGGTGGAGCAGCAAGGTGAAGTGGCAGGGATGGAAGAAGGATACAAAGAAAGGAGAGAAGGGGGGAGGCATAGGGGTGAGGAGGTTTTGGGTAGGTGCGCAGGCTCATGGGAGATAGATAGATAAAGAGGGATATATATATATATATATATATATATATATATATATATATATATATATATATATATATATATATATATATAGAGAGAGAGAGAGAGAGAGAGAGTTGTGTCGCTATGAAAGAGATAGAGAGAATGAGGGTTGTTGTGTGCAAGAGAGAGAGTGATGGGGGAAATTTGAAAAGGGTTGAAAATGGGTGAAAAAAGTGAGGGAAATATCAAAAGGGTTCATAAAAAACAATCCCTTTTGGTATATCAAAAGGGACGGATTTTAAAATCGTCCTTTTTGATATACCAAAAGAGACTAATTTTAAAATCGACCCTTAATATCTACCAAATGGGACAGTTTAAAACCATCCCTTATATTTGTTTTGAAAAAGCCTAAAACTCCAAGGTATACCAAAAGGGACGGATTTAAAAACCTTTTTGGTATTTATCAAACGGGATGGATTTTTAAAACTGTCCTATTTAGTATAGCAAATGGGAATGGTTTTTAAAATCGGTCCCTTATATTTGCCCTGGAAGAAACGCGTTAAAAATTCGTCTTTTCTATAAGGTATGATTTTTAATAACCTTTCCATTTTGTTTAGCAAAAGGGACGGATTTTAAAAACCATCCATTTTGTGATTTATCAAAATGGGACGGTAATAAAAAAAACCACCCCTTTTGGTATTTCAAAAGGGACAAAATGGCATGGCCATCCTAAATACTCCCATCCCTAATACTTATTTTTCTTAGAGTGGGATTTTACCCACATTGTTTCTACTCTTCATCGTGAGCTCATAGAGAGGTTGCTCGAACATCATCCTTCTAGATTTGTCCTTTGTTGCATCCAGGCAATACCAGTTATGTTGAATGAGATATTAACACGCCTTTGTAGTTTCTTAAATCCTCCAAGATTAAAGATCTTTATGGAAAAGTTGAAGTATTAACTAATGATGGATTTACTACCATATGGTTGGCCAAAATTTTGAGGTCTTTCAATAAAATTGACCTTCCTTCTTATTATGAGAAATTCATGGATATCACAAGAACCCAAGTTGAATTGGCTGAAGAGATACCTGACCTTCGTTTGGAGATAATAATTGTTAAAGAGAAGGATGTGGGTGCGTAATAGGCCTTGGCCCAAGATGACGCGGAGTTAAAGAAATTATAGAACGAGATGGAGGTCTATGAAAAATAAGGATTGATCTAACAAATGAGCAGACTGAGTTAGCATCCGATCTCCTAGGTCTCCATTCAAGGTTGTTAGATGCTACCAACCTATGGTTTATCACAGATGAGTCAGATAAGAACTAGGGGTTTTCTTATTGTATTTCGAGGCAGTAGTTCTTATTGTTTTATAAAACTTAAACATTGAATGAAATATTAGTTTAATTTTCATTTACACCATTCTTTATTATCTTCATTTTTTATCTCTTATTTCTATTCATGTATGGAACAAATTTGTTCGAACGTTATATAACCTCATTGCATATTAAATGTCACTTATATTGCGAACATGCTCTCGATTAACCATCATAAACATAAAATTAACATAAAAATATTTCGATTATTGATTTTCTAATTGTTGAATATTTTGAGACATTTATTATTGAGGTTGAATATTACATCACCTTCAATTTTTGATATTTCATTATAGCCCAAATTTTGAGGTTTTCTCACTATGTAAAATCCCTCTTAGTTAGCTTTAAGTTTTGGGAGAAAAAGACCTCTAATATGCCTTATGAATGATTTTAACATTAGCCTCCCCTCTTTAAACTTCCTTGGTTTAACCAATTAGTTCTATGATCTTTATAGTTGATTACTATACATTTATCAATGCCTCATCCCATTATATCTGCGATCATCTATGGATTCTAATTGAACATGTATGCTTTGAGGAAGCATCATACTCTGCATGTTGAATTGGGCAGAAGGTACCTCTAATTCAACTGGAAAGATTGCTTCAACACCAAAAACTAAAGAGAAAGATCTGTAACAAATTCCCTTTCTCTTAGTTCTTCTGTAATACCACAAAACCTCGGGTATTTTTTCATCCAATGTCCTAAGGAAATCTTCTAGCATCTCTGCTAATATATTTACCATGGTCTTATTGGTAGCTTCATCTTGCCCGCTGAACGTGGGATAAGTCATAATAGACTTGTGGTGAACAATGGGATACTTATCTATGAGAAAATTCACCTCACTATTCACAAAGAGGGTTCCATTGTCAAATCGAAACACTTTTCGAATGCTAAATCAGTAGATAATATATTGCTTCATGAACTTCTCAACCACATCTTCGATGGATCTCTTTAAAGGCATTGCCCATGGAAAGGTTTATGGCACCAGTAAGTTCGAACGAACGATAAAAGGAAATGGGGTTAAAAGAATGCAGGTCCACTAAGGGATTTTGGATTATATTTCCATATAGTTGGCAGGATCTGTATTTTCAAAACAAAATATAGCCGAATATTTATCCATAGTTGGCCAATAACGCCCTAGAGTCATTAATTGGTCATACAGTTTTTCTACTCCTATGTGATCTGGATCATGAGATTACCTCACGACCTCTTGATCTTACTCTAACTTAATGCCCCCACTTGGCCTGTTGAAGCACCCTCCTCTATACAACTGGTCATTTTTAATATAGTACCTTTGAAACTTCCATTTTAGCTTGGTGGAATCGTCTTTATATACTAGAGTCATCCCCTTCACAATATATCAATGTATGGTTGTCTCCAGTCAGACGGTTGTTCAATAAAATTACATTTGGCAGGATGGTAGTATAGTTCACACCTATCACAACTCCTTTTAACTCCCGTAGCATCTTCCATCATCATGGGACGAAATTAGATAGCTCCCTCAATCCTTCGATCGAGTGGGATTTCATTGGTTTCACAGTTATCTTAGTGTGATTCTTTAAGTATTTTCATAACTTCTTATGGAAATATTCAACCAAACTAAATGGCCCATCTCATGAATCCAGCTCCTTCCTTTCTTTTCCTCTCCAACCATTGTTATCATCCGTAGGTAGCATTTTTTTATATAACGGATGTATTTGTCCTTTTTGTGATTCGAATGACCGTCGAGTCACTTTTCATGGCAACCATTTGAGTAATTGTCATGTAAGGATTAGCATGCATGTTCATCATTATATGATGTCTTTTTATTGTCACCTCTTGGAATTTTCTAATAAATCTTTGAAAAATCATTTGGTAAAGTTCCAAACTCATGTGGTTTAAGGCATATTCTCCATTAGTTTCTTCACCAATAGGTTAGAATCACCCTTGATGGTGACTAACTGGATACCCCATTGCAAATCTTTTAATAACCAAACTACCAATGCCTTATACTCAACTTCAATGCTGGAACAACAAAAATCTAGATTGAAGGACTAACACACCTCTTTTTTTCCCTATTCAATATAGATTTTATTCCACTGTTTGCTGGGGTTGATGAACCATCAAGCTCTATGATCCATTCTTCTGAACTACTTTCAAAATAATTGGCCTACATATCATCAACTCGAAGTTCTTTATGTTGTGGTTCAAATAAGATAGGTGGATAGATTGCCAACATATCTACATAAGCTTCAGTCACAATACCTCAAGGGGTCGCATGCTTTAGGTCATATTCCAAATGTATAAGGAACCGTATAGCAACCCTGCCTATTAGTATAGTCTGAGATAGAAATTTTTTAATAGGATGAGATAGTGTTACAATGTGAATTGTGAAAGATAACTTATAGTGCTGAAGCTTTTAAGAAACTACTAAAAGGCCTAAACAATGCCTTTAAATACTACTGTATCTTGCCCTAGGCCCATGAAAAATATGGATAAAAGATAAATAGGCTTCTCCATTCTCTTAACTTCTTGCGTCAATAGTGCCCCAATAGATCTAACTATGGAGGTGAGATTAAATAGTAACAGTATACATGCCTTTCGAGTAATCATGGTATGTGGTGATGTGAGAAGCTTTTTTAGTTTATCCAAATACTCATAGTGATGATGCTCCCAAATAACCTTGGGCCCCTTGTGCAAAAGCTCCATCAGATGGTTAGTGATCTTAGAAATCTCGAGCACAAATCTTCGAAGCTAAAAAACTTTTCCTAAAAAAATATTCATCTCTTTTAAACTTTTTTGACATCTTATATTCATAATGGCCTTATATTTGACGAGGACCATCTGGAGACCTTACATGTTCACCAAAATCCTCAAGAGTTTTACACTAGTTACCCCAAAGTTACATTTGAGAGGGTTCATCTTTAGTTTGCACGTTTTACATCACAAGAACACCCTCCTCATGTTTTCCAAATGGGTGGTCTCCATCTTTGATTTTATAACTAGATTGCCAACATAGAACTCAACAGTATTATGAAAAAGATCATGGAATACTGCTAGTATAGTCCTTTGATTGGTAGCCCATGAATTCTTAGTCAAAAAGGTATAGCTGTGCACATAAAGTTATTGAATGGAGTGAAAAACATAGTCTTTTCCACATCATTTGGATCCATCTTGATCTTGTTAAAACCCATGTAACCATACATAAATATGTACATCTAATGTTTGGAGATTTCATAAATTAAGATGTTCATGGATGGTAATCGTAACTAATCTTCTATACAAATGAAATTCAAATCTATGAAATCTACACAAATGCAAATTTGGTTCTTGTTGTTCTTTCCCATGGGCACAATCTTGAACAACCAAATAGAATTCTGGATTGGCATAATGAAACCTGTTGTGAGTATCCTCTAGACTTCTTCCTTCAACTTGTGATAACTCACATCTTTGTCAATACTAGGCATTTCAGTGTACTTCAACGGAAGGTATGTTTGAACTCTCGAACCAGCTCGATTAAAGCCCCCTTTTTTTCTGCATGCAAATGTGACACCCCGACTAATTAAATACTGGGTAGCTACTCCTTTATTAAATTAATTCAAAATGCCAAGTTGGTTCAGTTAATAGCATCACTGTCGAAAACATTTAATGATTACTAACCACCTAGTATTTAAAAAGTAAGTTGTCAAATTTTAAATTAAATCTGATTAACATGAGATAAATGAAATGTAAAAGAATATCATCGCCATACACCATAAAGTCTCAATAATGTAACCAACAAATAATAATAAGTCCGGAGGAAAAACTCCTCACAACAATCCCACAACTGAAATAAATAAAACAGTGTATCCTGAATTAATTACATGCCAAAAATCTGAATAACTGAATTATGAAATATCTCTAATAGAAATGGGCGACATGCCCTTCAAATGATGAAACTGAATATGGAGTCAAGACTAGAAAATGAGGCGTCTAATATCAAGGCCCTGTAACTTCCACAACAGCTACAGCTCGTCACCTGAATGGCAATCCTATGCATGGTGTCCTTGTGGCTGGGCACCTGAAAAGGTTTTACAAAAAAAAATAGATTTGAAAGAAAATGGGTCAGAGCCCGAAAGTGGAGAGTATTGTAAAAATTGCAAGTGCTTTAATAACATTAGAACAATGAATGCAAAATACATGTTAGGACGTGCACTCACATGAAATCCTCACCTCTCGACTAAGTGTGCACTCCTAAGGTACCGTACCCATCTAAGTGACATTCATACCTAACTAAACTGTCATAAGTTTTATCCCTTTCTACTCGATTCCCATTATACATTCTAATGTTATCAATTAAATAGAGGGCTTTACTTAAACCCGGATTCTCAATCATTAGCAATACGATTCACTACAGATTATCCCATTTTTATTTTCTCAAAGCATTACCATAGTTATACACACAATACCAACATGAAAGTTCTCATTATTTAAGCGTATATTGTTCACGTCATAAATATACAATACAAGCACCCCGAGACTAAGCTGCGGTGCACACATACTCTGCTATCCATCCCGGTACATCACGTTCATAAGGATCACGCATTCCGAATCTCTCTGGAATCGTTCTCAGATAACAACAATCACAAACAATGGAGGCCAACACAGTCACATCACATGGGTCACGCACATACCTACGCTCCCACGATCAGCAGACTTATTAACTTCCCAATAAGTCCTTCTCAGACTTATATCCTCAAGGTACCAATCTATATTCCCCCCGTAGGCACACAAAGAATAGATGGCCCTAAGCGAACGCAAACCTCCCGTGATAGCAAGTATGGTAGGTATGTCATACACATAAAATCATATACATATACTAAGCATACACACATCTTAATAATTACCATGATTTATTAATGGTATACATCTCATTCTTATACCAACTTATAATGTTACACAATTCACATATCCCCGGTTAATACAAATATTTAAGCCGTCACTTGTTCTCACATCGCAATAGTCACTCACGTCCTAATCCCCAATTTTCATTTCGTTCAAATCACACTTCTATGTTTTTACTCCTCAATATATATATCCCAAATAACCCAACTATATCAATTAGTCATCAAGGGAATGTCATCTCTACAATTAAACCAGGTTACGGGGCATTAGAAATTAAATTAGGCCAAAAAGGCCAATCTGCCAACTCGTTAGAAGTCTCGTTCGAACGAGGACGTTCGAACGACAGTTCGTTCGAACGAAGTGGGCATCTAACGATATCTCGTTCGAATGAAAGTCATCGAACGAACATCTCACTCGTTAGAAGTCAAACTGTCATCTCATTAGAAGCTCGTTCGAACGAGCTCGTTCGAATGACCTGGGCAGGCCTTCTAACGAGGTGACAGTTCGAGCCCAGAATTCTCCTAATACGTTTTTCCCAATTTTATTCACCTCTAATCTCATCTAAAAATCATCCCAATGGTATTTCAAGGTTCCTAATCATTCCTAAACCTACTTAAATCGTAATATAACATTTATAAGGGGTCAAATCATCCTAAACCACATCTAATCATCAAATCTCCCCAATTTTTCCCAAATCTCATGAACATGAACCCTAGAAATTTAAAGTCATCAACAGACATAATTAAATACGTTTTTGTGATATAAAAGATGTATTTCTATCAGAATAATCACCCAAACATGATTCTACATGCAATCTCCTTATCAAAATGTGAATTTCTAATTCCAATTCAATGGGTTTTTATCAATCTCCCAAAACAATGCAATTTTCATAAATTTCTAACCATGGAAGAAACATTCGTTATAAATAACATAATTAAACCACTTGCCTCTAATCTTTCTCTGAATTTGGTGTTGAATCCTGGATGTAGGTTTCTCTGTCCTTTTCTCCCAAGGTTGAAGGTTGAGGATGGGGTTAGGGTTATCTCTTTGGCAAACTTCTCCTAACTTCTCATGAAACCCCCGTAGCCCTCTAATCAGTTAATTGCTGGTAATGGGTTAGTAGGTCATTAAATTTTCTATTTTAAACTCCCAAAATTCGTTAGTCATAAATCCCAAAATTCCAAAATTACCAAACTACCCTTTTAAGTTGACGGTATGCCCTAAAAATGCCCCGGGACCCAAACTAAACCCCCGGCTAGTGTTTTCTGACTATTTCGACCCTTCTGGACACGTTGGCGCACTCAAAATGACCATACGATGGATAAAAATAAAATTCACTTTTAATTAAAAATTATATTCCTGACGCGACTGTCACACGCGTCTCAACAAAATTTCTAAATTGCCGTATTTCTATCTCGCGACAATTTCAATATATTCAATATTCACATAATGTCATATGTATACACATTATAATCAAACACCAACTCACATCTCGTTAGTATTTTATCCTGATTAATTCTCAATTAATACCTATTTAATTTAATTAATCCCAATAAATAAATATCAATTAAAAGTACGGGGTATTACATACTTCCCCCCTAATAACAGAATTTCGTCCCGAAATTCGGAACTAGAAAGTACCTGGGAAGAATAACTCTAGATAACGTTCGCGCATCTCATCCTCGCGCTCCCATGTGGACTCCTCGGCATTATGATGCCGCCACTGAACACGTACTAATAGAACTATCTTTGACCGCAGTTTTCGCTCACTTCGGTCCAAAATAGCAATCGGCCCCTCCTCGTAGGAGCTATCGGGCTGGAGGTCGATGTCCTCCAAAGCGATGTGAGAATGAGACAAATCATCTCTAAGATATTTCCTTAGCGAGGAAATATGAAACACATCATGAATCCTGTGTAAATGCTCTGGTAACCCAAGTCTATACGCAACAGACCCAATCCGCTCGATGATAGGAAATGGTCCCACATATCTCGGTGCCAACTTCTCCTTTTTCCCAAATCGCATAATCCCCTTCATAGGAGATACTCTGAGTAAAACTTGGTCCCCCACTTGGAACTCCCTGAAGAATCTCTTCGCATCAGCGTAGCTCTTCTGCCGATCCTGAGCTACCCGAATGCGACTCCGTATCAATTATATCCTCGCCGAAGTATCTTGAATCACTTCCGGCCCAAGTAGTTTGTTGTCCCCCACATCCAACCAACATGCTGGGGAACGACAAGGTCTACCGTACAACGCCTCAAATGGAGCCATGCCAATGGTGAACCGGTAGGAGTTGTTGTAAGCAAACTCCACCAGTGGAAGATACTTCTCCCATCCACCCCCAAAATCAATGATGCACATACGCAATATGTCCTCCAACATCTTATTTGTACGCTCGGTTTGCCCATCGGTCTACGGGTGATACGCCGTACTCAATCGCAATTCCGTGCCCATGGCCTCCTGAAAACTCTCCCAAAACCGTGAAACAAATATCTTGTCTCTGTCAGACACGATATTTAGGGGCACGCCGTGAAGTCTCACTATTTCTGCAATAAAAAGCTGGGCATACTGTCCCGTAGTGTAGTCTGTCCTTACGGGTAGAAAATGAACTACTTTGGTCAACCTGTCCACAATTACCCAAATGGAGTCGTGATCTCTCTGTGACGTAGGCAACCCCGTGATAAAGTCCATGGATATGCTCTCCCACATCCACATCGGGACCTCTAATGGTTGTAGAAGTCCTGCCGATCTCTGATGATCCACTTTTACTAGCTGACAAGTGGTGCATTTGGAAACAAACACGGCAATATCTCCCTTCATCCCGCTCCACCAATAATATCGTCTCATGTCTTGGTACATTTTGTCCCCACCGGGATGTACAGCGAACCGTGAGCCGTGCGACTCTGCCATCACCTCGTGTTGCAATTCCTCCCCTTCCAGAACTACTAGTCTCCCATTGAAGCGTAATCCCCCGTCTGAGCTAATGGTATAGGACTCGGCTACCTCTGCTAGTAATCGAACTATCTTCTCCTGAAAGAACGAGTCATTTACCTGGGCCTTTACCACCTTCGTGACAATCTGCGATGTAACAGTCATCACAAACATGAATGATCAGGCCACTGCATCCTGGTGTCCCAACTCTTTCCACTTTTCCTTCCACACCCCTACCACCTCATCTACTGGTCTACGGCTCAACGCGTCTGCTACCACGTTAGCCTTCCCCGGGTGATATTGGATATCAAACTGATAATCCTTCACAAACTCAAGCCACCTCCGTTGTCGCATATTCAACTCTTTCTCCGTGAATAGGTACTGTAGGGACTTGTGTTCCGTGAACAATCAAAACTTTTCCCCCAAAAGATAATGTCTCCAAATCCGTAGGGCAAATACGACTGCCGCTAACTCCAAGTCATGAGTGGGGTAATTCTTCTCATGAGGCTTAAGCTTACGGGAAGCATAAGCTATGGCCTGACATTCCTGCTGTAATACACCTCCAAGTCCTTGTGAGGACGCATCGGTGTAAACTAGATACTCAACTCCCGGTCTCGGCAATGCTAACACAGGTGCTGAGGTCAACTTGTCGTTCAACTCATCGAATGCCAGCTGACAGGCATCACTCCAAATGAATGGCACACCCTTACGAGTCAGATGTGTCAAAGGACCTGCTGTCTTGGAGAAACCCCGAATGAACCTCCTATAGTATCCTGCTAGGCCCAAGAAACTACGGATCTCAGTCGGTGTCGTGGGCTGTCCCCACTCCCTCACCGCGGATACCTTCCCCGGATCAACAGATATCCCCCGATCAGAAATAATATTCCCCAAAAACTGAACCTCCTTCAGCCAAAACCTGCACTTATCATATTTTGCATACAGCTCGTTCTGACGTAGCGTCTGCAAAACTTGCCTCAAATACTCGGCATGCTCCTCCTCTATCTGGGAGTAAACCAGAATGTCATCAATGAAGACAATGACGAACTGATCTAGGAACTCTCTGAACACCTTATTCATCAAGTCCATAAACACGGCTGGAGCATTGGTCAAACCAAAAGGCATAACCCGAAACTCGTAGGAACCATATCTCGTTAAGAAAGCAGTCTTCGAGACGTCCTCTTCCCTGATACGCAACTGATGATATCCCGATCGCAAATCAATCTTTGAGAAGAAAGAAGCTCCTCTCAACTGGTCGAATAAGTCATCGATTCGGGGCAACGGATACTTATTCCGTATTGTGACCTTATTAAACTCTCGGTAATCCACACACAACCTCAACGATCCATCCCCCTTCTTAACGAACAACACAGGGGCACCCCACGGCGAAGTACTCCTCTGAATAAACCCCTGACCCAATAACTGCTCAATCTGATCCCGTAATTCTCTCATCTCAACTGGAGCCATACGGTAAGGTGCGCGGGTAATAGGCCGAGTGCCCGGCGTCAAGTCGATCACAAAATCTATCTCTCTACTCGGAGGTAATCCAGGTATATCCTGAAATACATCGGCAAACTCTCGAACAACCGGAATCGAATCAAGTGGTATCACCACTTCCTTAGAGGTCTCCTCCTCTATATAGTACAAGTGGGTGGACGATCCTCCCTCAGTACGAGGCATCGCCACTAAAAACATCTCTTACTCGGGAATGGCAAAGATAATACTCCTACTAAAACAGTCAATCATGGCTCGGTACGCTACTAGCCAATCCATACCAATAATGGCATCATACTCGGTCATCTCTAACACTAACATATCCGCGGGTAGAGTAAACCTCCTGATCTCTATACCCACACCTCTACATACAAGGGAAATCACGGAACCCCTACTCAACGGAGAATCTACACAAGTAACCGTACTCTCGGCGGTGTCTAATAACCCAATGGTGCGTGCAAATCTCATAGCAATAAAACAGTGTGTGGCCCCCGTGTCAAACAAAATACGCCCCATAGTCCCCTGAATAGAGAACATACCCTCAATGGCTGGTGGATCCTGTGGGGCTGCGGCCTGCTGGAGCTGATATACTCTCCCATACTGCAGCTGTCCCTGCTAAACTGGGACCGCTAGAATGGGTGGTAATGCTGCCATCTGTGGTGGTGCTGGGAGGGCGGCGGGAAACATAGGCCTCTGCGGCTCCTTTCGGGCACCCTGCTGCTGCTGCTGCTGTGGGGCCCTGCCCCTATCAGGACAATCCTGGCATTTGTGGCCAGTCTTGCTACAAACATAACACTTCCCCGGGAAGTTCCCCCCTCTCTGTCCCTGCTGCCCTCGACCCTGGTGGCCGTTACCATTCCTCCCCTGGCCCTGCTAGCCCTGCTGAAACTGTTGTTGACCATTCTGGCCCTGCTAGCCCTGATGGTCGTTCGGACCCTGATGGCCCTGTCTAAAACCTCCGTGCCCGTGTCTGAAATTCCCCGATCTGAACCTCTTATGATCCCCCTGCTGGGAACCCTGGTCACCCTGCCTCTGCCCCTGAGTAAATTGTGCCCCACTAGCACTATTACCTCCAATCCTGCCCTGATGGCTGGACTCTCCTGATCTCTTGCTCTCAGCCATGTGAAAGCGGTGATCCTGGCAGTGTAACAGTGCAGCGTTAACCACGTCAGAATAAGTGGCCAACGAGATGTTCCCCAATAAATGCTGACGGATCCTCCATGTTAATCCATCGGTGAACTTATGGATCTTCTTCTCTTCTGTCGGTATCTCATCCGGGACAATATTCAGCAAATTTGTGAATTCGGCCTCATACTCGGCCACAGTCTTACCCTCCTTCCTGAGATTCATTAACTTCCTCCTCATTTCCATGTGAACGGCTGACGGAAAATACTTGCGGTCGAACCGCACCCAAAACTCTTGTATCATGAGAGTATCTCTCTCCTCCACGGTGGTAATAGACTCCCACCACTGCAGTGCAGATCCCACTAGCTTGAAAGTAGATAGTACCTGCTTCTGAACATCGGTGCACTCATACATCCTCAAGTGTCTCTGAATGTCTTTTCTCCACTGACTTGAAACCACAACATCGGAGCTACCTGCGAACTCCGACGGGTGAACTTTCTGAAAAGCATCACGTACACGTTCCCAAGAAGACGGGAATGCATGTGCCTGAACTGGCGCAGCTATTGGAACCTGGGGTGGTGCCTGCTGTACAACTGCTAGAGCGGCATTTACCGCTTGGGCTACAATGGCTGCAACCTCAGCGGCATTCATGGTGCCCTGCACTGGTGCTGGCTGGGGCTCCTGCTGTGCATTCCTAGGAACCCGTGGTGCACGTCGTGGAGGCATCTCTGAAATAAGAGTAAAGTCTATAATTCGCAGTTATAAACTTAAAATAGCCGAAGAGCGAAGCATACATAAAGGAATACACCAGTCCTAAAATATAGGGCTCTACATCAAAGAAAGCTCAGCGGAAACATAATAAGTCGTACAGATCCAAAAGGACACTAGAACCTGATGCTCTGATACCACCAGTGACACCCCGACTAATTAAATACCGGGTAGCTACTCCTTTATTAAATTAATTCAAAATGCCAAGTTGGTTCAGTTAATAGCATCACTGTCGAAAACATTTAATGATTACTAACCACCTAGTATTTAAAAAGTAAGTTGTCAAATATTAAATTAAATCTGATTAACATGCGATAAATAAAATGTAAAAGAATATCATCGCCATACACCATAAAGTCTCAATAATGTAACCAACAAATAATAATAAGTCCGGAGGAAAAACTCCTCACAACAATCCCACAACTGATATAAATAAAACAGTGTATCCTGAATTAATTACATGCCAAAAATCTGAATAACGGAATTATGAAATGTCTCTAATAGAAATGGGCGGCATGCCCTTCAAATGATGAAACTGAATATGGAGTCAAGACTAGAAAATGAGGTGTCTAATATCAAGGCCCTGTAACTTCCACAACAGCTACAGCTCGTCACCTGAATGGCAATCCTATGCATGGTGTCCTTGTGGCTGGGCACCTAAAAAGGTTTTACAAAAAAAAAATAGATTTGAAAGCAAACGGGACAGAGCCCGAAAGTGGAGAGTATTTTAAAAACAGCAAGTGCTTTAATAACATTAAAACAATGAATGCAAAATACATTTAGGACGTGCACTCACATGAAATCCTCACCTCTCGATTAAGTGTGCACTCCTAACGTACCGTACCCATCTAAGTGACATTCATACCTAACTAAACCGTCATAAGTTTTAGCCCTTTCTACTCGATTCCCATTATACATTCTAATGTTATCAATTAAATAGAGGGCTTTACTTAAACCCGGATTCTCAATTATTAGCAATACGATTCACTACAGATTATCCCTTTTTTATTTTCTCAAAGCATTACCATAGTTATACACACAATACCAACATGAAAGTTCTCATTATTTAAGCGTATATTGTTCACGTCATAAATATGCAATACAAGCACCCCGAGACTAAGCTGCGGTGCACACATACTCTGCTATCCATCTTGGTACATCACGTACATAAGGATCACGCATTCTGAATCTCTCTGGAATCGTTCTCAGATAACAACAATCACAAACAATGGAGGCGAACACAGTCACATCACATGGGTCACGCACATACCTACGCTCCCACTATCAGCAGACTTATTAACTTCCCAATAAGTCCTTCTCAGACCTATGTCCTCGAGGTACCAATCTAAATTCCCCCCGTAGGCACACAAAGAATAGATGGCCCTAAGCGAACGCAAACCTCCCGTGATAGCAAGTATGGTAGGTATGTCATACACATAAAATCATATACATATACTAAGCATACACACATCTTAATAATTACCATAATTTATTAATGGTATACATCTCATTCTTATACCAACTTATAATGTTACACAATTCACATATCCCCGGTTAATACAAATATTTAAGCCGTCACTTGTTCTCACATCGCAATAGTCACTCACGTCGTAATCCCCAATTTTCATTTCGTTCAAATCACACTTTAATGTTTTTACTCCTCAATATATATATCCCAACTATATCAATTAGTAATCAAGGGAATGTCATCTCTACAATTAAACCAGGTTATGGGACATTAGAAATCAAATTAGGCCAAAAAGGCCAATCTGCCAACTCGTTAGAAGTCTCGTTCGAACGAGGTCGTTCGAACGACAGTTCGTTCGAACAAAGTGGGAATCTAACGAGATCTCGTTTGAACGAAAGTCATCAAATGAACATCCCACTCGTTAGAAGTCAAACTTTCAGCTCGTTAGAAGCTCGTTCGAACGAGCTCGTTCGAATGACCTGGGCAGGCCTTCTAACGAGGTGACAGTTCGAGCCCAGAATTCTCCTAATACGTTTTTCCCAATTTTATTCACCTCTAATCTCATCTAAACATCATCCCAACGGTATTTCAAGGTTCCTAATCATTCCTAAACCTACTTAAATCGTAATATAACATTTATAAGGGGTCAAATCATCCTAAACCACATCTAATCATCAAATCTCCCCAATTTTCCCCAAATCTCAGGAACATGAACCCTAGAAATTTAAAGTCATCAACAGACATAATTAAATCCGTTTTTGTGATATAAAAGATGTATTTCTATCAGAATAATCACCCAAACATGATTCTACATGCAATCTCCTTATCAAAATGTGAATTTCTAATTCCAATTCAATGGGTTTTTATCAATCTCCCAAAACAATGCAATTTTTAAACCACTTGCCTCTGATTTTTCTCTGAATTTGGTGTTGAATCCTGGATGTAGGTTGCTCTCACCTTTTCTCCCAAGGTTGAAGGTTGAGGATGGGGTTAGGGTTCTCTCTTTGGGAAACTTCTCCTAACTTCTCATGAAACCCCCGTAGCCCTCTAATCAGTTAATTGCTGGTAATGGGTTAGTGGGTCATTGGATTTTCTATTTTAAACTCCTAAAATTCGTTAGTCATAAATCCCAAAATTCCAAAATTACCAAACTACCCTTTTAAGTTGCCGGTATGGCCTAAAAATGCCCCGGGACACAAACTAAATCCCCGGCTAGTGTTTTCTGACTATTTTGATCCTTCCGGACACGTTGGCACACTCAAAATTACCATACGGTGGATAAAAATAAAATTCACTTTTAATTAAAAATTATATTCCTGACGCGACTGTCACACGCGTCCCAACAAAATTTCCAAATTGCCGTATTTCTATCTCGCTACAATTTCAATATATTCAATATTCAAATAATGTCATATGTATACACATTATAATCAAATACCAACTCACATCTCGTTAGTATTTTATCTGAATTAATTCTCAATTAATACCTATTTAATTTAATTAATCCCAATAAATAAATATCAATTAAAAGTACGGGGTATTACAGCAAACTTATTGAGACAAAGATTAGTTTGGAATCATAACACTCTCCATCAAGTTCAACTTGTTCTAACTCTTGAATCTGGGGCCTTGGGCTCTTTTGAATGCATTCTGCCTCATTTACCACATCCAGATGAAACTCTTGAACATTAGAGTTGTCCAATCACCATATAGTGCCCTTGGTTGTCCACCAAAAAACATTTATAGACCATGTAAGCCTTATCTTCAAAACTTTTAACTTCTCGCTCACACTTTTATAACTTATAAATGATTTTTACATTTGGCAACACAATTCTCCTGTACTTCCTGGGGGCTTCCCCTACATAGGGCCTCTTCTTGTAATTTTTCTTTAGCTTTCTCGTAGAGAACCAACTTATCACACTTTCTTGATAAACTTGGTGCTCAATCGGGTCAATCCTTGGTGTCATCCTTTCCCAAAGTTACCTACATAGTCTGGGTGGTTTCACTTCCTCTTAAACCAATTCATGATCCTCTGGATTATTAGTCGGATTAACCCTCAAACGTAATCTTTCTGGTGAGCACTAAAGCTTCCTTAGCTAGCTTAGTATAAAATGAGGCATCGACTAAATGAAGATCCTCACATACAAATGGCTTCTTCGATGCTATAATCACCACCTCTTTTCCCTTGATGTTCGCCTTAGCACACTGATGGTAAGTTGAAAGCACCAACGCATGGTTGTGGATATATACCTTTCTTAGCATCACTTGGTATGATGGCTCACATTCCATTATATAGAACCTAATATGGAAAGTAATGTTCCCTACAGTAATTCCCAAATTAACATGGCCAATGAATTTGGAGTATTGACTATCATATTCCAATGTGGCAAAAGCATTATGTATAATCCTTGTTTTAGTGATATTGGAAGCATAGAAAGATCCAATAGGCACAATGTTGATGGAAGCTCCCCCATCTAGAAAAACTTAAATGAACTACACCTATTCACATTTGTCACTACACATAGTGGCTTGTTGTGAGGATACCTGAACAAATAACTCGCCTCCTATGAGAGGAACCATTTGACCATATTTTCCATAGGCCCTTTCCAATTAGAAGTTGGAGCCATGGTTTTTATTTGCAACACCCATGATTGCTCGAGTTACCTCCAATCTGGAATTGTTAGGTAACCCCACTCGATCAAAAAATAAAATAAACTTTTGTTCTCGTGCCACAACGGCACACTCCACCTGAGGGTCAACATGATACTTTTCTGGATTATAACATTCTTCTCCATCTCTATATGTTTATTCATCATAGGTTATCACTGCATTCATGTCACCCAACGATAAAGCCTCCAACTTCTTCCCAAAATCACCAATCGAATGCAAATAATTATCTATGGACAGGATGTCCATTTTAAAAAAACATCCATCTAATAATTACTTAAAGGATTCATCAAGGAACCATTGTTCTCTCTAACCATTGTTATCGTGGACCATGTGCTCGTAATTATCCATGGCTTGTTCAAATACGCACGACAGTTCGGGTGGGTTATCGCTTGACTCAGACTTCTTCTTATTACCTCTTCCTCCATTGTTATTTCTACCCCCGTCATTTATGTAGATAATTCGTTGAGTCATCCCTCGCTCGAAGAAGCTGATGGTCTCAACATGAAACTAAACAACCTAGGGGTGGTAATGAATTTACCACCAAAGCAATATTTTTAGAGGATTTTAGAAATGCATAAAATTTACCTTCTCTTATTTCATTGTTTAAATGGAAAATATACTCAGGGAATAAGCCTTCTGCACAGAATTATAGGATTTTACTTTCTCTGGTCCCTTCTTTGACATCAAAAGACATTTCACATAACCTTCGAGCTTTTGCAACTACATCATCCCCAAGCTATTATTTCCCTTGCTTAACATGGTGATATTAAAATTATCTTCTGCCAGAAATAACTTCTTGATAAATTGAACTTGGATATCTTCCTATGACACCACACTATAAGGTACAAGGTGAAAGTACCACGTGTATGCCTTCTCGGCCAAGGACTTCGAGAATTCTGCCAACCTTAACTTTTATCATTAAAATGGGACCCAAAGATTTCAACGAACCTCTTTACACGTTCCTTCATATCCCCCCTTCAGTATACTTATCAAAGATAGGGGAACATACCCTTTGGGGTATGGTTCATTATTTTACTCCTTTAGGTATGTAGTATAGAAATCATCCTATATCTCCCAAGACTTGGAGGCCTCGATCATCTGTAAAAGTTCCATTTTTATTTATTCCATACGAGGTGGATGTGGGGAAGTTTGAAAACGCACAACCACAAGTAAAATTACCCTTGGTGTGATAAGAGTCACATTCTCTACACTAACAGGAGGAACCATAGTGGGTAGCACCAAAAATAGTGTGGCCGTTTTAGTGGCATTTATTTGAATAATAATACCATCTGAGAAAAAAGGCACTATCAACACCGCCAATGGTGTCATAAAAGAGTTTTATCCTCTATAAACACACCAACACTTCCAGAGCACCCTAGATTTTGATGAAATTCGCAAATAAACTCATTAACCTAGCCATTTGTTCTAGGACTATAGTTACAATGCCCACCATCGCAATAGTTGGTAGTCCCATCACTATTGGCACTGTCATGTTGACCTCGGACAAGATGATCAAATACCTTTTTTCTAATGTTTTTATTTATTTTGTAGACACCACATTCTAGGACCTCGTAAGTATATCCTTAGGTTCATAACACCTCCCCATTCGCTACAAACCCTTGGTCATACTCCAAGTACTGATATATAGGCCATCGCACGCTCCTGATCCCTATTTTACTCTAGTCAATACTATATTCAAAAGGAAAGCATAATAAATCTTTTAAGGTCTTTTAATCCCCTTTTTAACGGTCTGCTTGATGCATGAATCAATGTACTTGTACGGATGAATGAATTATTTTACTACCAAAAATTGATCTGAAGGCCACGAAGCGCTCCCTGGACTCGATTTGGTCCCAATCAACTTCACCGTCAAAGAAAAATCTCAATGAATCCTCGAAAGTCACCGAATTCCCTTTCTAACGGTCCACCATATGTGAAAAATGGCGCAACCATTTGAAAGAATTATTCGTCTTCCCCAAAAAATAAATTTGGAGTCCACCGAGCTCTTCGAGGCTCCATTTGACCAAGATCAACTCTTTAGATTAAATGAGGATGAATGAATCTTTAAAGGAAACTGAATAACCTTTCTAATGGTTCACCCTTTTCACGAATCATCTTAACAGTACGGACGAATGACCCATTTTACCCTGAAAGGTCACTTTCCCTTATAACCAAAGTCAACTTTTTGAACCAAGCAAAGCTCTGTGGGATGTCTAGGTACCTCTTACAAACTTTACAATGGTCCACCCCATGCGCAATTATTGGAAGAACGATCCATTACCATATGAAGATTTTCCGTCCAGAGGCCCGACGGGTGCTTCTGAGCTCCATTTGACCCAAAGTCAACACTCGAACTAGGGGTTCCCAACGGACTCTTAAAGGTATCTGAATTACCTTCCGAGTCCCATATGGCCCAGGCATAATTTGGATTTACATATTGCATTTTACAATTATTTTTTTGAAAAAATTTGAACGAGACTACCGATTGGTAGGTCCATTTCCCTGCTAATCATAGTGATTGTATGGTCACCAGTCGATTGGCAGGGCTAGGGATATTCCGATCGGTTGTCCCCCAGGTCTATATAAGGAGGGAATGAGCTCACTTCCAAGGCAAACCTTATATCCATCAATATCACTGATCTTATCAACATTCTTCTTATGTGAAATTCCTTTCCACCTTTCATTCCCATCATTTACATACACAATTCAGTAAAAATCGTTTTTTATCTCATTGAACATTCATCTCAACTTGAAAGGAACCTCATCAAGGGTCAAGATCAGGCCTTAAGTCTCCATGGAAGGTCCAAATATATTTCTCTCTCTCTAAATTTCTTGATTTTCGTATTAGTTACATGAATTATCAATTTAGCTCTCACCTTAGATCTACACAGTGATATCTCATCCTTTATTAGTTATATTGTTATTAATTTATTTCCTATAAAAAAAACCAAAGCAAAGAAAAAGAGGGTTACACCTATAAATTCCGACAGGATTATTCACCACATTTTCTCAAAACTGAAAAAAGTATTTTCTACACACACACATATAATAAACTCTCGCTTGAATATATGGGTTAAAACCCACCCTTCTTCCCCATGCGAACTACACGAATTTTTATGCCTATATAGGCTATGTAGGTGTTTCATGCTAAAATTCGAGACTTGAGTACAATTTTCCAAATTCCAATTTTCTTACTTTTATATTTTCATCAGTCGCATGTTTTACCGATACATTACTCATATGTGCCACACTTGTGACTCATATTTGCGTTTTATCTAAAAAATATTATTGTTCCATAACAACGTTCAATTTCTCAATAAGCACATGCATCATATTTTCTAGTTATTAGTTTTCAAACATTCCTTTGGATGACCACACTATATCTTTTCCATGGTATGAGTCAAACGATTCCAATATCCATTTATATATACCCACACAAACATTTCACGGAGAAATTAAGGAAAATAGTAACATAAGCCCATGAGAGACCGAAAGGGCGGGGTGGGTGCCTAACACCATCCCATGCGTATGCACCTACATGTATGCGCCCTTTTTTCTCCTCTATTATTTCATGTATATGTCTACATCATTCTTATATCAGTCCTCACTATCACACTTTTAGATACTCTCCATGTACACTTCACACTACTAACACGTAAGATCATTTATATCCACATGTGGCACACACCACTTAGAATATCCATGCTTAGGTGTCACTATCACACTTCTATATATCCATGATCACTCACACCTACCACACACCACTTATAGTTTATCCATGTTTAGGTTCACTACCACACACTCACTTATGATTACTTAAACATCACTCACTCGTACATATCCATTCTTGGTATAATCTCCATGCTAGATTTACTTTCCATAATACTTGAACATTATTCCTTATTAGTATAGTACTCATAACAGACAAAAATACTGTCTCCATAATATACTAATCAGGAACCATGTATTTTGAACAATACATCACCAAAGAGCATGGTTATTGACAAAAAAATTATCTCGTACTAGGGGTCACTTTGTGGTGGGCGCTACTCCCACAAGTCATAGTTAGCTTAAGAAATATAACTCTCACCTTCCAAGAGCCAAGTAACGTTGACGTATATCGAACGGTTCCCCCCGCATCATACCACTTTACCGATGTCATGACGGGAGGTATTTAATAGTGAAATCTTTTATGTACGTTAAGTATATATCAAATTCTCTCTCACACGTACTGTCCCATGAGGTATATAGTGAGACAATTCACATACACTTAGGTATATCAAATGGCTTGTCCACACGTACAATTGACCTCAAAAGCAAGACGCATATCGTGGAAGTCATGACAAAGGGGGGAAACTTTCGACTAACCCCACCGATGTATACCCTAATATAGTCATCAATCCTAGGGCACTCATATTTAATTTTTTGGTGACTAACCAAAACTCTTTCGAAATAATGGGTCGGCATGCAACCCAATTTTTTATTATGATTTTGTCTTTTTTCAAAACGGGACCCTATTAGTGATCCCTACAACAAGACAAACTATGTTTTACATATTTTTTAAACCCAATGTTTCCCAGACTCGGGTCCCATCCGAAATTTCTTTTGCATTTAGGTAAACCTAACACGAGTTAAAATATAATAATAAGAATAATAATCATGTTGAGATCCTTTCTCACTTTTTTTTCCTTACGAAAAATGTCAAAAACATTTTTCCCTTTTATCAAAAAATACCAAAAATATTTTGTCCTTCCTTTTGTAAAAATTTGTCAAAAACATTTTCATCTATTGTAAAAAAAATAAGATTATTCCTTTTCAATTTTAAAAATAAATTCAAATCATTTTTCCTATCATGTCTATGGTATACCTGACCCTTGGCCTGGCTCCTTATTAACTTCGATCTTTGCTCGAACTGCCCCGAGGTTCCATCAGTTCCCTTGGTACTTTCTACAAGTCCGAAATACACTCTCTCCCACTCTCCATGTAGAATGCATATCAAGTACCATTTGTGCAGCCTGATTTGATGACGGTCCTAGTCTAACTTACTGCCAAGTTTGACAACCATCAAATCGAGGTTCATAAGATGCATCAAAATATGGTCCCTATTCTTAAAGATCCAGAGGTACTCTTCCCTTACCCGATCGTTCTTCCCTCACTTAATCTAATTTGGGTCCGATAAGAACACCAGCAAGCTCAATGTTCCCCTCCTGCTAATGGGCCACTGCCAGCTTAGCTCCATATGTCGAATCTTGCCCAGCCAGGGGCTAATCTACCAGTAATCATCAATTCAAAGGAAGAAGAGTTGAAAAAGATCAAGGAGGACCTTAAGATATTAACTAATAAGTTTTACCAAGTCCGAACTACATAGATTACACCCACATGTCTCCTTACTCTAAAGTAAGGTTTCTAGAAAAATTCAAGATACCTAACATTGAGAAGTTTGGGGCCAGCTAGCCAACAATTGTCCATCTCTGAAGTTACCACTGAGCCATGAATCTCCTAGGTTCCGTCGAGGAAATACTAGCCCAAATGTTCCAACAAAATTTGAAGGACAACGTTATTCAATGGTTCTTATCCCTCGAGGAATCCAAAATTTACAGTTGGGATGATGTTGCCCGTGAATTCATGTCACAGTATAACAACAACGAGGAGTTGGATATTACACAAGGTGATTTAGAACTTCTCAGGCATAATAACGGGGAAACCATTTGCAATTTTATATCAAGGTGGAGAGAGAAAATGACCACCATTTCCAATCGCCCTTTCAAAGGGGAGAGAGTCAGTATTGTGAAGAAAATCTTCTTACCCCATGTCTAAGCGATGATGGGAGGATAATATTACCCCCATTTTTTAGCCCTTCGGGAAGTAGGAGTGGAAATTAAAAAAAGTCTTACCAAGATAGAAGTTGAGCCAAAGAAAGTATCCAAAAAGTTTACTCAAATAAAATATTATAACCCTCACATAGTTTCAACTATCAATAATATCTCAGAGCCTGCTACTTCATGAAACTAGAAACTTGCCTTAATCCCCTCAAAAAATAATACAGCGAGCTTCATAGCCCCTTATCTAAAGTTTATAAAGCCCTTCTGAGATAAAATATCATCAAACCTTTGGAACCTCATCCGTTACCAAACCCACTTCCTAAAAATTTTAAACCTGATGCCCATTGTGATTTCAATCAAACTGCTGGCCATGCCACTGATTCGTTCTTTCATCTTTGAAATGTAATCCAAGGTCTGATTGACCATGGTATCATCACCCCACCAGCCAATCCTAAACCAAACACCACTTACAATCCCCTCCTAAATCATGAGAATGAAATATTCCTACAAAATGACACAAAATTTGGCCTGTCTACCCTCATTGTACCTAGTAAATCACCCATCATACCCGTATATTCACTTAAACCCTCGAAGTTTTACCATATTTTCTCCTCCACCCTACCTAATTTACCGAGCATGCCTTGTCACTTCCTACAAGAGCATGTATTATCATTCGTACCCTGTCCAGATGGAAGGTTATGGAATTACCATTAGTATTAAACCAGCTCCTAGAGTTTAGGTTGAAATTTCGCTCAGAAATGACCATTAACTGCCAAACGTTCAGCACATTGTTCACGAAAACCCGAAATTGGGATCGGGAGTTAGATAATTGGGGGTACCTGCCGACGAAGTCAGTTTAGATGATGCAGTCTAGATTATGGTAAACTTGTTCCAACAGACCATTATAATTTGTAGTATGTTCTAGCTACTCTATGCTTTGAAACTAATAGGGAGGTAGGCCCCTTCACTTCTACATCTCCCCATTGAGTGGTAGGATTTATATGAAAATTCAATTTAGGTTGTAGATTGCATTGAATTCTCATGGAAGGATATCATCATTGCCACCAGATTGGGGGGAGGAATTTGACAGTTTAGATGAAGAGCCAAGCCCAGAAAATACTAGCCAAGTGATCAATGTATGTGGTATTATATAGTTCAAAGATCTGTTACGGAGATCAACAAACTGTCTGAATAGCCCTATATAGATGAAGACATAGGATTTCTATCTTTCCCTCTTTTGTGAACCATATGACTAGATCTGGGAGGCACTATGAGAGTTTGAACCCTCAATTAGCAGTGAGAGATAAAAGAAAAATTATTGCAAAGAAACTCTCGATGACGAAAATGACTACAAATGAGACCAAGATCCTCGACAAATTGAAGGAAACTCAAGCAAACATCACTTTGTAGGGACTTTTCATGTCTTTTCTTTTCTTTATAGCTTCCTCGAAATTCCTTCATAAAATTTCTTATCGGGCCCACAGTCCCACCTTCCACCATTCCATAAGAGGCCATGAACTTGGTCGAGTATCAAACCTCTACTAGAATTCTCTCCTTCTCTGAGGAAGAAATCCCTAAGTTTCATCTAAATCACAACTATGCTTTGAATATCTCAGTCGAGGTGATGGGGAAGATAGTACCGCTTTTGCTCGTCAATAATGGATCAACACTTAATATTTTTCCATTAAGGAGCTCAATTTCTTGGGTTTAAAAGTAAGTGACCTTTCTCCAACTTCCGTTGCAGTGTGTGGTTATGACAATACTCGTCGAAAGGTGATGGGATCCATACAGCTAACAATAGCGATTGGTCCTATAAATTTCGTTCCTAAGTTCCTGGTCATCAACATATAGATTTGCTCAATCTATTGCTCGGTTGATTGTGGGTTCACAACATCAAGGGGGTATATTCCTCTATCCATGAAGTTCTTTGCCAGGGGGAAGGTCATCATCATCATCATCTTGGGAGGCGATGATAACACTGATAATGCGAGCACTAATAACTTGGTACTAAATATACAACATATCGAAAATAATGAGATTTAATTTTTTTTTTAGTTGAACCACTTCCACTCCTAGTAGGGGATGATTTCAAAGATTGAGTCGGTCTAGAGCACAACCCTCATGGAAATGTCAACTTGATACAAATTTTCAAGAATATGTACTTCATGCCTGGACTGAGGCTAGGATAACAATAATAGGGAATATTGGAACCCGTAGGGATGAATAAGGACTTTCCTCCATATGACCTGGGTTATCAATCATCATCAGAAGTACTTAGAATGCTCCGCCAACCCCTATTGAATTGAAGGTTATAAAGTACCAAGACTATTTTGGGAGACTCCTTGAACTGAAGATTTGTCAAATAAGGTGAAGATTTTCCCTTTTGTGGCTTTCTCGAACCGTGGTATGATCATGTGGAAAAAAAGATGAAGTTGGGGATGGAGATCTTTCCAAGACAATTACTCATGGATCGAAAGTCCCAGCATCATGTTCAATTTCTCGTTAAGAATACTACATGTCTTATCGAGGTTTTTAAAGGAACTGACTCCAACGACTCATTCAATCTACAGTCACTGGGGCTAATACTTTGCATAATCCACTCAGATGCTACGACATCGAATCAATCTATACTGATCAAGACTGATGATGCACCCCTCCTCACCTGGAATGCAATACTAGTTCAACCTACTGAAATGAAACCCAACTCAATGTAATCGATACCTCTTTTGATGAGGTTCGGAACATTGTTTTTCCCACGAATGAAATAAATAAAGATTTTGACTATCTTTCTATGCCCCACATTAATTGTCTTATTTCTATTCAAACTCTTGATGATGATTATTTTATAAATGAACATTTCTTAACTGATCTTAATAAGGTTAATAACGAATAATAAAACCACATTATAATTAATGAGGATGAAACTATTGATATCAATCTTAATTCTAGTAGACAATTGCGTGAGATTAAGATATGTTCCACCCTTGACAAGCATGAGCGGGTGCACCTCGAAGAACTCCTAAAGGAATTTATGTACATCTTCACATGGTCTTACAATGACATGCTTGGAATCAATCTCGAGATACCTTAACACGATATTCCAACACTTCTGGAATATAAATCGGTCAAATAAAAATTGCAAAGGCTCCACACTGATTGGTCGCTCAAGGTTAAAGAACAGGTGGCTAAATAGTTGAACATAAACTTCATCGGGGTGATAGAATATCCCACATGGTTAGAAAACAATGTAACCATGCCAAAATTAAGAAGAAAGGTTCACATGTCCATTAATTATCGAAATTTGAACAAGGCCTCCTCGAAATATGATTACCCTTTACCTAATATCGACATGACTGTGGACAATACAGTCAGTCACACTCTCAAGTCATTCATTGATGGGTTTGTTGAATATAATCTTATCAAGATGCACCCTGATCATCAAGAAAAAAACCACATTCATCACCCTTGGGGAACCTTCTGTTACATAATTATGTCATTTTGTCTGTAAAACATGGGGGCTACCTATCAAAGGGCTACCATAATCATCTTGAATGATATGCTACACAAAGAGGTCAAGGTCTACATGGACGATATGATTATCAAGTCTAAGACTTGGGATGGTCATATTCCCTCTCTCCGAAAGTTCATCAAATGACTGTGGCGATGCCAAATGCGACTTAACCAACATAAATGTGTTTTTAGTGTTACTAAAAGAAAGTTTTTTGGATTCATGGTTAGAAAGAAAAGGATTGAAGTAGATCCTATCAAAATGAAATCCATACTCAAAATTCCACCACCCCGAATGGAGAAAGAACTCCGAGGATTCTTAGGAAAATTACAGTATATTAGCTGGTTCATCAGCCAGATGACTTCTATTTGTGATCCCATGTTCAAACTACATTGAAAATATTCAACCAAAATTTGGAACAAAGCTTGTCAGGAAGCCTTTGACCGAATCAATTAGTATCTAACCTGGCCCTTTGTACTCATTCCACCGCAGCCTGGTCTCATTCTACTCTTATACTTGACCATAACAGACACTGCAGTTGGGGCTTTGCTAGACTAATACATTGAAGAATACCTTAAAGGGAGGTCCATCTACTATGCTAGTCACAAATTGTCCAGGTACGAACTCAATTACACGACCTTGAAGAAAATGTGTGTCGCCCTTGTATGGGTCACATTACATGCTCATTTTTTCCATCAAACTTGTGTCCCGAATGGATCTTATCAAATACCTTGTTAAAGAACCTGCCTTATCTAGCTGAATGGACAAATGGTTAATGCTGCTGTACAAGTTTGATATTGTGTATGTCATGCAAAAAGACATGAAAGGGAGAGATATCTCTAACTACCTTGATGATTACCTCATGGAAGAAGCTAAAGTTTGGATCTCTGAATAAAAGGATGAAGATATCCTTTGCACCTCTTGCGAAGATCTCAAGTGGAAAATGTTCTTTGAAGGCTTCAAAAACAAGAAAGGATATGGGATTAGGACACTTTTAATCTCCCCTGATGACTCTCACACTCCTAATGCAATCAACCTAGATTTTCCCTCCACTAATAATCCGACTAAATACGAGGCATGCACTGTATGAATTAAAGTCTATCTAAAGAAAGGAATCCATTATTTGAATGTCCGTGGGGATTCTAATGAATACAATACTCTGATTGTTGGTGTTCATCATATTCAAGAAGGGATTTATGAAGCAGAAACCTAAAATGTCCTGCGAAGATGAAATTTCCTCTAAATCAAATAAATAAAAGTGAATGCGGTGAGTTCCCTAAAGACCATGGTTACAACACTAAAAATTGCATATCCTTGAAGAATAAGATAGAGATATTGATTTGAAGAGGGAAACTATAAAAGTTCATGGAGAAAGGAGGCCGAACAGATCATACGGATGACTAGGAACCCAGAACACACTCGAAATCCTCTCATAGAATAGGAGATGACAAGAAATGAGGAAGATATGATGATTTCTAAGATGACCCAACCATAAAAAGGAGGCCTAAGGAACCTGTGTATGAGTTAAAAAAATTATCTTCTCTATGTGACTTTGTTACAGGAGAAGACATTGACGGAGGAGATAAAATAATGGAGAGGAAAGCCTACCTCAATGAAGCCAAATCCAATGCTTATATTCGACAGAGTGATGTAAAGACTCGTCCGAGTAAATTAAACAAAGATCATTTGGTGTTGAGACTCTCTAAAGAAGATCTAGAAGGGGTGCTTTATCTTTATGATGATCCACTAGTTGTCACAATGCTAGTACACGAAGGAAAGGTGGCCATAGTTTTTGTCGACAATGGTTGTTTGGTCGACATCTTATTCTACAACTACTTTAGAAGCTTGGGACTACAAGATATCAAGATCATATCTTACCAAAGGCCTCTCATCAATTTCTTAGGAGAGAAATTTTATCCCCTAGGAACAATTACTCTAACGATAAACACCTGGAGAGAAAATAACACATACCTACTCATCACTGGAACTTATAATCAAGAAGGTCTTGATTGATTTTCTTAAACAACAAAAGAATGTGTTAACTTGGAGTCACGAGGACATGTCGGTGACTAATCTGGAGTTCTTGTCTCATGTGCTCACCTTATTCAAGGATATCAAGACAATCGAGCACAAATGTGCAACACCCTGTATTTCTATGCATGTAATATTTAATTCATTCGAGAAATTTCAAATTACTTGTGTGTCGTAATTTAATTGAATTAATTATGGTAATATTTATTTAAATATTAATCGAAGAGTCAATGATTAATATTTAGGGAAATTTAATTACTAAGTGAATAGTAATAATTCATTTATGTCATAACGTGTATTAGTGATGTGGAATTTATTTATCTCAGCCGGGAGTCGGTATAAACTAATTTGGGTGTGAGATAGGGATTTTTATAAATTAATTTTGATGTCGATTTAGAGTGCACGGTGTCTGAATGGGCCGAGATAGTCGAAAAAGTGTACCCGAGGGTAGAAACGGGTCATGGGGCATTTTTAGGCATAACCAGTTCCACACGAGGCTATTTGAATCACTTGGGCTTAGCCCGTTAGGCTAAAAACGGGATTAGTATTTTAAGACCTAATTGGGAGAAAAGGGAAATGGCAGAAAACACAAGGGAGAACCTAGCGTTTGGAGAAGAAGCCATAGGGAGTGATTTCGCTGCAAAATTGGAGTCTTTTGGAGACAAGGCAAGGAACCTATTGGAAGTTCATCGTCAACCTGCAAATTTAACCTCGGATCAGACTCTACGAACCCAAAAGGCAAGTGGTTAACTTGCTGTGATGTTTATTTATGATATCCAATTCATATTTTTGTAATGTGTAAATCAAAATTCGTTTTGTGTGTAAAAGGGTACAAAAAAGGGGTTTTCCTATATAAAACACTTGAATGAAATTAATGGGAAATTAATGTGGCAATTTATTATGTTACATAATTATGAGATAATTTATTCAGATGTGAAAACCCTGTAGAAATTTATGAACGAATTTGGGATAAACAGATGAAATTGGGACTGAACGAGTAAAGACCCGAAAATTCCCCAAATTCAGAAAAGTAGAGATTTGTGAAATTTAATTTTTGTGTAAGGTTATAGGGGAGGTCCTAATCACGTTCCCGTATGATAAAAATGTTGTGTGTGATTGATATGAACCATAGACGAGGTTGGAGGTTGGAGGAATTCGCTAATGGCAGAAACAGGAAGTCGGTGAAGATGGTGACATGTTCGATCGATCGATCGATGGCTGGGATCGATCGATCGATGATTAGGAATTTTTGACGGTTTGGCCTTGGGAGTTTTAGGTGGGATTTTCTTTTAGTTTAATTACCAACAATTCTAATTAAGGGAGAAAATTTAATTAGGGAGGTTAATATCCTCACAATTATAGGGGCATATAATTGGGAGTGGTGGGGTAATTAAGTGTAACACTTACGTATGAATTTTGAAAATAAATTTTGAGAAATAAAATAATGAACTGGGTGAATAAGTTCGGGTATAGTAGTAGGTGACACTACCCACATAAATTAATTATGGGTGAAAAACTAATTAATTTGGATTCGGGGATTAGAATCGGGTGGTATATTAATTTCGGGCCAAGAGAGCGAGCCCGAGTATCTTGGTTGGGTGACACCAATAATAATTTAATTAATTAATGTGCAAATTAATTAATAATCAGAGTTGGACCATAAACTCGAGATACTAAGTATAGGCTAGGGTTACGGACTGAGTACATGGTAAAGCCGGGATATTTTATATTTATATATATACGGTGTGCGATAGTATATATATGGTGTGTGCATATAAATATTAGTGATTAGATATTATTAGTATATATACTCTAGTGCTATCGGAGGAGGTTACGTGATGTGGGTGAATCCCCTATCTTGAGGAGTAGGGATAGTATATCCCCAGGTCATAGTGTCCGTTATATGGGTGTGGGGCTTATCTCACTTTCACGGAAGGAATACGACCGCCTCCATTATGTTCATGTTTTTGGACAAGTTAGTGAGCGATTCCGACTTGGGGTAACTAGGTTATGCGAGTACACCTAGTGTAATAGAACTTTGGAGAATACATTCGGTGAGTTATTACTCGGGAGGATGGGTTATATTTATATTCAACATATGTGTGAAGGTTGTAATGTGGTTCTACTTATATAATGCGATAAATAGTTATATACGGGTCATTAAATACATGTAGTGAATTGTATTAATTATATATGGGTTATATTCACATTCAACATGTGTGATTGTTGTAAGATAACTGTACTTACATAATGGGGTGAATAATTATATTCGAGAAGTTTAAATGCATGGGGAGAAGTGTATTATTTATCTAACTAGTGAGTGTTGTATGGCTTTTAAGGAAAGATGATTAACTAAGTTAAGGCGATAAATAGCTTATAAGTCATACATTAGAAATACTCAGGATTGAGTAGGGAGGTTGACAAGAGTTATATAAAGTATCTAGTTTCGGGGTAGAGGACTAGAAGGGATATGAAAAAGGCGTTAGGTGTGCACAATAGTTGAGGGGTGAGTCTGTCCTCAAGGGAGTGCGACACTAACTAAAATATGAAGCGCATTCATGCATATTTTATTACTGCAAGTTAATCATTTGCTAAATGTTTTCAAAATGTTTTGGTTTCTAACCCTTGCTATAAAATATTCTCAAAACCTTTTAGGTGTCCGGTCATAGGGACGCCAGGATTGATTCATTCCAGGGATTCACTGCTGCAGGATATGTGGGTGTTGCAGGATTTGGATAGGCTCCTTTATTCCTTCTATTCCTAGTGTAGGGATTTTCTATCAGTTATTCGAGCATGTTTCTCACGGTTTTATTTTGTATTTATTTCAGATACTTGAGATCCATTATTTTCTTTATTTACATTTGTGTTGGATTTTAGCCGATGGTTTATTCGGCCAAATTCTTATTTATATGTGATGGTTGGATTCAGTTAGCTTCTGATTGTTAATGATTTATTTCCGCATGAGTATTTCATTGAATTAAAGAAAGATAAAACTTGGCACCAGTATAATTTCACTTAGGTGGTTAGTAATTAAAACATTTCGACAATAATGCTAAGAATGAACCAACTGAGAAACTTGTTCTAATTTAATTTAGGATTGATCACCCACGGTTTAATTAGGTAGGGTGTCAAAAAATGGTGTGTCTTTAGTTAGGAGAAGAATATGGTCATACAGGAAGAAGTGGATAAACTATAAAAAACAAAGTTTATAGGGACATCAAGTACCTTATTGGTTGTCCAGTGTAGTGATGGTAAGGAAAAATAATGACAACTTGTGTATGTGTGTTGGCTTTATTGATCTAAATAATGATTGCCCAAAGGACCATTATTATTTACCAAGGATTGATCAATTGATCGACGCCACTATCGGTCATGAGCTACTCATTTTAATGAACGTGTACTCGGGTTATAATCAAATAACTAAGAAGACAAAGGATAAGGAAATGACTTATTTAATAACAAGCCCATGTACCTGTTATTATAATGCCATTCCTTTTGGGCTTAGGGACTTTGGAGCAACGTGCCACAGGTTGGTAAACAAACTGTTTGAAGAAAAGATTGGTGGAAACATGGAAGTATACATTGATGACATGATCACCAAGAGCAAGATAGTCGCAAACCATATCAGAAACATAGGTCGTATTTTGACTATTTCGAAAAGAACAAAATGAAACTCAATTCGAAAAAATGTCTATTTTTCGTACGGGAAATAATGATTCTTTGTTTTATAGTAAACAAAAGATACATTGAAGCGAATCTAGATAAAATCCAAGAACTGATGAATATGCATTCCCCCAGGAATATGAAATAAGTGCAGAAGTTAACAATTAGGGTAGCAACACTAGATCGTTTCATTTCGCGAATTTGAATGGAATGGGGAATGTGATGTCGCCTCCTTAAAATTAAAGAAATATTTGGGACCTACACCTTTGCTATCAAGGCATGTCATGGGAGAGAATCTCAATTTATATTTATCTGTATTTGAATCGGCAGTTATCTTAGTGTTGGTCGGACTAGAAATAAGATGAATAAACCTATTTACTATATAATAAAAGCATACAGAGGAGCGAAGACCTGATATATAAGGTTGGAGAAAGTGGCTTTAGGCGTAATTAAGGTGTACCGAAAAATAATTCCATACTTCGAAGCACACACCATTATAGTGTATATAGAAATCCACTATGACAAGTCATACATACACTCAAGAAATCAAGTAGACTGATGACTTGGGATATAGAATTCGGAGAGTATGACATACAATATGAACCAAGAATGATAATAAAAGTCCAGGCCACTTCATTACTAAGTTCAAATATGAAGAAAAAAATCATTGAGTACGCTACTAAGGAAGAGATCTTAATAAAGAAAAAAATAGAGCATTCTACAAAAGAGAGCTCATCTCCACCTAACTAGCATACTTTTTCAAAAGAGCTCTCACCATTTTCAAAATCGACCATTTATCCATTACTCTCGATAACTAATATACTAGAATTATCAGGTAAATAAGAGAAAATTGTTGGCAATATCGAATAACAAAAAAAATTGATTATGGGACCCTGGTAGAGGGAGAGTTCAAGGAAAGACCTATAGTCTGGAAGATGTTCATAGACTATTAATCATGTGCCACTCGTACTGGAGAAAGCTTGATAATCACTATGCCAGATGACATTGATGTAGAGTATTGCCTTAGATTTTAATTTGAGGCCTCCAATTATGAGGATAAGTATGAAGCACTTGTGAAAGGTTTTAGCCTAGCTTTATATTTTGTCACTGAGCCAATACAAGCACATAGTGTTTATCAATTGATAGTAAATCAAAAACTGGGAGTTTATGGGGGAAAAGAGGATTCCATGGAAAAATATCAAGCTAAAATAAAAGGACTAATAACAACATTCTTAGGAATCAAGGTATTCAAGATCCCTAGGGTTGAGAATACTCGAGAAAACGCAATTGCTTGGCTTATTTCAGTCACCAAAATAGAGTTAAGAAGAATGATTTTGTTAAAAATAATCATGCATCAAAGTATCGATGAAGAGATTTCCACTATAATTGAATTGGATTTGGGGCTATCATGGATGGATCCAATATGATATTACCTTGAAAAAGGCATTATGCCAATAAATCCAATTGAAGCTAGGAGACTTCAATATAAACTAGCGAGGTATGTCCTAGAAGTGGATTCTTGTATATAAGAGTTCTTGACATTTCCTTACTCTGATGTGCAATCTAACTCAGGTTGGTAACATGATAAACTAGATACATGAAGGTTCCAATTAAGCACACTCAGTGGGAAAATCATGAGTTAAGCGAGTAGCCATTTAAGGATATTACTAGCCCACCATGAAATAAGATCACACATACTACACAAGGTAGTTTGATAAGTGCCAGAATATTCTATAATACATAGAAGATTTGGGACTTTACTCGGATCGATCACATCCCATTGGCACTTTGCCATGTGGGTCATTGACTTAGTCAACCCTATACCAAAAATATGAGTAGGGCTCAAATAATAGTTCATTGTAGTTAACTATGTTATGAAGTGGGTGGAATTTGAACCCCTAGTTACTTCCATATAAAAGGTCTTCCATTTCACTTGGAAAAACATTATTTTTTGTTATGGAATGCCATATTCCTTCATCACCAACAACAACATGCAATTTTATAACCAAGAATTTAACGAATATTGTATTCGCTTGAAAATTCAGAAACTTCATGTTGTGCTTGATTATCCATAGAGCAACGGGCAGACAAAAGTAACAAATAAAAACATTATCAACAGAATAAATAAGAGACTGGATGATGTCAAAGGAAAATTGACCAATGAAATCCAAAGTGTACTTTGGGCATACATGACAACACCGATAACAACTACCGATGAGACTACCTACGTGTTAGCTTTTGGAACAAAGGAAGTGGTCCAAACGAAAATTGGTCTGCCAAGCCACCGAGTCCTTAATTTTAACTCGTCGAAGAGCGTCCTCATGAGGAGCTTAGATTTAGACCTGGTGGAAGAGGTCAGGGAGCATACAATGCTTAGTATGGTATCGTAGAAAAAGAGAATCGTTCGGTTTTACAACAGAAAAACGAAGTCGAGCATTTTGAAGGAATAAGAATATGTGATAAAGAAACTACCCTAAAAAGGAATAAAGTTAGATCCAATGTGGCATGGTCCATGTCGAATTTCTACTATTGTACTACTAGGGACTTACATAATTAAAACACTATAATGGGGAACAGTTAAAGAACCCTTCAAATTCAAGACACTTGAAGAAGTACTATCAATAATCAAGAGAAATGTAAATTCTTTTAAAAGACTTTTCAACTCCCTATAGTTAATTTCATTGTTCAATAAAAATTATTAATTCCTTGTGGATATTGTTATTTTCGTAGTACGGGAGTTTTGCTAAAAATTCAAAGTAATTTAAAGACATCTCAGTCACACAAACTAATGTTGAGGTCATGTATAATTTCACAAGGTCAAGAATAAAAGGTTTCAGATAAAAACAACACATCATGTATGGCCTCGTAACGTCAAGAACAAGATGTTCCAACTAAAAAACATTATGTATGACCTCAAAAGGTAAAGAATACAAATTTCCTAATAACAACATCATGTATGACCTAAGAAGGTCAAGAAGAAGAAGTTCCAAATAAAACACTTCATTTATTACCTCACAAGGTAAAGAAACAGAAGTCCCAAATAAAAACTTCATGTATGGCCCCACGGTGTCAAGAATGAGAAGCTTATCCAACAAAATTAATTAAATCCAGTGCAATCATTCATGTGAACAATAAAGGCCAACCATCAATGGCTAAAAGAAAGGACTAATCCTATCACATTTGGCCTCCATCGATAACTAACATTATCATTTTATCAAAACATCGAAATCTATTTGTTTAACTAACAAGATAAATTACACCTTAGTAGAACCTAAGATAGGATAACATAGGTTTGTTTGATATCAATAACTAGTAAGGAAGATTAGTCGGGCAACAACTAACCATATAATCTTAAGGATAAACTACTAGTAGACTATTTCTAAACAACTAATAGTTAGTAATCTTAAGCAAGAAAAAGAAATATATAAGTTATCATTAGCAATCATGAATTATAACAAAGCCAACAAAACAAAAATACAGTAAGGAATTAAATAGAGAGGTGTTGCGTGCTTGATTTTTTCTCAAAACCAGCGGGAGGAACATTAGAGAAATAAGGAGTGATAGTGTTCCTCAGATTTCTAAGTCTTGTTTGGATACTAAAACTTATCAGGTCTGTTAAAATCAATTGTTGGCTAAGTTCATTGTCTCCATGCAGGCCATAATCCTCGAGATATTTTCATTTCAAACTTAGTGGGATAGCATGTGGAGGAATCCATGAAATGTCTAGTTTAAAAGGAGGAGTATGATGCTCTAGGCAGCTTGGATCATGACAATACCACAAATAATTTTCTTTGGAAATTTAATCACACTGAGAGCATTAATCCAACCTTATTTATAACCAACCTTGTATCGATGGTCAGGTTTTGTGCTCATTTGTGTAAGGTTTTCATCATAATCATCCATTTAGACTATTTGAGGCTTCTCGTGAAACTGATAATTAAGGAGGTCCACCCTCTAATTTAAATATCTTGATTGTTACTAATTGGTTCTTCATAATGGTGGCCTAGTTAGAAAATGGCTTCTTACTTAACTCTTCCTCTAATTTTTTTAGAATCCTACCCTACTGGTGACAGGGATGACCCTTGCCTCTAAACTTCTTTATTTATTCTAACTCTTCCATCAAATGAGAATTTGCTTTCTTTAAGAAGGAAACACCTTCATTCTGGCCAATAAACATTTAATTATTAAGGCCTTCAAGTTTAATACGTAATGAGTTATTCTCTAATTCGAGAATATTGGCAACCTCTATAGAACTCTTCAACTCTGAGTTAAGGACAAATTATTTCTTAGAATAATCTAAAGATAAAGAAAGAAACTTTTGATCAAATATATTGATCTTCTAAAAATTTGCCAATTTATTCTCGTATTCGATAAATAGACTTGCTATAATTTCCTTGTGACTTAGATAGAGGCAAAGAATAATTTCACGATAAGTAGTGTTATTCACCACTGCCTAGTGAAAAAGGCAATGTAAACTTGTATTTTCTTCCTTGAACTTGATCAGATACGTCTAGGCTAAGGAACTCCTCAAGATCCTCTTCATCCATCCTTTTATAACATGAACCAAATAACTGATTTTGCCTTTCTTTAAGGTTACTCTGAATGGCGACCAAATATGCCAACCTGGTGTTAAACTAAAAAATAGGTGGTTGGATATATGTATTTGCCAAAGCCAAGATATTTACAATAATTTTATCAAGAATAAGGAATAAAATTTCATTTAATTTAAACAAAAATGGGAGTTGCATTAGGATATTGCATTCAGGAAGCGTATAAAATAAGATAAAGCATCAAACTCCTAAAACTACTGGAATCCATCTCCCACCTTCTCCTTATCATCCATAACCTCATCCTCTGCTCACTCGGTGACCATCAGCTTCTCGTTGGCTATAGACTTACCAACCTCCTAATTATAACCCATTTATTTTTCAATCTGAGGAGGAGTGCTAGTATTATGAAATAGAAAGATCTTTGACCCCTCTTTAGTGCCAACTTTGGCAAGGGAAGCATCCCAACAATCCTTGAAGAATAATTTCTTAAAATACTCAATCTACATGGTAGCATTAGAGAATGCCTTATCCCAAAACCTAGTGAAGGCATCATCCCAATCATTGATAGTCTTGGCCTTCGCCTTTGCCACCTAAATTTTTAATCAATTGGTAACTCTCTTAGAATCCTCGATCTCCTTTTAAGGTCATAACTTCATCTATCGAGAGCTTATTTGCTCCTATTATTTTAGCTTCTCTTCCAGCGTTTTCTTCTCACCCTCGTGATATCAACAAGTATCTTTCAAAGACTTAATCATACCTTTGAAAGGCACCTCCACATAAGTTTATTGTTTTTCCTCAGAATCTGGATGTAATCAGTAAAGAACTGCAATATAAACAATCAAAAAAGGAAGTTAGTAAAAAGAATGAAAGATATATGGTAACATTTATATAATTGAAAATTCCACTTATAAGGGACAATTTATGATTTGCCAAATCAACTAGCCTTGAGTGAGGGAGAGAAGATGCAACATCTTTATTGGCAGGAAGAACTTTAGCTCATATTAGCTCCTAAGCGAGCATAGGATTGTCTATAACAGATTGAGTAGTGATCTTTCCCTTCTCAATAGGATTATTTCTAACCACCTCCATATTAGGAGTTGGATACCTCTTTAACGTCTTAGATAGAGGCTCATGCTCCTTTAATAGGTAGGTGTCTAAGCAGACCGAATTACTGGGATGTGACATCCAATCTAATTAAACATCGGTTGATCAGTCCTTTATCAAATTAAAATAAGTTTCGCAAATGGTTCATTCTTAGCATCACTGTCGAAAAACAAATTTATTACTAACCACCTACGTTAATTAAATCGGTGCCAAATTTTATCTTTCAAATGAAGCAAGATGATAGAACAGTTTGAAAACTAAAACAACATACACAAGATACTAGAATCCAAACCATCACTATTATGTAGAAGCAACTAAGTCAAGTTGAATCAATCGTCGGCTAAAACCACAACAAAGAAAAAATCCACAATCGAACTACAAAATAAAACTGATACAAATCTAGAACTGTAATGGAGCTAACTGACAACATGTCTACATATGAAACATAACAATGAGATCCTATGCTAGATCTGAATGAAAGAGTCGTCTACTCAATGATCCTGTCAGCATCCATAGTGCTACAACTCCAAATCCGTCGAACGAACTCAAGTAAGGCGCCCTTGTAGAAGTACACCTAAAAGGTTTTAAAAACATTTTTATATCAAGAGTTAGTACTCAAAATTGTTTGAAAATATTTTTCAAGTAATTTATCACAATTAAAATCGGTTATTGTTTACACGTGTTAGGTTTACGTACACTTTCTTGAGTCTCCTCACCCCTCATCAAATGTGCAGACCTAATGTACTATACTTATCCCACCTAGCCATCATACCCAAGATATACCGACTAAAGTATATAACCAATCTTATCAATGGTCTACTCTCCCCTACCTCCCATACTGCATGCTTTATTATTACATCCTCGTACATTTCAGTATTCACATAACATTCACATGTGTTATATTTAATCATTATAATCAAGTCTCACTACTTAATTCGCAAAGCCTTTCAGATTTATCATTCGACTTCCATATCTATGTTTCACTACTTAAACTTACTATAGATATTCCCTATCTATTTTAAATCTTAAAATTAAGTTTCTCTATACTTAATTTATCATTTAAATGTATATATATATATATATATATATATATATATATATATATATATATATATATATATATATATATCATCTACGAGTCTACTTCCGCACATAAGTAGAATATCATGAAGTACACATATATATATTTCACGCAATATATACTATAAGGATTACTGGTATGGCTAATCATAGATCCAAGTCATCCTATCATTTACATTGGTCCAGATATCCCTCGACCCAAAGTAAATGTTATGCATATGTATATTGGTCCGAACACTCATCGGCCCCAATATCTTTTAACTTCGATTTGGACCGGATCATCATCGACCCCAAATCAAGTTTCCATGTATTGGTTTGGATGATCATCAACCCCAATACAAAATTAAGCATACTTTAAGTATTCACACAGCCCAAGTATCAATATAATAGGTATTTACACAACCAAATTATTTAAATTAGTACGTAATATATTTTTCTCTCTAATACTCATCGTACTATACCATTAATTTACGAGTTTACTTCACTTTAGTACTCCCCTCGTGGGCCTAATATAGATTAATAAATCTCCTAAATAAATTCCCATCCAACTCACTTAAAAATATTTTTCTCATTCCTCAGCTCAAAATAGTCTACACGTGACTCCTGGTGAGATAAACTAGAGTACGCACATATCACTCGTTATGCCGTTAAATGATAATCATTTATTATTTACTATACACACTAAGTAAATTTCATCAAAATACTCTCAATTAATATTTAATTATCACATTTATTAATCAAATCACATTAAATTACTTCACTTGTGTTCTTTAAATAAAACTTATTTTCCTAATAAATTATTGAATTAATTAATTAAAAAATACCCAAAAATAAAGGGTGTTACATACTTCCCCCTAATAAAGTAATTTCGTCCTCTAAATTTGGACTTATCTGCGGTAAATAACTCTAGATACTTCCCGTGAATGTCATCCTCCTGCTCCCAAGTCGACTCATCAACATTGTGGTGACCCCACTGAACTCGCACAAAGGGTACCACCTTGAATCGTAGTTTACCCTCATCACGATCTAGAATAGCCAATGGTCTCTCCTCATACGAGACGTCTGCCTGTAATTCAATCTCCTCAAGTGGAATGTACCGATGAGCCCTCTTGTTCCTCATGTATTTCTTCAGTGATGACATATGGAACACATCGTGTATCCGGTGAAGATGCTTTGAAAGTCCTAATCTGTATGGTACTGGTCCCACCCTCTTTATAATACAAAATTGTGACACTCCGGCTAATTAAATACTGGTTAACTACTCCTTTATGACATTAATACAAAATATCAAGTCGGTTCAGTCTTAGCATCACTGTCGAAAACATTTAATTGATTACTAGGCACCTAGAATTTACAAAAAGAGAGATGTCAAATTTTACTAATTAAGTTAAAAATTAACCAAGTAAATAAATCATCATCCAACAATCGCATAAACAAACTCATATAAATACCAAAGAAATGAAATAAATTGAGTCTGCAGTAAACACTCCAATAATAAAACCGGAGCAAAATAAAATCCAGATACAAGAGTCTGAATAAATAAACCAACATCTGAAATAAAACTAAAAGTCTGAGAATGCTATCTCTAAATCGAAACGGGCGACATGCCATAATATATGAGTAACCCTGAATAGAATCAAGTGCAGAATGTGGAGGCATCTAATACCGAGATCCTATAACTTCCATAGCAACTACAGCACGTTAATGTAATGGAACTCCTATGCTTGGCGTCCCTGTGGCTAGGCACCTAAAAGGTTTTTACAAAATAGATTTGGAAGAAAACAGGTCAGAGCCCGAGGTGAAAACAGTTTAAAAATATGACAAGTGTTTAGTTTCATTAAACATTAAATATTATATACATGTTAGTTGCGTACCCTCACATGAGTTTCTCACCTCTCAACTAATGTGCATGCTTAATGTATACCCTTAACTCATCCTAGTTATCACACTATCTAACTAGTCCGTACTAACCCCTCCTTTCACATTCTAATATGAGGTGTCTACTCGTATTACCCAAACAAGTTATATTTATATCTCACATTCGCATTCATTAAATTGCTTGTCACAAGTGTTATTTAAATTCTCTTATTCGTAGCCCATTCAAATATCTTAGTTATTCACATTTACTAAGGCAACAATGAACCAGTTACAAGTAAATATATAAATCACTCTCAATACCTATATACATATAAGGCACCCCTAGGCTAAGTTGCATTTCACGCATAATCTGCTATCAAATCCATGTACATTATATACGTAAGGATCACACATTCTGAATCACTTAGGAACCATCTGAATATAAATCACACATATTGGAGGCGAACATACTTCACATACCCATGGGTCACGCACATACCTACGCTTCCATGGTCAACTGACTTATCAACTCACAAATAAGTCATTCAAAGCCTTATGTCCTTAAGTTACCAATCTAAATCCCCCTCCACGTAGGCACACAAAGATCAGTGGTCCTTTTCCGAAAGCTAACCTCCTGTGATAACAAGTATGGTAGGTATGTCATACACAAAAGAAATCCATACACTAGGCATTCCCGCAACCTAAGTAATCATATATCAATATAAGTATTCACACATTCCATCTTATAAATCTCAACGTAGTAAGTTTAACCTAAACATTCTACATAAAATATATTTAGCTCGATAACTCTCTCGTCGTATCAGTTTGAGTACCTAGACCTATCCTAAAAGGTTACTACGTATCCTACTAGTTTCTAATGTATTCTCAGTAACTTAAAGTCCCTCCGTTACAGTTCCTATACTTACCTCATCATTCACTCCCATTATAGTTTGAATTTGAACGATTTGTAACCGTACCTCACTCGGTAGACCCTCGTAAGTGACAATATTCAATTCCATAAGGTAAACCTTTTTTCTAGGCATCAACTAAGACCCCACTGACCTTAACTAAGTCCCATAATACTATATTATTCACACTAACAATAATTATAGGCTTGGAATTTATATTAAGCGTTAAAGGGAAAAAATTTCAAAAATCAGGAGGGGTCGATCGATCGAAGGAAAGGGTCGATCGATCGAAATAGTCGATCGATCGAAATTCTTAAGTCGATCGATCGATCAAGTGGGTGTTTCCCGAGAAATTATTGAAACAGTTACGGGTTCTTCAAATTTACACCCCAAATCCTCCATTATAATGTCCCAAACTCCCAACCAAGTATACTACTCATTACACCAACATGTTTCCACAATCCCAAACATTTTAGAATCATTAAACCACCATGAATTAAGAGTTTCTTGGATCAGAAGTCATAAATATTCCCCTAAACCCAGTTCTTCAAAATTTCTCCAAGAACATCAAATTTCTCAACAATAATTCATCAATTTGTACACATGGATAAAGATTTCATTGTCTATACATACCATAAGTTCATCTACATGCACAACCTACCCATATTCAATGTTTAATTCTCCCAATTTATAAAATTCTCAATTGTCAAGTCTAGTCCCCCATTCTAAACTACATGGATAATATATATTTTCTGAATCATAACAAGTTAAATCACTTGCCCGGGAATGAAGATTCTGATCCTTTGAAGACGATAAAGGTTGGTTCTCTTTCTTTCTTTTTTTTTCGAGCACAATTCCGGCGATAATGAAGGTGTGATGGTTATGGCCTTGGAAACCCTTAGAACTTCTCCTCTCTTCTCACATTGCCCACTATTTGGTTTTGATAGATAATGAACCTAATGGCACTAAGGTTGGATGATAAACAAAGCCTAATTTTCGTAGTTCACTATTCATTAAGATTTAAAACGACTAAAATACCCTCCCTGGTTGCTGGTTAGTCCTAAAAATGCCTCGAGACCCAAACTAAACCCCCGGCTAGTGTCTTCTGACTATTTCGACCCTTCCGGACACGTTGGTATACTCAAAATGATGATTCAGATGATACATGTGTAATTTACTTTTAGATTCAATCAAATTGATTCCTCATGCAACTGACACGCGCGTCCTAACTTAATTTTTGAATTATCGTATTTATAACTCGCGACAATATTAATAAATCCAATAATCATATATTAGCATATTCATTCAGTAATATTCAACATTATTATCATAATCAAATATCAACGCTCATCTCTTTAGTATTTAAATCGGGATAAATTTCCAATTAGTTATCTCAAAATAATTTAATTATTACTATAATTGAAAGCCATAAAAATACGTGGTATTACATACTTCCCCCCTAATAACATAATTTCGTCCCAAAATTTGGAAAAGTAAGGCATACCTGGAAAAATTAGGTATCCTCTAGTACTCAAAACAAAATTCAAAGTAAGGCTCGATCCCTACAACCCCCACTTCACAACAAGTTTGTTGAACACTCTCGACACTTTATTAGCTATAGGGTCACACTTCAATAAATGCACCTCACGTTGTGCTGTTACTAAACAACATTCGAATAAGAATAGCCTACACATCATTATCCGTATTATCTCAATATTATTTGGAGTTCAAACCTCACCTCGTATCAACTCGCGTGTTTATCTAAACGCAAAACTCCCATCCTGGGAGAAACCATAGGACATCTGACTACTCTCGTCTATTCTTTAAATTTCTGCTCTTGGCGGTGTGACTTTTACAAAAGGAAAAATCCACTTAAGACGGTTGGTAGTTATCCCATTATATTCATCGAACTCAGACTTCTGACTGATCCAAAACATTGATAATCCGCTCACTTCTAATTATACAGAGGAAGAATAGTAAGGTTTATCCACACAAAGGCTCAGTAAGCACCTTGTCCACTATAAATTGGTACGGGTGCTTTCACAGAAATCTACCTTTAGGTAATATCCTCACCCTATTACATATTGTACTACGCTTACTAGCTATACCCATTGTGGAAATAAAATGATCTCAATGAGTACAAAATTACTTTCATACAGCTCCACCAGTCGTCAATCACCTTGCGCCTACTCCTAAGGCTATAGGTGAGACACCCTTATTAAAACAAAATGTTATCCCCAATACTTCCAGCTACCCCATGTTGAAAGTGGATTTCGGGGATCTCATCCTAGTTCAAAATAATACTGGGTGGAACCACATATCGGTGCGTTCACTATATAATAGTGTAAATCACCCAAGGATATAACAATTACTTTCCTTCCAGACAACCTATTCCACACTTTCGAAGGAACTCGTTACTTATCTTAGGTTACCAACCCATCAAATAGATTTACCATTTGACTCAACCATCACTGGAATCGTCGACTGGCTACAAAATATATGGTTGATCTTCTTACTCCAACCAATCTACTACTTATTATGCCCCTTTTAACACCGACTTTCACTTATAATTCTTCATATTAAGTGATACTTAATAACTCTCTTCTTCCCTTGGCGCATACCAAAAGTTTTCACCACGACGTGCACTTTTGAACTCCTTATAACTTATTAACATGAGCATTCTATTTATGCGCAAATCACTCTCAATAATATATTGGGTAGAACTCGGCTCCAGTTTGTCCATAATAGTAATCATTTGCCTTCTCAAGTAATACCCCATTTTTAAATGGCTTCCCACTGCCTTTCCATCAAGTTCGGACGTTCTACTCTGATTGCACACAAATATACTGCTTATCATCCTTCTCGTATGACGCTTAATCTATTCAACCACTGCCATTTTGTCATATTATCTACACAAGCATAAATTTCACCCATTTATTTCCATGTATCTTTGTCCGTCGATTCAGACACCAGCAAACCAAGGTATTCATACACCCTATAAACTCTGCATATGGGTCTAAATGTCATATTCTCTTCATACATATGCTTAATTCTTTATTGTCCCTGTATTCGCAACGTGGCTATACCACTTCGGCATTCAAGATTACCGCATAATTTGAAATCCTAAACCCTCCTTGACATCATTCCATCCTTCAACCCAGCGTAGTAAAACAAAATTTATAGTACTTCCTCACCACATATCTGGCTCTACTGGCCTTATATCGTAACTTACCTTTTAACCTTTAGTTATAACTACATACTTCCATAACGACCGAGGTACCAAACTCATGGACAAATGGCCAAACATCTCCCCTCTACCAAGCTTACGCTAAGTTTCATGCGTGGGATGTCTCGCAAAGAGAAATCCAAACTAGGAACCCCACTGATACACTACTACCTAACATTGTCGGTCATCGGAATCTGTTAGGCCCTCAGTCCATAACATGTATCCCTATATTCCCATCTTTTAACAACCAAGTTACATATCCTTTCATAATTACACTTAAACAAGGAATTTCTGTAGAAATACATTGTCACTTAACATTAGTGGTAATCACATTCCATAAACATCATGCCAATATAATCAGGGCTCTCAAAATCCTATCCCCAGACATACAACTATGAGTATGAACTTCCCCATCTCTAAAGGGTGATATAGTAATGTGGTCTTCCTATTACCACGTCCTGAGCGTTATATATAATAACCAGCTAAAGCTTTCCGCTGAAATATAAAACAAATACACTCCAAATCATATCAATAAAGTCCCTACACATACTGGTATCAAATATCTGAGACCATTATACCTTTCGAAGTCTCTATAATATATATATATATATATATATATATATATATATATATATATATATATATATATATATATATATATATATATATATATATATATACAAAAATATGAAAACGCGAGCTTGGCCCTCTCGCAGATGAGGTCTTATCAGAACAAAAAATTCTACACTAAGGTAGTAACCCTGATAGACTTGCGATTTTCGCCCACTATCGGTATAAGCATCAATATAAAACCATAATTAGGATAATATCATACTTTAATAACACATTACTAAGATGAGTAATCTCCATAAAGTATATACCATTATTGATACACCCATTCAATCTCCGCGGATACACTAAAAGTAACCCCACTATAACAAAAAAAATCAGATAATAATAACGTCACTGATATACCCACTAGACTCTTCTCACATGCGAATCTAGCAAATAAAATTACAAAAAAATGTAGTAACTCGCTCGTGTCATATACAATACGCCTCATTTTCTAAGGGTAAAACTCATACTTCTACCTTGCCAATCGCACTGTTGAAATGGTCCTTGGATATAACACAATTGTCCTAACCAAACCAAAAATTACAATAAATATTGCCTTCACTAGGCCCCACATCCTTGTCCCTTTACTCACTTCGAGAAAATTTTAACACGGGGAGTTTTACTCTCCCCAAAAAGCCTCTAGATATAACCCGCTTGTCTTCGGTCATAGTGACCATGTTGGGGTTGTCCTTCCCCCGTACATTGGTAGTCTCGATTTTGATGTCTACCCCCTTTGTTCCCTTAACTTTGTTGGCCCTAAGGAACATGTTACTGTCTTCAACAGCCCTTACTGAATTCACCATTGCTCGGTAACAATTTATTTATCTGAATCATTTAAATGGGTCCCCTGATATGTCTCAACCTTGTGGTGCTTCACCAACACCGTTTCCCCAGTCTTACTTTCTAATTAAATTCTTCGATTCTTAAAGCTTTCCGCACAATGAAGTGTTAACATCCATATTGACAAAATGTGACATTGTTGTCATCTGCATTGATCGCCCTAGTAGGACTTCTCATGACTGCTAGAAAGAATGTACCTACTTCATCCGGTGCAAGATTCACTAATTAATTAAATTCCTTTTAACAGTGGGGCCTCTGTCTGGCCCTCTGGTGTGAGTTCAAAACAATGTTCGCACCTTATCCTTACCACCTGATAAAGGAACTTGCGGTTATACTGTACTTAAGATCCTTCGAGTGACACAACATTCCACTTATAAATGTGGTGATTAACTCCTACCTTTAATACCTTACTCCGATGAGCCAAGAAAATTTTTTACCCCAAATTTTCATTTCTGGTTAGCCACACTCCGACACATGCCCAAGCCTTTGGATATTTTACCTTCGTTTGCTAACACACGCCATTTTCCCATTTCTGGAATTTCCACTGCTAGTTCTCTTCAATGTTTCGTCGGACTCTCTCCCATTATAACCTTATTGGGTGGTGAGTCTAATTTGACCCCGCTTTCTACTATAGTGGTATATTGAAGTCATATGTTGTGCCTTAGTCATCTTTACCATCCTGTCCTTTCGTGCAATAATAGGGGTGACCTCAACTACGGTCATCATTCTTGAATATACCCAATAACCTCAACTGAGCTTAGCCTCCTATCGTCCGCCCAACTGTCCTCGCCTGACATACTGCGTTGTCCGGCACACGAACACACTTGAATGCAAATAAGATTCACTATTATACACATTATAGCATGAGAATGAAACCTCACCAAAGAAATCAACAATCCTAAACATAGGGCTCTTTATCAAAGAAAGATACGCTGGAAGCATAAAAAGTCGCACAGATCCTAATGGACACTAGAACCCGATGCTCTGATGCCACCTGTGATACCCCGGCTAACTAAGCACCGGGTAACTACTCCTTTATGAAATTAATATATAATATCAAGTCAGTTCAGTCTTAGCATCACTGTCGAAAATATTTAATTGATTACTAGCCACCTAATATTTAAAAAAGAGAGATGTCAAATTTTACTAATTAAGTTAACAATTAACCAAGTAATTAAATCACCATCAAACAATCGCATAAACAAACTCATATAAATACCAACGAAATAAAATAACATATTTTGGAGTAAACACTCCAATAATAAAACATGAGTAAAATAAAATCCCGATACAAGAGTCTGAATAAATAAACCAGCATCTGAAATAAAACTGAAAGTCTGAGAATGCTATCTCTAAATGGAAATGGGCGACATGCCCTAACAGATGAGTAACCTTGAATAGAATCAAGTGAAGAATGTGGAGGCATCTAATACCGAGATCCTGTAACTTTCACAGTAACTTCAGCACGTCAATGTAATGGACATCCAATGCTTGGCGTCCCTCTGGCTAGGCACCTAAAAGGTTTTTACAAAAATAGATTTGGAAGCAAACAGGTCAGAGCCCGAGGTGAAAACAGTTTAAAAATATAACAAGTATTTAATTGCATTAAATACTAAATATTATATACATGTTAGTTACGTACCCTCGCATGATTTTCTCACCTTTCAACTAATGTACACGCTTAACGTATACCCTTAACCCATCCTAGTTATGCCACTATCTAACTAGTCCGTACTAACCCCTGCTTTCACATTCTAATATGAGGTGTCTACTCGTATTACCCAAACAATTTATATTTATATCTCATATTCGCATGAATTAAATTACATATCACAAGTGTTATTTAAATTCTCATATTCGTAGCATATTCAAATATCTTAGTTATTCACACCTATTAAGGCAACAGTGAACCAGTCACAAGTATATATATAAATAACTCTCAATACCTATATACATATATGGCACCCCCTAGGCTAAGCTGCGTTGCACGCATACTCTGCTATCAAATCCCTGTATATCACGTACATAAGGATCACGCGTTCCGAATCACTCGGGAACCATCTGAATACAAATCACACGTATTAGAGGTGAACATAGTTCACATACCCATGGGCCATGCACATACCTATGCTCACATGGTCATCTGGCTTATCAACACACAAATAAGTCATTCACAGTCCTATGTCCTTAAAGTACCAATCTAAATTCCCCCCGTAGGCATATAAAGATCAGATGATCCTTTTCCGAAAGCCAACCTCCCGTGATAGCAAGTATGTTAGGTATGTCATACACATAATAAATCCATACACTAGGCATTCACACAACCTAAGTAATCATATATCAATATAGGTATTCACACATTCCATCTTATAAATCTCATACGTAGTAAGTTTATCCCGACCATTCTACGTAAAATATATTTAGCTCGATAAGTCTCTTGTCATATCATTTTGAGTACCTAGACCTATCCTAAAAGGTTACTAGGTCTCCTTTTAGTTTCTAATGTATTCTCAGTAATTTAAAGTCCATCCGTTATTGTTCCTATCGTTACCTCGTCATCCATTCCCATTATAGTCTCAATTCAAATGATTTCTAACTATACCTCACTCGGTAGACCCTCGTAAGTGACAATATTCAATTCTATAAGGTAAAACATTTTTTCGGGCATCAACTAAGACCTTACTGACCTTAACTAAGTCCAATAATACTATATTAATCACACTAAGAATAATTATAGGCTTAGGATTTATATTAAACTGTAAAGGGAAAAAATTTCAAAAATCAAGAGGCGTCGATCGATCAAAGGAAAGGGTAGATCAATCGATCAACATTCTTGAGTCGATTGATCGATCAAGCAGGTGTTTCCCATAAATTCTTTAAACAGTTACACGTTCTCCAAATTTACACCCCAAATCCTCCATTATAATTTTCCAAACTCCCAACCAAGTTTACTAATCAATACACCAATATGTTTCCACAATCCCTAACGTTTTAGAATCATTAAACCACCATAAATTAAGAGTTTCTTGGTTCAAAAGTCATAAATATTCCCCTAAACCTAGTTCTTCAAAATTTCTCCAAGAACGTAAAATTTCTCAAAATTAATTTCTGAATTTGTACACATGGATTAAGATTCCATTGCCTCTACAGACCAGAAGTTCAGTACATGCACAACCTACCCATATTCTCCCAATTTATAAAATCCTCAATTTTCCAAGTCTAGTCTCCCATTATAAACTACTTGGATAATATATATTTTATGAATCATAAAAAGTTAAATCACTTGACTGGGAACGAAGATTCTGATCCTTTGAAGATGATAAAGGTTGGTTCTCTTTCTTTTTTTTTATCACAATTCCGGCGATAGTGGAGGTGTGTGGTGGTTATGGCCTTGGAAACCCTTGGAACTTCTCCTCTCTAAAAGATAATGGCCCTAATGTCCCTAAATTTGGCTGATAAACAAAGCCTAATTTTTGTAGGTCACTACTCATTGAAATTTAAAATGACTAAAATACCCTCCCAAGTTGCCGGTTAGGCCTAAAAATGCCCCGGGAACCTATCTAAACCCCCGGTTAGTGTTTTCTGACTATTTCAACCATTCCGGACACGTTGGCACACTCAAAATGATCATATGGATGATAATGGGTAATTTACTTTTAGATTCAATCAAATTGATTCCTGACCCGATTGACACGCGCGTCTCAACTTAATTTTCGAATTGTCGTATTTACAACTCGCGACAATATTAATAAATTCAATATTAATATATTACCATATTCACTCAGTAATATTCAACATTATTATCATAATCAAATACCAACTCTCATTTCGCTAGTATTTAAATATGGATAAATTTCCAATTAATTATCTAAAATTAATTTAATTATTGCCATAATTAAAAGCCAGAAAAATACGGGGTATTACAGAAATGACCCCACATACCTCAATGATAACTTCCCTTTCTTGCCAAATTTCATAATCTCCTTTATAGGAGATACTCGAACCAATACCTAGTCACCAACCTCTAACTCCACATGTCTCCTGTCGGTGTTAGCATAACTCTTCTGCCTATCCCGAGCTATCTGAATACGTCCTCGAATTAACTCAATCATGGCAGTAGTCTCCTGAATCATCTCAGGTTCTCACAAGTTGTTGTCCCCCACAATTAACTAGCATGTGGGTTAACGAAAAGGTCTCCCATATAGTGTCTCAAACGCCGATAGTAAATTGGTACGAGTTGTTACACGTAAACTCTACCAATGGAAGGTATCACTCCCAACCTCCCCCGAAGTCCAGGATACATATCCTCCGCATATGCTCTACCATTTTATTCACCCTCTCCATCTAACCTTTCGTCTGGGGGTGATATGTCATACTCAATCTCAAGTCAGTCCCCATGTCCTTCGGAAAGCTCTGTTAGAAATGCGACACAAATACTTTACCTCTATCAGACACGATATTAATCTGGACTCTGTGCAGCTTAACAATCTTTGAAATGAATATTTACGCGTACTACATCGTGTCGTAGTTTGTGAAAACTGGGAAGAAGTGGGCAAACTTTGTCAACCGATCCACGATCACCCATATCAAATCGTGACCCTGCTGCAAAGTAGGTAACCTAGTAATAAAATCCATTAAGATGCTCTCCCATTTACACATGGGAATCTCAAGTGGATTTAGCATCCCCGGAGGCCTATGATGGTCAACCTTCACCTACTGACAAGTAACACACTTTTAGACAAACTCTGGTATCTCTTTCTTCATGCCGGCCCAGCAGTATTGTTTCCTCATATCCTAGTACATCTTGTCCCCACCAGGATGTACTATAAATCTGGAATCATGAGACTCAATCCTAACTAAATGTCTCAAATCCTCATCCTTAGGGAATACCAAACTCCCATTAAAGCACATGCCTCCCTCAAAGGTAAATGAGTAGGCCTCTACACCCTCATCTAATAAATGTCGCAATATATCCTGAGAGAACTAATCCTTTTCCTGTTCCTTTACTACCCGCATAATAATCTTGAAAGTGATAACCATAACTTCCATCTATGCTCTAAGAACCTCATACTCTGGTAGGGGATCACTCCACTTTTCTTTACACACCTATGCTAACTCTCCAGTAGGTCATCGGCTCAACGTGAATGGTAAATGGTAGGTGTATGGATGAAAAATGGTAGGTGTATGGGTGAAGTGAATGGTAAATGGTAGGTGTATGGATGAAAAATTGGTGATCGGGACAAATATCAAGACACGCGTTTCTTAAAACTAAAAAAAGATGTCATTCTTAGTGATCAAGACAAAAATGAAGAATAATGAGGTCATACAATAATTAAAGTGCGGACCCAAATGAAGTTGAATCTACTTGTGACTCGGAGATTGCGTAAAACTCTTTGAAGGTTGAAAGGAACAAATCTCACAAGCTAAAGTCTCAACTAGTGATCCTTAAGGTTTTCTTGATAATTATAGTACTCCTCAACTCTAAACCGTATTGACGTGATAAGTGCGCAAATTTTGTTGAGTCTAGAAATTCATAGTGAAACATGCCTTGTTACGTATTACATAAGCTATTTATAAAAAGATAAATCCTCTAGATCGATTCCTAGATTTAAAAAGATGGATGATAGAAAATTCACATCAATGATTGAGATGAAAGAAACTGCAAAAAATTTAAAAAATTAGGCTTAAAAATAAAAAAAATTCAAAAGAGGTACGATTTTGATAAAATTCCACACCCCCAAACAAAAAGGAGCATCGTCCTTGATGTTAAGTAAAATAATTTTTAAAAATGAGAGCACAAGGTAGGAAAGATATTACCAAAATCAACCGCTAATGAAGTGGATAGATGAAGCCAAGAATAAACCTCAATAAGAAGTGTTAAGATAACAAATTTTGTATAAGTCTATAACATGGTAAAACATAGGGTGCTTTGAAACACCACTCCCAAACAGGATGAGACTAATACAAGAAATGCGGGCTGCCTCCCGGTAGCGCTAAGTTTAATGTCTTCATCCATATCGATCCAGTCTCACCCTAAAGATAATATCTATGAAAGTGCAGGGCGGAAGAAAAATGGATGATGGAAATCACCCCCAAATAAGACTGAAGCGTCAGTCTTGCTGGATAAAGGCTAAAGAGGTTCAATGCACTTGTATAGAAAAGTGCATGACACGATGCAAAGCATCGGAGGACCATGGGTGGGTGGGTATTAACGTAAAGGTGAGGGAGGCATGGGTGATGAAGCACCGATCATGGGACTTATTGAGCCGAAATGTAAGGGCAACAAGGGCCCTATAAGAATGGTGATCTAATTGGTGAGGGAGGCGGAATGGTGTGAAAATTGTAATGGGGTGGGCCTCATAGAAAGGACACGATCGTTCTATGAATGTGGGATGATAATGGTCGCGCCGTGACACACCAGGGAGCTATCGAGAAGAAAAATCAACACCACAAAAGAGTGGTGTGCATGGGGTAACAAGCTCGATGTCACGAAAGTAGAGAGTAGCACCACAAATACTGTCATGAATGGTGGAGGATGGTTTGAGGTTAGGATCTAAAAATGTAAATGGAAACTTGAAATGTGTAAAATGAAGATCCAAACGAGGTGGTAGCATGGAAAGGATAATGGGTGGGTCAGGTGGGATAAATGGTGGAGGAAGATGATCGAACTCAAGCGTGGGAGACACACACTCATTGGGAGGAGTAAAGGAATACTCACAAGGGAGTGTGGTTTCTAAAGATGGAGTGGTCAACTTCTCCATAAGACTGGCATCGGTGAATGTGGTGGTTGGTTAAGATGAGGCACCAAGATCTAAGATAAAGGATTCACGAAAAATATCGGACTCAAAGGGAGCCATGCATGGTGGGACATCATCCATATCCGGATAGTTAGGAACTACCACGGATTCTATAGCGAGAAAATGGTGAACACTCGTAGCCGGAGCTAACCTAAAAGATATGGGCATGTCAGAGACATGCAATTGGGGCATAAGGCAAATGCTCGGGCATATTTTTAAATATGGCGGGAGTGGGAACGGGAACCTCCAAGTGGGGTTGAGGTGGACATGGTGGGATTGGATCAGACTCACTATCGAAAGGTAAGTCAACACAATTTTCAATTTAGGACCCGGACCATGGGATGGCCTCAACTTCGATATTCTCGGGGTGGTAGGGTTGTTCACACTCAAAATACATGTCACAAGATGACACATAATCCTCACACTCGGATGCAATAATGGGTTAACTTGGGATGAAATCCGACTCTCTCCCACACTCAATTTCATTTAACCTTTTTTCAAGACGTTGGAGGGCTTCATTTTGAATTCGAGTGGCTTGCTCTTGCTTGACTATGAACTTTTGCAAGAGGCTTTCGAGATCGGATGTGGATGGTGGTGGTGGAATGACAGGAAGTGGAGGTAGGTGAGGTGGACATAACTCTCTACTATGATGAGTGTACGGAGAATACTCAAATGAAGTTGGTGGAGTGGGGCCAAGTTCATAATACACGAAAGGATCCCTTTCGTGATGGACAATTGGTTGATGCTCATGGGGTGCAGAGTGAGGTAACTGATCGGGAATGGGTGCACAAGGTTTCCATGACAACTTTGGGAATGTGTGAGTATCCATAACATTGAGTTGGGATTCGTATTACTTGAAAGGGTGATCAGGCCTCCACGAATAGCTCGGGTACTCACACAACTCGGGATTAGGTATATCAGGATAATAGGTCGAGGTGGGTTCCGAAACAGTGTCATATGGATACACATGTTCCATGGTGGGTTTGGATGGATATGTAACGTAAGGGAACTCATGGAACATGTGATCGGCATAGGAACAATGGGTGCACGACAAGGTGCGCGACACGTCAACACTTGACATCGAGGGTGATGGAAAATGAGGTGCGTGTATGGACGGGTCAAAAGTATCAAGGGCACTCGTGAGAGAGGTGAAACCATTAAAAATATCGTAAATAGACGGCTCGGGATCACTCTCACACGTGTCAATGGAAAATGACCAAAGTAGTCTTGTAAAGGATGTTCTTCGGCCATAAGGAGAGAAAATATTTGTTTGGATTTTGTAAATTTTTCAAAAGGAAAGAAAATATTTTGGGATTTTTCTAAAAAGGAAAGAAAGAAAATATTTTTGGATTTTTCTAAAATGAAAGAAAGAAGATATTTTTGGATTTTTTTTATAAAAATGAAATAAAATATTTTTGGATTTTTTGGAAGAAAAGGTGGGGAAAAATATGGGCTCTCTGAATTGGATGAACCAACTAAAACCGACTACCGAAAAAATGGAATTGGACACACACACAAGTCAAGAAAATTTCCTAACTAGCACATAGCCAATTTTTATCTTTAAATTTAGTGAAAGGGTAGTCAAATTTTAATTAAGTCCGCGGCGATAAAAAATCACGGAAATATATAAGTGATCGTTTTTTCAAAATTTTCTCCTATTGCGCTACCTAGTTGATTAATTTTAAATTTAGTGATGGCTAGGGTAGCACATAATGGTAAGTAAGTGTGTCGGGTGATGAAATCCCTTCTCGTGAGTGACCGGGAGTAGGTCTTAGTCAATTAATTCATCACACCATTTGAAAATAAATGCGAGAATAAAATCAAGTAAGAGCACACAAAGCACACAAAAGAATTGACTCGCTAACAGGAGAGGCGCGAGGGTGTAAGAGATGTACCTCCCACAGTTTTTAGGCCGTGGGGTGCAAAAATTATTGAGTCGATCGGGGGGAGATTATGCCAATTTCAGTCAGCCCGGGGAGTCCTACCGACCAAAGGTAGACAGGCTTCTAAATCCTCACCTTTGGATGCCCTCTCTCTACCTTGTCCAGTTTCCCTATCATGCTTTCTTCGATTATAACAATTTTTAAAATCAAAATAAAATAAAGGTGTCTCTAAGCACCACAATACAAGCCAGGAATAAAATAATCCTAAATACAAGCCTTATAAAAATATAAAAAATGTACAAAAGAATAATAAAGTGCAAAAAAATAAATGAACTACAAGTTGAAATCTGCTCTGAGCTTCACGATCCCAAGAATGACAACGACGCCATTTGATAGAAAGAACTTTTGTGTATATTTTCGTCGTTGGTTGAAAAGATCCTCTAATCAAAATCCTTAATTACCTACAAATATAATAATCTCAAGTGTAGAGGTAAGTAAGGGTATCAATCCACATCAAGGGGGGTAAGATTGAGACAAACTCAATTGTAATTCAATTTTATTTTATTTATGTGCTTTTTCATTTTTCTAATTTTTTTTAGCTTTTTTAATATTAAAAGAATTGGGTGAGGTGAGGTGAAATAAGACTAAACTAAATTCTGAGATGAAAACAACTAACTAGAAAGTGACTAAAAGTGAAAAATAAGGTTTAAACTAAAATAAGAGATAGAGTGAGGTAAATAATTGTGAGAACAGTCAAAGAATGGGATTACAACACAAATTTTTGCTATTCTAACTAATTAATTTAATTAATTAAATTCTCCCAAATTAATATCAACATTACAAATCAACTCTCGATGCAAATGTAATCTTAATAGTAACCTTTTAGAAAATTAAGTTTAACACCCAACAACTCTAGAAAAATAGATCTACACTCCTTTATTTTAATCAGCCGCTAGGATCGATCAATTAAAATTTATATAAATCTTAGAAAATAAATTTAGAGTTGAAATTCAAGTTATAAAACCTCACTTAATAAACCCCTATCTCTAGTTCAAATCTAAAATGGGTATTATAACAAGAATTTCGATTTTCTCTCGAAAATCATTTACCCTCTCTCGACGCATAAATTTAATGGCGAGGGATCAAAATTAATATTCAAATGGAATTTTCAAGTAATTAAACTAATTAAACTAAAATAGCATCAAATAAGGGTTCCGCCCACCCCTTGAAAGGGGATTTAGCCTAACATGATATTAAACATGATGAACAAATAATCAAGGGTATTAAAATAAAATAGAAGGGGATAGAACAAGCAAACCAAATCTCTTTGAGAATGTTGAACTCTAATATTCTTATTTGAAGCATACAATCCCTGTAATTGAGCATTCAAGTGATTTGCAATTAAATATCCACTTAATTAAATCTCTTACAAAATTTACCCTCACAAATATCTAAAAAAAAATAATAAAACTATTTACAAAATTTAAGCCTAATTGATTCTAACCTAACTCTCTACTTTTCTCTAGAATTTTCTCCCTCTAGTTGATGATGATCCTTCTCTCAAATGGGGTTTTGAGTCTTCTTTTTATAGTAGATGCATGGAACACATGGGGTTAATGGGTATTTTTGGGAAGGTTTAATGTGCATGGAAATGGGGTGTGTACACATGAAGTAAGAGAGGGCTGAGGTCATGTGGGTTAAATAGGGTGACAAAATCTGATTTGGTTTAGAGGGTATAATGGGAAGTTGGGTTAAAATAGGTAGTTGGGGTTAAAAAGGGAAAAGGGTAATTGGCTAAAAAAAACATGTGGGAGATTTGTTTTATTTTTGGTTTGTTTGGTCTTGGTTCAAACAGGTAACTGAAACGATTTTGGTTTAAATGCGTTAAGGCAAGGTGGGGAGATAGGTTTTGTTGGACACGGTTTTAGGAATGGCTGTCCGGAGTTGGTGAGGTGAAATGGTCGGCGGAAGAGATCAGGTTTCGAGTTGAATCAAAATTGGATTGGATCGGGGTTCGTTTGAGTTTGGAACCGCCGGAGGGTCTGGATGAGTGTCGTCGGGCAGAGGTGGTCTCGGCACTGGCTGGGGTCGACCGTTTGGGTCGCCGGCGGTAGGGGCTCGCTGGGGAGTGGTGTCGGAATGGGTTCCAAGTAGGGGGTAGGTATTTGATCATCGGGTAGGTCATCGGGGTTGAGGCAGAACTGCCCGAATTGAGGCAAGGGGCTCGGGTCTTGGGTTAGGGGCGAGCGCGGAGGGATAAGGTCAGGGGGGTCAAGGGTTGGTGGCTGGACTTCGTCGCCGTAGGTGGGACGACGAGTTGGGTTGTATGGCTGGGGGGTTTCAGGTTCATCGAAATGGAGAAGAACGCCAGAGCTTGGGCAATGGGGTTTGGTCTGGTGGTGATTGGTCGGGCTCTTGTATGGCTACGGGTTGTAACCAGGTTTCACGAGTTAAAGAAGGGGGGTCCGGTTTTTACTTGTTGTTGGTATGGATTACAAGTATGCTGATTGTTCATGTTTGGTTGTTTATGGTTATGGAGGAGAGAGGAGGGGGTGTGTTGGGGGTTGAAGATGGGAAGGGAAATGGTCAAGTGTGGTAAGGGTGTAGGTAGATAGTGTGTAGGATAAGATGTGTTTGGTGTGAGTGGGTTGTAGGGTAATTAGGTTATGTGTGTGCCTGTTTAATTTGGACACCTAAAATAATAAAGACTCAACTAAACTTAATAAAACTAAAACTAAAAAATAAAATCTCACTAAAAATAAAATAAATTAAAAACAATAAAAATAAAAATATAAAAATTAAAAAATAAAATCCTAAGCTTATATAAAAACTAAAATAAAACAAAAGAAGTAAAAACTTAAAATCTAAATGAAAACTAAAGTCCTAAAAAATTTAAAATCTAATAAACTAAAAAATAAATGAAATCCTTAAAAAAATAACAAATTCTAATAAAATAAAACTAATAACTAATAAAAATATACTAATAAAATAAAATCGAAAAATACAAAATAAAACCTAAAAATTCTAAATAAATCTAAAATAAAATGACTCAAACTAAAAATCCTAAAAGGGCACAAACTAAACATACACATGGTTCGGGATCGGGTTAAGGTAGGTTTAAGGACTAGTTTAGGGTAGGCTAGGGCTATGAGACTGAGTATTTAGCTCCATATTGTGCACAATTGCCTTGAAATACGTGTTTGAACACCGCAACCTGCATTCGACCTACAAGATAAACATTTAAGCACATAAGACCCATATTGCCAAGAATTTGCAATAAAAGTACGTCTACTCGGGGGTATAAAATGTACGGTTTTGGGTTCTTATCAATTAGCTCTACCAATTCACCATTCACACTATCATAAGATTTTTCCCTAAGTTTATGGACATTATTTTCTTTGACTTATTTAGTTTATTACTCTCCCTCTCAGTCAGTCTTCCCACCCTGGCATCATTCTTCAAGAAGTCATTCCACTAGTTAGTGAGAATTTGAACATTTTGGAACTTTATCTTTCAATGCCAAAATATCATAACTTCTTCCTCCTTCGAGAAAAAAATTCTTCTAAAGGTTCTTCTTCTAGTTGTTTAATTGACCAGCTACCCATGAAAGAAACATTTCTTTGAACCAATTGAGAACGAAAAATATTATCAAGTTGTTCCCACACATCATTCTTTACGGCAAGATCAAACCCCTTCAAATTTTTTTCCCCCGATACCCACATTCATCTTTTTAAGAGACGGATAATGGTTTTTAAAAGTCTTAAGGTCAGATTTATTGTCAGTAGAATGATTCCGTGTCAAGGAGAAACCAATAGTCTTTTATGGAATCCTTCGGATTCCTCAGTAGCGGGAGGTGTGGGTGGGGTGTTTGATAATTAGAGGACTCTTGAGTTTAATGGCATAGAGAGGGAGTAGTGAAATTAATCTCTAGTGGAGTAGGGTATTTATATTTCGGAGGAGATGAGAATTGAGGTTGGGGTATAGGTGTAATACCACTTATTTATGAGTAATTAATTTTATATTAATTTTCCATGTGGGTTAATTATATAAAATAAAGAAAGTTGAAGTAAATATAATTTTAAGTGATTTGAGAGACAATATTTATCGAGTTTTGCATATTTATTGTTAAGCAAATGTAAATAGTGTAACATTATGTTTTGTCGAGTCGTTATGCTTTAAACGACGGATATGATTTATATTCCAATTGAATTATTATTTAAGAGCTAATATGATGTTGGAATATGAAATAATGAACGATATCACGAATGGTTAGTCCGAAAATGGTTGAGATAGTCAAAATAAGTACCAAGCTGTATTTTTGGCTTCCGGGGTACTTTTGACCTATTATCACTAAATTATGTTGTTACGAGTCAATTTTAAGTGTGTAGTAGCATTTAATGTTAGACTAAATGTATTTTGGGCATTTTAGTCTTGCAAGAGCATTTAAGCTTATTTATGTGTTCTAAACCTACAGAGAATTAGAGAGAAGAGATAGCTTAGGAGAAAGAGGAGAGAAAGAGAGAGTTGAAGATTTGGATCTTGGAATCATTGCTACCGGAAGATAAATCGAGACTACGATCTTAAGGCAAGTTTCTAACTTGCAAATTTATATGATTGAGTGTGAATAATGTGTATTTATGGTTGTGTTTTTGAGTTTGAACCATTAATGGAATTTGTTGATTTTGTTGGTTAAATCAAATATTATTGGATATATACATGTTTTTAATGGTCTTTTCTAGTTAATTAACTTATAGATGATTTTTAGATGATATGAGTTGATGGTGTTGGGATTTGATGGAAGAAATGGATTTGGGGGATTTAAGGTTCATAACAACCCGTAGCCCCAACTAGGCATTTTTTTCAGGTCGAATCGATTCGCCCTCCCTTACGAATTGATTTGCTAAAAAGGGTTGGTACAGGTCTGTGGAACCGAATCGATTCGGGTTAAGAACGAATCGATTCGGACGGAGATAAAATGTGAGTTTCCTCAGCCGAATCGATTCTCTTTTTGGGCGAATTAATTCTCTATCTGGGGATAATCGAGTCGGTCCTAGGAGAATTGATTCGGAAATCCTGTTGTTTTAGGAAAAACATTTAACTTAGTTTTTATCCCTTTTCCTTTAGGCTTGAGGCTTAGGAACCTTCTCTTGTGAAGTAATAAAGAGTATTAGAGTCTTATATTAGGGGGATTAATACCTTATATTAGTAAGGATGTAATTTGGCTTATTTAGGGGTCTATTTAATAGAAGTTAGTATCTTTTTCATCCAGTAAGCTAGCTTAGGATTAAGGGAGAGTCAAGTGGTGTGGTTTTGGGACAATTAGAGACTAGTAAGTCCTGAAACCTAATATATACATATGCCCACTCAGTTTGGACTATTTCGACGCTACCGGACTCAACAGTGCTCTGAAAATCGACATACGGATTAATTTATAACATCTTCCAAATTTAAGACCTTCAAATTTGATATGAAATAATCCAAAATAATTAATCCTCAATTCGCCTAATTAATAAATTTCTTAATTTAAAAGTTTCCAAAATCATGAATTTAATTCTCCAAATAAAATAAATCATTTTTCTTCCAAAATAATATCTAATTAAAGGTCCTTGAATTTACGGGGTGTTACAAACTTCTCCCCTTACAACAAAATTTGGTCCTCGAAATTCGGATGCGCCTAGTACTCCCAGTCTCAAATAGCACTGCAAACACTTACCCTTAGCATTGCTACACAAAGTTATTAATAGAATGTAATTAATCAGAGCGCACATACACCCTGTACCCATGCTTAATCACACTAAATGAAACATGGCATTTACATGCCCTTAATCCGTAATATAACTTCAATCCCATAGCTATAACATTCTAAATAACCTCCTCTCGGCATGAAGTATACATATCCGCTCTTATGTAAAAAAGACAACACATACTATTGCACCCTTACTAACACTTGTTTTCTTGCGCGAAAATAAAATTAGAGCTATATCTTCCCACTTGACAATAAGTTCAACCACTCCGAATCACAAAAAAATGTCCTTACTTCCCGAGATTTAAATTTAACAATATTAGTAAATTAACATGCAACACATTTTAACATACATTACCGTATATATATATACGCTAGACCCTATCTCAGGTGAAACCTAGCGACGATTATTCATACTCTGGTACTGCGAACACCTAACTATAGACCCAAACTATAGCTACACTGTTCAAACTTGGAAAAACATCCACACTACTCCCATAATCCTCGAAAGTAGAAATCTCTCATATAATGCAACCATCCTCTTAGTGTAACCCCCCCCCCCCCCACTCTCACGTGGTTAACACCAAAGAACCCTGTTATCCCATGGTACTTAGATATATACATTATGTCTATTACGGCCAACACATCCACTAATATCTGTCTTACTCATGAATCTTAATGATAGCAAATCGTAGGTTATGATGCACTTACTGTCACTTCGAAACACACCCATGCTTAATCATTCCATAATTGGGGGGATAACATATTCCCATTCCTCTGGAATATACCCAAAATTATTGCATGCTCATCTTCTCCCCGAATCTGCTAAGTATCTGCACAATAGAGGCTCTAGATCCTCCCAGGGTGCCCATACACCCTATATCTCATGAATAATTGTACAAACCTCTGATGATCACTTACATAACCATATTTGGTACATTTTTCTCAATTTCGGCCCCCATATTCTCGGCGTGACTATATCCTCCAAATATTTTTGATGACTTTACTCATCACTATTAAATTCTTCCAAATATTACCTCACCTATCAACTTGTGGTGCAAAGCTTCGCAGTGTTTCTTCCTTAACACTTTCTGGCTCCACTAGCCCTATCTTTTAGTGGCTCTATGCTTAAGGTATTTTCTCCACACTTTCACTAATTATCATTAAATTCGATGACCTAGAATCCAATGACGTCTCCACAATTTTGACATTTTATTAAGTCTTATGGGTATAACATTTCCCAGCACACCCCAAAAGAACTTTTCCTAATGAACTCTTCCTCAGCATTGTCGGTCCTTGATTTCCATAGAACCCAAAGCATATCCCTGGGACTCTCAAGCCTTGACCCTACACTCAGAAGTCTATCATGGACTTTCGCATCCCTAAAGGAGTCATATACAACTGCGCTCGTACTATAACTAAGCCCTCGACGCTAAATATTAATAACAAGCTAAATCTCTCTGCTCCACAACAACCCTACATACCTTGAATCTCATCAGTAAAAGTCTTACGCACCGTGATCCAATATAACTAGACAACTGCACTCTATGAATCCTACTTCATAAAATATTGTCTGTATGATATTGCACAACCCTCTTCTAGGTGAGACATCTCAAGAGAATACACATCTGGCGCTGAAGCAACGAACACGATAGCCTTGCTATGATCGCCCACCATTACGAACCCGTCCGTACCAAAGACAAAACCATACCTCAGTTATCACCTCTCAAAGGATCTATTCCTCATGAAATACATCATCTCAATGTACCCACCCATGCCTTTCAGGTAGAACCTAAGAGTACCCCGCTACTCCATGGTATAAATACACATACTAGTGATATTAACGATACTTCCACTAAATCCATTTATCAACAAATCTAGTACTAATACATTACTGTGACGTGCTTGCATCACACAAAACGTACCCCAATCATCTCGGAATAAAACTTATAGTTTCAGTTTCCCATAACATTGTCGGCTCAATGGTTATTAGACATAACGGTCGCGACCAACCCAAACAAAAAAAACTTCTCCAACAAATTCCCCTGCTAGGCATCTAGCTCCTGTCCCCTGACTTTCCATAGACACGGTCCATCCATCCATGTGTTTATACTCTTTTACACATAAGACACCTTTATATGTCATTCCCCTTTCTCATTTCTCTGGCCCCACCAGCCATGTTGGGGTTGTACGTCTCACAGACCTAGTATTCTTGACCCTCATTATTACCCTAATTGTCCCTTTGGATCCGCTGATCCAGTAGACTGGTTGCTAGCCTTGATGGCCATAACTGAACCCACTGTCACTTTGTAGAAATTCTATTGATCCCAATCATTAATTTGGGTCCCCTACTGGGTAATCCTTCCCTTGGAACCTTAATACCACGAAAAATCTAGTCTCACTCTTCTGATAGATTCTCTAACTCCCTTAGCTCTCCTCTCACGAGAGCATTGATACAAATGTAAAGGTACAACCTTGATGACAATGACACCAGTCATCGTAGCTAGATCTGCTATCCAAGCTGGTACATTCTTCAAACGGGTCTGTTATTAACTTGCAACCATACTTGATTCTTCGTATCCCTCTCGTTAGTTATAAAGTTTGCGAATTTTGTCAACTTTCCTTCCCACCCGACCACTGTCCGACCTTTTTAAAAAATTACTAAAATCTCCCTTGCCTCTTAATTTAACCTCCAGTGAAAGGATTTATAATACTCCACACACCAAATCCCTTGTTACTCATGGTACCTCTCTGATAAAAATGACTTTTGCATGTATTTGCCATTGTTGAAAGCCAAGTTAGTCAAATTCCTCAAAATGCCTACAAAATGTAACAACTCAAGTGTAGAAGTAAATAAGGGTATTAATCCACTTCCTAGGGAGTAATCTAGAGACAAATTCAATTGTAATTCACTTTTTATTTTCTTTTTGTGCTTTTTCATTTTTCTAATTTTTTTAGCTTTTTCGAATATTAAAACAATAGGGTGAGGTGATGATTTAAACTAAACTAAACTAAGATGAAAATAACTAACTAGAAAGTTACTAAAATAAAAAATAAAGTCTAAACTAAAATAAAGAGATAAAGTGAGGTAAATAATTGTGAGAACAATCAAGGAGTGGGATTACACCACAAATTTTAGTTATTCTAATTAATTAATTTAATTATTTTAATTCTCCCAAATTAATATCAAATTTACAAACCATCTCTCGTTGAAAGTGTAATTATAATAGTAATATTTTAGAAAATTACGTTTAACACCCCATAACTCTAGAAAAATAGATCTACACTCCTTTTAATTAATCACTAGCTAGGATCGATCGATTAAAATTCATTTAAATCTTTGAAAAGAATTTTAGAGTTGAAATTCAAGTTATATTACCCCACTTAAGAAACCCCTATCTTTAGTTCGAATCTAAAATGGGAATTATAATTAGAATTTCGATTTTCTCTCGAAAATCATTTACCCTCTCTCGAGGCGTAAATTTAAGGGTGAGGGATTAAAATTAAAATTCAAAGGGACTTTTCAAGTAATTAAACTAATTAAAATAAAATCAAATCAAATAAGGGTTTTACCCCACCCCTTGAAAGGGGATTTAGCCTAACATGATATGGAATATGACAAATTAATAATCAAAGGCATAAAATAGATGAGAAGAGAAAAGAACAATCAAACCCCAATCTCTTGATGCTTAATTCATCTTCAATCCATGAGTTGAAATTCACATCTTATAATTTGAATGATTCAAAAACAATTACATCAATAATCTCACTCAATTTAATCCTCACAACAATTTATTTTCTCCTCACCATCTAAAAAGAATAAAATAAAAATTCTAATCTAAAACTACACTAAAATGGTATTTTCTAGTGACAACCCGTGAACCGAAATAAGGGGTGACCAGCTTGATACTCCAATATAACAGGAATCATGGATGGAATCATTCTCAGCATCACAACAAAATACAAAGTATACAAGATGACCACTCCATATTTCAGAAAGACGGATTGCCAAAATTTTTGATTTTAAAGTTAAGGAAAGAATTTAACAACACAATTTAAAAAGAGAGTGGAAACCCCGGATATATAATATTACATACACATCAAATGTACAGTAAGGGACCGAATATGCTGTCTATCAACAGACTTATACAATAATACTAAACAAGTTTAATAAATTACAATATACATTACATTAGACAATTACAAAATCTTGGGCCTCACGCCCGAGTAAAAGACCTGATCATAAGTAGAATACAAGAAAGAAAATGGCTATACCAAGTATCCGTAATACCCACAAAGCATCACGGCTCGCCAAAAATACCGGGATAGGAAGTCAGATCAGGCGTCCTTGTGGCGGAGCACCTGAGCAGATACAAGATGCATACACAACAAGAAATATGTACGGGCGAGGGCCCGGTTTTATATGATCACCAGATGAATAAAAAGTATGACAGTTATGAATGGTAAATCATGACTAAAAGAAATAAGAATCTACCAACACAATTTAAAACATAAGCTAAGACATTTTAATTTATCAATAAATTTAATTAAGTTATGCAAGAGAATAAGAATAATTAACATTAATCTAAAAACTTCGAGCATATACTCTGACTCATCTCATAGTTCCATTCCTTATTAGGAATTATAATCATATTTATATGCTATTTGTGGCATTCCATTCCTTTTCAGGAATATCATCATTATCATATGATATTTATGGAATTTATCATACATCAAGTCCCACTTGATTCAGAATGGTTATATTCTTATGCATATAACGATTCTAAGACCGCCCCTCCGAGTTTCCCCACTGGGTGCGCCCCTAAATGCCCATCATCTTCCAGGGGCCTATCAAACAAGGCAGCCTAGGCACCTATAATGCAAGACGTTGGGAAGCGTCCATATGCCTGCGGAAGAGTCAAGACCACACCCGAAATCTCCTCACCAGCATAAAAAACATAACATAATCGCGCATATGGCCTAGGACTATATCCACCCTGCATTCATTATCTAGGGGGCATCACCACGCGTGCGAACTTCCCTTATAATTTCATTTAGAGAGGTGTGTTTAAGTAAATTGGCATTTACCATATTCATGATTAAGTAAATTATCATTTACCATCATTATTACCATTTCCATTCACCACTATTTATATGTATGTTTCATTTTTATCCGAAACCATAATCATTTACATTTTGTAAATAATTCACCTTTTTATCCGGAGCCATACGATAATTTATATCGTCATTATAACCTCAAAGAATAAGTGAACTCCCAATTTAATTCACACAACACTCTTTCAGGGTGTTATACTATTAATTATCAAGGCCAACATAGCTCAATTAAGATTCTAAAGTCTCCTAAATGTAATACTACAACTCCTAGTTTCATAATAATTACTAGAAGAAAAGAATGCCCTAACATCAATTAGCATATCCCCAGAAAAGTCCCCACATAACGCATTTCTAATCTAGGATGGTTGATCCTCTCATCTAGGACTCTAGAACTCTAAATTTACTTCATTCAAGAAGGTTCCTAGTCCCTATTGAAGAGAATAAGTCTAGGAAACAAAATAAGGTTTAAAGGTGAAAAATAGGGGACCGGTCGATCGGTCCTGAGACCGCGTCTAAAAATTTTACTTAAGAAGAAAAGTAGAAAGCTAGATTTAGAGGGGGCAGGTCAACCACACACCAATTTGTATGCCTTTGTAGGAAAGCAGTAGGCCCTCCCCCGAAGGCCCGGTCGGTCAGTCCTGGGATCGCGGTCGACCGGTCATAGCAGACCTAGGACCCTTTCTTCTTCCAAAACTAAAACCCAAGTTATACTTTTAAACCCCAATCTCATTTCCCAAATCACCACTCATATACATATAACCACAATAATATTAAACTTTAACTCCTCTTTAAATCACATTAACCCTACAAATCCAAGGTTTAATCACTTGTATATCAACATACACATACATATATATACAAACCCAATAATTTCCTCAAACCAACCAGACACACAACTATCATACAATTTTTCCATCTTAGATCATATATTAGCAAGTAAAAAACTTGCCTTGGTGTGGGAATCTCAGATTTTCTTGTAGTAGCAAAAATCTCCAAGCTTGAATCTCTCTATTTTCTTCTTTCTCTCCAATTTCTCCACTCTTCCCTCTCTCTCTCACTCTCTCTAGGGCTTGTGGTGTGTAATGGAAGGAATGGAAAATGTTGGGAGACTTAAAGCGTGGCTTTAGTCTAATTCCCAACTTAAATGGAAAATACCACATTAAAATGACTCCCAAATATGCATCTAAGTTAAAACCAGTCAAAAGTGCTCGGAACCTAAAAATACAATATGACACTTATTTTGACTATCTCGCACATTCGGGGACTAACTACACCCTCTAAACAGGCATCCGTCAAATTTTATAAATTATTTCAAGTTCCGGTTTCATTTAAACCATAATGTCATTTAAAACACATGACACTATAAAACATACCCCATGATGATATTTACTTACACATAGCGTAAATATGCAACAATCTAGTAAATATTAGCTTTCAACCCATACAATTAATATTTACTTCAGTCCCATCATTTTATATAATTACTTCATGCGGTCAATTAATATAAAATGGGTTTCCTAAAAGTGAGGGTTGTTACATACTTCCCCCTTATGAGGGAATTTTTCCCTCAAAATTCGGGCATACCTTAATCGCATAAAGGGTATACTATCCTAAACTATCATTCTATCACTCTTCACAAACCCTTAATATTGTGGCGTCCCAAATAGACTCGGACTAAGGTCATCACTATCGATCTCAGCCTACATTCTCCGTGTTCAAACAAGACCCAAAGCATTACCCACGAACTATCGATCCCACCTTCCCACTGCGGAAGACGATACCCACATGACTCAGCGCAAACTATCTTACTTCCCAAGTCATGTTACATCCCTCCTCGGGGTACTTACACCAACGCTAAATGGCTTAAGCCCAACACTACTCAACTTCTCCTCGCATAGGCGTAGCTCTTCAAAGCGTATGGCTCAAAAGCCCAATCATTTAAGAAATTATCTGGGACCTCACCAGGTCCAAGGAACCTATTGTTCACTGGTCTCATCCTACGAGTATGCGAATCACTCACCCGGCTACAAAAGGCCACTCACGGTGCCATGCCATAGAAAATGATCTGAATTATTGTACAGAAATTTCCATCCATACAAGCTACTTCCCTCGTCCGTCTATTTAGCCTAAGGGTACCTTTAAGGTATGACTTTCGGCCTTACGTTAACTTCCTCCATTCATTCTTCCACTCTAGGGTGGTAAGATATACTCCATTTCCATACGGTTCCCATTTCTTCATGGAAACTTTACCAAACCTTCGACATGAATATCTAGTTTCGGTCCCCCACCAGATGTGCACTTCATACGGTTCTACTATTCTCCATAAAGAGCGGGGCGTACTCTTCTACATATAGTCCACCCATAATGGCCAGAAAAGCAACGACTTGGTCGAGCGATCAGCAATTTTCTTAAATGGGATCATGAACAGTTCGATGCCGACAATTTCAATATAGACGTCTATGAATATACCCTCCTTCGTTCCACCACTACTCTCTTCACACGAGTGGATGAAATGGTCAGTCACAGACATGAAGGATCTTGCTCCAAGGTCTTCCTAGTTATACACGTTTTATTTGGCTTTCCATGACATCAAAAATAGCTTCAACGGGTTTCCTAATCGACGCATCTACTACCCCAATCGCATTCCCTTAGCGAGAGGAAATGTCCAATCGATAGTCCTTTATGAACTTCGTACACCAACTCGATTCCTCCCACAACATATTGCAATAACTTTTTGCTCGCGAGAAAGACTAAATTTCCTGCCCAGGAAGTAGTGCCTCATCTCTTTAAGGTGATCACTACCACAATGAATTTTAGTTCAAGCACGGGATAATACTTCCCACAAGTTTAAGCTTGTGAGACGCATAAACAATGGGCCCATGCTCCAGTATTATTACTCCCCATCCTGGCAGAGACTTATTCATTCAATCCACCTTCGAGCTTACTAACATGGGCTCAGGAGCAAAAGTCAACTCATCCTTTTACTCCCCTAAAGTTAGGTTACCGAAGTAACACTCGAACCAAGAGAGACCTCATATCCTACGGCCTAACTTTCCAAATCTCTCGAGATTCCATACTTCTCATTTCTAGGGACCTACTCCCCCTTACAGTCAACCCACAACCTATTTGTGGTCAACTCCTTATAACCTTCCTAAATCAACATCACATGCCCTAAAGTCCTTACGTCCTAAAAATCCTAAGGTCGATCTATATATATCCTATCTAAGTCGTATACATATGATACTAAGTATATCCCTAGTGTCCAAGACCTTTCTCAACTCCCGATATTCGCTCGGTTTCATGCGTGGGACGTCTCGTCGAAGCGAAATCCAAAAAAGGAACCCTCCAGTTACACTACTACCTCGCATCGTCGGTCATCAAGATGTAACGGTCTAAGACACAGGATCGGGACCGATAAAGTTATAACTCGCAACCCTACAGACCAAATTCTACTTCTATGTATTACCTTAACAAATAATTGAAGATTTTAACTAATCGGACATTTACTTTCAGTAAAGTCTTACAAATATTTATCCCATAACATATATACACATGGCCTTCTTAATAAGGCATAACCAGAAGTCCTAACTCGACTTCATAACTCAGTCTCCCTCACATCGATCAGAGGAGAGAACTATATTCAGTGCTTATATCTCGCACCTTAATAGCCCTTAATCAATCTTCTACGTGATTCTCGGCTAAACCTTTTAACCCAACTTTTAACAACGAAATAAAATAAAACAAAAGAAGAAATAATGGTCTCTCTCCACTCTCGACGTCGTTAAGTGTTCATTCGCAGAGTGTCTCGCCAAGAGAAATCTAAACAAGGAACCCCTCTTACACATGCCTACTTAACTTGTTGGTCATGGAGATAAGGCATAACAAACACAAACACATCAAACAAATAATCAAACACTCAAGCAAGATAACACAACAAGTAATGAAAATCTCGTACCTACCTCAAACCACCCCTATAAAGTCTTAACCTGTATCCAGGAGAGATATTATAGGACAACTAGTTCCACCCTGGAACTAGAAAAAAAGACAGCCTCGCAATTTATTTGCTTGCTATCACCCCAATCAAACCAAAATATCTTTATTCGTATAATACACATCATACAAGTAGCACATAACGTACATAATACTTAAAAAGAAAATATATCATCACTCGTTTTATAACGAGTGAAGGAAAATATAAAACTTCCCTACCACGGAAGTCATTTAGTTACCCTATCTATAGTAGCGTCGATACTATCCCAAGCACAATATACACACCCGATTCTGGAGTAAACACAATACTACTCTATCTTATCATGAGAATTGCACCACCCACTACTAAGGTGGAACTTCTGCCAACACTCTTGCCAATCACCCCGGGTCAATCCTAATGGTTCTCAGATACCATATTCGAGTCTTGTTTGAACCAATATTACTTCCATCAACGCCCCAACCGGGCACCTTATCCTTGCACTTGTTCTCCAATCAATAGAATCAAGATGAGTGGAGTGGTTCTACATTCCATGTCATAGCCATTGTTCCGCCCCTAACTGCCAAAAAATGGTCCACGCAGTCCCTTTTGCCTTTTCAACAAAAGAGAACACGCTACTAGCCTCCCCTTCCTTTGTTCAATGAAACCTCCCCGGACGGATATCCACCAATGGGGTTTTATGAACACTGTTCCTTCAGAAGTGTTAATGACACTTATTCTGGAGCCTATCATTCTACTGAAGGGCTCTTTCTTCCTTATACCAACCTTATTGTGGTGCACGACCTCCCTATCCGTACAACTCTTCATTCACTAGGGTCCATCGTGTGAACGTTTTAGAATCCATCTTCTCCTCAATCCAGTTACCCCAGAGAAACTTACTGTTAAAAGTATCCACCGGGTTTCTCCATGGGCAAAACTTCCTGTGCCCACAAATATGGTGACTGCGCTCCCACCATTTCAACACTACTACTTCGGGTGACGGATTTTCCTCGATCCTTTTCATCTGGGCACTTCTATACCCCTCTCTAGGAAAAAACTCCTGGACCTTACACTTCTACTGAATGAGGATGCATCTCCTCCCTCTTACCTCACATGTGGCCCTTATCATGAGCTCTTCTTAACTTCGATCTAACGTTGCTTGGAACCCCAAGCTTACGACCACTCTCTACTTCTAGCGGTACAAAGAAAACTATGTCTACTGTAATTAGTAGACGCAATAGCAAGATAAGAAATGCCATAAAAGGAAGTGGCCACCAAAGCAGTCCTCATCCCCGACCACAATTTACAATTCTTAGTAATTCCATCTAATGACACCTTCACAACGACCTTCCCTGGTGCCCATCTTCAATCGAACTACGAATCTCACACGAACGCGCAACAGATTCTATAGGTTCTACCTCATGGCAGGAGAACGAAATCTCATAAGATAAATCAACGATCTTAATCCTAAGGCTCTATGTCAAATCAAAAGCAACCCTGAAAGCGAAATGCGTTCACACAGACTCCTAAGGACTCTAGAACCTGATGCTCTGATACCATCTATGACAACCCAGGATCCGAAATAAGGGGTGGCCAGCCCGATACTCCAATATAACAGGAATCATGGATGGAATCATTCTCATCATCACAACAAAATACAAAGAATACAACATGACCACTCCATATTTCAAAAAAACGGATTGCCAAAAAAGTTGATTTTAAAGTTAAGGAAAGAATTTAACAACCCAATTTAAAAAGAGAGTGGAAACCCAGATATATAATATTACATACACATCAAATGTACAGTAAGGGACCGAATATGCTGTCGGTCAACCACTACACCAAATTTGCCCATTTGTCAAGGTCATTGACCTTGAGAAATCCAACTTGTCAAGGTCAATGACCGTGAAATTTCGAGGCGAGACAACTTTTTTTGTCACGGTCGTGTCACGGTCATTGACCTTGACACAAAACTCGCGTTTTGTATCACGGTCGTGTCGCGGTCAATGACCGTGACACGTTTGTCACGGTTATAAACCGTGACAAAGCCGTGACCCTTTTTAAAAATATTGTCACGGCCATTGACCGTGACACGTCCGTGATAACTTTTTGTCACGAACGTGTCATGATCAATGACCGTGACAATTCTGGGCAGAATTTAAAAAAAATCTGCTGGGCAGTATGGCCACTGCCACTGCCCAGCAGTATATTTGTACCTGTTATAGCAACGTTGTACCTGTTCCAAACATCATATATCCAAACAAACTAAAGATAATGCAAATATATATATTCAAAATAGAAACTATTTAAGAAGAAACAACATCACCATCAATTATCTCAAATCTACAAACTATTTGGATGGAAATGAGATTTTGTACCGCGACGCTCGGGGACACCTCCTTATCCTTCCCTTCTCGTCCGAATAGCCACATAAGTATAGAGCATATGTGGCCTACCCTTAGGGCCACTCCCTGTCCTCTGAATTGAAATAAAGTAAAATTAGTATCCGCCCCTCAAATATAGATAAATATAAATCGTAATTGAAATCGAAATCAAAATTGACATATAAATATAAATACATTACCTGTAGTGTCACTCAAACAGCTAACTTGAGCTCATATGGCACCTCCTTCCAACTAATGTACCCCGGGAAATCGTGTCAAATATAATTCTCTTCATATCTAAACACTAAGAAAAACCATAATCCTATGGAGTTATGCGTTGCAAATTCCTTTCAACCGTTGTGTAGCCAAAAATCATCAGTTCAAGTTGTCACTTCCACCTTTCAATGGTCTCCCATATTTTGCTAGAAGTTCAAAGTGGTGGGGTATGGAAAGTTGAATTCACAACTTCATCTAGTGAAGTTTGGCTACATAACGGTTGGGAGGAATTTGCAGAGCATCGCTCCATAGGATTATGGCATTTCTTAGTGTTCGGATAGATGAAGAGATTCAGTCTCCTCTCCACAAATAGGACACCCCAAATAACTATGTACTAATCACCTATTAAAGGTAAGAAGCGTATATTCATGGATTAGTATAAACAAAACTTAGATGTAGTTGGAATATTTATGTATTAATCTCCTCTCCACACACGCACACTACACAAGAGTGAAAATGATAAAGTATAGATCAATTAAAAGCATTAAAAATGGATGTTTCGGTACAAATTGAAATATTTATTACAAATTGAAAAATTATTTCAAATTCGGGTTATCATAAAAAATGGATTGATATTCGGTAGGAGCAGCCAAGTCATCCACACTACTATTTAGACGCCTTGGCGCGTGTTCGACAATGGACCACGGCTCGTTGTTGATATACTCCGAGTAAAACACTTGCTTAACCTTTTGAAATGCACAAAAATAATCTCATGGGTTAATTCAAATACAAAAATACAAAAATAATCTCATGGGTTAATTCAAATACAAAAATAAATTCATGCGTTAATTCAAATACAAAAATAAATTCATGGGTTAATTCAAATACAAAAATAAATTCATGGGTTAATTCAAATACAAAAATACAAATTCATGGGTTAATTCAAATATATACACACACACACACACACACACACACCCTTCCTCCACACCCCCCACTCACCACATACACACACACACCCACCTCCCTCCACAGCCCCCACTCACCACATACACACACACCCCCACCTCCCTCCACACCCCCCACCCGCGCACCTTACCGTATGGCTCCAGCTGAGATGAGAGAGTTACGGGATCAGATTGAGCAGTTGTTGGGTCAGGGGTTTATTCGGAGGAGTACTTCGCCGTGGGGTGCCCCTGTATTATTCGTGAAGAAGAGAGATGGTTCACTGAGATTGTGTGTGGATTACCGGGAGTTGAACAAGGTCACGATACGAAATAAGTATCCGTTGCCTCGAATCGATGACCTATTCGACCAGTTGAGAGGAGCCTCTTTCTTCTCGAAGATTGATTTGCGATCGGGATACCATCAGTTACTTATCAGGGAAGAGGATGTCTCGAAGACTGCGTTCTTAACGAGATATGGTTCTTACGAGTTTCGGGTTATGCCTTTTGGCTTGACCAATGCTCCAGCTGTGTTTATGGACTTGATGAATAGGGTGTTCAGAGAGTTCCTTGATCAGTTCGTCATTGTCTTCATTGATGATATTTTGGTTTACTCCCAGACAGAGGAGGAGCACGCCGAGCATTTGAGACAGGTTTTGCAGACGCTACGTCGAAACGAGCTGTATGCAAAGTATGAAAAGTGCGGGTTTTGGCTGAAGGAGGTCCAGTTTTTGGGACACATTATTTCCAACCGGGGGATATCTGTTGATCTGGGGAAGGTATCTGCGGTGAGGGAGTGGGGACATCCCACGACACCGACTGAGATCCGTAGTTTCTTGGGCCTAGCAGGATACTACAGGAGGTTTATTCGGGGATTTTCAAAGATAGCAGGTCCTTTGACACATCTGACTCGTAAGAATGTGCCATTCATCTGGAGTGATGCCTATCAGTTGGCATTTGATGAGTTGAAGGATAAGTTGACCTCAGCACTTGTGTTAGCATTGCCGAGACCGGGAGTTGAGTATCTAGTCTACACCGATGCGTCCTTGCAAGGAGTTGGAGGTGTATTGCAGCAGGAGAGTCAGGCCATAGCTTATGCTTCCCGTAAGCTAAAGCCTCACGAGAAGAATTACCCCACTCATGACTTGGAGTTATCGGCAGTGGTATTTGCCCTTCGGATTTGGAGACATTACCTTTTGGGGGAGAAGTTTCGATTGTTCACGGACCACAAGTCCCTACAGTACTTATTCACGCAGAAGGAGTTGAATATGCGGTAACGAAGCTGGCTTGATTTTGTGAAGGACTATCAGTTTGATATCCAATATCACCTGGGGAAGGCTAATGTGGTAGCAGATGCGTTGAGCCGTAGGCCAGTAGATGAGGTGGCAGGGGTGTGGAAGGCCAAATGGAAGGAGTTGGGACACCAGGATGCAGTGGCCCGTTCATTCATGTCAGTAATGACGGTTACACCACAGATTGTCACGAGAGTGGTAAAGGCACAGGCAGATGACTCGTTCTGTCAGGAGCAGATAGTTCGATTACTATCAGAGGGAGCCGAGTCCTATACCGTTAACTCAGACGGGGGATTACAATTCAACGGCAGACTGGTAGTTCCGGAAGGGGATGAATTACGACACGAGGTGATGGCAGAGTCGCACGGCTCACGGTTCGTGGTACATCCCGGTGGGGACAAAATGTACCAAGATATGAGACGTCAGTATTGGTGGAGCGGGATGAAGAGAGATATTGCCGTGTTTGTTTCTAAATGCGCCACTTGTCAGCTGGTAAAAGTGGATCATCAGAGACCGGCAGGACTTCTACAGCCATTAGAGGTCCCAATGTGGATGTGGGAGAGCATATCCATGGATTTTATCACGGGGTTGCCTACGTCACAGAGGGGTCACGACTCCGTTTGGGTAATTGTGGACAGGTTGTCCAAAGTCGCTCCTTTTCTACCCATAAGGACAGACTACACTACGGGATAGTATGCCCAACTCTTTATTGTAGAGATAGCGAGACTTCACGGTGTGCCCCTAAATATCGTGTCTGACAGAGACAAGATATTTGTTTCACGATTTTGGGAAAGTTTTCAGGAGGCCATGGGCACGGAATTGCAGTTGAGTACGACGTATCACCCGCAGACCAAGGGGCAGACCGAGCGTACAAATCATATGTTGGAGGACATGTTGCGTATGTGCATCATTGATTTCGGGGGTGGATGGGAGCAGTACCTTCCACTAGTGGAGTTTGCTTACAACAACTCCTACCAGTTCACCATTGGCATGGCTCCATTCGAGGCGTTGTACGGTAGACCTTGTCGTTCCCCATCATGTTGGTTAGAGGTGGGGGACAAAAAACTACTTGGGCCGAAAGTAATTCAGGATACTTCAGCTAGGATTGAATTGATACGGAGTCTCATTCGGGTAGCTCAAGATAGGCAGAAGAGCTATGCTGATGCGAAGAGGTCCTTCAGGGAATTTGCAGTGGGGGACCAGGTTTTGCTCAGAGTATCTCCTATGAAGGGGATTATGTGTTTCGGGAAGAAAGGGAAGTTGGCACCGAGATATGTGGGACCATTTCCTATCATTGAACGGATTGGGTCTGTTGCGTATAGACTTGGGTTACCGGAGCATTTGCACAGGATTCATGATGTGTTTCATATTTCCTCGCTAAGGAAATATCTTAGAGATGATTTGGCTCATTCTCACATTGCTTTGGAGGACATCGATCTCCAGCCCTATAGCTCCTACGAGGAGGGGCCGATTGCTATTTTGGACCGAAGTGAGCGGAAATTGCGGTCAAAGATAGTTCCGTTAGTGCGTGTTCAGTGGCGACATCATAATGTCGAGGAGTCCACATGGGAGCGCGAGGATGAGATGCGCGACCGTTATCCAGAGTTATCTTTACCAGGTACTTCTTAGTTCCGAATTTCGGGACGAAATTCTGTTATTAGGGTGGAAGTATGTAATACCCTGCATTTTTATCGATATTTATTTATGGGATTAATTAAATTAAATGTGAATTAATGGAGAATGAATCCGGATAAAATACTAACGAGATGTGAGTTGGTATTTGATTATAATGTGTATATATGGCAATATATGAATATTGGAAATATTGATTTTGTCGTAATATCGATATACGGCAATTCGTAAAATTTTGTTAAGACGCGTGTGACAGTCGCGTCAGGAAAGTAATTATTTAATTAAAAAAGTGAATTTTATTTCTATTAACCGTATGGTCATTTTGAGTGTGCCAACGTGTCCGGACGGGTCGAAATAGTCAGAAAACACTAGCCGGGGGTTAAGTTTGTGTCCCGGGGCATTATTGGGCCATACCGGTAACTTAAAAGGGCATTTTGGTAATTTCATAAATTTGGGAATTAAAACCCACGAAAATTAGAAATAAAAATCTGACTTATTCTTTATCCACTAAACTCACTAACTACACTAAGGGACTTAATGGGCTACGGGAGAAGTTAAGAAATAGTTCTAACTTGCCAAAACCCAACCCCACCTCCATTGTCATCTTGAGGAGAACTTGTAGAGAGAGAGAGAGAGAGAGAGAGAGAGAGGAAGAAGAGAATTCTGCAGAGAGAGAGAGAGAACAACTCAGCCTTCAAAGATTCAACATCAAATTCAGAGAAAGATTAGAGGCAAGTGGTTTAATTATAATTGATTCAATGCTATGCTTTTCCATGTTTAGGAAAATTATAAAATTATCTTGGAAGATTGATTAGACCCATGAATTTGAGGATTAAAATTATGAACTATGTTAGGAATTGCATGTAGAAACATTCTGGACGAATTATGAATTCAAAATATAACCATTGATGATCTAAAAACGGATTTTAGAAGAAGTTTATTAATGTTCTTGAAAGAAATAGAAAACTGGAATTCTTGATGAAATTTTGATCCAAACATAGCCCTTGGATGATGAATTATTGGTTTTAGAACGTTAACAATGTTGTAGGATAGTTGTATGATGATATTATAACGTTATCTTAGAGTTTCATGCTTGTTAATGGTGTTCTGAGATGATTTGAAATCTGCAAAACGAAGCAGTCCATAGCCTACCTGGTGCGTTCAATCGATCGACATTCATCAGTCGATCGATCGACCACCATCGATCGATCGAAGGTCAAGGTCGATCGATCGACCTTCCCAGAAAGAGTAAAATTTCCCCTAATTAAATTTTAATGATGTTGACCCTTGGAAAATATTATTGGAGACCTTATGAATAGCCTTAGACTTAAGGAAGACCAGTAGGTATGGTTATAAAGTTGGACCTTAATTAGAATTTAAATTGAGGAATTATTCTAAAAGCTAATGAAGCTCGATGAGTGAAATGATATTAAGGTTAAAAGAGTAAATTTTGAATAAATTGATGAATTGAGGTTTGGGGCAGAAGTAAGGACCTTAAGAATAAAGATGTAATGTGTGGGAATAATAGGGAACTTAATAACCCCTTGTGAGATAGGTTTTAAGTACAAGAATCTATGACGTGAGATGTGTCGATAGTCTACATTATATATTATCGAAAGACTTAAAATGTATACAATTGGAATAATGGTATAAGGATGTAGAAAATACCTTTATTAATATTGAGATATCTAAGATGTGTGCATTCTTAGTATATGATCTTATGTGTATGACATACCTACCATACTTGCTATCACGGGAGGTTTACGTTCACTTAGGGCCTTCTAATCCTTGTGTGCCCGGATTTAGTTTGGTACCTAGAGGACATAGTTCAAGGGAATAACTTAATTGTGAGTTATTAAGTCAGCTGACTATGGAGCGTAGGTATGTACGTGACCCATGGATATGTTGAATTATGTTCGCCTCCATTTTTGTGTGTTGTGCTTATTCTAACAATTCCTGAGAGATTCGTAATGTGTAATCCTTATGTACGTGATGTACCGGGATGGATAGCAGAGTATGTGTGCACCACAGCTTAGCCTCGGGGTGCTTATATTGTATATTTATGATGTGAATAATATATGGTTGAATGAAAAGGAATTGTGATGTTTATTTATGAAAATCATTTATAGCAACTCCTTGAGAAGATAAATAAGGGGATAACCTCCAGTAAACGCAAATGCTAATAATTGAGAATCCGAATTCAAGTAAAGCTATCTATTTAAGTAATAACAATGGGAATTCATATTGTGAATCGAGTAGTTGGGTTAGAACTTATGATGGTTTAGTTAGATAGATAACACATGAATGGGTACAGGAACGTTAGGAGTGCACAGTTAGACGAGAGGTGAGTATTTCATGTGAGAGCACGTCCTAACATGTATCTTGCATTCATTGTTTTAATTGTTATTAAAGAACTTGCTGTTTTTAAAATACTCTCGACATTCGGGCTCTAACCCGTTTGCTTTCAAATCTATCTTTTTGTAAAAACCATTTTTAGGTGCCCAGCCACAAGGACACCATACATAGGATTTCCAGTCAGGTGACGAGCTGTAGCTGTTGTGGAAGTTACAGGGCCTTGCTAGAAGACGCTTCATTTTCCTTGACTCTATATTCAGATTTCATCAGTTGTAGGGCATGTCGCCCATTTCTTTTAGAGGCATTTCATTTTACATTTCAGTTATTCAGACTTTGGTTTGTAATTAATTCAGGATGCAAACTTGTTTTATTTCTTTTCATATTGGGATTGTTGTGAGGAGTATTTCCTCTAGACTCATCTTTATTTGTTGATTCATTATAGTTGGACTTTATCGTGAATGGTTGTGTTACATTTCTATATTTCATTTATTGCATGTTAATCAGATTTAATTTAAAATTTGACAACTTACTTTTTAAATACTAGGTGGTTAGAAATCATAAAAATGTTTTCGACAGTGATGCTATTAACTGAACCAACTTGGCATTTTTGTATTAATTTAATAAAGGAGTAGCTACCCGGTATTTAATTAGTCGGGGTGTCACACTAATCCTAATAAAAATAAAAATAAAATAAAATTACACTAATAGAATAAAAATAGAAAATAAAATCTAGAAAATACTAAATAAATCTAAAATAAATCCTAAAAATAAAAATGACTCAAATTAAAAATCTAAAAAATGATAAAAAGACACAAACAAAACACACACATGGTTTATGGTAGGTTTAGGCTAGGTTTAGGCTCGGGTAGGGTCGGGGAATGGGGTATTTAACACCATTTTAACTGCAAATTGCCTGGAAATAGAGCTTTTGACACGGCAACTGCAATTAAGCCTGCATAATTAACATTTAAGCACATAAGACCCATATTGTCGAGAATTAGCAACTAAAACACATCTATTCGGGATATAAATTATACAGTTTTTGGTGCTTATCACTCTCCATGAATGTGGTGACTAGCTCCCATCACCCCATACTACCTTTCAGAGCAAACATATTTTCTCAAAATTGTGACTTGAGTGCCACTACACTCCCCCACATGTGATCCCAAATGGATGTTCTCTACCTATTTCTAAATCACTCTTTCGCACCTCCCTTGCATTCTAGCAGATTGTTTTGAGAAATAAAATCTTCTGCGAACCTTACCCCTTGTCGTCTACACTTGGGGTTTTAACGTTGCACCATCGTCCTTCACGACGGTTTTTGGGCAACTAATACTGCCCAGCGATTTCGCCAACTTCAATTTTTTAAACAAATTTGGTGTCTCCCATCGAGTCACTATTTCCAGAATACTTCATGGCTTTTGTTGAGTCCTCCGTCCTGTAATCCTTTTATGTCCCACGCTTGTCGTCTATGATGTTCAATCTGCCACACTCGGACGAAACTGTATATGAGTTGCATGAACTATACCCTATAGCAGAAGAATGTAAATCGCAAATGTGAGTGAATATAACCACCCAAAAAATAAGGCTCTATATCAAAGAATTCTACGCTGAAACGTGAAAAGCCCCACAAATACCAAAGGAACTAGAACCTGGTGCTTTGATTCCATTTGTGACACCCTGCCTAATAAAATACCGGGTGATCCGTCCTATATCAAATTAAGCAGGAATCTCATCTTGTTCATTATTATCATCTCTGTCAAAGACTTTTAAAACTTACTAACCACCTAGTATTTAAAAGACATTGTGCCAAATTTTATCTTTTTATTTAATCCCAAACCCATAATGCGATACGATTTCAAATTACAAACACATAAACAGAAACTAATCAGAGCACAAGTCTACTAGAAGTATTAGCCGAATAACATCGACTACAAGAAAACCAAGAAAGTCCAAAGTTTAAAAGAGAATATTGATACATTCCAAACTTAATATAAATGTACAAGACCAACGGTACAACCGAAATGTCCTTATCTAAAGAGAATGAGACAGGCATCTAAGCAAATATTCCATTGCATCCACATAAACTGCAGCTGCGTAACCATTGAATAGAACAATTCTGGCATCCCTGTGGCTAGACACCTAAAAGGTTTTGAAAATATTTAATAGCAAGGGTTATAACCCAAAACATTTTAAAATATTTAGCAAGTGAATTTAAATTCAGGGAATTAAAATGGATGAAGGCTCTTCATATTTAAGTTAGTGTCATACACTCTCTTGAGGAAACCTCACCCCTCCACTAATGTCCATGCCTAACGTTCTATACATGACCCACCAAGCTAACTACCCCTTATATAGTCTTCTCACATATATCCCACGATTTCCCACTACTTTAACCCTAATGGGTTTAGTACACTTTATAAGTTATTAATCTCGTTAACTTATTGGAGTCATTTCTCATTTAATGCCATATAACATTATAAAGAGTTATACCACTTATACGTTTCACATCACGTATATGAGTTTATAAGTTATTATTCACACTAAGTTATTTAAATCAATTCCCATTTGATACCATATAACCTTTTCACAAGTTATATTAATTATACATTTAGACCATGTATGTATATATATATATATATATATATATATATATATATATATATATATATATATATATATATACAGAGAGAGAGAGATAGAGAGATAGAGAGAGAGAGGATCACGTGAGGTCCCTCAGTTTGAGAACCTTAAATGAGGTCCGATTTTTTAAAATAGAAATAAAATTATTTTAAAGCTGATTTTTTTCTCTGATTTTTAAACATTTCAGTTGGATCATAAAAAATAATCAACTCAAAATGAATTTTTTTACTATTTTAAAAAAATCGGTCAAAGTTTGTCAGTTTTTAACAACTTACAAATTGACACAGTTTGACTGATTTTTTTTAAATAAAAAAAGAATCATTTTGAGCTGATTATTTTTTTATGGTCCTTCTAAAATGTTGAAAACCCTAAAAAAAATCAACCTAGAAATATTTTTTTACTATTTTAAAAAAATGAACCTCATTCAGGATCCTCAAAGTCGGACCTCACTTTATCCTTTCACTATATATAAATATATATATATATATATATATATATACATAACTATATCTCAACATTCACGAGCATGTCGGGAATAAATGCTATCACCCAATGCGTAGGAGGCGGTCATAGCTCCCTTGTAAGTGTTCGTTCGATTCCATAACGGCCCACCCCTATAAACAGACGCTATGACCAGGGTATTATAAACACCCTACATTCGCTAGCCAAGGAACTCACCCACATCGCGCAACCTCCTAAGACAACACAAATATTGGTATGCTTTACTATAAATATTATTCACACAAATATTTGTAAATCATATATATACTACACATCACCGTATATATATGTTGAATCCAGGCTACCGGTGTACTAGATTCGCACACAAGCCTTACCCTTTACTATAAATATTAGTCACACAAATATTTATATATCATATATATACTACACATCACCGTATATATATATATATATATATATATATATATATATATATAGATAGATAGATAGATAGAGAGAGAGAGAGAGAGAGAGAGAGAGAAATCTAGGCTATCGGTGTACTATGTCCATATACAAGCCTAAAACATGGAAGTCTATGGTTGGAATTCATTTCAATTAATTATACACTAATTAATATTCATTATTTTGGTGTCACCCTATCAATTATACCCGAACTCACTCTCTCCCTCGGCCTAAAATTCAATATTTCCAACCAATCAGTCAATTTCATTCAATTAAGCCTACCGACTTAATTAACAAGATTTCAAATCACTCAATCATTAACCTTAATTCTCAAATTGGATTAATCCTCTATTAAATCCGAGGGTGATTTTTCACAAATTCAAACCCTAAATTAAAATTTACCCCACAAATCTGCCCAGATTTTTAAAATGCCGTTTTGGGGCATTTTGGCTACGTTTTTGGAGAAAAGGCGTCAGAGAACAAACTGTAGACATAACGGTTTTCTCGAGGGCATTGCGGACATAATCTCCATTAAATATTCAAAACCTCACTCTTTGCCCATATTTTACCCACAAAGCCCTCAAAGCCTTGTTCTAAATTCACCCATTTGATTATCTCAATTTAACAACATCATCTACACAAATTGGGGCATCAAAACCACATGATTTTATCAGCTCTACAAATTTATAAATCCTAAATATGAAATCCCCAAATTAAGATGTAGAACAAACCCTAATATATTAATTAATTCACACGTTCTTTAATATGAATAGAAAAATGCAATTTAAAAAAATACAACTTAAACCACATGCCTTATATTTATAGAACCATGTCATTTGATGAAGATGATGGATTGGAATCAAGGATCTACTCTTGTTCTTTAAGCAATCTTCCAAACTCCCAAATTCTTTTCTAACGGTTCTCCTCGTAATATCTCCCCAATTTTAGTCTTCTAAAATTACTTTAAGTTGCCTTACCCTTTCAGTATTAGGATTAAAAACTCAAAATCCGTTTTAGGGCCTATGGGATTTATAAAAACGGTCGAAACTCGTAATTTGGAGCTCAATTATGTTTAATTAAGTCCTGAAACCTAATATATACATATGGACACTCAGTTTGGACTATTTCGACCCTACCTGACTCAATAGTGCTCTCAAAATCGACATACAAATTAATTTATAACATCTTCCAAATTTAAGAACTTAAAATACGATATAAAATAATCAAAAATAATTAATCCTCAATTCGTCAAATTAATAAATTCCTTAATTTAAAATTTTATCAAATCATGAATTTAATTCTCCAAATAAAATAAATTATTTTCCTCCCGAAATATTATTTAATAAAAGGTCCTTGAATTTACGGGGTGCTACATTAACCTAAATCAAACCCTAGAGATTTTTAGAGTTTCAATAAAGCTTTCAAATCGGTTTTGAAGTAGAGGTGAAGTCAATCAAATCAAGGCTTTAAAATCAAATTTGCAATGAATATTTGAAAGTGGATTAAAAGAAAACTTCTCTAGAACTGTAAGGACATTTTTCTCATGTCCGAAATGTTTCATTTATTTATGTCGTACGCCGCTACATTTGGCACGTCACCTCACGATCTCACATGACGGCCTCTATCCGAATTTCGAGAATCAAGCATACATTATCTCCACTAATGTATCCCTCATCTCCATCAACGACTTCACGTTCCTTGATTCTAGGCTCGTAATGCAAGTGGAACGCAAGAGAAGTCAAATCAGTGAAACAAGGCTTGATAGGGATGTTCAAGGTAAAATTGGTAATTTTACAGCCACCGTCCAGAGGATTGGTCAACTGGAAAGTTGAAGAGCTTGCCGCAATAAAGATACTGGAAGAAACGGCACCTCAATCCGAGCTACGGTGAACAAGTTATGGCCCGTTGAAAATGGAGATATGTTCATTAAAAAGTCTGGAAATTTTTCTAAGTGTTTAAGCACCAGCACACTTTCCTGAACCCAGACCCAAACCGGTTCGGAGGGGCGAACCAGTTCGCAGGGGTACCCGAACCGGTTCGGGGTACCTGTACGCTGGATAGAATTTCAGCAGTTTAAAATCGTGGGTCTCTTCTTGGTTTTCCCTATAAATACCATCTTCGGGAGAGTTGTTTTGCAAGACTTTAGGAGACGAATTTGAGAGTCCAAATACATATAGTCTTCATATTTTTGAGTCCCAAGACTCATGATTTGATTCACACATCCTTGCCATACCTTTGTGAATCCTTTAGCAACCCAAGAACACAACTTTGGTTTGTTCAACCCTTGTGGAGGAGACCGTTCTTCTTCTTCATTGCAGCCCTACTGGAAAGGGATAATTCCAGCCGCGACTATAGAATCCGATACCCGAGGGTAATTCTTAGTCAACTTGTATTTTCATTGTAATCCGGTTGTAAGCCGTTCTCTTACAAATTATAGTGAAAATAAATGGTTTTGCCCCTGAGGGAGATTTTTCCTTAATTGCATGTGTTTGAATGTTCTTACGTAGATTTTCAATTTATTCAATCACATACTACTGCATGTTTAGGGTTTGTTTGTGTTAAAAGGGTTTTATATATAATTTGATCATTTGAACGCGAGCACACACGTTTCTTCAAGAACTTTTACATTCGATTCAAGTTAAGCAAATTCTTCTTTAAATCAAGTTGATTTGTATTCCTCTCCTTTTATATATCCTTATGATGAATTTCCCATATACCTAATGTGTAGAATTAAAATGAGTTATTGGGTTTTCATTATATGAAATATATAAGTTGACAATTATTATCCTCTCAAATTCTATATTGAAATGTATCCCTTTTCCATATTAGAAATTGTATATTAAACCCTTATTAATAGAACTGACATTTTAGGATTTGAATTTGTTCTTGAGTCATGACTTTAGGTTATATATGTTTAAAAATTTGAACATGTTTATAACATAATTGAGAATTAAAAAATTAATGATAGGTAGATTTGTACTTTTAGCTCCTTGAGTAGTAACCTTGACATTAAAGAATTGCTTTATTAAATTCTATATAAATGTATAAATTGATACCTATTATCCATGTTATTCCCTTTTAAACTATATCTACCCCATGTTCATTATTTTCACCAGTTATTTGCTAAAAGGAATTTATTTTAGTTGCTATTATATAAGGACTTCAGGATAAATTGGATTGGATTATTTGGTTGATAGTTGTTAGAACCTATGATGGCTAGATGATTGTTGCCTATGGAGGTTAGATATTTAATTACTCACTCCTTTAATTGACTTTTTAATAATAAACCTTTAATTAATTAATTATATTAACAATTACCTTATCTAAATGAAAGTTTTTCTGAGGTTCCTTATTTTATTTTCACTTCGTTGAGATGTTGCACGCACAGAGTTTAAAGATGTGTAGGATTAATGACATATAAACCTTTAATAAAAGAATACAACTTTACTTTAATGCCTTGATTCATTAATAGTTACATGTTAGGCTTATTATCCCTTGACTATTATTGTGATGGCATACAATGTGTTTAATTGTCTTAATTAAAAATTACCCGAGGGTGGGGTAGCGAGGTATTAGTGATAATAAGATGACTGAAAAATCAACATATGGAATTATGATTATTGTGTGAGTATCAAGGAGGAACACCGTTATGTTTAGATACTTGTCAACTATAGTTTGATATGTATTCTTGTTACGTCACTCGTTGTTGTGGAGTTTCGACACTATGTAATAGGATGGGTTTGAGTTTTTCGACACTAAGAAGCTGGTTGATACATGTTTTATTACAATTTTATATAGGATTGCATTATGTTCTTGAGATGGTTAGGGAGAAGGGGAACATGTAAGTTACGTGATAATAAATCAAGAGGATGATTACTTGAGTAAATGAATTGAGTTAATTCTAATGCACTATGAGGACTACGTGATATTAGTTGGTTTATTATTATTATTGATTATGAATTGCAAGTTTACCATTTGTACATATAACTGTTTTGAGTTGAGTAGCTTACCAACTTGCTAGGGTTTTGACATATCGTTATTCATGGTGACATTTGAATTGTAGAGCTAGTACTGCAACTTAGTTTTCTTTCTTAGATCTAACACACCCTCTCCATCTCTTTCATTCATGATTCCAGTTGTAGAGACTGATATAAATCATTATCTTGACAGACTATTAGTTTAATTTTAGTCGAGTGAGTTGTGTTTAGACTTGCAGTTGGCAGGTAATATGGACATATTGACATGTATGATTTAAAACTTACTATTTGGATTGTATATCTTGGAGTTGTGTTGGGTTGTAAAACATTTCTCTCACTCTGTTATACTTTTGATAAATCTTATTGAGATTATATTTAAGTAAATTCCCATTGTTTCCTTACATTAGTCATTTGTCTTGTGTGTATCTTTATTGTTAAGAATGGTATTCAAATTTTTTAAACATGTATGATTTAATAATTAGACTTTATCAACATAAATATTAAATATCTAGGGTATCAAATTGTTCTAGTTATTTGGACTCGATTTGTATTTTCCTAGGATCATATCGAAATGATCACCCATAATGCTAATATTTCACGATTTCTTTTAATTCTCCAATTATGATGTAGCACCACTTGCTATTCGTATAAGTGACACGTGATATCTAATTATTAGTAAATCTCCCACTTTTATTAGTTTATGTATTATTGATTTAGGTTGTATTCTATCTTATATGGGTGACCTAGAAACAATGGTAATATGATGTTCGTTTTTCATATGTTGTAAGACTAGCTTACTCATGAGTCCATTGTTTTATTATATATTCCTCTTTTAGGGACCAAGCATTGATGTAATCAATGACCTTCTTAAGTATAGGAATATAAGATGAAGTATCTATATAATCTTTGGTATAACCAATTAAGAGAAATACTTTTGTCCTTCATTTAAACTATTTTGTATCCTTTCATATCACAAGTGTCGGGAAATCCTAGATCTGAACATCTCCTAGGGTGATATTTCTCCCACTCCATAGATTCATGGGAGTTTGAAAGATCTATTTAGAAGAAAATAAATTTATAATGTATATTGTCATATGATATATAAAATCTAATAAAAATGTGGTGGTCCTGAATAACTAACCATGGACCTTATTATATATAAAAAGCCTTATTCTCTCCCTTCCTCAACACCATTGTGAAGTGCAATATCTAGTTTAGATAACTAGGATAATCCAAACCTCTGATAAATTATTCCTTAACTTTCTTAAGACGTACACATTTTGACTATCAAATTGCAGGATTTGGATTAGTTTACCTTATGCTCCACCTTAGTCTTATACACTTTAAACTAATCACATGCTTCATATTTGTGGTTCATAAGGTGAACATATCCATACCTTGAGTAACAATCAATCAAATCAATGATGTACTAAAAAAACTCTCATTGGTCTAATAGTCATAGGGCCACAGAAATTAAAATGAACCATTTGAACCATATTTTTTATTCTTTTGATTTTGGACGTGAAGAGGCCTTTGGTCATTTTATCATATAAAGGGGATCTAGAGGCTAGAAGAACCTTAACTTGAATGCGCTTAATTGTCCATTTGAAACAAATCATTGAATTCCTTTTAAAATAAAAGAACCTAAGCGTAAGTGCAAAAATTAAGTGTGGTTCAACTAACAAGGTACCTTTTCTCTTTAATGAATGTCCATTAATATTATTCATTTCAATATTTAGTAGTAGTGTTGAGACATACCTTAAAATGTATAATTTATTTTTCAATGAACCAAAATAGACAAAATATGTCCCAATTTTGATTAAAAACGACTTCATTAAAATAATTAAATATCTATTTAAAACCAATTTGGAAACTGAAACAAACTTTTCTAAAAGCATGTATATTAAATAATTTAGCTACATTATTTGTACGTACTCACCAAAATCTAAACATATACCTTATTGCTAATATTGTCTCCTTATTATAATTACAGATTGTTAGGATCATCTCTCTTTTAAGTAGTTTCCCAGTTTCGTATAACCTATTCAAATAGTTACAATCCCAATTTGTGGTTATCGACACTACACATAAGGTTCTTGTAGATCGGACAACAAGTCATGATTATACTCTCAAGAAAATAACATTACCATGTCATTTTCTTTATAGTTCTAAGAAAAATGGACACGGTGCAATACAAGTTCTAACTACTTGTAATTAAAACACTCTCCTTTCATTTTTTTCACTACTAAGGAATATTGACATTATTAAACCCATACCGTTGCACCTAAAACTTATCCTTCTTCGTCCACCTCCCTTTAGCGAAAAAATTAAACCACTTCCTAACAATTAGCACTACCCTTTCCCTACTGATGATGCTCTCTCCTGTCACACCCCACTAAAGTATAGCGTCAACTGCCACCAAAACTAAGTTGGGCGTGAATAAAATACCATTCTTAGCATGAGACAGATTGAGACATATAAAATTTAATCCATAAGATAAATGATAATCAATCACAAAAGATAAACGATCCAATTAAGCGATAAAAGACCCATCTCCATGCTAAACTTAAAGTAAATCCAATCTCTAATAATGATTTAATTAAAAACTGAATAAACTATAACTGACTCCATAATGAAATATCTGAATAAAACCCAGACAACTTTGGAACCGAATGGCCCAACGAAATAATAAATTGAGTCTAAATGCAATACGAAGGAAAGGAAACTAAACTAAACTAATATGCATAAAGTAAATAATTCTAGATGCACCTCCAAGAAAATCTACATATAATCCTATGCAACTTCTCCCAACTTATTCCTGAAAAGGTCAGTCAACGCACGAGGTCAACGTCCTGAGCATGAATACACACTATTCCCCTCAAATAGGATCCTTGAATCGAGACAGTAACATTATATATGATAAAATCACAATAGAATATTTTAATTACGAAACGCGACAAGATAAATTACTAACCATCCCAAAGGTTCTGAGAAAAACACACCAATATAATTTTAATTATCCCACAGCCCCAAAGCATTAATTTAATTAAATTAACCCAAATTATCATTTCCTCGATTTATTTCACTTAAGAATAGCGATTCTACAGCCTCGGGTGATTTCTTCACCAAAAATACACATCCCCTTGCCAAAATGCCAGCTGGTCGGTTTAAATTGTTGGCCCCTGCTACATGACGAAGTTCCACACATGACACGACATAAAATGTCGGGTGGTCCGTTTGAACTGTCGTCCCTCGTTGATTATGTCGCCAATAATCGTTTTATTATCTTAGGTATTAAATTCTCAATTTCTAAATTATCAAAATTAACCCACCCTTTTTATCAATCTGAGATCCTCAAAGTACCCCTTAGTCCCATACCTAAGGGTCCCCAAGGTACATATACATCCTATCATATGCATAGGATGAATTTTCAATATAAATCATGTCCTAGTCTCATGCCTAGGCTATCGTGACGATAATAGGACATAAAAAATCAACCCACCCTCGAAAATATAAAATCCCCACGAATTTACACTAACTAGTCCCATACCTGGCAAGCATGAATTATAATACCAAGGCCTACCCACTGGTCCCATACCTAGTAAGCATCCTATAATCAAGGTGAGAAATATACTACCCAAAATTTAATATAATCCAACTAATAGAATCGTGGTTGTTTTCAACATAATTCATTCTATTCAATAATAAATTCATTTAACATGCGATGATATTCAATATGACATAATCGTTCTCCGTTATAAATCTTCTAATTTTTATAAGTGTGTTCGTGTCCCACATAACATATAAATAATACCATAACTTCTACATGCGAACCTACACCCCCAAGACCATAAAAACCCAATAATCTAACTAACGCACCCCAGGGTCTTAAGAATTAAATCAAATTAAAATGTTTTATCAAAACAACCCCAAAATATGTGTTCGCTTTCTCTAATTAAGTTTCTAATTGATTTTAGTAAAAAATAAGTGATTAATGATTTAGGTGACACTCAAAACGAATAATACGAAAGGAAATTAGTAGAGTATTTATGCCTGAGATTAGTCGGATAAAAATCTAAGTAGACGGTTGGATTCCTCTTGAGAAAACACAAATTAGATCTTCAATTCTTGAGTTAAAACTTGTTAAGAGTTGGGGCTAGGGGTTGAAGATGAGAGGAAATATGTTTGAAGAACCTTACTAGAGAAAAGTTTGAGAGAAAAGTGTTTTGAAAGTCCCAGCCCCGTAGAATTTTTGATATTTAAAGGGTTTAAGAGTTAGAATGCAATTAGGACTCTAATCCACCCATCGCCTCTGTCGCTTGAATGACTGACAGCGGCCATTCGAACGAGATGCTATGTCGTTCGAACGACATACACTGTCGTTTGAACGACCCCAACATCAACACAAAAGCTTTAAAACACCGCCTTTACACTTGGAAAAAATACTCTTTAACACAACAAAAACGTACCTATTTGTTAAAACATTTTAAAAAATCATTCTAACATTTTATTATAACTTCGATTTAATCCCAGTTGAAAATTTACTACTCAAATATAAAAATCAAAATGTTTAATTATTAAAGACCATTAAATCAAAAAAAAAAAATTCGCAAATATTCCAATTAATTAATTAAATTAATCTATAAAAACACAGGGTGTTACATCTCCCAAATTACAAAATGGATTGGTATTTCCCCACCATACTTAATCGAAAGATTCCATTGTTCAATCAATGATAAAGATCATTTTAAGAACATGATTCTTACTTGAGCTTCATTATCTAACATGATAATTTACAAACATTGGTCAATTCTTTAAAATTAAACATATATTTTATATTCTATAAAATGCTATACAAAGAATTAAATTTACTCTTTTTTTAATTGTCCACGTGTCATCAGTCATTTGCCTTTAAAAGGCATATGAATTTAATATGGATTTCTTATTAAAATAGTGATCCAATTCTATTCATTTTCCTACACTTTTGTACAACCGTTCATATAATGTCCCTTGCACTCCTCATTTATTTGACAATAAAGAAAACCTAAATGTCCTTCTCCCCTAGAGATAAATTTTTTATCTCTCTTCTCATTTTACAACTCCCCTCACTATACAAAACCAACAAAATTAGGTATTTTTTTTATCTACCATTCAAGAGTATGGAAGCACAACAATCATTCATGTTTCCTGAAAGACGTTTCGGTGGCTTCAGAAAGATGAGGGGAATATGGGGTGGAGTTGGAGGTATTGTTGTTCGTGGCGGTGGTGAGGAACAAAACAAGGTTGTTGGATAAAAAAGACACTGTTCAGGCGAGCTAGAAATAAATTTGAGATCGAAGAATCGATGACATATTTACATGGTACAAAGGTCTATGCATTTAAGCCCACGAATTAGGTGTAATTTGGACGGAGAAGGAGGTAACGAGCTGCAGTTTATTGTCGCATTGTGCTGGATAATTATTCTTTCATTAAATTTTCCCTCCCTAGTATCACTAGTTCCATTCTTCATTCTGACCAAATATCCAAAGCAAATGATGTTCTGTTAATAACCGAGAGGCTTTGCGACAATCTACATATAAGAAAATAGGATTTAACACCGTGGGAGATCCTCTAAGTGATACAAATGAATTTCCAATTGAAAAATACGTTACTAAAGCCTTTTATTGAAAATAAACTATTTAAGTAACTCCGAGTTGTTTTTTGAAGAAACTCTTTTCTTAAATCAAAAAGGATTAATCACAAGACGTGTTTAATAAAACAGTATGTTCGAGATCTGTTCAAGATTTTGACAACAAGTTTAAAAGATAGTTTAAACAAGTTTTAAACACAGCACAACCAAGATTGAGATGAGAAAATGTAGAAAGGTTCTGTTCACAATTTTTACGTGGTAAAACCTCACCAATTGAGGAAACATCCACGACTCCCTCTACGGAGTAAAATGAAAAATCCACTAAAACAAATATATGAGTTACAAACTATATAACTATCATGTAAACAACTCAGACCTATATAAGTTTAGGAATGTATCCTATGGTGTCCTTAAACTTCTCTGCAGTTCTGATTGTAGATGTAGTTCTCTCAGTTTGTCAACTTCTGATTTGTTCCAGCACTTTACGTCGACTTATGTTCTCAAGATCTTATTACCAACACTTTTCGTGTTGTAGGGTGTAAGTGTTTGTGAGGGTTCTTTCTAACACATGCATGCACACACACACACACTTATTAAGTACAAACAGTCCTAACAAATTACAGTTACACTATATGCTGTGATCTTTTCTTTTATTTCTTCTTAGAAAACTTTGAACCTTATTTGACCTTTCAATCTATCCCCGAATCCACGGATACCTTGCTAGGAAGACAGACAAGGTCTTAATCAATCTCAGAATTTAAAACAAAAACTTTTTGAGATTGAAAACCTCCAAGTGAGATTCTAATCTAGGTCAAAGGTTTAGTTTTACAAGAACAAGAAACAGAAAGCATTTATTATTGATTTCAAAGTAAGAAAACGTTTTTAGAAAAAATAATCAACAATATATTTCTGAAGATGAGAAATAGAATGAAACTAAGTGTAATGTAACATGAATAACTCAGATCTGAGATTTCTATGGAATCAGAAACTAAGTCGAAGTAGAAGTCTAAGTTGGAAACAAGATCTCACGAACACAAGGTTACAGCAATAAAAATAATTCAACTCAAACTCTCAAACACTCAAGAACACTCAGGATGGTGTTTTTGGATATGGTGTTTTGAAGAAGTGTTTGGGTTAGGTTTGAAGAGGATTTGGACGAAGTTAGGGTTTCTAACTTTCTTCTCTCTCTGGTTTCTCTCTTCTCTCTCTTCTCTCTCTATTCTCAGAAGAATGAAAAATGGCAAAAGTCTTCGAAGTCTGAGGGAAGGGTCCTTTATATAGTGGGAGGAGACGGTTCGAGATATCTGATCAAAACCAAGGGCCGAGATCGAGTCAATTTAAATTGACTTGAATCGAAGGGCTCACACAAGGCGGTGCTTAAACGAACGTTGATTGGCTTAAAAAGTTACACGGGGATTCATCAAGGCAACATGCAGACCGTTGATAAGAAATGATCCAAGGGCTGATAACACACGCGTCTATTGTCTCAGTAAAGAAACACATATCTAACCAATCAGAGGCAGATAGATGTTGGCCAGTAAAGGGATATAAAACGCGCGTCAAAACTAATTACAAAGACCACCCTGAAGTCTCTGCCGCATTTGGATTCTACCCAAGGTAACATTAGGCCATAATATACAACAAATAATATTAAGAGATATACCCCCAAACTTTTAAATCAAGTTTTAATTATTAAAATATGGTTTAAAAAAATGTTTAAAAAATCCCAAAAAAATTATTAAAAATCAAACTTAGGGATTTAAACACACTCAACACATGTACACACATAATTATGCAGTATGACAAGTATGAAATGAATTATACTGTGTGTGAGTGTTGGCAATAGATTCTTGATCAAGGCAAGAAAGAGAGATGAATAGGCAATCCAACTTCTGAGGCTCTTTGGTTTCTAGGTAGACACAATTTTGTCACAATTTCCAAACTAGATGAGCACTTATACAATATAGACTCAAGTGAGTCAAAGGTATAAGGGCTTCAATCTCCCCCTTTGGAAATATGAGACAAAATCTCCTTTGAGTCATCTTGGACTCGTAGGGCAACAAGAAAATAATAAAACCTTATTCCTATCAAAATTCTATCTACCCAAATCCTAGAAATTAAAAAGTACATAACTCAACTAAGTACATTTGAATACCCTATTACAACTGTTGAGTGTAACTGTACAAAAAGGAACCTACAATAATTCACTAAGATCAAGCTGTTTAGAATATGTAAGAATTGAATAGACTCAAATTTCTCCCCCATTTTGTCTCAAATGGATAAAGGAAAAAAAAAACTTGAATAAACAGCAAGAAGATTAGTCAGCATAAGCCATACCAATAGATTTTCATAATGAAATGAATCTATTATAATCTAGAGGTTTGGTAAACATATCTGCGAGTTGTAAATCAGTAGGAAGATAATTGATTTCTAATTCCTTAGATTCAACCAATTCTCATATAAAATGATGTCTTATTTTAATATGCTTTGTTCGCGAGTGTTGAACGGGATTTTTAGAAATATTAATCGCACTTTGATTATCACAATAGAGATGAAATTGGTTTTCATGACTACCATAATCACTTAGCATTTGTTTAAGCCACATTAATTGAGCACAACAGCTGCCAGCGGCTATGTATTCAGATTCAGCTGTTGAGAGTGATGCGGAGTCTTGTTTTTTACTGCTCCATCCTACCAAGTTATTACCAATATAATAACATGCTCCTGAAGTGCTTTTACTATCATCAGTACACCCAGCCCAGTCAGCATCACTGTACCCAATTATAGTGCTTGGTGTGTCATTAGTGTACCAAAGTCCTAGATTTAGAGTGCCATTTACATATTTAATGATACGTTTAACAGCATTCATGTGGCTCTCTTTAGGGTTACTTTGATATCGAGCACATACACACACAGCACACATAATATCAGGACGCGAGGCAGTAAGGTATAGTAACGTGCCTATCATACTATGATACAGAGTAGGATCAACAGATATTCCACTTTCTTCTTTAAAGAGTTTTAGCGTAGTACTGATGGGCATTTTAGCATTTTTAGCACTCTCAAGGCCGAATTTCCTAACGATCTCTAAAGCGTACTTAGATTGCGAAACAGATAGTCCTTCTGAATTTTGTTTGACTTGGAGACCTAGGAAGAACTGCAACTCCCCCATAAGGGACATCTGAAATTCCTTGCTCATAATTTCAGAAAAGGATTTTACTTCTGAGGAAGAAGTTGATCCAAATATAATATCGTCTACATATACTTGTGCAATAGTAATGCATTTGTCAAAATGTTTGACAAATAGAGTTTGGTCATTTCCACCTATTTTGAAACCTTTATCCAAAAGAAAACTGGAAAGACGCTCATACCAAGCTCTAGGAGCCTGTTTAAGGCCATATAAAGCCTTTTTCAGACGAAATACATGATTTGGATATTTAGGGTCAATGAACCCTTTAGGTTGTTCTACATAGGTTTCCTCAGCCAGTATTCCATTAAGGAACGCAGATTTTACATCCATTTGATATAATGTAAAACGCATGTGACAAGCTATAGCGAAAAGCAGACGAACTGATTCTAAACGAGTAACAGGGGCAAAGGTCTCGTTAAAATCAATTCCTTCAATTTGGGAGTATCCTTGAGCAACTAATCTAGCTTTATTTCTAATTATTATCCCATTTTCATCAGTTTTATTTTTGAAAATCCAACGAGTACCAACAACCTTTTTGTGATCAGGACGTGGAACAAGATACCATACATCATGAATGACAAATTGTAAAAATTCATCATGCATAGCAGAAATCCAGCGAGAGTCATTCAATGCCTCATTAACATTCTTTGGTTCCACAAGGGAAACAAAACATGCATAATGTGCATAATTTCTAAGTTGGGATCTTGTACGCACTGGCTCACTAGGGGTGCCAACAATGTTGTTTATGGGATGATCTTTAGAAACCCAGTTAGGTACTTCAGGTGTCGCAATAGGTAATGAATTATCTATTTCAGAAGGGTCATTTTCTAAAATATTTGAAGACTCTTCTTCAATAGGTAATTCACAAGTCTTTCTTTCTACAGTAGTGTCACTAATCATTACATTTATGGATTCCATCATGGTTTTAGTGTGAAGATTATACACTCGATAAGCTCTACTGGTAGGTGAGTATCCTAGAAATATGGTTTTATCTCCCCGGCTCTCAAATTTGGATAAGTGTTCCCTATCTTTGCAAACATAACAAGTACTGCCAAAGGTTCTAAGATATTTGAGATTAGGCTTCTTATTGTACCAAAGTTCATAAGGGGTTTGTTTGGAATTCTTTGTAAGATAAACCCTATTAATGATATGACACGCATTACGAATAGATTCTACCAAAAAATATTTAGGTAAATTCTTGGCATGTAACATGACACGTGCCATCTCTTGCAAGGTACGATTCTTTCTCTCTGCAATTCCATTTTGTTGAGGAGTCTTAGGAGCACTGAACTCGTGTTTATAACCATTATAGTCACAGTATTCTACAATACATGTGTCCTTGAATTCACCACCTCTATCACTACGGATTCTATTTACTTGAGTATCCTTCTCATTTTCGATCCTAAGAAGAATTTTTAGGAAAGTTTGAAATGTTTCAGACTTTTGTTTTAAGAAGGCTACCCAGGTAAATCTAGTGAAGTCATCAACCATAACAAGGATGTAACTGTGTCCACAAAGACTAACAGTTTGGGAGGGACCCATTAGGTCCATATGGATGAGTTCTAAGGGATTAAAGGTGAGAATATCTTTGACTTTCTTATGAGGGGCCTTAATAATTTTACCTTCTTGACAGGGACCACAAACAATATTATAAATGGGTTTAATTTTTTGGAATTCCTCTTACTATGTTGTGAGTAGACAATTTACTAAGATTATCGTAATTTATGTGACCCATTCTTTCATGCCATATCCCGTTGTCATCCATTCTAGCAACATTACAAATTTCAGAATTGTTCTTAACAGTATAGCAGTTGTCAGGAGTTCTGAATCCAGTAATTATCCATTCACCTTTTTCATTTAAAATCTTGCAATTGTTCTTTGAAAAGGTAACAGTATGGTTTGAGTCACAAAATTGCGAAATACTAAGTAAGTTGGCCTTTAGACCTTTAACTAGAAGAACATCTTTAAGAATAGGAAGCCCATCTTCTTGGAGAGTTCCTTTGCCTATGATTTGAGATGAAACTCCATCACCAAAAAAGACTTTACCACCAGCAAAACTGGTTTTGTTTAAAACTTTAGATTCATCTCCAGTCATGTGATTAGAACATCCAGAGTCTAAATACCAACCAGATGATGTGTGTTCAGCTTTTAAAGCAGTAACAACAATATTATACTTCATCTGAGGTAATAGATCATCTTTTCTAATCCAAATTGCTCTAGTTTTCATCTTGCGCTTATTAGCTCTCAACTGATAAAATTTGCGAGCATTAGATTTTTGCTGAAAAATGTTTTGCGCATGATTTTGAATTTTGTGAAAGACTTTAGCATTTGGTTTAGAAAAATTCTTAGGATTCCTTCTAGGAAATGTTCTTTTAGGTTTGGTCTTTCTCTTTCTATAGTTAGAGTTTTTATCTGGCTTTCTAGGAAGTATATAATTGTTTCGACTCCTCCTAGAATAGTTAAAGTTCTGGTAAGTACGAGGATTATAGATAGGTTTAACAAGTCTCCTAGCATAGCAACCATCGAAAGAGTGACCATATATGTCACAGTAGGAGCAATAAAGATTTCTCAAGTTGGGGGTCTCCTTAGGAAAGTCTCTAAACAAAGGTTTTATAGAGTTTGGAGGCTGAACTCTATTCCTAGGTGGGACAGTCTTGAATGCAGACTCACTCTTCCTAATAGAAGGACAGACGTATTTAGCCTTAGGTGAACTTTCATGTTTAGAGTAACTCGATTCCCCAATGTTAAAACTTTGATTTTTTGAATCAAACTCAGTTTTTAGAGAATGAAAGTCTGGGCATGTTTCAATAGGTCTTTTGCCTCCTGACACAAACTTGATAGATTCAAAGTGTTTTGTTTGTGTTTTTAAATTGGGACAAAATCCTATACTAGTTCGATCATCAGAATTGGTTTTAGATTCAACAACAAATTCATCAAAACAGTTGGAATTATTTTCAAATTTTGTAAATTTTTTGAAAATTGTTGCTGTCTTTTCTTTGGTTTTTTCCAATTCTAACAATGTCCCTTTGTACTTTTTCTCCAGAATTGCATTTGTTTCAGTCAATTTTTTCAGTTTTTCATCAAAAAATTTAATTTCACTTTCATGAGTTAAACATTGGGTAGTGTACTCTTTAGCATTTAGTTTAACCATCAGGCTTAGATCTTCCAATTTCTTGGTAAGATCTTTAACTGTCTTTTCTAGTCTAGCACTTTTGTTGAGAGTCTTAGTGTAAAGTGTGTGAATGTTTGGGAGGTCTTCATTGTCCGAGTCACTAAGTGTGGTGTGTGGAGTGACCCCTAACGATTCATTTGTCAAACTCACACACCCATTGACATCGTCATTATCGCCTTCCCTTTGACGCACACACCCCGAGGTAGAACATGCAACATTCTCAGTAATCAAAGCATCTAAACCAGTAATAACCACATTCGAAGTATCAGTCATAGAATTATTTGGTTCATCCTCATTAACAAACATAGTCATGTCATCAATATAAATAATCTTGGCAAAGAAAGACATGCAAGGATCAAAAGCATCTGATGACTCAGGTTCCTCATTTTCAGAGTCACTTGAATCATCCCATGTTTTGCAGATGTTAGCTCTAGTATGTTTTTTTTGAGTGTTCAAATTAACTCTACAGTCTTGTGCAATGTGCCCCAGTTTACCACATCTATAGCATTCAGTCTTCCTAAGGTCTCTATTAGGTCTAGCGTGAGAGTCCTTATGATTTTTTTCATTGTTTTTCTCATGAGGTCTGTGACTAGAAGGAGTTGGATAATTTGACTTGTCTTGTTTATTTGCCACTTTGTTTCTAAACTTAATGATTTTCTTGAACTGTTTTGTCAATAAGGCAATCTGATTGTCCAAACTCTCTATATCGCAGTCCTCATCAGATTCATCATTGGAAGTATTAAACTCAGGCTTAATCAATTTAGAAGAGAAGTGTTGATTGGAACTAGTCTGTTTCCTATGGGATTGGGTTAATTGTTTCTTAAATTCCAGTTCCATTTCCACAGTTCTTAATTTACTACTGAGTAATTCAGGAGTGAGATTTATATCACACATTTCATCAATACCATATCTTTTGTTATCAAACTTCTGTGGTAATGATCTCAGAATTTTAGATACAATTTCTTGTCTATCACAGGTTATCCCATTAGCATGCAGTTTGGTCACAATATGAGCCAGGTTCATATAGAAGTCATCAAATGATTCAGTTTCAAACATAATTAAGGAGTTATACTGCTGAATAGGCATTTGTGTTTTAGCAGCCTTAACTCTAGCGTCTCGTTCATGAGCAGTGACTAAGGTGTCCCAAGCTTCCTTAGAAGTGGTACAGGATGAGATTCTTTTGAACTCATGTTCATTTATAGACATAAATATGGCATTCTTTCCTTTATTATTATTTCGAGAAACTTGTTTCTCTTCTTGAGTGAACTCACTTAGAGCTTTCTTAACCCTTTCATTTCTTCCTTCATTGGCTGGTTTAGTAGTAAAAGTATAACCATTTTCAATAATGTCCCAGACATCATCTCCCAAAGTTCCTTGAATGAAAGCAATCATCCTTACTTTCCAGTAAGCAAAATTGGTTCCATCAAAGATTGGAGGTCTGGTCAAGTTACCAAATCTTTCATTTTTCTCGTCCATATTTGATTTTCAGAAAACAATTTCAGAAACACAGGATCTCTTTAAAAGCAGTTTTACCAAACTCTAATACCAATTGAAAAATACGTTACTAAAGCCGTTTATTGAAAATAAACTATTTAAGTAACTCCGAGTTGTTTTTTGTAGAAACTCTTTTCTTAAATCAAAAAGGATTAATCACAAGACGCGTTTAATAAAACAGTATGTACGAGATCTGTTCAAGATTTGGACAACAAGTTTAAAAGATAGTTTAAACAAGTTTTAAACACAGCATAACCAAGATTGAGATGAGAAAATGTAGAAAGGTTCTGTTCACAATTTTTACGTGGTAAAACCTCACCAATTGAGGAAACATCCATGACTCCCTCTACGGAGTAAAATGAAAAATCCACTAAAACAAATATATGAGTTACAAAATATATAACTATCATGTAAACAACTCAGACCTATATAAGTTTAGGAATGTATCCTATGGTGTCCTTAAACTTCTCTGCAGTTCTGATTGTAGATGTAGTTCTCTCAGTTTGTCAACTTCTGATTTGTTCCAACACTTTACGTCGACTTATGTTCTCAAGATCTTATTACCAACACTTTTCGTGTTGTAGGGTGTAAGTGTTTGTGAGGGTTATTTCTAACACATGCATGCACACACACACACACACTTATTAAGTACAAACAGTCCTAACAAATTACAGTTACACTATATGCTGTGATCTTTTCTTTTATTTCTTCTTAGAAAACTTTGAACCTTATTTGACCTTTCAATCTATCCCCGAATCCACGGATACCTTGCTAGGAAGACAGACAAGGTCTTAATCAATCTCAGAATTTAAAACAAAAACTTTTTGAGATTGAAAACCTCCAAGTGAGATTCTAATCTAGGTCAAAGGTTTAGTTTTACAAGAACAAGAAACAGAAAGCATTTATTATTGATTTCAAAGTAAGAAAACGTTTTTAGAAAAAATAATCAACAATATATTTCTGAAGATGAGAAATAGAATGAAACTAAGTGTAATGTAACATGAATAACTCAGATCTGAGATTTCTATGGAATCAGAAACTAAGTCGAAGTAGAAGTCTAAGTTGGAAACAAGATCTCACGAACACAAGGTTACAGCAATAAAAATAATTCAACTCAAACTCTCAAACACTCAAGAACACTCAGGATGGTGTTTTTGGATATGGTGTTTTGAAGAAGTGTTTGGGTTAGGTTTGAAGAGGATTTGGACGAAGTTAGGGTTTCTAACTTTCTTCTCTCTCTGGTTTCTCTCTTCTCTCTCTTCTCTCTTCTCTCTCTATTCTCAGAAGAATGAAAAATGGCAAAAGTCTTCGAAGTCTGAGGGAAGGGTCCTTTATATAGTGGGAGGAGACGGTTCGAGATATCTGATCAAAACCAAGGGCCGAGATCGAGTCAATTTAAATTGACTTGAATCGAAGGGCTCACACAAGGCGGTGCTTAAACGAACGTTGATTGGCTTAAAAAGTTACACGGGGATTCATCAAGGCAACATGCAGACCGTTTATAAGAAATGATCCAAGGGCTGATAACACACGCGTCTATTGTCTCAGTAAAGAAACACATATCTAACCAATCAGAGGCAGATAGATGTTGGCAAGTAAAGGGATATAAAACGCGCGTCAAAACTAATTACAAAGACCACCCTGAAGTCTCTGCCGCATTTGGATTCTACCCAAGGTAACATTAGGCCATAATATACAACAAATAATATTAAGAGATATACCCCCAAACTTTTAAATCAAGTTTTAATTATTAAAATATGGTTTAAAAAAATGTTTAAAAAATCCCAAAAAAATTATTAAAAATCAAACTTAGGGATTTAAACACACTCAACACATGTACACACATAATTATGCAGTATGACAAGTATGAAATGAATTATACTGTGTGTGAGTGTTGGCAATAGATTCTTGATCAAGGCAAGAAAGAGAGATGAATAGGCAATCCAACTTCTGAGGCTCTTTGGTTTCTAGGTAGACACAATTTTGTCACAATTTCCAAACTAGATGAGCACTTATACAATATAGACTCAAGTGAGTCAAAGGTATAAGGGCTTCAATCTCCCCCTTTGGAAATATGAGACAAAATCTCCTTTGAGTCATCTTGGACTCGTAGGGCAACAAGAAAATAATAAAACCTTATTCCTATCAAAATTCTATCTACCCAAATCCTAGAAATTAAAAAGTACATAACTCAACTAAGTACATTTGAATACCCTATTACAACTGTTGAGTGTAACTGTACAAAAAGGAACCTACAATAATTCACTAAGATCAAGCTGTTTAGAATATGTAAGAATTGAATAGACTCAAATTTCTCCCCCATTTTGTCTCAAATGGATAAAGGAAAAAAAAAACTTGAATAAACAGCAAGAAGATTAGTCAGCATAAGCCATACCAATAGATTTTCATAATGAAATGAATCTATTATAATCTAGAGGTTTGGTAAACATATCTGCGAGTTGTAAATCAGTAGGAAGATAATTGATTTCTAATTCCTTAGATTCAACCAATTCTCATATAAAATGATGTCTTATTTTAATATGCTTTGTTCGCGAGTGTTGAACGGGATTTTTAGAAATATTAATCGCACTTTGATTATCACAATAGAGATGAAATTGGTTTTCATGACTACCATAATCACTTAGCATTTGTTTAAGCCACATTAATTGAGCACAACAGCTGCCAGCGGCTATGTATTCAGATTCAGCTGTTGAGAGTGATGCGGAGTTTTGTTTTTTACTGCTCCATCCTACCAAGTTATTACCAATATAATAACATGCTCCTGAAGTGCTTTTACTATCATCAGTACACCCAGCCCAGTCAGCATCACTGTACCCAATTATAGTGCTTGGTGTGTCATTAGTGTACCAAAGTCCTAGATTTAGAGTGCCATTTACATATTTAATGATACGTTTAACAGCATTCATGTGGCTCTCTTTAGGGTTACTTTGATATCGAGCACATACACACACAGCATACATAATATCAGGACGCGAGGCAGTAAGGTATAGTAACGTGCCTATCATACTATGATACATAGTAGGATCAACATATATTCCACTTTCTTCTTTAAAGAGTTTTAGCATAGTACTGATGGGCATTTTAGCATTTTTAGCACTCTCAAGGCCGAATTTCCTAACGATCTCTAAAGCGTACTTAGATTGCGAAACAGATAGTCCTTCTGAATTTTGTTTGACTTGGAGACCTAGGAAGAACTGCAACTCCCCCATAAGGGACATCTGAAATTCCTTGCTCATAATTTCAGAAAAGGATTTTACTTATGAGGAAGAAGTTGATCCAAATATAATATCGTCTACATATACTTGTGCAATAGTAATGCATTTGTCAAAATGTTTGACAAATAGAGTTTGGTCATTTCCACCTATTTTGAAACCTTTATCCAAAAGAAAACTGGAAAGACGCTCATACCAAGCTCTAGGAGCCTGTTTAAGGCCATATAAAGCCTTTTTCAGACGAAATACATGATTTGGATATTTAGGGTCAATGAACCCTTTAGGTTGTTCTACATAGGTTTCCTCAGCCAGTATTCCATTAAGGAACGCAGATTTTACATCCATTTGATATAATGTAAAACGCATGTGACAAGCTATAGCGAAAAGCAGACGAACTGATTCTAAACGAGTAACAGGGGCAAAGGTCTCGTTAAAATCAATTCCTTCAATTTGGGAGTATCCTTGAGCAACTAATCTAGCTTTATTTCTAATTATTATCCCATTTTCATCAGTTTTATTTTTGAAAATCCAACGAGTACCAACAACCTTTTTGTGATCAGGACGTGGAACAAGATACCATACATCATGAATGACAAATTGTAAAAATTCATCATGCATAGCAGAAATCCAGCGAGAGTCATATAATGCCTCATTAACATTCTTTGGTTCCACAAGGGAAACAAAACATGCATAATGTGCATAATTTCTAAGTTGGGTTCTTGTACGCACTGGCTCACTAGGGGTGCCAACAATGTTGTTTATAGGATGATCTTTAGAAACCCAGTTAGGTACTTCAGGTGTCGCAATAGGTAATGAATTATCTATTTCAGAAGGGTCATTTTCTAAAATATTTGAAGACTCTTCTTCAATAGGTAATTCACCAGTCTTGCTTTCTACAGTAGTGTCACTAATCATTACATTTATGGATTCCATCATGGTTTTAGTGTGAAGATTATACACTCGATAAGCTCTACTGGTAGGTGAGTATCCTAGAAATATGGTTTTATCTCCCCGGCTCTCAAATTTGGATAAGTGTTCCCTATCTTTGCAAACATAACAAGTACTGCCAAAGGTTCTAAGATATTTGAGATTAGGCTTCTTATTGTACCAAAGTTCATAAGGGGTTTGTTTGGAATTTTTTGTAAGATAAACCCTATTAATGATATGACACGCATTACGAATAGATTCTACCAAAAAATATTTAGGTAAATTCTTGGCATGTAACATGACACGTGCCATCTCTTGCAAGGTACGATTCTTTCTCTCTGCAATTCCATTTTGTTGAGGAGTCTTAGGAGCACTGAACTCGTGTTTATAACCATTATAGTCACAGTATTCTACAATACATGTGTCCTTGAATTCACCACCTCTATCACTACGGATTCTATTTACTTGAGTATCCTTCTCATTTTCGATCCTAAGAAGAATTTTTAGGAAAGTTTGAAATGTTTCAGACTTTTGTTTTAAGAAGGCTACCCAGGTAAATCTAGTGAAGTCATCAACCATAACAAGGATGTAACTGTGTCCACAAAGACTAACAGTTTGGGAGGGACCCATTAGGTCCATATGGATGAGTTCTAAGGGATTAAAGGTGAGAATATCTTTGACTTTCTTATGAGGGGCCTTAATAATTTTACCTTCTTGACAGGGACCACAAAAAATATTATGAATGGGTTTAATTTTTGGAATTCCTCTTACTATGTCGTGAGTAGACAATTTACTAAGATTATTGTAATTTATGTGACCCATTCTGTCATGCCATATCCCGTTGTCATCCATTCTGGAAACATTACAAATTTCAGAATTGTTCTTAACAGTATAGCAGTTGTCAGGAGTTCTGAATCCAGTAATTATCCATTCACCTTTTTCATTTAAAATCTTGCAATTGTTCTTTGAAAAGGTAACAGTATGGTCTGAGTCACAAAATTGCGAAATACTAAGTAAGTTGGCCTTTAGACCTTTAACTAGAAGAACATCTTTAAGAATAGGAAGCCCATCTTCTTAGAGAGTTCCTTTGCCTATGATTTGAGATGAAACTCCATCACCAAAAAGACTTTACCACCAGTAAAACTGGTTTTGTTTAAAACTTTAGATTCATCTCCAGTCATGTGATTAGAACATCCAGAGTCTAAATACCAACCAGATGATGTGTGTTTAGCTTTTAATGCAGTAACAACAATATTATACATCATCTGAGGTAATAGATCATCTTTTCTAATCCAAATTGCTCTAGTTTTCAACTTGCGCTTATTAGCTCTCAACTGATAAAATTTGCGAGCATTAGATTTTTGCTGAAAAATGTTTTGCGCATGATTTTGAATTTTGTGAAAGACTTGAGCATTTGGTTTAGAAAAATTCTTAGGATTCCTTCTAGGTTATGTTCTTTTAGGTTTGGTCTTTCTCTTGCTGTAGTTAGAGTTTTTATCTGGCTTTCTAAGAAGTATACAATTGTTTCGACTCCTCCTAGAATAGTTAAAGTTCTGGTAAGTACGAGGATTATAGATAGGTTTAACAAGTCTCCTAGCATAGCAACCATCGAAAGAGTGTCCATATATGTCACAGTAGGAGCAATAAAGATTGCTCAAGTTGTGGGTCTCCTTAGGAAAGTCTCTAAACAAAGGTTTTATAGAGTTTGGAGGCTGAACTCTATTCCTAGGTGGGACAGTCTTGAAAGCAGACTCACTCTTCCTAATAGAAGGGCAGATGTATTTAGCCTTAGGTGAACTTTCATGTTTAGAGTAACTCGATTCCCCAATGTTAAAACTTTGATTTTTTGAATCAAACTCAGTTTTTAGAGAATGAAAGTCTGGGCATGTTTCAATAGGTCTTTTGCCTCCTGACACAAACTTGATAGATTCAAAATGTTTTGTTTGTGTTTTTAAATTGGGACAAAATCCTATACCAGTTCGATCATAAGAATTGGTTTTAGATTCAACAACAAATTCATCAAAACAGTTGGAATTATTTTCAAATTTTGTAAATTTTTTGAAAATTATTGTTGTCTTTTCTTTGGTTTTTTCCAATTCTAACAATGTCCCTTTGTACTTTTTCTCCAGAATTTCATTTGTTTCATTCTAATTTTTCAGTTTTTCATCAAAAACTTTAATTTCACTTTCATGAGTTAAACATTGGGTAGTGTACTCTTCAGCATTTAGTTTAACCATCAGGCTTAGATCTTCCAATTTCTTGGTAAGATCTTTAACTGTCTTTTCTAGTCTAGCACTTTTGTTGAGAGTCTTAGTGTAAAGTGTGTGAATGTCTGGGAGGTCTTCATTATCCGAGTCATTAAGTGTGGTGTGTGGAGTGACCCCTAACGATTCATTTGTTAAACTCACACACCCATTGACATCGTCATTATCGCCTTCCCTTTGACTCACACACCCCAAGGTAGAACATGCAACATTCTCAGTAATCAAAGCATCTAAACCAGTAATAAGCACATTCGAAGTATCAGTCATAGAATTATTTGGTTCATCCTCATTAACAAACATAGTCATGTCATCAATATAAATAATCTTGGCAAAGAAAGACATGCAAGGATCAAAAGCATCTGATGACTCAGGTTCCTCATTTTCAGAGTCACTTGACTCATCCCATGTTTTGCAGATGTTAGCTCTAGTATGTTTGTTTTGAGTGTTCAAATTAACTCTACAGTCTTGTGCAATGTGCCCCAGTTTACCACATCTATAGCATTCAGTCTTCCTAAGGTCTCTATTAGGTCTAGCGTGAGTGTCCTTATGATTTTTGTCATTGTTTTTCTCATGAGGTCTGTGACTAGAAGGAGTTGGATAATTTGACTTGCCTTTTTTATTTGCCACTTTGTTTCTAAACTTAATGATTTTCTTGAACTGTTTTGTCAATAAGGCAATCTGATTGTCCAAACTCTCTATATCGCAGTCCTCATCAGATTCATCATTGGAAGTATTAAACTCAGGCTTAATCAATTTAGAAGAGAAGCTTTGATTGGAACTAGTCTGTTTCCTATGGGATTGGGTTAATTGTTTCTTAAATTCCAGTTCCATTTCCACAGTTCTTAATTTACTACTGAGTAATTCAGGAGTGAGATTTATATCACACATTTCATCAATACCATATCTTTTGTTATCAAACTTCTGTGGTAATGATCTCAGAATTTTAGATACAATTTCTTGTCTATCATAGGTTATCCCATTAGCATGCAGTTTGGTCACAATATGAGCCAGGTTCATATAGAAGTCATCAAATGATTCAGTTTCAAACATAATTAAGGAGTTATACTGCTGAATAAGCATTTGTGTTTTAGCAGCCTTAACTCTAGCGTCTCGTTCATGAGCAGTGACTAAGGTGTCCCAAGCTTCCTTAGAAGTGGTACAGGATGAGATTCTTTTGAACTCATGTTCATTTATAGACATAAATATGGCATTCTTTCCTTTATTATTATTTCGAGAAACTTGTTTCTCTTCTTGAGTGAACTCACTTAGAGCTTTCTTAACCCTTTCATTACTTCCTTCGTTGGCTGGTTTTTCAATAATGTCCCAGACATCATCTCCCAAAGTTCCTTGAATGAAAGCAATCATCCTTACTTTCCAGTAAGCAAAATTGGTTCCATCAAAGATTGGAGGTCTGGTCAAGTTACCAAATCTTTCATTTTTCTCGTCCATATTTGATTTTCAGAAAACAATTTCAGAAACACAGGATCTCTTTAAAAGCAGTTTTATCAAACTCTAATACCAATTGAAAAATACGTTACTAAATCCGTTTATTGAAAATAAACTATTTAAGTAACTCCGAGTTGTTTTTTGAAGAAACTCTTTTCTTAAATCAAAAAGGATTAATCACAAGACGTGTTTAATAAAACAGTATGTACGAGATCTGCTCAAGATTTGGACAACATGTTTAAAAGATAGTTTAAACCAGTTTTAAACACAGCATAACCAAGATTGAGATGAGAAAATGTAGAAAGGTTCTGTTCACAATTTTTACGTGGTAAAACCTCACCAATTGAGGAAACATCCACGACTCCCTCTACGGAGTAAAATGAAAAATCCACTAAAACAAATATATGAGTTACAAACTATATAACTATCATGTAAACAACTCAGACCTATATAAGTTTAGGAATGTATCCTATGGTGTCCTTAAACTTCTCTGCAGTTCTGATTGTAGATGTAGTTCTCTCAGTTTGTCAACTTCTGATTTGTTCCAGCACTTTACGTCGACTTATGTTCTCAAGATCTTATTAACAACACTTTTCGTGTTGTAGGGTGTAAGTGTTTGTGAGGGTTCTTTCTAACACATGCATGCACACACACACACACTTATTAAGTACAAACAGTCCTAACAAATTACAGTTACACTATATGCTGTGATCTTTTCTTTTATTTCTTCTTAGAAAACTTTGAACCTTATTTGACCTTTCAATCTATCCCAGAATCCACGGATACCTTGCTAGGAAGACAGACAAGGTCTTAATCAATCTCAGAATTTAAAACAAAAACTTTTTGAGATTGAAAACCTCCAAGTGAGATTCCAATCTAGGTCAAAGGTTTAGTTTTACAAGAACAAGAAACAGAAAGCATTTATTATTGATTTCAAAGTAAGAAAACGTTTTTAGAGAAAATAATCAACAATATATTTCTCAAGATGAGAAATAGAATGAAACTAAGTGTAATGTAACATGAATAACTCAGATCTGAGATTTCTATGGAATCAGAAACTAAGTCTAAGTAGAAGTTTAAGTTGGAAACAAGATCTCATGAACACAAGGTTACAACAACAAAAATAAATCAACTCAAACTGTCAAACACTCAAGAACACTCAGGATGGTGTTTTTGGATATGGTGTTTTGAAGAAGTGTTTGGGTTAGGTTTGAAGAGGATTTGGACGAAGTTAGGGTTTCTAACTTTCTTCTCTCTCTGGTTTCTCTCTTCTCTCTTCTCTCTCTTCTCTCTCTATTCTCAAAAGAATGCAAAATGGCAAAAGTATTCGAAGTCTGAGGGAAGGGTCCTTTATATAGTGGGAGGAGACGGTTCGAGATATCTGATCAAAACCAAGGGCTGAGATCGAGTCAATTTAAATTGACTTGAATCGAAGGGCTCACACAAGGCGGTGCTTAAACGAACGTAGATTGGCTTAAAAAGTTACACGGGGATTCATCAAGGCAACATGCAGACCGTTGATAAGAAATGATCCAAGGGCTGATAACACACGCGTCTATTGTCTCAGTAAAGAAACACATATCTAACCAATCAGAGGTAGACCGATGTTGGCCAGTAAAGGGATATAAAACACGCGTCAAAACTAATTACAAAGACCACCCTGAAGTCTCTCCCGCATTTGGATTCTACCCAAGGTAACATTAGGCCATAATATACAACAAATAATATTAAGAGATAGACCCCAAAACTTTTAAATCAAGTTTTAATTATTAAAATATGGTTTAAAAAAATGTTTAAAAAATCCCAAAAAAATTATTAAAAATCAAACTTAGGGATTTAAACACACTCAACACATGTACACACATAATTATGCAGTATGACAAGTATGAAATGAATTCTACTGTGTGTGAGTGTCGGTAATAGATTCTTGATCAAGGCAAGAAAGAGAGATGAATAGGCAATCCAACTTCTGAGGCTCTTTGGTTTCTAGGTTGACACAATTTTGTCACAATTTCCAAACTAGATGAGAACTTATACAATATAGACTCATGTGAGTCAAAGGTATAAGGGCTTCACCTGTCAACCCATAGGTCATTCAAATCACTCAAAGTAAATAATTATATTTGGTCATTTTTTTTTCCAACTTTGGTTCATAGCCTCTTCTTTGATGTTTATATTTTTTTACTTTTGGGATTTTACACTAATGATTTGGTGCCTATATTTTGTTTTGGGGTTCATGATATCTCTGGTATGTTCTCTTTTGAGTGTTTTCTCAAGAAATAATTAATCTGTGTATTTGTTTATTCATCGATAAAATAGTCGCGACTCTCCTGCATTTTATAATAAGTCTAGTTGTGATTTATTATATTTCATTACTACATTATTTTATGCCTCTTTATTCATGTTTCATGTCCATTTAATTACCAATATTTATAGTTTTTACAAGTCATACAAATATCCTTATGTGGGATGTCCAACTGGAAATCTTTTATTGTAAAAAAATAGTTTTTAGATAAATAAGCTTTTTTAATAAAAACAAAGTTATAAAATAGTTTTTTTATTTAAAACAACATTTTTTTATAGTAAACATAGTTTCTTATTTATATATATTTTTTAATTTTAATAAATAAAAATATGTATAATTTGATGTCTTAGATTCGCGATTGATTAGTACCGTGTGACAACCCGTGATCCGAAATAAGGGGTGGCCAGCCCGATACTCCATCATAACGGAATCATGAATGGAAATCATTCTCAGCATCACAACAATAAAATAAGTATACGGGAAAACCACCCAATAATTCAGAAAATGGGCAATAACGATCCAAAATCGTAGGGTTTAAGAGGATGTGAGATGTACCTAGTTCGAATGAGAAACACCCCTAGTGCCAAAGACGGTGTACTTGGTTCGCTTGCGGGTTTTTCGACGAGATTCTAGAGAACGAGGGAAATTGAGCATTTCCTAGTCATTAGAATGTCATTCGAACCTCATTCTAATGATACGTTCAAATGTTAATGGCATTCATTCGAAGGATGACGATAAATTTCAATATTAACTTTGGGCCATAAAAACTCCAATTTAATTGTGTTAAGGTGACTACATTAAGCAAATTTAACTTATGATCCACCTCAACAAGACCAAAGCCCAATTGGTTATACCAAGTGATCGAAGTCACAACGTGGGTGTTATAAAATGTATTAGTCCGCACACTCCTCATTATGAACCTATCCAGACTCGACAGCTACCACACATCCACTATATGTAAACAAAAAGGTACGAAATTCACTGAAAGAAATAAATACTTATCAAGTATAATGATGAAATAACCTTCGATGCTACTCGGAGATCGAAAACTACCATAAAAGATTGAATCTTAGATCTTAAACTAATTGGGTGAAAACTAGAATTCAGAGGCTTTTGGTGGTAGGTAAGACATTGATTTTCACAAAAATTCTCCATTGAAAACATTGTTAACGCGCTTATTTATAGAAAACAAAATTTTTGTTATAGCGCAAACTCGTTCAAGTGAAAACAATAGGATCGTTCAAACAAAGTATGTAATATCATTTGAACGAATGAAACTTGTTTGAATGAAAAACACAAACTCGTTCAAACAAAAATCGAACGATCTTCTTATAAGATTTTTCTATAATGCCTAGAATTCTCATTCTATCCTCATTAGAACCTCGTTTGAACGATATATAATATATCGCATGAATGGCAAGAATTACTTCTTTCCAACAAACTAAAATATATTTTTCTTATTTAAAATTTTTTATAAAAAAATCCTGAAACATATTAAAACAATCGCCCAATATAAAATCCAAGGACAAAAATAATTCATTCATACCTCAGAGATCCTTGAATGTTGAAGATGAAATGTGAAATGAAATAAGGTACAATGATATATATGCTTTACTTGGCCGATGCAATCTTCAATTAATGACACATCACATGATATGAATGATAGACACTCAAGACCTAAACTATGACTCAAACGGGTTTGTCCAAAAGGAATTAAGCCTAACATACAATTTGACTCGATTAAAAAATATGTCCTTGCAAATCCCCCCATTGGATATTCTGGTACAAAACCCAAAAACAAAGATCTGGGTTGTTAAGCTCATTTAAAGACTCAATCTCGATCCCAAAAGGAAAAAGAACAAACTTGAAACACACATACACTGAGTAGCTTTGTTAATGTGTAAACTTCCATGCATTGTTTTAAGATTACACACTCAAACACACCATTCAAATGAAACTTTAATATATAATAATAAAAAACTTCATATGGAAAACCCTCCACTTTTGTCTAACGATCATTATCTAAGATAGGATGTCTACCCCAACGTAAAAATTTACTCCCCACAGTTAAAGAGTTAGATAAAATTTCTCCTCATTTTAATTTAGGAATTGATAGAGAATAAGGTGCAAAATAGAAACAAGCTCTCCCTAAATTTAAGATACAAAAATATAAGTAAAATCATGTGATGATGTAAAGCACAACACGCATTGACAAACACAACTCATTAACAGAAGCTCAAATAATCCAAACAATGAACAAAATTAGCCAATTCTAATGAATAAATGGCATATCAATGATAAAAACCAATAAAAGATACCAATATGATCATATAGCATACCAATTTGAAACCACTTGAAACAGGAGACAAAAATATGGCATAGATGGATCAAATCCAAACACAAATACAAAAAATAAAACACGCATAATATATATAACTGAACATATATCAATGACGTATATATATATATATATATATATATATATATATATATATATATATATATATATATATATATATATATATATATATATATATATATGAGACACAAAAATAGATAATATTTACACACTCGCATAGTATTGATGTCACTAAAAAAGTTGGTACAGAGTGATGGGGTGTGAATTAGCAATAATATAAATATGACCCAATCACTTAAAATATGTCCAATAAGTATTATTTTATTGTAAAAACTTATCAACTTCGGTTTCCCCTCATAGTGATAAATCAATAACTCATAAAGGGAAAATAAGCACAATAAACACTAGCTTGGATCTTGATGATTCTCAAATAAATAACTTCAAACAAGAAATATCTTGGAGATATTGTGCAAACATGTTGATCTTCAACTAAACAACCTTAAAATAAACATATAAGTTTTTTCACTCTCATATTTTGTAGACATCACACTTCTAAAGAATCAATGCTAAAAATTGGTCATGTAAATATTTTTCTTCTTTTTACCCTTACGCTCTTGGCAATGCCATCCTCTCACGCAAAGGATATTTACTCCTTTTGCATCCATTTCCTGCGTGCACTTATGTTCTTTAAAAAAGCATCAAACTCATGAGAAATGGTTCTTACATGCACAAATCCCAAAATCAAAGATACGTATATAATACGACTATTAGGAAGAACCTCACTTAACTCATGTAACAAATGAAGTTAAAATACAAACAAGCTCGTGCAAGCGTGTCAATAGGAATATACAAAATGAATCCATAAAAGAAAATAAATTTTGAACTACTCCATTCAAGAATGATCAATAACAATTTAAGTATTTAAATTCATAATCAAAAGTCCTAGTCATATAGATACATGGAAGGAACGAGGTTCAAGCATGTTGATATGCCACACAAGATGTGTATAAGTAAATTACTCATAAACAAAATCTTTTTGAGTTTTTTAATCATATTTTTCAAAATGACACTACTTGAAAGAAAAACTCAAAAGACAAACAAATTCTTTTTTGTATTTTTCACAATAAAACTCAAAAAATGAAAAATGAAAATACAAAATACTCAAACATCATACAACTATCAAACACATATTACATGAAGTGGAGAATCTAGTGGATTAATACATGCAAAAAAAATTAACCATTAGGTTTAGTATGAGAATTATCAATGTCAAGCATTCGAGAATCAACAGGTCTAACATATAAAGCCTCCAAATTTGATTTCCTAATCCATATAGGTTTAATTTGATGCTCTTATGTTTTGGAAACCTCGTGACTCTAGTATTAGACTTCCTAAAACCTTTTCTAAGATAAAAACAAAATTGCCTATGGTGATTTTGTACCGCAATGTGTGCACGTGTAGACATGATGACAAATGTTACCTAAGGGTTTACCTTTTCAATTATACGTGGTAGTGGTTAGCCCTCTCAAAACATTAATATAGGTTTTATCTATTGAAGAAAAGGGATCATCGAATCCAGATTTCTCTTCTAACTCCTCTACCCTATACGCGAACAAATGGTGAGACTCATCAAAAACTAGGGAATCATTATTTAAAATATCCATTCATCCTCGAAGGTTATCACACTCTCCTTAACAAAAGTGGGCTTCTTCCTAAGAGTTTTCTCATGTGCCCTACGATCATTAGTGAATTTACTTTTATCATTTCCAAGGGAACATTCTCTCAAGTTAGATTCTAATTTCAAGTTTGCCTTTTTAACTTTAAATGTTCGGTGTATAACTCCTGAGAGACAACGTAAAGTTAACTATCCTCATCTTCTTCTCCATCACCACTCACTTTGTATTCACAGATTTGGCCTCAGAATCTTCATGCTCATAATTATCTTCGTCAGAAGATTTTTATTTAGGCTCACATAAATTCCCATGATCGAGGTGTAATTATTCTCCATGGGGAATTAGATTCCTCTTCCAATTCATTATTGCTAAGAGTATCACTGTATTCCTTATGCTTCTTTCCTTCCTTCCTTAGCTTAATGGGACACTCTACTTCCCTATGACCATAACCCTCACACACAATACCCTTATCTTTCTTCGGCTCCTTGGAAGAAAATTTGTCGAGCTCATAAGTTTGAAGATCACCTACAAGCTCTTCAAGTTTTGTATAGTCCAAACTTACTAGAGAATTCAAAATAGTGATTTTGGGATGAAAATTTTCAATTAAAGTTCTTAATATTTTCTAAAAAACTCTGGTTTCGAGTATTCTCTCTCTCGATTTAAACTACGAGTTAACAATATCAAGCAGTCTATCATAAAATTGATCAAAGGTTTCACTCTCCTCCATTCTAATTGTCTCGAATTGAATGGTGATTTTTGGGAGTTTGGACTTTAAAACCACTAGTACCCTCAGAGTGACTTAGAGTATGTCACAAGCCTCTTAAGACATTTTACATGTCATAATACAACGCAACTCATCCGGTATGACCACACAAAATAAATCATTCAACCCATTCGAATTATTGTTAGATAGTTTATGCTCATACTCACTCTAAGTTTCAACGAGTTTGGGGATTCTATATCTAACTAGTAATGTTGTGGATGGGTACCATCCTTTAAACAACAACTCAACATATCCTCTTAATTATTATCTTAAGTTTTGATTTCATACGTGATTTCCAGTATGTGTAGCTAGACCTATCAAGCCACGGTGGTCTAGAAAATGATAGAACTTCCATGTAAATGCCACCTCGATTCGTGCATAAACAACTTATAGAACCCCTATTTGATACCACTTGAATGTACAGCTATGTTCAAGGGTTTATATGGAAAGGCCAAAACAACATACACCATTATTTAGAAAAAAAATCAATTTAAGTTAAACTTAACACCAACTAAATTGATTTTTGTGTTAAACAAATTAACCAATTCTATTTTAATCTAAAGCATGCATCTAAGTGAGTATAGAAATATAAAATAAATCAACCGCAGAATACCCAATATATGTGGAAACTCATATAGGAAAAACCTCAAACAACCCAACCAACATAATTCACAATGTTAGGAATTAAAAAGGACACAAAAAAGACTTAAACGATGGAATCGACCTCCCTCGAAATCCTTGAGCCTCTTAATTCCTTCGAACTTCTACATAATGACATATATGATTCAAACTACACATTACCATAGCACGTGAGTCCACATACACGTCAGTATCCAGTAATTTTGGATCAACAACTATGACACAATACGCATTGCCATAACATGTTACGTGAATAAGCTAGGAATGAAATCCACTGCATAAAATGGATACTCAACAAGGACGATGAGTAAATAACCTTTGGTGCCAAATAGGGATGCCAAACTGGTTGGGTGAAAAATTGGGTTTGGAGGCTTTTGGTTATATATAGAAATTTGTTTTCACAAAAAAAATATCTCATAAAAACATCTCCATCAAACCTCTTAATAGAAAATACGATTTTTTAGGGGACTAGTTCGAACAAAAATGGTAGGATCGTTCGAACAAATATGTAATCTCATTTAACTGAAAATGAAACTTGCTCAAATGGAACAAATAAACTCAGTCGAATAGATATCGAATGACCGTCTAATGCAATTTATCTGTAATTCATGTATGTCTGGTTCGATCCTCTTTTCAACCTCATTTGAACAACATATCATATCTCATTCGAACGACAATGATCAGTTCGTTCGAATAACCCAAAAATAATTTTTTTCTTCTTAAAAAGTTTTATAAAATAATGCGTCACGCATATTAAAAAAAGCAAACAATATAAAATTGAAGGATCAAAATAATATTCATTCATACCACAAGAGATTCTTGAAAATTGAAGACAAAATGTGGCACAAAACATGAAACGAAGATGTATACGGTTTACTTGGCCACTACAGCCTTTACTTAAACACATATCAGAGGCTATAAAGGATAGAAACTCAATACCTAACCTATTACTTAAATGGTTTTGTCCAAAAAGAATCAAATAAATTGACTCGATTTAAAAAATTGTTCATACAAACTGGAATCTTTGAAGTGAAAAAAAAAATTATATATATATATATAGAAGGAGTAAAATTTTGGTTACTATTCCATAAATCATAACACAATTAAGGGTCCATATTGAGCCAACAATGCAAAAAATGAAGGGTTGAGATTCATTTATTATATTTTACTCTTTTACTCCTTTATTTTTGGTTTTCCCCTCTTTTGCTTCACTCAAAATTGATTTCTCTCTCTTACTTTAATTCAAAATTAGGGCTAAATTAGTAACTTGACCCAAATATCCCCTAACATTCACCAAAAAGTCCCATCATTCTCTCTCCCCTCCTCCTTCTAAGGTACGATTTGGGGATTTCATTTGCCATTTTCCTTTATCTTTCCTTACGGCAGAGGACTACGAAGAAGGAACATCTTTTGTAAAGAAGGAAGTATTGATTTACACAATTTTCCATCTTCCTTTACACAATCTGACACCGAAAAACCTCCATGGTTGCCCTCACCATTTGCTAGATAATCGACACCAAATCCATTGATTGAGTTATATATACGTTAAACATAGGGATTTCCGGGATAATTTCTTCATTTATTAGTTTATTTTATTTTTTAGGTACTAATTTGGGGTATCTCAAAATTGGTTTGGATTTTTGGTGTTTAAGATATCTCAGGTATCCCCTTTACAATTCGTGTTTCAACTTTTAGGATTTTAAGGTTCGATGACTTATTTGTGTTTACATTTCGTGTTTGTTTTCAACTTCTGTAGATGATTTGGTGTTTATTTTTCATTGTGGAGTTCAAGACAACTTCCATGTCATGTTGGTGCTCACATTGATATACCACTGTAAGTTTACTGATCCTCTCTTGAAATAAACATAGCATAGGTTTCAATATTTTAGAGTAGGCTATTTAGCTTTATATGTTTTCATTCACATGTTTGGTAGAAATTGTAGAATTGTTAGAACTTATCCAAATGGATTTGTGTTTTTTTTATTCACATAATTTTTTTATATTCCTAATTTGTATTTTCACACTATGTATGCATTGGGAGTTTCAAAATTCTATTTTGGTTTTAAAACTATCAAAATACCATATTTGTAGTTCATCTTGGTGTTTTAATTCTTCTAATAATATTTTCTTTCATGTTTTGATTATTGAAATAATATAATTCGATTGTTTGTTTATAATTATCGAATACGTTTCTGTTTGGAAGGTTTTGAAGTAAAGAAATGGTTTTGTACAATGGGATGCCTTGAATGTACTTAGCTTTATGTTTCTCCACTCTAAAACTATACTACATGTTCATTTGGATGAAGGGTGTGTTCTGAAAATTAATTTGGTATGTTTATGTTAGGGTGAGCTAGTTGAAAACATCTAAAACGAATGTTTATATAATTACGTAAACAAATAGTTGATTGTATTATGGCTACTAGAATCTTTAATGTGTTCATATGACTTTTGCGATTGAGTAAATGATCTTATAGTGACCTTAGAAACTATTTTAGGTTAATAGGTTATGGGTTTGAACTATTCATTATTTTTTGTTCAATGGTTCTAAGAAGAGGATATTTTGAGGAATTTCCTACTTTGAGTTCTTGCGTAATTTATATTTTATTTTTATTTTTTTGGTTTATAGTTGGGGTTGAGTCTTAACTATTCTTTTAGCCGAGTTCACTTTTGTAAAACTTTGTTAGCATTAGTCACTAGTCATCCTGATGCATTTAGTTGAGTTTTGATTTATGTGTTAATAAATTTACCTTCCTAATTTCACTTTTCTTAATTATAATGTTGTGTCTTATTTTGAAATTCATCTTGTTTGTGTTTGATTGAACAAACAGGGAAACAATAAAGAACTATTTGGTCTTATGGGATCCCCAGTATTTAGAAGTTATGCGAAGTGATTTAGGTGCATTCTCTTACATGGACTTATTCAAGTTTTTAACAACTTTAGTATTAGGTTTTATGTTCTACTATAATCATTAAGGATATGTTTACAAAGTCTAATTTTAAATGTGGGAGCTTAGTTGATTTTTTTGGTTTTGTACAACAATTGTCTACCTTCTAATTTATTCTTTTTCACGTGGATTTCAAATGTCTATGGCTTCTAAAATGTGTCATGTTGTGTTTCTTTTATGGAGTTGGCAAATACTACTCGACAAATCCTAATGCTAACATGATAGCTCGATTGCATGGAAAAATTATAAGAACGCCAAGGAAGCTTTACAGGAAAGAAAAAAATTCCAAGTAAATTGACCCTCCTAATCCCTCTGAGATTATTTTAGACATGAGAATTGGTGTCTTTCAATATTGATATCATTCCCAAATAACCTACTTTAATTTAAACCTCTTTGTTGCCTCACAGGTTTCGATGCACCACCCAAACAATCTATATTTATACATCTTTCACTCTCTTTCTGAGAGTAAGTTTTTATCGGGGCATTTGTTAACCCCTCTATGCACACAAGCATCGTTCTTTAGAAACAAACATCACAACCACGATTAGAAGCTATATATTATTTCACCGTTGGTGGTCTTTAACAACAATCTATATTTGTAACTAACGCTTGATTTGGTTTGTAAGGCTTTTTTTATTTAGATTTTTTGATTTGGTTTGAAGGTATGAGAGTTTAAAATTTTAGTATTTAGAATTTTGAGCTTTGTTTCTGATATCTGGTAAAAATTTGGGGATTTTGGGAAAAAGTTCTCATAATTATCAAAGTGTATAAAAATAGGACACTCCACATAACTTTATAAATTTAGTCCCTGCACTAAAAACATGACTAAAACACAATGAAAAATGGTGCCGCTGGCGCGGACCAAAAAACTGAACTCCTAACTTTAAAAGGACCACACAAATAAAAGTTATTGTACCACAGGGACTAGATTTATAAACTTGAAAAGTAATGTCCTAAAAATCCAAATATAGAAAGGAACATGACCTTTTCCTTAATTCTCTATAAAAAAAATTACAAATAATTGTTTTAGCAACTTTTAGAGTTTTCCACTTACTAATCCATGGTTATGGAGTTCGAAGACTTGAGAATTGATTTGGAAAGTTGGATATTTTTTAAAATACTCGTGTAATTATTTTTGTAAAAAGATTCATCAATAGCTTATGTTTAACGACTTTGTAAAAAGTTTCATCAAGCTCGGTTACACGTTTCATCAATATCTTATTTCCATTGTGCATTTTTTTCCATTACGTAAGTCCAATTAGTCTTTCTGTTGTTTGATGCGGGTTTATACTATGAGTTACGCGGTGTTAGACTACAGGTTAGTCCAATTAGTCTTTCTATAGTTTGATATGCTGATTTACAGTTTCAACAGTAGCAAAAATCCAGTTACATTTACACTGAGACCATTTGTTGATTACTCTATTTTGAGAAGATTTTATTGGTATTCTCTTTCATTAATTGTAACTTATATTTACACCGAGACCATTTGTTGAGTTCTTGGGTTAAGTATCCACTGTGATCACTATTGTTGTGAAGATTAATAATTTTTACACCTTTACAAACGATAATACATGACAATACGCATATATATGAAAAACACGACACAACACAATAACATGATAAATATGCCAACACGACCCAACGTGCCATTTTCATGTCAATTAGTTATCATTTTATTTCGTGTCAACATACCGTGTCTAAATTTTCACACCCCTCTTTTTTTCAAGAAGTTCTAATATTTGACTTTTATTTTATTAGTTATAAATTTATGGCCAGTTGTAATACTTTTGGCCCATTTTGTTAAGTTGCATTTTTAGTTGACTTTGCTTGTTATCTTTCTTTTCTTCAGGAATCGGATCTAACACGACTTCAGGAACATGTATTTTGATGAAAAAGGTTCTGCCATCTCGAAGTGGTAACTTATTTTTTGGAATGGTATTTTCATAGGCTCTGTTTCAGGTCTCTTATATAGATGTTTATTTAAGGTTCATGTCACTTTTTTTACATATAGACGTGAAATGCTTTTTATATGATTTTCTTCAAATTTTTCAATTAAATGTACGAGTTCAATACTGAATTCATAAAACTTTAATTTTCAGCTTCACTTTTTTAAAACATAAATGAATGGGAAGTGAACTATGTTGGTACTTACTTTACCTCTAATATGACTTCCTCTTTTTTATTATGTAAGTTAAAATATGGTGTTCAATGTGGCATAACATTTTATTTTAGATTATGAACCATAGGATGATATGCAATGTTTTGTCGCAATTCTGTTTGGTTTTTAAGATATATGGATATGTTGAATAGATAGTGTGTGCCTTGTATTTTTCTTTATGTGTGGAAACTGCTCTCTTCACAACATTCATGTTAGACATTTGCATTTTCTTCTGTCATTTCTTCTGAATTGAATTTGTTATAAGCCAAAGTTATATATATCTTGACTGAGCACGCTGGCAAAGTGCTCTACTATAAAATAGTAGTAGGTTTTTTTAATGACGGTTTATTTAGAGCATCTTTGATCAAATGAAAAGGGACAAAAAACTGATTTTTCACGTATCTGCACAACAAAAGCCTGACGTGATGCTTAATGTCCTGTTGCCACTGCAATGCCATCAAAGGGTCGGTAGAACTGAACAACGTAGAGACAATTTGATTTTTCAAAATATGTCATGTTGCCACTTGCTTTCCATCATACTTTATGTCAAGGATTCCGATTAAAACTGGAATAATGATTATTCATAATATGATGTGGATACTCCTTGAGGAAAATATGGAAGAGTTCATACTAAAGACAATTTTATTCTAGTCTAGATCAATAATCGATGACATGGAACCAGACATGGTCACCTGTTCATTTTGACTATGTCATTAAGATCACTAATTAAAATAAGTCTTACTATTATGTATAGTAGAGAATTTGGATTTTTGTCTTTGCAAATGATATTGAGTTTCACTTCGTCTATGTCTTGATAGTTTTTAAGTGCTTTAATGCTATTTAATTTTTCCCTCTACCAGTGCTTCATCATAGTGTTAAATATATTTAATTTATGTATCATTTAGTTCCTGTACCAGAGCTTCGTCTTTAGGGATTTTTTTTACATATTAAAATTAATGTCACCTGGGACACCAACATTTGCAAAAATAAAGAAGGTTAATTTGGGGAAAACAACCCATTTTGTAGAAGCAGGGATACCAACATTTGCATAAATAGTTTTGCTATAGATTGTTGTTTTATCCGAGGTTTGATTTTGTAACACCCCGCTTAAAATAATAACGGGTGGACGGCCCTATACTATATTAAATCAGGAGTTTCAGATGGTCCAGTCTCAACATCAACTGTCGGTACTACATAATATAGGACTAACTACCCGATATCATATAAGTGAGATGTTAAAATTTAAATGGAATATGCAACCGACAACAACCAACACTACTAAAAAAGGAAAGAAGGATGCATAAAAGAACTAAGATAAATAAAATGCTGGAATAAAACGAAATAAATGACTACAACAGAATATACTACACAAAGTAGACCCGAATAAGCTGTCGGGTCACAGCCAATACAACGACTGAAATGGAATAAGTATCAACATGTATATAAATATCCCTTAGGTTCAAACCCGATATACAACATGAATCCTACCTAGAATTTTTTCAAAGGAGGAAGCGACTACATTCTACATCCCGCAACAGTCCGCACCTGTCGCGGCTCCCAAGACTCTGTATAGAAGGTCATCCGGCATCCATGCGGTAGGACACCTGTAGTAATATATATATATATATACAGGCATGAGAGAAAAGTAAACGGGTCAGAGCCCGAGTTGTGAAAAATATTAAGCAAGTGTGTTAACCGTGCATAATAAATATCAGTGCACTTATTTCATAATTACAAGTTGATTCGCACTCTCGTGAATTCCCAACTCACCCCTCATCTAACGACGCGCACCATAATTGGCAGAACTTTTCTCCAATATCAACACTGCACTACGTTTCATGCGTGGGGTGTCTCGCAAAGCGAAATCCAAACAAGGAACCACCCCATTACACTACTCATTGACAATGTTGATCCTAGAGATCCATAATGCCACACATACCATATGAAAAGAACTAAAATCTCCAATAATATCCTTGGGATGATGTAATCGAAATATTCCTTAAATGCGATACATCAACCCCCATCAATTTAGTACACCATAATCATCCAAGATGTACTCCACGACGATACCATATCCTTTTTATCTATATGATATAAATATATATATAGGCATTTTATTCTAACCATATATATATATATATATATATATATATATATATATATATATATATATATATATATATATATATATATACCAATCATCCATACTCATGACTAAGTGTACATATCATATCTGATGTACAATAGACATGCACATAATCCACCCGGCTATATATATCGTCGATAAATCCGCATCAATGCTATCATCTTCCCAGTGCCCGGCTCACGTATCAACTGGGGACCACCTGGTGGGGATCAACGACACCCACCTCATGATAACTCCCACACACGACGTCCCAGGAAGCGGTCATAGCTCCAACTGGCAATGAGATGAAATATACCCACCACGTCTCATGCCAAAAATATATATATCATATAATAAAACACGGGATGACTATGACCTGGGGAATATCCACACCCTGCTCTATATGCCAGGATGCTCACCCTCTGTGCGGAAACATCCCAATGATAGAATGAGCGGGGTATGCTTAACCACATTAATATATATATATATATATATATATATATATATATATATCGCTCACATGCGCAATATATACACATCCATATGATCCCATCATATGATCAAACATTAAACCATCATATACGGTTTAGATATCCATATCATGTATGTCCACAACGTAAATATATCTATATATCCATATGCATACATATATATATACACATATTCACATATTCACATATCTATATCTATAAACTAATTCTCGTTCATAAGTATAAGATATATAAACTTGGCTATGAGTATACAAAATCCTTAATATACAAGCCGTCACCACAAACTCATTTAATTTACCTCGATATGTGAATATAATCCCTCACTTGAAACATATTCAATCATTTTTCCTATGATGAATAGTCTCCCAAAATCATATGTATTTATATATACATATATATTTAACCTTAGGGTTATCACCCAAAATTTTGTGTAGGAACCCATCACTACACATTTCATCCATATACGAAAGTACATAATTACCTTTAGTACTATTTAACCATAGGCACATACATGACTTAATAGTCTAAAACCTCAAATTATTCCAACCTCGTTTCAAGTATTGGAATCTCAATGGTTATTTCCCCACAATTACGTGTAAACTATCCTAACTAGAACTTATGCTACCGCTTATTCTAGTCGATAGTACGATCCAAATCGTTCCCAATTTCACCTATGGTTCAATTTATCTAATGAACCCTTACTCCTATTGAGTTATCGATCGTTCCTTAGACTAAACATTTCTAAGGATAAGAGACCCCTCACTCTCTAAGAGTTCTCAACCTCACATCATATTTATACCTTTTTATCTATAATTGATATTCCCAACCTCAATGGGATTTCCCCACAATCTCCATATGCAACTCCAATACATACATGGATACATTTCTCCCAAATTACCCTAAGGAGTCCCCAAAATCCTAATATGTGACAAACTCCTTATATGTCTCCAAGAACATATCTCTTACATCATAAAAGAAGGCCCCCAAATCAATAAACCCAACCAAAAATGGTTTGGAATCACTATGGAGAAAATACCTCAAAATGCCCTGTTTCCGAATCGATTTGGTCCTATTCCGAATCGATTCGCCCTCCAAGGCGAATCGATTCGGGTCCAAAGACCTGGCCTTATGCCATAGGACGAATCGATTCGGCTTGGGTCTTAATCAATTCGATCAATGCAGACCTGCCAATTTCCCTGAATCGAATCGATTCGCTTAGGGGGCGAATCGATTCGGGCCTACAGATTTTGAAGGGTTCTTCTTATTCATCAAAACCCATGAATTCTGAAACCTAAATTTTCATTTCTAAGTCTTAAACCTTCATTAATTCACGATTTTAAGCCCATAAATCAACCCAAAGTTGATCCCAACCATTTCTACACCTTTAAACCCATATGTAAACATTGATTTCAAGATTAAACCCAAAAATCTAGGTTTTGATATTAATACTCCAAATCATTTCTTTATCCCACAAATTATGAAATTAAATACACAAATGACCTATTTAGCAAGATTAAACACTTGCCTCAGATTTGTAGAGGTTGGATCGTCCTCGATGTCGCGATTGGGTCGGAATCTCCAAGCTTTTCTTCCTCTCTTTCTTCCTTTCTTCTTTTTTTCTCTCTTCTCTTCTATTTTCTTTCTCTTTCTCTCTTTCTCTAAATGAGAAGGCTTATCCCGTAAGCCTCTTAAGCCTATAAAACATAAGTCCCAGTTTCAAATGTTAATACACACTTTAAATGACTCGTTTACTCTAATTCGAGTCAAACTAACTTAAAATATTCCGGAGCCAAAATAAAACCCAATGACAGTCATTTTGACTATCGCGACCCTTCCGGGATCGATGGTGCCCTCAAAATCATCATCCGGAATACTTTAAAACGTCCTTTATTTTTGGACTTCAATTCCCAATTTTAGAATTCTCCAATTTAATAAAATTTGATTTTCCCAAAATTTAATTTCTCAGTCTCAAAAATCACGCTGTGTTACAGATTGCTGTGAATTTCATTTCAAAAAATTACTATTTGTAATTTTGGCACCTATTAGATTTTATTTTGGTTCTGATGAATGTCGAGAGAGTGTTTTTTAACCGATTAACATTTAGTTAATGCCCATGAATTGAAACCCCAGGAAAATAGTTCCATATAAAACGAGGGGGATGCAACATAAGTATTTGTATCAAATTTATTGAGAGCTATACAGTTTATTTAGATCCCTTAAAAAATTTCACGCTTTTTAAAAATTCTCAGCCTTAATAGGAAATACATGTTATACAAATTTCCTTAGTATCATGTTGCCTTGTAGTTGGTTTGAGCCCTGCAATTTTGAGAATATTCTTTCTATGAATCCATATGTTAGGTGGACTAATTTTCTTCAGCTCATAGACAATCATTTTATGAAATTTCTCTGAAGATTAGAGACAAATAAGACTATCATCATATCTAGGCTTCTCAGCTAACTTGGGATGCTCTTGCTTCTTCTAAACAATCTTCCAAGATGAAAGAGACCCCAAAAGACTTATTAGTACTAAGGGAAGCCTTCCCTCAAAAAGTTTCAACGTTCTCATTGGCCTTCTTATCTCCATCTATAGGGACATTTTTCTGATCAAAGCCCGAGTCTCCGCCAATGAAATATTGAAATATTAAGATTGAGATGTATGACATGGATATTATCTCTACACGCTTCAAAACTAACCACATACAATAAAAATATGAACTAATGTTGAGGATATCATCTGAAATTATGAGAAAACTTTAGACTTAAATAGTATCATCCACCTTAACACAAGAATCAAAATACTTATATTGGGTGTTAGATAAACGTACCTAGAGGTTTAGGGTCTGAGCAAGGTAGATGTCCTAATCCCAAATAGTGGAAACTATTTACTTCTTTGGAAGACACGCCTGATAGGCAGTGTGTAGATATCTTACACGCCTGGCATGCCTTATGTGGTTTAAACTGTCTTTAATAGCTAGAATTTGTGTTAATGTACACTTCTTTACCTAAATTTGATACGTTGACATCTATTTTTTTCTTATATAGCGATACAATATATTCTATATTTTTTGTTCATTTTTATGCACTTTTAGTTTTCAGGTTTTCAAGTTGAATTATGTTTTTGTTCTATTTTTGTTTGTACTAACATGAACCCGCTTAAATACCCCCCACATGAACTATCCTCAAATGCACAAAACGAATACGGTCGTTGGCTGAGCAAAACTGAAATGACTGAAATGAAAACCAATTATTCATACTTGTACGTAATATATTTCTCTCTAATATTCACCGTACTTGTTTTCTTTACGAATTTATTTCACTTTCGTATTAATTCGAGTATTCACACAACTATAAGGTTCCTATTTACCACTTATTATATCAATTCAGCAGTTACCCTTGTTAACCCACTGACCTAACGACTTTAAGCTCGCTCAGGCTTTTCCGTAATTATATTCTTATCATCTCGAATTAGAGTACGTCACAATTAAGCCTATGAATCTCCACTTTAACTCTCTCACAAAATTAAAGTCCAACACTCAATCATAGACATACTTCCATATCATTATTCCATCAATATTTTTCATCAAGGTGCCAAACACTTCCCCGATAAAATTTTAGACATTTGAGGCTTAAAAAGAAAAATCTCAAATTTTCTGGAAGATTAAACACCCTCTAGTAAAATTTTGAATTCTCCCTCTACAGAACTCCGATTGACCTGATTCCAAGTTAATTGGATATATAAGAGAAATAACTTTCCAGTAATGTATAGTTCACACTCTAATTAGAAGTAAACTTCAAATCGCACACGTTTAAAATCACGTCAAAATTCTCGCAGATTACTATGTTGACAGATCAAACACCCTGTAGTAAAATGTCGATTAATCCCTCTAAAGAACTCCGATTGACCTGATTACAAGTTAATTGGATAGATAAGAGAAATACCTTTCCAGGAATGTATGGTTTGCACTCTAATTAGACGTACAACCCAAATGGCATACGTTTTAAGTTGTGTCAAAAATTCTGGCAGATTGACATCTTGTGTTCATTAATTAAACCCTAAGCCATTCAAGATTCATGTTCTTCATCCAAGAACTCATAAAGATTCCATGTTAATCATCAAATATATTCAAATTTCATTTTATCTTAACTTAGGGATTCATTATACATGCAATCCTACCCAAACACGTGATCAATTCAAACATTTAATTCAAGGTTTTTCAATAGAATCAACCAATTCTTAAAACTCCCAACACATGGGTATTATAACTTGAATTTGATTTGTAATAAACACTTTCCTTATGTCCAGTAGGTCTGATTTCGTGATTTTGGTTGGTGATTGATGATCTTTCTCCTTCAATCTTTCTTCCCAATGAGTTTGTGGTGAAAGTCTCCTTTGAATCCTTCCCACTTCTTCCTTTTTGCCTTGGAATTGTTTCTCTCTTCTCTCTAATGGCTACGGTGTGTTTTTCTTCTCCCTAACCCTAGCTTTTGACTCTTATAATCTGACTTAGAGTTCAAAAATTTGTGGGTCTCCTCACCCTAAAATGTAAAAAGGCCAGAATGCCCTCGTATGGGCCCGGTTTAGCCCTAAAATGCTCCGAGACCCAATTGCTACCCCCGGGTACTCTTTTCTGACTATCTCGACCCATTCGGACTCAACCGCGCACTTAGAATTATCATCCGAAATACTTTTTTTGATATTCCAAATTTTGACCTCAAAATACGACACACATTTAATTCGGACAATTAAACTTAAAAGTCGCCAAAATAATAAATTCTATTTTCCTAAATAAATTCTCCAAATCATAAATTTAAGTTTCTCCAGTTTAAATATTTTTATAACTCCCAAAATAACTTAAATGAAAGATCACCTTCTCAAGTACCCAGTCGAGTTCGAGTTTAGTGCCAAATCTTATTTCAGGTATTTTGTAACGATCTCTTTGCATTGATAGACTTCTGTATGCTTGAAATCAACGAATCGTAATGCGACACACTCTCTTATTGTGGCAGAGTATATACACCCAACAGTTTGTGGAAGAGTATATTTAAGTTTCAAGCTTACATGAGTTGTTGGGAAGGTCCAATCCCTTTTTGCTACCTTGAAGGGAAATATGGGTCCCATGCAACACCTAAACATGTAAATGCACCCGGAGACCTCTGTGTTATTTGCTAGGAGAATATACATGATCCAATTCTATTGCACTGTAAACACATCTTCTGAGAAGACTGTTTTCGAATGGTTTGAGAGAGAAATAACTCTCCCTTTATGTAGGGCGTTGGTCAGACATACTGATTTACGATCATATGGGGATGGATCAACAAGTTCGTTCTTCCAGTTGTTCTAAAATTTCCGTTATGTCTCAGACTATATATAATCTCACAGTGGGGTTCTTTTCGAAGGGGAAGTTTTGTGGTTGCCTCTCATTCTTTGTTTGCACCCTTACTTTGGTTAATGTTTTCATAAGGTTATGTTATTGTTATAACAATAATTTTTTTAGAAAAAGTGGTTCGAAACATTATTGCATCATTTCCAATCATGTATTTTTTAACCCGTGTCAAGAAGAAAAAGATTGGTGGGGTTATGGTATTGCATTTTGTTTTTGTTTTTTGTTTTTGTTGTAATATAGTAACTTTTTTAATATAAAAGACTAATCTTTGCACACTTTAGCATGGTGCGCGCATGTGTATTAAAAGATGGAGGTTGGGGGTTAGGAAAGAAACGGACGATACAGATAGTGAAATATATGTTTTATTAAACTTGATATTTTTTTATAGAGCCCCTTGCAGCTCCCAGGATTCAGTACAAAAGGTGGATGGTAGTTTTTTCAGTGTAAAGTTTAGTTATTGCAAATCTTGGTGCAACTTTATTAGTATGTAGAGATAGTTTCAATTATTACTGGAATATTAATTGATTCACGACCTTATGACATGTCGAGATTTAGGACACTCCGTAACTAATATATTATTGTATCCAATGATTTATTGAGATTTAGTAGGAAACTTCACAATTAATATATTAATGTATTACAAATTTAGTAAACCCCATGATTCGGAAAACCCCATAATTCTTTAATGGCCAATCATTTCTTTTATCTCACAATTGTTTCCACTTTTTGATTTTATTATTTATTTAAGGGTGATGCATTAGAACTCCAGCTACCTCAATTCCAGTTATACTATCTTACCCATATCCCTTTGTGTTTTAAGCATACAAATGTCCATAAAGCATACAAGTTATGTTTTTGATTATTTGATTATTTGTTTGTTTTGTGCACCGTCCCAGTTGTGGTAGGACTTGAAATACTTGATGTTGTCGCACAGCGAAAAGTCCCGCGGACCCTTCGAAGAAAATGTTGATCACAAAATTAGTGTATATTCGACTAGATGTTCATTTGATATTTTTGTCATAATTTTATAATTATGATGGTATTATTTTTGTGGGGTTATTTTTTATTTCCTTAACAGGGTGGATAGTCATATAAACAAAAGAAATTTTGCCAATTTTGCCAATTGTAAAAAAATTTAATGACTTATTTGATGAATATTATGTTTATGAGAGGTCCAGGACGTACTATTAATATTGTTGTTGTGTACTACTTTTACTTTTATTTGATGCATATGATGTTTTTGCTCTTAAAGTTTCTAAAATTGTTCATATTTGTGACTTAAATTGTTTAACGCATTCAATACCGTGAAAAAAATTTGTCATGCCTTCAGGCACGGGCATTCCGCACACACACACATATATATATATATATATATATATATACATTCACACAAAACAACATTTATGTGACCTTATTGTGAATATTATAAAAGATAGAATATCTACAAAACCATGTTAGTACAAAGCAACATACGAATATGTCATTTCCTATAACATGCATACTAAGGTTTTCATGGTGGATAATATGGAAATTTCCAAAGCATGATCAATCTAACCCGAGGGCTCTATTACCAATTTGTGGGGATCAACATACATGAAAACTTTAATTAATAATGTAATAGAGAGTGAACATTGAAAACTAGGTTTAAATATAAACCTAGGGTTTCGAATTCAATGTTTTAGCAAACCTTCTTGGTGATCAGAATGATGAGAAAAGGTATTTGAAGAAAACTAAAGAGTTGGGTTTTTTGTTAATCTGAAAGCTTACAAAATACGTTCTAAGTCTCAAATATTCTAGAATATGTAAAAAAACATAATAAGTTTCCGATCTTATAGTATATGATAATCCCATAGCAAGGTAGGTGTGCGGGCACATTTGAAGATGAATTATTTTTTATTTTGAGTGATATATAAACATCTCTCTATATCTAAGACTCATCACAAAAAGTGAATAGTGATTCACACCCTAGCTTCCACCAATATTCATAGGTATAATTTACAAGCTTGGGCTAAACTGTGTTCTTATTGTGTTCGGATCTGTTACATAGGCATCTGAACTATACTTGGACTAAAGAGTACATAATTAAATTATCTTCCAAATAAATACTAAAAAATGTCAAATAACATCCCCATAATTTCTTTCGTTTCTTTATTTAATAAAAATAAATTCCTCTAAATAATCAACTCTACATTCCAATTTAATTATCGCGAAATCATTTAGAGTACTAAGGTCCTATGTACAAAGATGATATGAATAACATTGAATTCCTGCATTAAGTTTTCAATACCTGCTTAGTCAAATAAATTCTAAACTAATTTATTTTAACCAACATCTAATAAGCTCCTTGATTCTCAGACTTAACTTATTTTTCTACTATGACCATCTGTGTTAGATACCTCAGGCACGGACTTGGGCCTAAAAGTTAAGACGAGGGGAGGAAGATGGAAAGAAGAAGATTCCCTCCCTCTCTCTCTCTCTCTTACCTTTTTTGGCGTATCCCAAGTGTGTGATTTAAGGATATGGAGATTTACTTTTTGCCACTCATATCGACGTCTTCGCGATCCAGCCTGAAATATGGTGGTCGTCAAATGGGGTTATCATAAAGAGATAGAATTGCTAGCCTATTTTGCTCAAAATAAACAAAATAATGTTTTCACCTCGAGAGATTAATATCAAGTTCAAACTGATGCATGTGAAACCAAATGATTCAAAGGTTCCGGGGACTAACTTACGGAGTAGGAAGGTGTTAGGAACCCATTCTTCCCTTTCGATCTTTCATGGGTTATGTTATTGTTCTCCTTTTTTCTTCGTGATGTGTGTGTACATGTGTGTGAACAGAAGCATAAGCATGGGATATACATGGAAAAGGGGGAACATGCAGATATCAGGGGAAACATAAACAAATATAGCATCCATGAAAATAGAGTCAAGCCCACAAAATACACACATCCCTAGTGGAGTTTCCATTGTGGCCATCCCCGATCCTCACCGTGCGGGCGGGCGCACGAAGGGGAAAGGATACTTCGGGTCCCATGCATCCCTCTCGGGAGAGCTTCGGTCGGCGTCATTTGAGATGAGGTGTAAAAATGTAGAAATATTCAGAGTCGCCAGTCTATTTTACTCAAAACAGACAAAAGAAAAAGGGGAAGCCATCCCAAATGGTGGCATCCAAAGACATGTTGGTGCATGCAAAACCAAGATGATTCGAAAAGGGTTTGGAGGCTTAGTTACGAAATGGGAAGGTGTTAGGCACCCATTCCGCCCTTTTGATCTCTCATGGATATTTGCTATTTTCCTTTATATTTCCCCCCGTGATATGTGTGCATGTGTATATATATAATGGAGGTAGGAATCCTCGACTTGTATCATGGAAAAGATAAAGTGAGTCCTCTGTAGGAAGATATAAGAATAGTATTAGAAAAATAAGATTTACATGATTACCCCTACGTTGGTCGTTATAATGGAATGATAACGCATATGGAGTAATACGTTACAAGTGTATAGAATATAAGAAAATTAGCTTTAGAGAAGATAGGAAAAAAAGAGAAAAGGTGAGAAAAGGACTCAAGTCTCGGGTTTTATCCCGAGACGCCTACGTAGCCTATAAAGGCATCAAAGTCCACGTAATTCGCATACAAAATGAGGGGTGGGGTTTATCCCATAAATCCAAATGGGGGATCTCTTATTTGTGGGCGTGTGTGTGTGTGTGTAGGAAAAGTGTTTTAGTTGTGAGAAAAGTGTGAGAAAAGTATGAGAATCCCATTTGGAATTTATGAGCAAACCCTCTTTTTCTTATTTTTTGGGTTTTTATTTATATGAAAATAAGAGATGTGAAATAATACTAAATAAAAAGTATATTAGGATGTGTGAGACAAGATAATAAAAAGTGCTAAGTAATAAAACAAGTTATTGCGAATTTAAGAGAATTTAAGAGAAAATTGGACCTTCTTGAAGATCTTGAGCTTGATCTTGAATGTGGGAGAGCATCCCTTACACTTGGATGATAATGGAGAGTGGCTAATTCACCAAGTTTGATGAAAAGGATGATGAAAAGTGGAAGTGGAAAAGGGTTTTGGAAGTTGAAATCACGCTGCCATCGAGAGAGGTTTATGGGATTCGTTGATAGTGATTTTTATCAGATCTGGGATCCCATTGAAATGAGGTAAAGGCATACTTTTATAGGCTCAGGTCACTACCTATCGACATAGACCTGATCCTACCTATCGGCACCTACCGATAGGCAGGGTCTGGAACCTGCCATTTGACAGTGTGTTTCAGGCCTTTTCAGGAAATTGGTTGCCGGGGACAAACCGTTGGTCAGAATCGTGCACGGGGTAGACCATTGGAAAGGTAATTCAGAGACCTTCGAAAGAACTTTGGATCGATCCCGGGTTCAGGAGTTGAATTGGGTCAAATATGGCTCGGAAGCGTTTGTCAGTTCATTGGATGGGGAATCCTTCGGACGCAAACGGATCGTTCGTCCGCATGGTAAGTCAAAATTGTGCACGGGGTGGACCGTTGGAAAGATTAGGAGATGTACTTAGACATTTCAAAGGGTTTGAGCCGGTTTGGGGAGTTGACTTTGGTCAACCGGGCCCTGGAAGGATTCAGTGACCTCTTGGAGTCAAACGGATCGTTCGTCCGCATGGTAAGTCGAAATCGCGCACGGGATGGACCGTTGGAAATGTTATTCAGTGCCCTTCAAAGATTCATTCATACATGGTTGAGATGAATAGTTGACTTAGGTCAAACAGAGCTCGGGAGTGCCCGATGGCCTCTAGGTTAAGTTTCGGATGAAAACGGATCGTTCGTCTGCATGGTAAGTCAGAATCGTGCACGGGATAGACCATTAGAAAAGGGTATTCAATTCCCTTCAAAGATTCATTTAGTCTCAGTTGAGATGAAGAGTTTGAATTTTGGTCAAACTGAGTCGGGAAGCTCCCGATGGCTTCTAGGTCAGTACTCGGGACATGACCTAGATTTGTAGTGATGAGGGGAGGTACTAGGGACCTAAGGAGAGTTTGGGGGGGGGGGGTAGCGGAATGGGGTGTCTATAGAGACCCTCGATGGGTGAGTTTGGAACAAATGATGACCGTCGAATAGACACCACATGATACTTTTGAGGGAGTATAACTGATTCAGAGGGTCGAGGCCGATTTTGAGGACCTAAGAAGTGTGCTAGGGACAAAATGATGATTTAGGTCGATTCTGAGGACTTGAAGTGGTGTTGGGGATGACCAAGTCTGCGGGTCAAAGCCGAATCTGCGGGCTTAGGGTGAAAATCTAATAACTGAGGTCAATTCTGACCTAAGAGTGGTGACGATCGAGGCCCGAGGTCAATTCTGACCTAACTCAGGTGACAATCCATGTCCGAGGTCAATTCTGACCTAAGAGTGGTGATGATCGAGGATCGGGGTGAATTCTGACCCAACTCAGGTGACGATCCAAGACCAAGGTTAATTCTTACCTAAGAGTGGTGACGACGGAGGATCGGGGTCAATTCTGACCCAACTTTGTTGACGACCCAAGATCGAGGTCAATTCTGACCTAAGAGTGGTGACGACCGAGGACCGAGGTGAATTCTAACCCAACTCCGGTGACGATCCAAGACCGAGATCAATTCTTACCTAAGAGTGGTGACGACCGAGGACCGGGGTCAATTGTGACCCAACTCAGGTGACGATCTAAGACCGAGGTCAATTTTGACCTAAGAGTGGTGACAGCCGAGGACTGGGGTCATTTCTGACCCAACTCAGGTGATGATCCAAGACCGAGGTCAATTATGACCTTAGAGTGGTGAAGACCAAGGACCAGGGTCAATTCTGACCCAACTCAGGTGACGATCCAAGACCGAGGTCAATTCTGACCTAAGAGTGGTGACGACCGAGGATCGGGGTCAATTCTGACCCAACTCAGGTGATGATCTAAGACCGAGGTCAATTCGGACCTAAGAGTGGTGATGACCGAGGACCGGGGTCAATGCTGACCCAACTCAGGTGACGATCAAAGACCAAGGTCAATTCTGACCTAAGAGTAGATGAAGATTGGATTTTGATTTCGCTGGAGAAAATGTCTATTGATTTGAGCCGGGGAGTTGATAGCTGGGGAAGCCTTTATTTCTCTAGGAGGCCTCGCGGGGGGGAGGGGGGGGACAACCTATTTTGGGTGCTGTAAAAAATTCCGCTGGGGAAGTGATAAGGCGATCCTTAGAGATCCTCCGGTGCTTTGCCGGGAGGAGATTCACTTGTTTTTTAAGTATTCCGCTGGGAAAGAGGGGTTCCACTCGAGGGAATACGAAATTTTCTTGGTGAAAATGTTCTAAACCCTTCCTCGGATTTTTAGGAATTTTCCGAGGATTTTTCTGGGCTTTCTGGTATTTTCTGGGAATTTCTCTATGGAATTTAAGGGGGGGTGCCGGTCGGCATGGTATGAGGGGTGCCATTCGGCAGTGGCACAAACTTTTGGGCTACCTCAGGAAGGTAAGGAGTCAGTGCCGATCGGTATGGTGGGGGAAGTGTCGATCGGCATGGTACTTGGCATCCTACAAAAAGGGGGCGAATCCCTTCATTTTTTCACAGCCTCTTTTCCTTCTCTCTTTCTGCAATTTCTCTGCAAATCGTTCTAGCATTCCAATCTTCAAGAAATGGTCGCTTTTGTGAGCACTGCAGTCCACCGGGAGTGGTTGATCGTTGATGAATGGGCGAATGTGGAGTGGAGGGCCAGGGCTCCTCTTGCTTTGGGGAGTGAGAACTCCTTTGATGCATTTGAGCCTATTGCGGATGAGTGGACCTTGCTGCGGGAGCCATCGCATCATCGCTCTTTGAGAGTGAGTCCCGGTGGTTATGTAAGTAGCCCGACCTTTGACATTCCTTTCTTTTTGGTGATCTTTCTTTCTTTCTTGACTTTTGATGAAACTTTTCCTTTTTTCAAGTCTGATATTTATTTGAAGAACATACGGGCGTGATGGGGCTCAGGTATGTCTGGGAGCATCTCCCACCTGTGGTGTGTTGGGTAGTATCACCAGTGGGTTTTGAGAGGTTGGCATCGGTATTGGATGAAATGCCTCATTCGACAGTGGTCCTGTGCGCTTTGGGGGATAGATGGTGGGATACTACCGACACCTTCCATTTCGGCTTTGGGGATATGACTGTGACTCCCATAGACGTGCTGCAGCTGCTGGGGGTGGATTGTGATGGAGAGAAGATAGAGGTGGATCACTCTTTACGGGTGAGACCGGAGGCAGTGCGTGCGACACTTAGTGATGTAGGGAGGATAGTTTCTGAGGATTCTATCTGGCTGTCCCTGCTGAAGGATATTCTGCTAAGCAGGGTGATTGATGTGAAGAATGGGTTGCAAGTGAGGCAGATGGCCCGGTTATTTATTCTGCTTGTATTGGGAGGTTTCATGGTAGCGTCGAGCGACGACGTCGTCCATTTGTGGTTCTTGTCATACCTGAGGTTGTTTTCAAACATCCCTTTCTATGATTGGGGTAGTCTGACTTTGGTGACCCTTAACTCTTCTCTGGATGCATTCAGTCTGTGCTACCGATAGACCTTTACTGGGGCCACGTACCTTCTTGAGGTATTCTTCATGCATTTGCATTTTCCTTTCATGCATTCGCATTTTTCTTATGTGTCTATTTATGAATTCAGGTGTGGTTCTACGAGGTGATTGGGTGCAATACCCCGCCAATCGCTTTGAAGGATGACACTGTTGGGGACTTCTGTCGATTGTATCGATGGCGTAAGGCCAATCGGTAGTCAAAGGGATCTCTCTCTCTGGAAGCGGTGCGTCAGGTCTTGAATAACCAGACCAATGGTAGGGTAAGGCTCTTTCCATTTCAGTCTTAGTTTTTGCATCTTCTGATCTTGTATTGATTTATGCCTGCTTGGAGATTTTTAGGTGACTTTTTATCCTTGGGGGACAGCCATTCAGGATATGGGGGCGACCGGGGTGAACGCGCGGATGAGGCATTTGCTGGCGCATGAGTTCGGCCATTCCTGGTACCTTGGGGAGCGGGTGGTTCGATAGATTGCTGAGGAGGAGGTGGTGGTGCCACCTGCGCAGTCTCCTACGTCTTTGAGGCAGGATCGACTGCTGTCGGAGGATGAGAGGATCGCGGCGATGATTGGCGAGTCCTACCTGTTATACACCGATACGGATGCGCCGTATGACTATATGGACTTTGTGACGAGCTGGTTTATGGAGCCCAGCATATATGATTCCCTTCCTTTCCCTTCGGTGGGTTCGAGTCGGGCGGTGGGGTCTTCCCACAATGGCGGTGGTCCATCGGCATCTGCGGCGGCAACGACTTTAGAAGTTCCTTTTGTACGGTTGCATACCCCTTCATAAAACATTTGTCGGGCTGATGGAGGGATGGTGCCTATGTTGCATCGTCATCGTGCGATGGATCCGGATGAGTTGGGTTTGACAGAGGAAGTCCTCCGACCTGCGATATACCTTTTTGTTCCTCTCTTTCTTTCTTTTCTCTTTTGGTCATCTCTGTTTTGATACTGATTTCGCTCTTTCTTACAGTAAGTACGGGTGTCGACCACTTGGCTAAGGGACATCAGAGACTGGATATCTTCGGCGACTGCCCATATTTGGGACGCGGTTCCTATCCCTTCTTGCTTGGTTCCGTCTGCTTCATTCGGAGAGGACTCGGGCTCGGGTAGTGGTGGCGTGTCGTCTAGACATAGGGGGAAGAGAGCACGTCGCAGGGGTGGAAGCTCTTGCGAGAGAAAGAGAGAGAATGTGGGTTCGGGCTGAGTCCCGTTGTTTTTGCTTTTTCTTTTTATTTCGTGCAAAAATGATGTAACACATAAAAAAGATATATGAAATGCAATGGAGTTTTGTTATTATCTTTTATTAATGATAAATGAATGAATGCACATGCGCTTTTTACTTTGCTACTGAGACCATAAAAAGGAATACTTTTAGAATTTTTTGAAGGAAAGTTTTTTGATTAAAGGGAAATTATATAAGGAGAAAATGGATTTTGAAATTCTATTAAGAATATAAATTTATTTTTATTGAGTTTTTTGATTTGACAAAAGAGGAAAAAAGGAAATTTCTAAAAATGGTGGGTTGCCGATTGGCAAGCATCCTGATCTACCTATCGGTTGTTCAGTCCAGTCCCATCAATTCAAAACTTTGATTGGTACCCTCTTCAGCCTTTGGTACCTTGTGGGGTAGGATTCCCTCTGATTTCTGCAGGGATTATGTCTCTTGTGAGGGTTCTCAAGTATAAAAAGGGGGAAGGGTGGAGTGTTTTCATTACACCATTGCATTCTTACCTACTTGCCCATTATCTCTTAGCCTTGCAAGATGGCTCTCCCTGGTAGCGTTGAGTTTGCCAATTACCTCGAAGTCTTGGAAGCAATGTGCTCTTATAATGTCGACTACGATGCTTTCAACATGCATCGAGTCTCTTTGTGGCGCAATCGGCCTATTGAGTGGAACGTGCTGATGGCGGTGGTAAAATTATGATACCCCGAAGACCATTATTCCGCTTTGGGTTGGAGGATGTTTGTCCTACCTATGAGGAATTTTCTGCCATACTGCGCATAAATCCCAGTATTGCTGCAGCTTTGCCCGAATTTTCGCATTCTCCTAGGGATTTATTGGCCGAACTTCTTTATATTTCACCTTCGGTGGCTAGATCATTGGTTGTTGGAGGAATGATCTCCCTCCCGGCGGTGTTGTAGTTTGTGCATTTGTGGGAAGTAGGGGATGCTGGCTATGCTGGAGCCATTGTTCTGGGTCTGGTTTCAAAATTTTTGTTAGTGGCTGGAGAATTACAGGTGGACCCGTAACTTACAGCCATTACTTCATGGATGTCATACCGTCGCCATCCTATGGCGGTGATACTGGCAGAGACCCTGAATGGCCTGGATGCCTAGAGAGAAGGTCGTTCTGCCTTTTTTAAGGGTAGCCCCGTGATGCTGTTAATGTGGTTGTCTGAAAGATTTTGCTTGGTGACTCCACCAGAATATCCCTTGTCGGTCGTACCCAACTTCTTTTCACGCTACTTCATCAGTGTTGGTCTGTATGTTGAGAATTGGGAACATTAGCTTATGGAGCATGGGGCTCGTGGTCTGTATTGGTCAGTGCCTTAGTGGGGGAGGTTGCAGCCTATTCTGGAGCTACGAGAGTATTCATATGTGCGACTGGTTGGTCTCAGACAGACCTCCTTTTATTTCCCTTGGCAGCTACTGCGCCAATTTGGCTAGGCCCAGGTCGTGCCACATAGGATCTTAAATTTTCCTCCTGTAGAAGATTTGACTGAGCGCCTGCGTCTGTTTCTTGGATCTTTGTGGGAAAATCGGCGTCCGTCGACCCGTCCCTCCCAGTCTGTCGGGAAAGTTTGGCATATCCCCAAAGATTATATGAAGTGGTTTTGGATGAAAGTAGTCAGCAAGATGTTGGCAGTGGAGACTGGACAAAGATGGTTTGTTTTATATAACACCATGGAAGGGGGTGTTGTGGTCTTTTCAAAGATGGTTCAGGCTCATCAGTCCATGGAGTGTTTACGACACTCTATTCAGGCAGGGGAAACTTGAGGACCTCAGGATGTAGATGATGAGGGTGCAAGCTCCTCAGGTAGCTATGGGTAGGACTCTTGGAGAGTTTATTTGTGTAATAGGGAATAGGTGTGGGGATTTTATTTGGCTTTTTATGGTAGTAGGGGGAAGGGAGTTATCCGTTCCTTTTCTTACGTAATTCGTACTGTAATTTCTTATTAATGAAATAAACAAGTTTTTGATCATCCAGCTGTGCCTTTCAATGAGTTTTGTATTTTGAATTATCTATACTAATAGCTAAGGCATACATAATCCTTTTTTTCAAGTATTTGTTAGAATGAACCGCCGTTCTCGGAGGTAAGAAAAGAATGGTATTTTGTGAAAAAGAAAAGGCGGCACTCATGTGAGGTGTATGAGCTGCCTACGTACCTCTGGGTTTTTTGAAAAGGTTTTTTATCTATTTGAAAATAGTTTTTGCAGAGGATCAGGCCCATGTAGTTTTGGGTAGAGGGAAATGAAGAATTTTTTTTTTAAGAATAGAAGGGGATGAGAAGAGTCGTAGCACGTCGAGATTTCGGACTAAGGGTAGAATTTCTTGAGACGGTACAGATTGACTGGACAAGCCATCTCTTCCCCCATCTAGTTCAGTGAGCATGGCGACACCGCCGGATAATATTTTCTTCACAATCTAAGGGCCGCTCCAATTGGGATTGAATTTCCCTCTGGGGTCCCAGATGGGTTCTATTATCTATTTGAGGGCTAAATCCCCCTCCCGGACACCGCGGTCCTTGACTCTCTTGTTGAATGATCGTGCTATTCGGCGATGGTACCCCTATATGCGATAAAGATCTTTCAATCTTCTTTCATCTAGGAGGGCTTTCTCATCAAGACGGCTTTGTCACCAGTCTTCTTCGCTAACTTTGCTTTCGAGCATGACACGTAGCGAGGGTATTTCCAGCTCCACAGGTAGGACTGCTTCCATGTCGTAGACTAGGGAGTAAGGGGTAGCCCCATTAGAGATTTAGATTGAGGTTCGATAGCCCCAGAGGGCGTATGGGATCTGGTCGGCCCAATCCCTATAACTTTCGGTCATCTTGCTGATGATAGCTTTGAGGTTCTTATTGGCGGCATCAACCACCAAAATGTAGATCGCATGACGAGAAACGCAACTATATATTTTTCATCAACAAATCATACCCTTCAATCCGAGGCAAGTATCTATCTTGATAAATTCCAAGTTAATATACCTTCCATGTTAGTCTAGGAATGAAAATCGTATATTTTAATGGAAAAATTATATATTTTGGAAGAGAATTTATATGTGTTGTAGGGACAACCCATGTAGTCCAAAATCTTGATCATATGTAGAGGATTACCCATGAATTTATTATGATATTTGGGAAGAAAATCTTGATTAAAATAGAGGGTGGTGATTATTCATGCAAAATTTGGTTTTATAAAGAGATTTGAGATTAATCCCCTTTTTGATTGATTCGTTGAGGATTTATTGATGTCGTTACGTTAGAACTTGTTTATGTACATTGTTTATACACTTGGATTACTTTGATGGGAGTTTGGGATGAAATTATAGAGGTTTGGAGGGGTTATAATGATTGAACCCGTAGGTTGAAATTTGCAGCAAACTGGGCAAGAACTGCTTGATCGATCGATTGACCAAGAGCATCAATCGATCGACGATCGATCGATCGACCCCATTCCTCGATCGATCGACCCCTCCTGGAAAACTACATATTTTTCCCTTTTTTGTTTAGTCCGGTTAAAATGCGTAGGAATCCTTGATCATCATTGATAGAGTATAGTGGGTTATGAAGAGGACCAATAGGGTCTAAGTAGACTCCGTTGAGTGAAATTAATATGAGATGAAATTGTGGGTTAACGGGGAGTAATTTATATATTGGAAATTGTGCGTATGTGTACTAGAAGATTGAGAATCATGAAAGATTTAGACTAGAAGGTAAGTGAGGGTATACCTACTGATAATTATACATAGTGAGAGAGAATACTTCGAGAGATGAGAAGTAAGAATAAAGTAAATAATAAATGAGAATAAAAGAGACGAATCCATTATGCGAGATAATTAAGTAAAATTTGTGCTAAGCACGGATGACCATAATTATGGGTCGTGGACGAACCTAATTTGGAACATATGAATATTTATATGTATGACTTTTTGATTGTGCATATATTATGTATCTGTGTATGACATACCTAGCTTACTTGCTATCGATGGAAGGTTTGCGCGTGAGGCAGTCATATCATGATGAGTCCATGGGATTTTTGATTTGTCTCTTGAGAACATAGGACATTGAAAGACTTATCGGTAAGTTGATAAGTCCGCTGACTAAGGGAACGTAGGTATGTGCGTGACCCGTGGGTATGAGAACTATGTTCTCCTCCAATTTTTGTGTTGATATTTGTGGTTCGAGGAATATTTACCGAACCTATAGTCCCCTATACGACGACATAATGTATTGGGACAAGATAACAGAGTAATGCAGCACCGCAGCTGTGTCTCGGGGTGCAGTACAGTATATATATAAAATAGTGAACATATATATATATACATGTGATGAAATCTACTATGTGGCTAAAGTAGAAATGTAAGATAGTTATGTATGAAAACACGTAGTTGAATTGAATTAATAAGGGACTTATCCATGTTGAATCTAAATGGATATATATTTGTTTATAATATCATTATATGTATTATAAGGTTAATACGTGGGAATAATTTGGGCTATAAAGAATGGATACATGTGGTTAATCTATTTAGCGTGGGAACTATCACTAGGATGTCCTAGAGGTATGTTAGGGGCGCACACTAGATGAGAGATGAGGATTCTAAAGAGAGTGTTGCATACTAACATGGTTGTGATATTAGCCGGTAAACATTTTAAATACTTGCTAAAATATTTTTAAAACTGTTTTACACTTGGGCTCTGACCCATTTTCTGTCATTTCTTTCTCTATTGTATATATATGTATGTATTACAGGTGCCCAGTGATAGGGGCGTCATGTTTCGGTTCTTTGGATTGGACGTGCTGCAGCTTATATGGGAGTTGCAGGCCCTTTCTTTAGATAACTTCGTCATTGAATCAGTTCCTACTTTAGATATTCATAGTTAGGGCATGTGTCGCCCGATTTCCTATTTCGTTTAGATATTGTCAAGGATTTATGTTCATTTATATTTTCGGTATTCAATACTCCTTGGGAGTTAACTCTTGTCAGGATGATTTCATTTATGGTTCTTAAACTTGGTTTGGATTATATAGATGGTTTAATTCTTGTGTGTAAATTGCCATCCTTAGTATTTATGTAATTCTTAACTGTTGGGTATTTAAAAGGTTTTATTGGTATTTAATAAAGGAAAAATTAGGTTTTAAATGGTTTTGACACTTTGCTTAATTAGTTAGGGTGTTCAAATTGGAAATATTATTTTACGACAGTGATGCTCAGAATGAACCAATCGTTCACCTTAATGTTAATTTAATAAAGGACTGATCACCCGATAATTAATTAGGCGGGGTGTTACAGGTGGTATCAGAGCATCAGGTTCTAGTGTCCTTTAGGATCTGTGCGGCTTATTATGCTTTCAACATAGCTTTCTTTGATATAGAGCCCTATGTTTAGGATTGTTGATTTTTATGGTAAGATTCAGTTCTCCTGCTATAACGTATATATTAGTGAATCTTATTTGCATTCGGACGTGTTCGTACAAGAAGTATGGCAGATGAGGGCCATTGGACGGATAGCGGAGGTCATACTTAGGAGGTTATGAAGTATGTTCGAGGATGATGACCGTAGTCGAGGTCACCCCTATTATGGCACCAGAGGCTAGGACTGTAAAGACGGTTAGGACGCAGCCTACAAGTTCCAAGTGCTGCTATAGTCGAAGGTGATGCCAAATTAGACTCACCCAATGTAGTACGCTTGGGAGAGGGTGAAATGGAAAATTGAGGAAAGTCATCAGTAGAAGTTCTAGAAATGCGGGAATTGTATGTTACCCAATGAAGGAAATATATTCAAAGGCTTGGACATATAGTGGAGTGTGGTTAACTAAAACTGAAAATTTGGGGTAAAATTTTTCTTGACTCATTGGGGCAAAGTTATAATAGTGGGAGTCAACAACCACCGCCTGCGAATGAGGGTACGTTTGCTATTTATGGAATTATGGGGCGCATAATGATTGTTATTAGGACCTCAGATTCATTTGTAGCAATTAGAATTGAGTGGACCATAGGGTTATTATACTTGGCCTTTGGCACTATTATTTATGTAGACTCACCGATGGGTAGTGGGATGTCTACTATTTTCTTGTATATATCAAAACGTGAGTTTAATTTTATCGGGGATTTACTTGTTATAGACATATCCGAGTAGGACGTGATTATCGGCATGGATTGACTTGTTGTATATGAGACCAAGATTGATCGTTATAGCCAGCGTATTGTCTTTGATACGAGAGTGAATAAGTAGACTTTTATAAATAGATAAAACTTGTTGGGATGTTATATATTATAGACTAAGGACCTGAGGAGTTTCGATGACCAACTATTTTAGGTAGTAGTGGATCGTGGGGGTTCCTTGTTTGGATTTCACTCTGCGAGACACCCCACGCATGAAAATAAAGAATGTTGGGAGTCAAAGTAAGTTAGGCCTTTAGAATATAAGTTTATAACCTTTGCCATTATATGTATATACTTATATTAATCAGAGATTTATGAGTTGTAGCATGATTTGAGGGAAATGAAATCGCCAAATGAGAATGTGGAAATCATAGAAATATGAATTATAGACTAAGTAGTCAGTTAATTAAGGGTAACCTTACAGATAAATCACATTCATTTAGACCTTATGATGGAATGTACGCATATTGGGTGTATGGGCGCCCCGGATGGTTTGATTGTAGTATTTTCCATAATTGTGGCACAATAAGTATTCTTGAGGTTAATGAAAGTAGAAGTTGTGACTTCCAGATTTAGTTGTTTGATGACTTAGGATCGTTACTCCCCATAATTTTTCCACGAGGATGGTATAGTATGGATTTGGGTAAAGTTTAACTCAAGATAATTTAAACTAAATGGTAAGACTTTGAGTATCACATTAGTGGGGGTATTCGGCAATGTATTGTATGGGTAGTACGATGAAAATCACATGAGATGTGAGATTAATACCCGGAGTTGTCCTTACCAGTTACGCTTTATTTTTTCAAATTTCGGGACGAAATTCCGTTATTAGGGGGGAAGTATGTAATACCCCGTATTTTTATGGCTTTTAAAATTGGAGATTTATTAAATTTAATTTGAGGTATTAATTTAATATTAATTCAGAAATTATTTTTTTTACATTTACTAGCATGATGTGAGTTAGTGATTATTGGAAATTTATTGAATATTACTAGATGAGTAAAGTAATATAAGAGATTGATTTTATTAAAATTGTCACGAGTGAATAAAATGGCAATTATGGAAATTTAATTCGGGACGCACCTGTGTCATGTTAGGACTAAATTATTATTATTAAAGTGAATAAATTATAAGTCATCTGTATAGTTGTTTTGAGTTCGCCAAAGTGTCCAGAAGGGTCGAGATAGTCAGAAAAGTGTACTCGGGGGTTTAGTTTGAGTCTCGGTGCATTTTTAGGCCTAATTGACACCCCGGGAGGGTATTTTAGACATTTGGTATTTTTGGGTAATTAAACCCACGAATTTTCTTAGTATTTATTAGCCATTTAGAGTTGTATCTTGGGGTTAACAAACACAAAGCTGAAGCCAGCCATTAGAGAAGAAGGTGATGTGATTAGAGAAGAAGGTGAAGAGATTTGAGAAGAAGGTGATGTGATTAGAGAAGAAGGTGAAGAGATTTGAGAAGAAGGTGAAGAGTTTTTCAAGCAATCCAAGGCCTAGAACTCACCCGATTGCACCACCACCACCACCAAAATTTAGATCGCATGACGAGGAACGCAACCATGTATTTTTTATCAACAAATCATATCCTTCAATCCGAGGCAAGTATCTATCTTGCTAAATTCTAAGTTAATATACCTTCCATGTTAGTCAAGGAATTAAAATCATATGTTTTAATGGAAAAATTATATATTTTGGAAGAGAATTTATATGTGTTGTAGGGAGAACCCATGTAGTATAAAATCTTGATCATATGCAGAGGATTACCCATGAATTTATTATGATATTTGGGAAGAAAATCTTGATTAAAATAGAGGGTGGTGATTATTCATGAAAAATTTGGTTTTATAAAGATATTCGAGATTAAACCCCTTTTTGATCGATTCGTTGAGGATTTATTGATGTCGTTACGTTAGAACTTGTTTATGTACATTGTTTATACAATTGGATTACTTTGATGGGAGTTTGGGATGAAATTATAGAGGTTTAGAGGGGTTAGAATGATTTAATCCGTAAGTTGAAATTTGCAGCAAACTGGGCAAGAACTGCTTGATCGATCGATCGACTAAGAGAATCGATCAATCGACGATCGCTCGATCGACCCCATTCCTCGATCGATCGACCCCTCCTGTAAAGCTGCATATTTTTCCCCTTTTTGTTTAGTCCGGTTAAAATGCGTAGGAACCCTTGATCATCATTGATAGAGTATATTGGGTTATGAAGAGGACCAATAGGGTCTAAGTAGACTTCCTTGAGTGAAATTAATATGAGATGAAATTGTGGGTTGACGGGGAGTAATTTATATATTGGAAATTATGCGTATGTGTAATAGAAGATTGGGACTCATGAAAGATTTAGACTAGAAGGTAAGTGAGGGTATACCTACTGATAATTATACATAGTGAGAGAGAATACTTCGAGAGATGAGAAGTAAGAATTAAGTAAATAATAAATGAGAATAAAAGAGATGAATTCGTTATGCGAGATAATTAAGTAAAATTTGTGCTAAGCACGGATGATAATTATGGGTCGTGGGCGAACCTAATTTGGAACATATGAATATTTATATGTATGACTTTGTGATTATGCATATATTATGTATCTGTGTATGACATACCTAGCTTACTTGCTATCGATGGGAGGTTTGCGCATGAGGGTAGTCATATCCTGATGAATCAATGGGATTTTTGATTTGTCGCTCGAGAACATAGGACTATGAAAGACTTATCGATAAGTTGATAAGTCCACTGAATATGGGAACGTAGGTATTTGCGTGACCCGTGGGTATGAGAACTATGTTCGTCTCTAATTTTTGTGTTGATATTTGTGGTTCGAGGAATCGTTGCCGAACCTGTAGTCCCCTATACAACGATGTAATGTATTGGGACAAGAGAGCGGAGTAATGCAGCACCGCATCTGTGTCTCGGGGTGCAGTATAGTATATATATAAAATAGTGAACATATATATATACACGTGATGATATCTATTTTGTGGCTAAAGTAGAAATGTAAGATCGTTATGTTTGAAGACACTTAGTTGAATTGAATTAATAAGGGACTTATCCGTGGTGAATCTAAATGGATATATATATATATATATGTTTATAACATCATTATACGTATTATAAGGTTAATACGTGGGAATAATTTGGCCTATAAAGAATGGATACATGTGGTTAATCTAGTTAGCGTGGGAACTGTCGCTAGGATGACCTAGAGGTATGTTAGGGGTGCACACTAGATGAGAGATGAGGATTCTCAAGAGAGTGTCGCATATTAACATTGTTCTGATATTAGCTGGTAAGCATTTTAAATACTTGCTAAACTATTTTTAAAATTGTTTTACGCTCGGGCTCTGAACTGTTTTCTGTCATTTCTTTCTCTGTTGTATATATAGGTGCTTAGCCACAGGGGCGTCATACTTAGGTTCTTTGGATTGGACGTGCTGCAGCTTATGTGGGAGTTGCAGGCCCTTGCTTTAGACGACTTCGTCATTGAATCAATTCCCACTTTAGATCTTCATAGTTAGGGCATGTGTCGCCCGATTTCCTATTTTGTTTAGATCTTGTCAAAGATTTATGTTAATTTTTATTTTCGGTATTCAATACTCCTTGGGAGTTAACTCTTGTCAGGATGATTTCATTTATGGTTCTAAAATTTGGTTTGGATTATATAGATGGTTTAATTCTTGTGTGTAAATTGCCATCCTAAGTATTTATGTAATTCTTAACTGTTGGGTATTAAAAAGTTTTTATTGGTATTTAATAAAGGAAAAATTAGGTTTTAAATGGTTTTGACACTTAGCTTAATTATTTAGGGTGTTCAAATTTGAAATATTATTTTACGACAGTGATGCTGAGAATGAACCAACCGTTCACCTTGATGTTAATTTAATAAATGACTGATCACCCAGTATTTAATTAGGCGGGGTGTTACACCTGCATTCACTAGCCGGGGGATTTACCCACATCACTCAACCTCCCATGATATCACAAGAGCGGTATGCTTCCCTACAAATATAATACACACAAATATTTATAAATCATATATATATATATATATATATATATACTACTCATCACCGAATATATATTAAATCTAGGCTGCCCATGTACAATTATCCGTAACACCTTCCCAACATATTTATGTTTATAATCTGACCAAATTTCAATTATTCACATGCTAATTAGTTTCATTATCTTGGCGTCACCCAACCAAATATCCCCGAACTCACTCTCTTGGCCTGAAATTCAAAATCCCTCAATCATTTTTAAATTCTTTCAAATATGTTTGCCCACTTAATTTGCAAGGATCACAATTATACAAAGTAAACGTTAGATCTCATTTTGGATTTATCCCCTAACAATCCATGGGTAAATTCAAACACTAAATTATGACCCAAAATTCAGATTTACCCAAAACAAGAACCATTTACCAAGAATTAATAATTAGGTCTGAATCAGGGGAGGGGGAGAATCTATCAGAATAAAGTGAAGTCGTTCAAGTGACTAGACCTGTCTTTTGAACGACTTTGGTTGTCATTTGAAAGAGACACCAGGTCATTCGAACGGCCCTATTCTCTCTCTCCTCCATCGTTTCCCAGAAAACCCATTCCGCTATTTCATCTTTAAAACCAATGTTTCTGCACAGATTTCACCCACAAAACCTTCCAAGATTCATCCTAAATCAACCCAATTAATATTCTCAATCTAATTATATCATATACACAGATTGGGAAATCATGATTCACATTTTTATCTCTTCTCTACATATTTTTAAATCAAAATTATAAAATCTCAAAATTCAATTATAGAAATAACCCTAACATCTTAATCAATTCACACCTTCTATAATATGAATAGGAAAAATGCAATTAATCAACTGCAAGTTAAACCACTTGCCCTAAGGGTTTGTAGAATCAGATTGTATGATGATGATGATGAGGGGTTGATTGAATGATATCCTCTTTTGTTCTTGGTTTAATCCATCAAAACCCCTTTTAGTTTCTCCCTTTTTTTTATCCCTACTTCATTTGGTCTTCTAAAAATGAATTAAGGTTCCCACACCCTCTCATAATTAGGGCTATTTACTTAAATCACATTTTTGGGGCTGAGGGCCTTATAAAAAGGGCTCAAACACTTATTTGGGAGCTCAAATGTATCTAGAAAAGTCCTGAAATCCATATTATTCATATGGCTACTCATTTAGGACTATTTCAACCCTACTCGACTCAACCGTACGCTAAAAATTTCCATCCGGATAATTATTTTTAAAAGTTAACTTTTACCCATTAACCAATTTAAATTCCCTCACTATTTAAATAATACTAATTAATTTAATTCTTATTAAATTAAGATCACTTAGTAATTTAATAATTATTTAATTAATTAATTAATTAAAATAAATGCCCTAAAAATACGAGGTGTTACAGTACGCAACTACCCTGATTAAACTAACATTAAATGCATCTCGATGTTTTCCTTACCTTGATGGACCATCATGGTATGATCTTGCATAGATATTGCCTGACATGATTAATTTTGGGGAGAATCACAATCTCGTGCATCAAAATCTCAAGACCTATTCCTAGTACGTCAGCATAAGACACGAAAATATATCTGCGAACCTAATGAGGATTCAATCATATATTCCTTCTAAAAGTTCATTAGGAAGAACCATATGTGTATTTATTAGTGTTATCATGGTTACCCATGTTAATGGTCATTGTATTATCCTAATTATTAATCACATAATTTATATGGTCCTTATTGGTATTTTATAAAATTATGTAAGTATTTTAATTTTGAATGGTATTTAATATTAATGTTGTCGTCCAAATCATTTAAAATCCTGGGTCAGTAACACATAATGAAAAAATCATATAATGAGAACAATAATTTATTCTGCTATAAAACTGAGGAAAGATAACATTTATTGGGTCATAAAAGTTTGATGGAGATGGTGACAGATTGAAGTGGTTGATAGGGTTGAACTATTTTTTCACACTAACTACTCAAAAGTTTCTCAACCAATTCTAGATCTAGAATGTTGATTGATGTACATTTATTCAATGGTACAACCGAAGTTCTTCTTGTGATAAAGAGGGATGGGTTCTTCTTAGAGTTCATGCCATTGTGCTTATTATATAAGGGTAAGGTAGGGAAAACATGGTTCAAGAGGAAATATACTTAACATGATTGACCCGTCATGTTTTCTCTCTCGTAACATAACAAGCCTCTGTGATATTTTTTCTTTAAATGGCTTCCCTCACATTGGGTCAAAATATGCATTAATTTTTTTTTTGTTGATAGGCTCATAGGTATATTTTAAACCTAGGGATACTAACGAGTTGGCTACTTCCCTCAAAATGTTTTTATGATGCTGAGGCAAACTAAACATTTAAGCAATATTTAGGGGATAATATTGAAAATTCTAGAGTGGTCACCGTGTTGGTTTCCTAGATGTATAATGTGGGTAGATCCCAATTAGTCCTTGGACTTTCATCTTTATGGTCATTTTTTATGGCCATTGATATGTTGATTTTTCTTTAAATGACTTCGTGGTCATCCCATTAGTTAACAAATAATCCTTGTTCACAAATTATCACCAATACAAGTTGCATTATTTTCTTTTATTTGTCCCACCATGGCTCGACTTGTAATAAGTCAAATCATCCCCTTTTAAGAATATGTGAATATTCGAACTGGTATTTAGGTCCTTTTATCATAGGTGAGCCCTTGAGATTCTTCTTAGGGTGTGGTATTCAAAACTAGTTATCCATTTGTTTTTGGTATAGTGTAAATATTAATATCTGCTTATTTACTTTTACATAATTCTAGATTAGGAATAAATACCGTATTTTGGATCACGTTAGTAAGGATGTTGTGGATGGTAGTTTCTTCTTTGACATCTTGGAGCAATGGACCTATATAAATATATTTAGGCATAGGTCACTTCTATCATGAGTTGTCTCCAGGCAAGGATCAGTGTTAGTACTAGTCATTGTGCCCAACCGTTATATCCCTTATTGATGATGTATTTCATTTTAAATGGGAATATGACTTTTATATAAAGGGACGAAGTTAATCATGCCATGGCTTAAATTTAGGACCATCTAAGGAGGAGGTTAAAGCTAGCTAGGGGCTTGAGTACCTAGAGTTCAACGTTGCACTTGACCAGTCTTATGACAATTGTGACTATTAAAGATCTAGATTCGTATTGCTCATTATTTTCATAGGGTCTAATGGAAGTGAAGGACGGGATAAAGTTAATTGTTATCTATCCTAGTCATATAGCAGTGCATAGAGGTAATACATTAATGATGGATCCATTGTTATTTATTAACACCTTCATGTTTTTTCTCTAAATACTTTCCCATAAAATCCTTGGTCAATAAGATAGAATTGTAGAATTGTTTTTCATGAATACCTATAGGTGACAGATTTTAACTTTTAGTTACGTGCCTTTTAATTTTTGAAACTTATGTTTTATTATAGTTCGCCTTCATACCTCAATTATGATGTGTAGTGGAGACCTATTTCTTCTACCTTTAGTCTATAAGTCCTTATCAGAGAAGGTTATACTTCCTTTCACGGTGATGGACCCAATAGTGGTAGGAATGTCCACTAGAGATATGTCATGGGGTATCGAGGAGATTGATAATTTCTTAATGAGTGAAACTTTATGCTCTTAAAAGGTAATAAGTAGTTATCATATCCTTTTGTTCGTGTAGGTCCTTTTAATTCTCGAATCTTATTAGTCTTTATCTAAGTTAAGGATCATATCCTCTTAGAGCCCCTTTCCTTTGTCAAGGATGACTACAAGGTCTGAGTGTCATCTTGATCCGATGATTAATTCCACATCTACTTTTTGAAAAACCAATTACCAAGGTTCAAATTCTTTTCATGAATTTTCTAACATTACTATATGTCATCCAAGGTGATAAGATATATTCTAATTTTTTTCTCAGATTGATCTATATCTGATTCAAAACAAATGATTACAAAGTCAATATGACTTTATTATTCATCTTTGCAGTGTTCTATCATGTCGGTTGGACTTTCTTACTGCATTGTTAATGGACTGCACACCTTTATACTTTATTGGGATTCCATGTAACTAATATTAACTACATAGGATAGAAAAAACTTTTCACCCAATAAGTCTCCCTCTTGGAATGGGGGAACATAAGGAGAGGATGACTATTACTTGTTGTGAACATTCTTTCATCCTCAGAGCCTTCTTTTGTGTCTTTATATGATTTTTCCTCCAAGTTTTTCTTCCAAATTCCTTTTGAGCATTACATATAGGATGATGATGTTGGTGGATCTATGATGATTTATCGTACAATGATAGAGGCCTCACATAAAATATCACCACAATAATATTTGAGGAAAGAATGTATAACAATCTAGGTATAATGACCCTTAAAGAACTTAGAAGAGTGTAACACCCCGTATTCTTGAGCAATTATATTTAATTAATTCGGGTACTTTAAATTACATGTGTGTCGTAATTTAATATTTTAATTATTATGTGTTAATTAAAATATTAATCGGTAGAGATGACCATTAATATTTAGGGAATGTAATTACTAAAAGAATACTAAGATTTTAATTTTACATCTTAGAGAATGATAGTGATGTGGCGATATTTTATCTCAATAAGGAGTTAGTATAGACTGCTTTGGGTCAAGATAGGACTTTATTGTAGAGTGACTCAGATGGATATTTCGAGGTCACGGTTGATTCCGGATGGGTCAAGATAGTCTAAATAGTGTACTCGAGTGTAGTAATTGGGTCCCGGGGTCTTTTTAGAGATAATCGGGCCCACACGGGAGTGTTCGGGTCATTTGGGCTAGGATCATTTGCTTAATTACGGGATTAAGAGTTTTAAACCCAGGTGTTGGAGTTAGAGGAATTAATAACTCAATTAAAAAACCCTAAAAATTTAGAGAAGGGAGAAGGAATAAAAAGAGAAGGCTTTATGGACCGAATTCAAAGGGGATTCAGGTTTGCTTTGTGAGATTCCTCGTCTTCTACAAGGAATCAGACCCTACTAATCCTATAAGTCAAGTAATTAAACTTTTTTTCGTTTTAAATGGAAGAATTCCATGTTCATATTACAGTATATGTTGATAAATTTGTTTTGGTAGGGTGACACATGTGAAGTTTTGGTTTTGGGAGATTTAAGCATTAAAGGTGAAATTAATGTTTAATTAATGTGAGAATACCATCATATGATGTTATAATATGATTTATAATTGAAACACAATAGCAATTTTTGTTGAATTCGGATTATTAAATCGAATTGAATTTATGATTTAAGAAATTTTGAGAAAAACACAATTCATGAGCCCTAGAAGTTTTAATGAGAACCAGTGATGATTGATGATATATATTTGTGTTAGATCCTATTTATAGATGTAATAAATATGTTGCATCAATTGGGTTGAAATTTGGGATGAATCCATGGACTTCTGAGGGTTGAAAATGGAGAAAAATGATTTATTTGGAGAAGTGGACTTGTTCAGGAATTCATCAGGACTTGTTCGAATGAGTTGAGGTTGTCATTCAAACGATATTAGTATCCCATTCGAATGAGGTTGATATCTAGATCAAACGATCCTGGCTTTGGACATGGAGATAGATCTTTTCGTTATGAATTTGTGGCCGCGAGTTTCTTATTTTTCAAATTCTTTGAATTAGTAATGAGTTTTCTATAAAAGGGTGTCTGAGATCGAAATCTTTAGTTAGAAATTGAATCTGCGTTCGGATTCCTGGGATTATTTTACCAAGGAATTATAGGTGGATGTATATTATCCTAGAAAGGTGAGAAAAAGGAGTAACAAAAATAATGGATTGAGTGAAATAAATTCATAAATGTTTAATTACGGGCCGATTGGGTGAGTCCGGGTATATTAGCACGTGAAGCTAATTTAAATTATTTAATGGATGTAAAATTAACTTAAATCATAGTAGGGGATATAGACTCAAGTATTATTACCTAGTGATCTAGGAGTTAGGCACGGATTAGATAGATGTTATTTTATTTATATATATATATATATACACTAGGGTATGCCCGTTCCTGAAGGCACGCTGATAAATTTTTTGAAAATGTATGCCATTGATTTGACCATACATCATATTTACATAGATATAACACCATATAAAGATTTTCCCCTTTGTTTATAGGACTATCCCCTTTTAAAAATTAAATACTCCCAACAACAACAATAATAATAAAAGTCACATAAAAACTGAACATTTAATCGAATTCAAATCAAGACTCCCATAATTTCTAGCCAACGTCACCCCCACATCACAAACTAATAAACATAGAATCTAAATAAAAACCAAGTACTAACAATCTATAATTCTCTAAATTTATAATTCTAAAAAATCTCTAAATCTATAATTCTCTACCTACAGAATATTAAGAGAAATGGTGATTAATATCACACATCTTTACCGATTGGCAAGTATATAAAACCCCCAAAATGTAGTGTCCGTGGTGTGGTTTTCAGTTTTTTTTGCAGTGTGAGAGAGCCTGAACCTCAATCGTTTGGTATGTGTCAGCATTTTTTTCTTCGAAATATTGTAGCATACTTTGCAATCGATCATCTTTAATGGCCAAATACAAACCTACATCACAGAATCATCAGGGAAAGTCAGTGTCGCCTCAGAGAAACTATAGAAACTATTAAAAATAAAATAAAATGAAATAATGAAGCATAAAGCATATAGGGTTGTAGAACTACCAGTTGACGGGTAACAAATGTCACGTTTCCTACAACAGCTGCAGCTCCTGCTGCATCGTTTCATTCCTAAAATGTGATTGCAAATTAAATTACGATGTGGTCGTAAATAAGGGAGCAAGTAAAGTAAAGGTGTTAGTTCGTAAATTAGTCCAATATAGCATAGCTTGTGCTTATTAGCTCGTTCTCGCTACTGTCCCTTGATCGTGCATTTAGTGCCCTATTATTACTAACATCTCGCTCTAAAAAAATGAAATTGCTGGATGATGAAGGCACAGCATAATTGTCACCTCTGAATTGCCATATGTTCCTTAGTTTACTGGTCAACACAGGTTAGTTCCTGTACAGTTTGATCCCTGTTCAACACATGTCAGTTCCCATATAGTTCGATCCCTGTTTAGCACAGGTCAGTTCCTATACTGTTTGGTCCGTGTATATACTTATGCTTTATTGGACTATTAATGTGTACATACCTCTGCAGTTCAATTCCTATACAATTCAGTTCCTATACAATACATACCTCTTTATAAAGAAGGGAACCTCTCCTTTACATACCTCTGATATGCTAAAAAATATAACACACAACGAATCAGTGAACAAAATACACATTCCACAACGAATTAGTAAACGAAACAGTGAACAAAATGCCTCTGATATGCCTCTGATGTACAATACATACCTCTGATATGAATGTATAAAACAGAGATATAATATACAAAATGCCTCTGATATGAATGTATAAAATAGAGATATACATACCTCTGATGTACAAAATGCCTCTGATATGCCTCTGATGTACAATACATACCTCTGATATGCTAAAAATTTATAAGCAAAAAAAATACATATCAACATGAATGTATAAAATATAGATATAATATATACAGAACAATTTCTAAATAAATAAATACAACCATAAAAGATTTATTTTTCAAGGGCAGATAGTCACAACCATGAAACCCACCATATTCAGTGAGCAAGTGGCCACAGCCTAAGAAGTGGGCACCACACTGCCAAAATGCACATGAAACACAACAAGCATTTCGGAGAGTAACTCACCCTTCTCAAGCAAGCCTGCAACACCCACGCATGTCACGTCCCCATCAGTTCATCTGCTGTACCTTCATGATAAACACCAAAAGAACAGCAGCAACAAAAACAACAATAATAATAAAAATGATGTTGATAGCCTTCAAACCTCACCCAAGAAATCCAACATCGAACTTGAAGGTTGGGGAACCGGATGTCTTCCAAATCACCACAAAAAAAATAATGACAATGTTGATAGCCTTCGAACCTTACCTGGGAAATCCAGCATCGAACTTGAAGGTTGGAAAACCGGATGTCTTTTAAATCACCATGAAGCTGGTAATCATCCTCCAATTAATGATCATCAGCTAGAAAGAGAAATTCGAGAACTCCTCCAAGATGGAACCACCTAAATTATAGCCTCCGGCCCCATCAGAAGTTTCTGATCTTCCACAGAACATCCGATCCAATATCGAAGCAATGGGATCGATTACTGGTCTAAAAAAATTAAGGAAGAATGAAGAGAATGCAAATTCATCACTTGGATCGCTTTTAAAATTAATCTATGTTTTGAGATAAGTTCTGACTAAAAATACATGTGCAACACTATTGAACTGTGGCGGATCACAATAACAAACTTCAATACAATATTTAAAAAACAGATAAATGTAACTAAGTCTAATCCATATCACCACTAACCAAAGTAATTAAAAGTATAGACATCTATATATAGAGAGTATAGATTGTAAATATACTTATGTATAATCGCATGTTCAACATAATTTCAATAAACATGTGACGGATGCTCACGGGCATAATAAAATTTTATCAATCCAAAATAAGACAAAAGTTTAAAAAGCTTAGCCTGTTATAAGCTTAACATCATAAGAGTGTAATGCTTGATTATTCAACCCACGTAAAATAAATTTAAAATAATAACAAAAAATTGATATAAAGATTACCTATTAGGAATTCACTTTCATGTGATATCCTCCTTAAAGTCACTGGTTGATCGGAAGCATTTGTACAATGTGATAGACATTACCTACCAAGTAGTGAGTACACTATAATATCAAGACAAATCAGTTTATAATTAACATAGATAACACAAAGACATGTCGCTCAATCATAAACATAATAAACAATTTTGTTGCCTGTGTCGATGCCACGGTGTGGCAAAATTACTTTTTAAAGAAGTTATATTTCCAAAATAATAATTTCCTGCTATATAGGTTACTGGTCATGAATCTTATTATATTACCATAGTTCATGTTGCTGCTGATGTATAACACAATTTTGACGTCATCTTCTATTTATTCTTTCATCCTATACTAATTTAATGAGAACATCCTCCGTATTCATTATGTTTTCTTATCAATAACAATGTTTCGTATAAAAAAATGCAAGGGAAAAATAAACTTTAGTTTATATCAAATGAATTTTTTATTGGGATTTTAGATCATTTTTAATGGAACTTTGAATATTGGGGTTTAATTGGTTTCATTAGTCTATAAATAAATGAATTTTGAAACTCTATGACGAAAAAGAAAGCATATATTGTCTATTAGAGATTCTACTCTTATTTTATATGTAATTCTGTAATAAAATTATCGTGTTAAACATATAAATTATCATGTTGAGACCATGTATAAGGCTCAGGATCATTGCCACTACAAATGACAGACCTAAAGAAGAGGTCAACACAAAAAGGAAAGAGAGAATTGGAAAAAAAACATACCTAATTATAATAGCCAATAATAAATGAGCAATGGGCCTGCCAAGCCAATTGGTATTCCAAAAGTTAATGTCAACACCATTGCCAATAACCCGAGTAGATTGAAGATTAATAATGGTAAAAGACTTCTTGAAACCATGCCAAACAGAGGATATATTAAATGCACAACCATGAGTGTCAAACTTTTACCTTGCTTTGAGAAAGTTGTTCCAGTGGGCTGTCTTAGAACAGGATGTCCAAGGTGTGTTTCAGATTGGCACAATACTTATCTCTATCTAACCTATATGTTCAACACATAGTCACTTCACAGTTGAGAACTGGTATAAAAACTTGAGAGAGATTGGCGAAAATAGTACCCGCTTTTAGAACCGACCAGGTTCGAACATACACTCAGTACGTACAATCCGAATACTGCAAAAAAAATCTTGAAGTTAGATGTGATGGAAAAGGAACCCTAAAATTTGAACATAATATTCAAATCTAATATTCATACCCAATATCAAAAAATCTGAACAATACCCTACAATCTCTAAATAATACCCTAACATTTGGAGTCTATATCAAAACAGAAGTCTAATACTCGTACCCAATACGCAAAAATGACAAACAATTTTTGAAAACAAAATAGACCCGATTGCTATGAAACTGGAATGAACGACATACGAAATAGACCCAGTTTCTATGAAATCAAACCTAGAAACCGACCCAGAAACAGATTCGAAAACATACCCGGTTGCTATGAAAATTTCTTCCTACTGCTTCAATACCAAATGTGTTGCATTGCTTGAGTACCAAATCAGAACCGATTGCTCTTGATCGTTTGAAATGAAAATAAATCATGTTAGTACCAAATCATATACATGGATGGAAACAAAGAGAGGGCATACCAACCACTTCGGAATGAGAAATCGCACGGAAAGAGAGAGAGAGAGAAAGTGAGCCGCGAGAGAGATCGCTAAGAGAGAGAGGCATGAATATTGGGGTTTGTGTGGTATGAGAGTGTAGCGGAGGGTACGTGTGAAATGAAAGAATAAGGTTACTTACCAATTTACCCTTTTTTTGAATTTTGGGTAAGAGTGGGAGATAAAATTGAGTGTAGGAAAAAAGGGGGAACTCAAATGATAGAGGGATAAATTAGGTAGTGCAAAAAAAAATTATATTGATGACATCATCTTTTCAACTTCTGACATACATAAGTTTTCTACTTTATTATATATATATATGCGTGTGTGCTTTGTAAATATCGATATTAGATATTTATGTGCATACATACCCCTCTAGTACTATCATAGGAGGCTGCAAAATGTGGATGAATCCCCTAGCTAGTGAATGCGGGGAGACTATAGTCACCGGGTCATAGTGTCCTCTGTTTATTTGTGTGCTCTTTTAGAGGTGAGGCGTTTTCGGTATGATTCGATCTCACTCTCGGGGAACTATAACCGCCTCCACTACACTTATGATTTTGATGCCTAATTCGGTATGAGTTAACCATCTTATGGTATCCGGGTTGGATTTAGTATTCCTGGGGTGATAGCATTTTAAAGAAAGCATCCGATGAGTTATTACTCGTGAATGGATGGTTATTATACGCGACATGTATGTGAATGTTGTAATATACTAATACATATAAAATGGGTAGATAATTATATACGAGTTTAATACATAAAGTGTGATTGAATTTCAAATAAAACTAGTGATAATTCTATATGATTAATTTGTAATTCATATATAACTAGTGTGAATATTATATAAGTAATCAAAATTAAAATAATTAAATAAGTTAATGAGTAGATAACTTATAAATCAACGTAAGAAATACTCAGGTTAGAGTAGCATGGTAGAAAGAAGTGGAAGAAGGCTAGTTAGGTGGGTTAATATAACTAGTTGGGTTAGAAACAAAGAGATAGGCGTGCACATTAAATGAGGGGTGATATATTTACTCATTGCATTTTAATTGCTTGCTAAGTATATTCACAATGTTTTACTTGGGCTCTGACTCATGTCAAAAATCTTTTCCAATACATTTTAGCTATCCACAGGGACACCCAGCTTGATGATTCTATCCAGGTATATGTAGCTTCAACTTGTGTGAAAGTTGCAGGACTTTAGTATAGATGCCTCCTTCATTTATTCCTAGCATAGAGACTTTATTTCAGTACTCATTTGGGCATAATTCCCTTCAGACTATTTCAATATTTCTAGTTTATGGAATAGAATTTGTGTATCCAATTAATTATTTCAGTTGATTCGACCGTCTTTATTCATATTATTTATTTGTATTGGATTTAGTTATGAGTTTGTGCAGATGGTTTAAATTATTATTTATTTCCTCATGTTGTTAATTAATGTAAGATAAAATTGGCACCGATCTTTTTAATTAATAGGTGTTTAGTAACTATATAAATGTTTTCAATAGTGATGATAATAATGACCCATATGAGACTAACGTTTTATTTTGATAAGGGGATGGCCACCCAGTATTTTAATAGGAGGGGTATCACAGATGGTATCAGAGCACCAGGTTCTAGTGTTTATAGGATCATGCGGCTTTCTACATTTTATCATAGAGTTCTTTGATATAGAGCCTTATTATATGATTATGGTATTCCAATACATATGCGACTTACATTCTCCTACTATTAAGTATAGTTGATGAGATTTATATACGAGTTCGATTGGGCTTCATTCACTAAACAATTTTGGATGACCAGTGAGGGCTGTTAGAAGGACTACAGGGGGAGAACCTCAACAGAAGACATGGAATATTCTGTGAATGGTGACCGCGATAGAAGTCACTATGATTATTGTTCATGCAAATGACATTGAGATAATCACTAGGGATCAATAGATTTCATAAGCACTGTTGGAGAAAGTGATGGGGAAAATTCAGACTCGCCCAGCGTAGTCGGTAAAGGAGGGATTCAGAGGAACTCTTCCTAAGAGACATACCTAAGGATTCAGGGAAGAAAGGGAGTGTCATGGGTCAATGGAAACAAATAATCCAAAGGCAATTTTGTAGGGTGGAGTGCAGTGACTCCCACGATTAAATTTTGGGTAAAAGTTTGCTCACAGGAGCGGCATTATAGTTATAGGAGCCATGGAGAGATACCATGAATAACTAGGAATTTGGGGTGCGGTTTGATCGAAATTCCTCTCATCAGTTGTTTAAATATAGAGGTAAAGGAGAATTTAATATTTTTTCAGAAGGGTCGTACAGTGGTCAGTCATAAAGGAAAGTTAACGTGTTTAGTGAACTTCGTACTTGACGAGGTCGATACGAAGAATTTAAAAAGTCCATACGTTAATAATGGACTTATGGGAGAATGTACAAGACGGGATGGGGAAATCCATTTAGAATAAATTATATCTTTGTAGTCAATGTCGTGCATTTACAAATTGATATCAACGCTTTCTTAGGAAGGGAGCCAAAAGAGTTAGAAAATCTAACTGAAGGGTAAGACTGGATTTAACGGTGCAAGTGAGGCACCACATAAGGGGGTTCGCAGTATAGGATCAATTTTAGTGATTTAGATCAATATAATTCCTACCAGGTGATGGTGGATTCAGTCAGGCACATCAAGGCCAGTAATGTGTCCCATAGGGCCAACGGAGCCAAAGGGACAATGGGGGTAGCAATCAGGGTCAAGACTACCAGGTCTGCGAGATGGACAACCTCGATAAGGCCAGTGGGGCCAGAGAAATAGAAATCACAAAGATTGATGTCTTATGTGTAAAGAGTAGGAACATGTAATACCCCGTATTTTTAATGACTTTTAAAATAGGATTAATTAGAATTAATTATGAGATAATTGAAAATTAATCCGAATTTAAATATTACTCATGAGATAAGTAATATGTGATTTATGTTGAATATTACTTGGTGATTAAAAGTGATATATATGATTATGACTTTACATATAATTATGATTTTATAGAATTGTCGCGAGTGATGAATACGACAATTTATGGAAATTAAATCAGGACACGCATGCGAGTCGTGTCGGGACTATATCTAAGTGAACTGAAAAGTAAACCATATTTATGACATATAAATGATCGTTTCATGTGCGCTAATGTGTCTAGAAGGGTAGAGATAGTCAGAAAAGTGTACCTCGGGGTTTAGTTGGGGTCTCGGGACTATTTTAGGCCAAAACGACACTCGGGAAAGGTATTTTGGTCATTTACATTTTTGGTGAAATCAATCCTATGAAAATTAATAGGTTATATCTGATGGACACTAGAGCCTTCGAGGGTTATAAACACTTGTTGAGTTTCATAGAGGCTAAGGAAGGGAGAAGAAACGAGGTTTCCAAGGGGGAGAGCCATCAATCCTACACCGTTCTCACTAATTCCATCACTAACGCGTAGATCGGAGAACGGGAGTGTAAATATACCTATCATATTCTACAACTCATACCTTTGATTTTTAGGCATGTATCTATCTCGATAATCTTGTGTTAATAAGACATCCATTTTAGAATAAGATGAATAATTACTTGTTTTCACAAAGATTTAATATTGTTTGGAAGATTAAATATGCATATTGGGTAGGAATTATGTTAAGTTAACTTCCTTGATGTATGTAGAACATTAACCACAAAAATTTTAATAACCAGTAGAGATAGAAATCGGGAAAATAATGGATCTCTTGATAAAGTAAGATAATCTTGAGTTTTTATGATTAATTCTTGAATTGAAACCATTTGATGAGGATTCTTGGAGATTTATTGAATGTTTTATGTTAGAAATCATATATGCCTGTCGATATTATGTTTGTGATATCTGGTTGGGAGTTTGGGACTTTTTAGTGGAGATTTGAGGATTAAAATGGAAGAAACCCATAGGTTAAAATATGCAGAATCGCAGCCATACCTGATGGATTAATCGATCAATCATGAATGTCGATCGATCGATCCTTTTCTTCGATCGATCGACTCCCCTGGAAATTGTGAAGATATTTTTCTTTGTGTTTTGATCTAAACCCAACCTTCTGAAATCCTTGGTGTTGATTAATCGAATCTAATAAGACTTAGAGAAGATCAGTTGGGTCATGATTAAGACTTGAATAATGTGATTTTAAGTTATGACTGGAAATATATAATTCAGGGTTTAAATTGTCAATATGAAAACGTAAAGTTCATATCAGTAGTAAGGGGGTCAATATAGCTAATGAAATAACCTAAGGCATGGTGGGGTGACTTGGTAAACTTATTGCGAGTACGAAAAGGTAATTTAAATTATACGATGAAAGTGATTATGATAATTATATGTTACGTAGGACAGTCGAGAGTTATGCGCTACATACAGATCATGTTTATGTAGGTCGTGAGTGTACCTATCCTAATTGAAATCAATATATACATATGTGTGCAAACATATCTATTGTATGAGTATTCTGTGTAATAAATTCTACCCTTGCTACTTGCTATCACGAAGGTTTACGCGTTGGGAAAGGCTTATTTTGTGTGCCCATTGGGGGAATATTGACTTGTACCCTTGAACATAGAACCTTGGTACAACCTATCTGTGAGTGATAGATCAGATGGTCCTAAGGGGCGTGTGGGTATGTGCTTACCTGTTAGTGACTTGGGACTATGATTCACCTCCATTATGTGTGTTTTCCGTTAATACAGTTCGAGAGTGATTCCGATCTAGTATTTCCCTTTTATGTATGAAAGGTACGGGGACTTGATAGCAGAGTATTCCTGCACCATAGATTTTATGTGGGGTTCCCTATTAGTATATATATTCTGTGATAAACTATATATACCTTTGTTTAATCTATTGTTCTTGTGAGTAGATGAGAAAGATAATGATATTATAGGATAAATTTAGTGTGTGGGAACTTAGGACGGTAATGAAATAGTAACATTGATTCATAAATGCCAGGATTGCAATAAAGTATTTAGTGTGTAATACGTACGAGCATACAAAAGAGAAAATGTATGCAGGAACTTAGTTTGAACTAGTTGACTGGGTTAGCATTAACTAGGATGGTTTAGTGGTATGTTAGGCGTGCACACTAGTTGAGAGGTGAGAATTCGCAAGTGAGTGTCGAAATACTAACATGTTTGTGATATCAACTAGTAAGCATTTTATATACTTTCTAAACTGTTTTAAAGAATTTTACACTCGGGTATATATATATATATATATATATATATATATATATATATATATATATATATATATATATTACAAGTGCCCAGTCACATGGGCGTCAGACTTAGATCTTTGGGCTGTTGTTGTGCTGCAGCTAGTGTGGGAGTTGCACATCTTTGCATTTAGTCGACTTCATCCTTGTCACTTCAGCTCTTCACTTAGTCATTTTAGATTGGGCATGTGTCGTCCATTTCCTGTTTCTATTAGTTCACAGTGACTTTGTACTCTTTATTTATTTCAGTATTCAGTTTTAGTATGAATTGTTTTAATTATTACATTGTCCTTCGATTTGGGAGATTTTATTTGGAATGATTAATCTAGCTTATTTATTCCACTTGGATGGTTTGGTATTCAATATTATTATCCGTTTTCATATAATGGATTATGTATATAAACTTAGGACAATGGAATTTAATCAATAAAATTAAATGTTTTGACACTTAGCTTAATTATTTATTAGGTGATAAATAAAGAAAAATTAATTTCGACAGTGATACTAAGAATGAACCAACCGGATACTTTGATTTAATTTAATAAAAGACTAATCACCCAGTATTTAATTAGGAGGGTGTCACAGGTGGTATCAAAGAATTAGGTTCTAGTGTCCTTAGGATCTGTACGGCTTTCTAGATTTCAGCGTAGCGTTATTTGATGTAGAGGTTTAATATAAGATTGTTGTCTTCCCTTATGTATGTGACTTATGATCTCCTTCTATGAAATATAAATGATGTGACTTATTATACAAATTTTTTTTTACTTCGAGCACCGAACATTATAGGAGGACCAACGTGGGTCGTAAGAAGGACTGCAGGAGAAGAAGCCCAACAGAACACATAGAGTAATCTGGGAGTGGTGGTCGTGACAAAAGTCACCATGAGTATTATTTAAGCAAGTGATAATAGAATCATCACTCAGAAAAAAGGGTACCCCATGCATTGTCGTAGGTAACGGTGGAGCAATTTTAGGATCACCTAGCATAGTCAACGCGGGGGAAATCAGAGAGACTCTTTTGAAAATTCATCAGTGAAGATGCGGAGAAGAAAGAGAGAAAGTGTAACAGGCCAATGGAAGTATAAAATTCGAAGGAAAATGTGTAGAGTGGAGTGAAGCATCACTCAGAATTAAAAGTGGAGTTAAATTTGTAGATTTTAGGAACGACATAAAGTAATCAAAGTCAATCACCACATATAAAGAAGTGTCTTTGAAATTTAAAGAGAAATTTGGGTACGATTTGACCGTGAGGTCTTCCATTCAATGTTATAACAAATATACAAGGGATATTTTGAAACTTAGCATAGTGGGAAAGATAGAGACCGACTGTGAGAGAAAGATTGAATTACATAATGAATTTCGTACGTGGAAAAGGGGCATAGAAAATAAAAGGGTTTACAATTGATAAAGGATCGTGTGTAGAATATGAGGATGGATGAGAAATACATCTAGGATAACAAATGTTGATGTCATCAAGGTTACACATTTGCAAGTTACTTCAGCACTTCCAAAAGAAGTGAGTCAAGAGGGTTGGAGAATTTGGTCGAAAAGCAAAACGGAACTTATCGGTGTTAGTGAAATACTACATGAGAATATTCCTAATAGGGAACTCATTTAGATAAATCTAATTGTTTAACTTTTATGAAGTGATGATGAAGTCAATTAGGGATATAGAGGCCAATGATAGTTTTGAAGGGCCCGCATAGCCAAAGGGACAGCCGGAGAACAATTGGGATCTAAGACTCCCAGTTCGAGGAACGGACATTCCATAATGGTTAGTGGGACAGTGACAGGAAATGGCTCAAGAAGTTTCCCCTATGCGTAGAGAGTGATACCACCAGTGTTGAAGGTGCCCAATTTAAGAAGTGCAATTGATAGGATTTGAGAATGGTAAAACATACTAGTTAGGCACAACAACTGGAGGGGTGAGATTTTTAGAGGAAGAATTGGGCCCAAGAAGTTACAACTCGAGAGTGGTGGGTTTAGGCAGGACAAGTGGAGTCCTTGGTAACAATAGCATATTAAATCCTCAGGGTCATTGGAGCCCAGGAAGAAATAGGGCGGCCAATAAAGCCATAAGTAAGGCCTATAGATGTTAGGCCAACATTTCAGTGATGGGTGTGTAAACCGCATAACAGAATATTTTTCCCACAACGGGGAGGGGGCAACTATTGTATGAAATACTAGATATTTAGAGACTGCGGATGTTCACGGGTCGTGTTGGCAACTACGTTCGGGGACCCTACGATTAGGTAATCCTGATGAAGTTTTGTTTCATCCTTACCAGAAAAAGGTTTGGACAAATGACATGGGTGTGTCATAATACATATATGAATTGTTAACACTAAAAGTTGCTTGCAATTTGATTTTAGTGAGTATGTTAGTTTTAATAGTGTGGTTACAAATGTATTTATCATGGGTAACAGGGCTTTTGGATGTCACCCGTGAGTGGGCCGGGTGGGTACTAAAATCATATTTTATCGTTATAATTTACTATTCCATTAAGTTAGCAAGGTTGAGCTTATTATGGTAATATGTAGTAGTTAATTACCCAATATTTGAATCATATTAGATTGAGTGATGAGACTATCATGTTGGATACTCCGGGCGAGTAATATTACTTTGGTGAGGTGCAACCTTAAATAGGGCTGGATATATATATATATATATATATATATATATATATATATTTATTTATTTATTTATTTATTTGAAAATATCATGATACCGTAGACTTTGGGGAGTAAGTTGTCTAGTTATATGTAATCCCAGTGCGTTGGGATTTATTTACTGATGTTAGTCAGGATATATCGTGTTCTATATCGAGCAAGTGATGTAACTCATTATATATATAGCACCGAGAACTTGGGATAGTGAGAGCGCTATGTTTCATGTTATTTTTTTAAGGACATTAGAGTGGACGTGTAGACTTGAATGTCAACATACGAAGATTGTGGGAAGGTACATATTATGGACTTAGGACCTTATAGATCTTGACGACCGATAATGCTAGGTAGTAGTGTATCGAGGGGGTTCCTTGTTTGGATTTAGATTTGTGAGACACCCCATAAAAGAAAATAGCAAACGTCGAGGGTTGGAGAGAAGTTTGGATAATAGTACATGGGTTTCATACCTTGGCTAATGTACATATATGAGAATATAATCAGAATCAGAAACTCTATTATGACTTAAGGCCGATGGAATCGCCTAATACTTATGTGAAGATTGATTTAAGAGGATTATATTTGATATTTGCATTAATGCGCGAGACATAAGGTCTATGGGCGCCCTAAGTGACTAAATCTTGATTTTATCCACATTTGGACATTAAGGGATAAGGTATATATATAGAGGTTGAGAAATTGGTTGATATAATGGTTGAGTTATGCATTTGAGTTGTATATACGATTCATATTGTTGCGATTTATTCATCGTGCTAATTATCTTTGAGCATCTATTCATGTTATATTGTGTACTTCCCCGTATTTTCTTATAAGGGGAAGGTTAGCATGGATTGGGAAGCTATGGACTATTTCGAAGAATTGTTTTAGAGCATGGATTTGGCAGATATTTTGATGTATGATTTAGTGGTGTAATTTTAGTTGGATAATTTTATTTTTGAGAGAAACTTTATTGTAATCACTATTATGAGAATAGAAGGACTATGGACTTGTTTAATTTAAATTGTTGAAATTAGATGCTCTATAGTCGTATTTGACGATTGTAGTTTAGTTTTTATCATAGTAGCACACCGCATGTCTCTTTTCATTTCCATTCATTTATATATATTTGGAACATCATTCCCCAAATGTCCACGAGGATGGTTTTGTATCAAGCAGTAGATGATAATTGTCGTGTGAGTTCGACAACATTTATCTAAGGAAGTTGAAACTTATTTCATAAGATTTGTCAGAGGCTTATGTTTATCGAGAAGGATTTGTGACATGGGGTGAGGCAAAGTCACATGGATCAAGGTTTGATGTACATTTGAGAGAATATAAGATGTATCATGTTATAAATGACAGCGGTGATGAGATTTAATGAAGAGAAATATTACTAAATTCATTTTACAATGGGTCATTTGTCAATTAGAAAGGGGTGGACAATCCGAAACCAGCTAGGGTTTCTTCAAACATTAGGCATTGCTAAGTAGTAATGGGAAAGAATTCCCAAGTATTTTATCATGGAGGGGGTCACAATACTATATAGAGATAGTGGATCGGTTGACCAAAGTAGCTCACGTTATGGAAGTTAGGACTGATCATACTACGGGACAATATGCGAGATCTTCATAACTGAGATAGTAAGGTTATATAAGGTACCGTTTAATATTGTGTCCTATTTGGGTAAGATCATTGTTCTTCAATTTTCGAAGTATGATCAAGAGGCCATAGTTACCGAGTTTTGATTGAGTAGGGCCTATTATCCACAGATGAAGGGGCAGAACAAGCAGAATAATCAAATGTCAAAGAATAACATATATGTGTACCCTTGAATCTTAGGGGAGGATGGGAATAATACCTTCCACTAGTGGATTTTGTTCTCCATAACTCATATAAGTTCACTTTTAGGCATTGTGCCAGTTAAGGTATGACACGGTAAGCCTTGTTCTTCTCCTGCTTGTTAGTTAAAGATGGGGGACCAGGTGATATTACGAAAACCAGAGATGGGTTGATACTTAGAGTATATAATATGTGTAAAATATATACTTCACAAATAATCTACTTGCGTTCAATTCTCGCGAGACGAGATTGGATGTATTTAAAGAACGATTAATATACAAAGGTGCAATTAGTAGAAAGCTAGATAGTGAATATCTAAATAAGTTTCAGTAGTGAAACTTAAACGAGATGGCTTGGATGAGAACCTACGTGGTAGGGTAACCTGGAATTTAAAACGAACATATGTGATGTGTTCATTATTAAAGGTACTTGATAGCATAATGAATGGGCGGTACAGAGTAGTTTACTCATGAGCGCACGGATGCGATGTGAAACATGTAGCCATAGTTATTCTTATCTTGAATTTTTTTCGAATATTGAGTTAAAATTCCGTCGTAAAGGGGGAAGTATGTAACACCCCGTATTTTTAATCACTTTTAAAATGGGATTAATTAGAATTAATTATGAGATACATAAATTAATCCTAATTTAAATATTACTCGTGAGAAAATTAATATGTGATTTATCTTGAATATTGTTTGGTGATTAAAAGTAATATATATGATTATGACTTTACATATGATTTTATAGAATTATCGCAAGTGATGAATACGACGATTTATGGAAATTAAGTCAGGACGCACATGTGAGTCGTGGCGGGACAATATCTAAGTGAAATGAAAAGTATAATATTTTTATGACATCCAAATGGTCATTTCAAGTGCACCAATATGTACGGAAGGGTTGAGAGAGTCAGAAAAGGGTAACCGGGGTTTTAGTTTGGGTCCCGGGACTATTTTTGGCCAAACAGACACCCGGGAGGGGTATTTTGGTCATTGACATTTTTTGGGTAATTAAACCTACGAAAATTAAGAGGTTATATCTGATGGAAAATAGAGCCTCCGAGGGTTAGAAACACTTGAGTTGCCGAGAGGCTAAGGAAGCGAGAAGAGAGGATGTTTCCAAGGGGGAGAGCTATCAATCCTACACCGTTCTCACCAATCCGTGGGTCGGAGAATGAGGAGCGTAAATATACCTAACATCTTCTACAACAGAGGCCTTTGATTTTTAGGCAACTGTCTTTCTTGCTAATCTTGTTTTGTTAAGACATCTGTGTTATATTAGGATTAATAATTACATGTTTTCATAAATATTTAATGTAGTTTGGAAGATTAAATACGCATATTGGATAGGAATCATGTTAAGTTTACTTCCTTGATGTATGTAGAAGATTAACCATAAAATTTTAATACCCAGTAGAGATAGATATCTGGAAAATAATGGAGCTCTTGAGAAAGTAAGATAATCTAGGGTTTTCATGATTAATTCTTCACTTGAAACCATTTTATAATGATTCTTCGAGATTTATTGAATGTTTTACGTTATAAATCATCGATACATGTCTATATTATATTTGTGATATCTAGTTGGGAGTTTGGGACTTTTAAATGGAGATTGGAGGATTAAAATGGAAGAAACCCGTAGGAAAAAATATGCATAATCGCAACCATACCTGATGGATCGATCGATCAATCATGAATGTCGATCGATCGACGGGTTCGATCGATCGATCCTTTTCTGCGATCGAATGACTGCACTGCAAATTGTGAAGATATTTTCCTTTATCTTTTGATCTAATGCAAAACTTCTCAAAATCCTTTGTGTTGATTAATCGAATATAATAAGACTTAGAGAAGATCAGTAGGGTCATGATTAAGACTTCAATAATGTGATTTTGAAAGGGATTAAATGCTGAATATACGATTGTTCGCCGAATGAGTGACGATTGGAAATTATATAATTCGGGGTTTAAATTGGCAATATGAAAACGTAAAGTTATGATCAGTGGTAAATGGGTAATTACAGCTATTGAAATAACCTAAGGCATGGTGGGGTGACTTAGTAACCTTGTTGCGAGTAAGGAAAGGTAATTTAAATTATATGATGAAAGTGATTACGATGATTATATGTTACGTAGGACAGTCGAGAGTTATATGCTACGTACGAATCATGCGTGTGTAGGTCATGAGTGTACCTATCCTATTTAAATCAATATATACATAGATGCGTGAATATATTTATTGTATGAGTATTATGTATAATAAATCGTACCTGTGCTACTTGCTATCACAGAGGTTTCGGCGTAGGGACACTTTTATTCTGTGTGCCTATTGGGGGAATATTGACTTGTCCCATAGACATACAACCTTGGTCCATCCTATCTGTGAATGATAGAGCAGACGGTCCTAAGGGGCGTGTGGATATTTGCTTCCCTCTTAGTGACTTGGGAACAGTTCAAGAGTGATTTTGAACTAGTATTTACCCTTTATGTACTCAAGGTATGGGGACTTAATAGAAGAGTATGCCTACACCATAGATTTTATGTGGGGTGCCTTATTAGTACATATATTGAGTGATAAACTATACATTCCTGTGTTTAATCTACAATTCTTGTGAGTAGATGAAAATATAATAATATTAGAGGATAACTTATGTGTGTGGGAACTTAAGACGATAATGAAATAATAACATTGATTCATAAATGCCAGGATTGTGATAATGTTTTTAGTGTGTAATACGTACGAGCATACGAAAGAGAAAATGTAAGTAGGAACTTAATTTGAACTAGTTAACTTGGTTAGCATTACCTATGATGGTTTAGCGGTACATTAGGCATGCACACTAGTTGAGAGGTGAGATGTCCCAAGTGAGTGTCAAAATAATAACATATATGTGATATAAACTTGTAAGCATTTTATATACTTGTTAAACTATTTTAAAGGTATTTTACACTCGGGCTCTAACGTCATCTTCTCTTTCTCTTATATATATATATGTATTACCGGTGCCCAACCACAGGGGCGTTAGGCTTAGTTCTTTGGGTTGTTGACATGCTGCAACTAGTGTAGAAGTTGCAGGTCTTTGCATTTAGACAACTTCATCCTTATCACCTTAGCTCTTCACTTAGTCATTTTAGATTGGGCATATGTCTCCCATTTCCAGTTTCTACTTAGTTCAGAGTGACTTTTTACTCTTTATTCAATACCATATTCAGTTTTAGTTGGAATTGTTTTAATTATTACATTATCCTTCGATTTGAGATATTTTATTTGGAATGATTAATCTAGCTTATTTATTCCACTTGGATGGTTTGGTATTCAATATTATTATTTGTGTTCATATAATGGCTTATGTATATAAATGTAGGATAATGGAATTTAATCTATAAAACTAAATGTTTTAACACTTAGCTTAATTATTTATTAGGTGATAAATAAAGAAAAATTGTTTTCGATAGTGATGCTAAGAATGAACCAACCAGACATGTTGATTTAATTTAATAAAGGACTGATCACCCGGTATTTAATTAGGTGGGGTGTCACAAAACACATGTGTGGATCTTGTCCGTAGCGAACTAGGGGTGATGGATGAGATGCCCAGTAGGGGAAGCAATTATAAGAAGGTTTTGGCTCAGGTGGGTTGAGGGTTTTATGTCCGGGAACCATTTGAATCTCCAGTGCTATTGGAAATTGAAAGTATGAGATTTATCCCGGGGTGATTAGGGTCTGTTTTGTGTGACACGGGCGAGACACGGTAGTTTATTCGTACTAGATTCGCACGTGAAATGTGTTTAGTAGACACGTCGATAATATTACTATAGTGTGTATACCTCTACCATTGAGTAGCGGAGTTATCTTTGGTTCCATCTATAGGGGATCAAGTGTGCACACTAAGAGGATGTTTTACATTATGTTGTAGTTTTTACTCCTTATGAGGGTTATGAGAGAAGAGCATATTATTATCTTATGTAGTGATTGGATTCTAAGGGCTTTAGCAATAGTAGACTCCATGGTAAGACTATTGTTATCGATATGCCAGGGTGACATATTTTGTTTTGTGAGGCATCACCTAAAAGAGGGTCGAGCCTGCATATATATTTTATTGCATTGTAGACTTAGGTGAGTATAGTTTTCTCGTTACGTTTCATCCCAGTGCATGGAGACTTTTACTGACGTGATTCAGGGTATATCGGGTTTACCGTTGAGCGCATAGATTTAGCTCATATTTGTTTACACGCTGAGAACTTAGTGATAGTGAGATCGTCGTATTGTGTGACGCCTTAAGATACATGGGAATAGACGATTTGATTTATGTGTCGGGAGATAGGATTTTTGATATCTTAGTTATGTGTTTGGACCCATGGATTTCTCTGATCGACAATGCTAGGGAATAGTGCATTGAGGAAAGATTTTTTTAGATTAATTATAGGATGTTACACGCATGGACCTTAATAAATGTTGGGAGTGGTGAGATGTTGTTGTATGTTAGCGAATTGCTAATAAACTTAAATTTTTAAACATGTAGAGGAAACACTTTCAGCTGAGAGTTGTTGAAAATATAGGTCCAGTGAATTCGGGTAGTGCCATGTAGGAAGCCCTGAGAAAACTTTTTCACGACAAGTTGATGGGTCGGGAAATCTCGAGAAATTAAATTTGGATTTGTAGGGTGATCCATATTACCCATATGATATAGCCACACCAAGAATGTGGGGGCCGAGCTTGAAATAAATATGTAAAATATGTGACGTTTGTGATGTTTTTACAAATATGCACGGGTTATAGGGTGCTTGGGCACCCTGGTTAGTTTGACATCCAATATTGTCCAAAATAAAGGGACGTTGATTACAAGAATTTCGAATATATGTCGGTGGGATAGTTAGAAACATTGGTGGAATGATATGATGGACTGAACTTCGTTGAGAAAAGAAGAAAGTCCCATTATATGTATATCAAAGAGAATTATCACAACCTAGGGGAGTTGAAAACTAGTGGGGGAACACATGTAAAAAGATATCCCTTGAAAAGAATGGACCGCACAATCTTGGGAAAGTAGAGAAGAGTCTCACTTCGTTAAATACCTAGAGTGTTTTACGCATAAATGAGATGTTGATTATCACCAGATGAAAAATTTCCTAAGAAAGGCACAATTTGGAGCAAATTCAAGGGCAATGAGTTTGGTATATCTTGAAAAAATGGGATGAAAATGTTCCACATGATGTGAAACATTAGTCACGGGTATTGGTGTTAAATAAGACACGGTGAAGTTGACTCCAAGTGCACAATTTGTGGATGGGAAAGTGTTGGTTTGAGGTTACCAACTAGGATTTTGTAATAGATTAATGGTTCCAGTGATGGGATAGATACACAGAGAGGTCAGGAGTTCTTTTGAGTTTATGGGATGGACTGATCGAAATGGGAAAGAATTGTTATTAGTTTGAGTGTCTTATAATATCGATCAATATGCCCAACATTTCATTAGAGAGGAGAAATGAACCAGAACAAGGTGTCCCCCATTATTGTTGTGGTTTCAGATGAAAACCTTCCATTCCACCTCTAGTAGATAGTGTCAGGACGCGATGGGGATGGAGTTACTATTTGACATAGACATGTCACTCATATGCCAATGGGTAGACGGTAGGTGACTAGGATATTGGAAAATTCAAGAAATGCATATTATGGATTCGTGGGTAATTGGGAGTATTAATTACTATTGGAAAAGCTACGTGTGATACCTTATAGAAGTTTATTATCTACGCGACGCCTTCTGAGGCTTCCCACATAAATTTTTTCACCTAGGTTTCGTTTGGTTAAGAGTGGGGAATAACAAGCTTCTAGAACTCGAGATGATTTGTGGCTAGTCGACAAGGATTTAGTTCATCTACATCAGTTTCATTCAGTTCAAGAATGTAGTGAGAGTTGCGTCACCGTAAGTCAAAGTTTAGAAGTCTAACATGAGTGGTTAGGAATTTCTATGAGTACCTACCTTTGAAGGGGGTCATGAGGTTCGATAAGAAAGGGAATCTAGTGTCAAGGTATGTGGGACCCTTTCTAATATTTGAGAAGCTGGGACTAATTTCATATAGGCTAGGCTTATATGAGCATTTGCAGTAAATTCACGATGTGCTCCATGTGTCATCGCTGAAGAGGTAGCGGAGGAGTGAGAGGACTTTTGGCACGTTCCATTAGAGCCATATATCTCTTATAAGGAGACATCGGTGGTGATACTTAATCATAGTGAGTGTAAGTTGCAGTATAAGGTGGCACCCTTGGTTCGATTCCAGGGGGAACCACAATGCTAACGAGTCGACGTGGGAACGGGAGTAGAATATGCGATAGCAGTATCCAGAGTTATTCAGTGGAGGAACATCCTAATTTTGAGGGAGAAATTCCTTTGTAAGGGAGAAGTATGTAATATCCCGTATTCTTCAGCATTTATAATTAATTAATTCTGGTCCTTGAAATTACACATGTGTCATAATTTAGTTTAATTAATTATTACGTGTTAAATAAAATATTAATCGGGAGAGGTAATGGTTAATATTCATGGAATAGAATTAGTTAGTGAAAAGTAGGTTATTAATTTTACATCCTAGCGAGTGATAGTGATGTGGCGATAATTTATCTCAATCGGGAGTCGGTGTAGACTGCTTGGGGGTAAAGATTGGACTTTAATATAGAGTGACTCAAATGAGATTTCGAGGTCATGAATGATTCATAATGGGTCGAGATAGTCAAAATGGTGTACCTGAGGGCAGTAATTGGGTCTCAGGTCCTTTTTAGACATAACTGGGCCCACATGGTGGTGTTCGGATCAATTGGGCTTGGCCCATTAACATAATTATGGGATTAAGAGTTTTAAACGTAAGTGTTGGAGTTAAAGGCAACCATCACTCAATTAGAAAACCCTAGAAATTTGAAAAAGGGAGAAAGAAGAGAAAAACATAGGGATTTAGAGACCAAATTCAAAGGGGATTCGGGTCTGCTTTGTCAGATTCATCAACTTCTACGTGGAATCAGACCCTACGAATCCTATAAGGCAAGAAATTAAACTGTCTTTCTATTTCAATAGTGAAATTGAATGTTCATATTATAATATGTGTTGATATATTCGTTTTGGGAGGGTAACACATGTGAAATTTGGGTTTTGGGTGATTTAAGAATTAAAGGTGGAATTGATGCTTAATTAATGTGAGAATATTCTTATATGATGTTAGAATATGATTTAGAACCAAAACCAGAGAAATTGTTGTTGAATTTGGATTATTGAATCGAATTAAATTTGTGATTTAAGAAGTTTTGAGAAGAAACCAATTTGTGAACCCTAGAAGTTTTAATGGGAACCGATGATGATTGATGATATATACTTTTGTTAGAACCTATTTATAGAAGTAATGAACATGGGTGTCAATTGGGTTGAATCCATGGAGGTTTAAGGGTTTAAAATGGAGAAAAATGGTTTTTGGAGAAGAGGACATGTTCTAGAATTCGTCAGAAATGCATTGGAATGAGTTGAGGTTGTCGTTCAAATGAGATTAGTATATCATTCGAATGAGGTTTATATCTCGTTCAAACGACCCTAGGTTTTGGAGAGGGAGATTGATATTTTCATAAAGAACGCGTGGCAGCCAGTTACGTATATTTTTTATTTTTTTAAATTAGTTAAAAATTTTATATGATAGGGTTTTCCATATCCAAATATTTAGTCAGAAATCAAATCCGGGTATGGATTCCCGAGATTATTTTACCTAGGGTTTATAGGTGGATGTATATGATCCTAGAAAGGTTAACAAAAGGTTGTTGAATTACAAGCCGATTGGGTGAGTCCGGGTATATTAGCAAGTGAAGCTACTTAAAACTATATAATGGATTTGAAATTAAATAAGATTCGAGATATAAACTTGGGTATTACGGGCTAGTGCTACGAGCGTTAGTCATGGATTAGATAAATGTATTTTATTTACATATATACTTATAGTGTAATTGTATATATATACTTGAGTTCTTTATAAATACATGTATTAGATATTTATGTGAATACATACCCCTCTAGTGCTATCATAGGAGGTTGCGCGATGTGGGTGAATCCCCTGGAAAGTGAATGCATGGAGAGTATAGTCCCCGTGTCATAACGTTCGATATTTATTTGTGTGTTCTTTTTCAGGTGACATGTTTTGGATATTATTCGGTCTCACTCTAAGGGAATTATGACCGCCTCCACTACGCTTACGATTTTATTACCTAATTTGGTGTGAAGTTTCAATCTTATTATATCCGAGTTGGATTGAGTATACATGGGGTGATAGCATTTTAGATAAAGCATCCGGTGAGTAATTACTTGGGAATGGATGGTTATTATACGCGACATGTGTGTAAATGCCGTAGTATACAAATACATATATACTGGGTAGATAATTATATACGATTTTAATACATAAAGTGTGATTGTATTTTAGATATTACTAGTGTGAATGTTATATAATTAATTGGTACTTAATATATAACTAGTCTGAATGGTATATAAGTAGTTAAAGTTAAAATAATTAAATAAGTTAATGAGTAGATAACTTATAAATCAATGTAAGAAATACTCGGGCTAGAGTAGTGTGATAGGAAGAAGTGTAACAAGTCTAGTTAGGTGGGATAACATAACTAATTGGGTTAGAAGGTAAGTGATAGGTGTGCGCATTAGATGAGGGGTGAGTTATTTCTCAAGAGAACGTGACATCATCTTAAATATGGAAAGTGTTCATGCATATTTAATTATTTCATTTTAATTGCTTGCTAAATATTTTAAAAATGTTTTACTTGGGCTTTGACCCCTGTCAAAAATCTTTTTCAAAACATTTTAGGTGTCCAGTGACAGGGATGCCCAACTTGATAATTCTTTCAAGGGATGCGTAGCTGAAGCTCGTGTGGAAGTTGCTGGACTTTGGTATAGACGTCTCCTTCATTTATTCCTAGTGTGCAGACTTTATTTCAGTAATCATTTGGGCATGTCTCCCTTCAGACTATTTCAGTATTTCCAGTTTCTTGATCAGACTTTGTGTATCCAGTTCATTATTTCAGTTTATTGTTGGATTTCTTGGTCAACCGATAGTTGATTCCGTCTTCTTTATTTGTATTGGATTTATTTATTAGTTAGTGTGCAAGGTTTAAATTATTATTTATTTTGACATGTTTTTAATAAATGTAAGATCAAATTTTGCACCTGTTTATTTAATTAATAGGTGGTTAGTAAGTATAAAAATATTTTTGAAAGTGATGCTAAGAATGACCCATATGAGACCAACATTTTATTTCGATAAAGGAATGGCCACCCAGTATTTTAATAGGCGGGGTGTCACAGATGGTATCAAAGCATCAGGTCCTAGTGTCTATAGGATATGTGTGGCTTTTTATGTTTCAACGTATCGTTCTTTAATATAGAGCCTTATTATTGGATTGTTGTATTCCTTTACATATGCGACTTACATCATCCTTCTATTAAGTGTAGTTGATGCGATTCATATACGAGTTCGATTGAACTTCGTACACCAAACAATTTTAGGCAACTAGCGAGGGTCGTTAGAAGGACAACGGGGGGAGAGGCTCAGCAGAAGCCATGGAATATTCTGGAATAGTGACCGCGATAGAAGTTACCATGACTATTTTTCAGGAATATTACATTAGGATAATCACTAGAGCGCAATAGTTTCCCTAAGAACCGTCATAAAAAGCAGTTGCACAAATTCAGACTCCACTAACGTAGTTGGTAAAGAAGGGAGTTGGATGAACTATTCCAAAGAGCCATATGTAAGGATTCGAGGAAGAGAGGGAATTTGATAGGTCAATGTAAGGAGATAATGCAAAGGCAATTTAGTAGGGTGGAGTGAAGTAACACCCATGATTAAATTTCGGGAGAAATTTTTCTCATGGGAGCGACGTTGTAGTGATAGGATCCAGTCACCACAACCATAGAGAGATACCATGAATAATGAGGAATTTGAGGTGCAATTTCATCACAATTCCTCTCATTAGTTGTTTAAACAAAGTGGAAAAGGAGAATTCAATACTTGTTTCAGAAGGTCTGAAGAGTGGTCAGTCATAAAGGAAAGCTGACGTGTTTTGTGAACTTTGTACCCGGCAAGATGGATAAAGGGTAAGTTAATAATGGAATCATGGGTAGAATATACAAGCATGGATGGGCAAATCCAGCTAGAATAACTGGTACCATTGTCAATAATGTCGTACGTTTACAAATTGATATTAATGCTTTCGTGGGAAGGGAGCCAAGAGAGTTGGAGAATCAAACCGTAGGGAAAGACTGGATTTAACTGACACACCCCAACCCAATTAATTATAATTAAGTTTGAAAGTCAAGGTTAGTCAAACCATAATTAATTTAACCAAATCATAAACACGCATTTTAATTTCAAAGTCATCAACGTAACTCCATACAACTAAAAACTTTTTTCAACTATAAGTAGTTATGCATCTACAAACTTCTTGAAGGATAAGTTAAATTAATTACATCATTTACATTTACACAAAATCATTGCTTCCCCCATTCTTGGCTAACCCAACCCGACCTCCGAGATTTGGCTGTGACATCGCGTTACCTAAAAAAAATGTGAACATAGGAACCATGAGCAAAATAGCCCACTGAATGCATCACTACTATACTACTGCATGAATTTAAATGTAATAAATCAAGTCCATATAATTAAGTATCAACTTATCCGGATCATTCATAATGAATGACCTAACTTTCCGAATCGTGATTCACGTATCTTGTCTGTAATAGACAATTCTCCCCCATTTCTCGTTGAGGAGTAACCCCTTGCCATTAATAGACAAATCTCCCCCATTTCGGGTCGGGGAGTAACCTCCCATTTTGTTAAATATAAATGAAAATTTTCATATTCATTATATTATGATCATATCAATAACACGATAAAAATATCTCTTTCCAGTGAGTACACTCACCTTGGGTTGTCAACTCTGTATTCACGTTTCCATCTAGAGGAGCTGAACTGGGTTGATTAGACCTTACACCTGTCAATCCAACTAAATCAGTACTGAATCTCAATCATAAGTATTATCCTAACATAATTGTGTAACTTTCCATGACTATACAATAACAATATAATTCCACTTAAGTCACATTCCATAAAACATAAGTAAAGACAAAACAATGGTATACATGTTGATAAAGTTATGAACATTCAACCGTAGGAAACACCTCATAAGGAATTTATAAATAAACCCAAATAAATATGAAATCATACTTCTCAATGTACATACGCATGAATCATGTACTCAAAATACTCTTTGGAAAGAGGAGATAACAATATTCTTTCATAGGCTATCTAGTATTGCCTCAAATTATTGTCCTCTATACTCAACCATCCTATATTTATAAATTGTATAAATACAGGTGTTAACCCTATCAATATGAAAACATATATAAATATAATTTCCATTACAAGTGACAGTGTAATTTTTCAAGCTTCCTAGAGCAAGTTATGATCATTTCTTTACAACACAAGAAATCTTCCCTAAAACCTCCTTAATTGTTCCTTCAACTTCTAAGAATTTTCCTAATTGTTCTCCATCATAACATGATTTTCAACCCATTTTTAGTACACATACTGAATAGTATATAATTAAAGCTTCATAATTTTTTGACTTCATTTTCTATGTCAAAATCTTGACCAAACTTAGGGCATACCAAAATGAAATATATGAACAACAACTATGTACCAACTTGAAATCATCACTAAGTCCTAACCACAAGGACATAAATTATAATTTTTGGATATGATATGAATATATGAGTCTACGTTCATATCCAATTGGAATTTCTCTGTAATCACACCAAAAAGATATACAAGTTTGAAGACAAGGGGTTTCAATACAAAGCAATATGGCATATAAACACTACTTATCTCACATATGAACCAATACATATTATCACAAAGGATAATGGAATTTTAATCAATAATTCACGATTTATATACATTTAAATAAGCATAATACAAGATTAAAACAATATTAACTCATAATTTTACCTTGGAAACACTTAAAGAATTTTCTTGGAATTCTTTTCCTAGTTTTTCCTTGTAACCCTTCCTTCCTTAACTTCTACTTCCTCTTCCTCAAGCTAAAAACATCTAAAACTAAACCTAGGGGTTAATTTTCTTAACAAATAGATTATAAGAAGAGTTTTAGGTCGCCCAAGGCTTCCTTCAATGACAACCAATCAAATTACAACATTTGGTTTACTAAAAGACAATTTACCACTTAAAGGGATTGGATAGGTTTGTCCCTTGTTCATAAATTCGGTCTGACTTCTTACTCGAACATCCGTTTTTTGCACGGTTTATTGTGTTACAACCCTAAATGACCTTTACACAACTATGTAGTTTTTACCTCAAGTCAATTGTTATGTTATAAAGGTCACAACTAGTCTTAAACAGGGACATTTCTACCGGAAATAAAAAAAAATTGTGTTTGTAATTAATTCGACATTTCATGATTAATGAAAGTAGGATTAGACTAAACATAATCACTGATGATTAGATATAATAACACATTATTCATATCACATAAGATAAGCTTGATTTAAATATAATTTATCATAATTATATTCGGGTTGTCACATTAACGGTATCAGTGATGCACCACAGAGGGGATACCCAGTAGAGGACCCATTTTAATGATTGAGATCAATAGAATTCCTACCAAGTGATGGTGGATTTAGTCAGGGATGTCAAGTCCAGTAGCGAGTCTCGTAGGGCAAGCGGAGACAAAGGGACAACGGGGGTAATATTTAGGCTCAAGACTACCAGGTTCGTGAGAAGGACAACCCCAATATGTCCAGAAAAGGGGAATAACACAGAGTGGTGTCTTATGTGTAAAGAGTAGGAACACATGTGTGGATATTATCTGTAGAGAATTAGGGGATAGGAAGGGATGCCCAGTAGGGGCAATAGTTATAAGAAGTTTTTGGTTTGATTGGGATGAGGGTATTATTTTCAGGAACCATTTGAACCCTAGTGCTATTGGGAATTAAAAGTATGATTTTTATCCCGAAGTGATTGGGGTCTATTTGGCGTGACACGAATCCATCATAGTAGTTTACTAGTACTAGATTCGCATGTGAAACGGGTTTATTCGAGGCATCGTTAATATTACTATAGTGTGTATATATTTTTCGTTGAGTATCGGGGCTCCCTTTGGTTCCATCTACAGGGGAACAAGTGTGGACACCAAGAGGATGTTTTACATTATGTGGTAGTTTTTTCTCCTTATGAGGGTTATGGGAGAAGAGCATATTATTATCTTGTGTAGTGAATGGATACCGAGAGATTGGGCATTATTAGACTGTATTGCAAGACTATTGTTCTCTCTGTGATAGGGTGATATATTTTGTTTTTTGAAGCATCACCTGAAAAGGGGTTGAGCCTGCATATATATTATATCATATCATAGACATCAATTAGTATAATTGTCTTGTTCCATTTGTCCTAGTGCGTGAGGACTTTTAGTGATGTGATTCTGGGTATATCGGGTTTACTGTTGAGCGAAGAGGCTTATCTCATAATTATTTACGCACTGAGAACTTAGTGATAGTAAGAGCAATGTATCATGTGATGCCTTAAGAGACATGGGCTATACGATTTGATTTATTTGTCGATAGATAGGATTTGTGATATCTTAGTTACATGCTTTTAACCCACAAATTTTGATGATCGACAATGCTAGGGAATAATGCAATGAGGAAAGTTCTTTTGAGCTTCATTGTGAGATGTTATACGTATGGACCTTAATAAACGTTGGGAGTGGTGTGAAATTTTTGGATGCTAGTGCATCGATTTTAAATGTTAATTATTAAATTTGTAGTGGAAACACTTTCATATGAGAGGTATTAAAAATATAGGGCCAGTGGAGTCAGGTAGTGTTGTGTAGGAAGAAGTCACAAAACTTTTGCACCATAAGTTAATGGATGGGGAATATCAAGAAATTTAATTTGGATTTGTAGGGTGATCGACCCGTATGATATATCCATGTTGATAATGTGGGGGTTGAGATTGAGATAAATATGTTACATATGTGACGTTTATAAATACACACGGGTTATAGGGTGTATGGTCACCCTCGTTTGTTTGACTTCCAATATCATCCAAAATAATGGGAGGTGATTACAAGAATTTTGAATATATGCCAATGGGGCAGCTAGAAACATAGGTGGAATGATATGATGGATTGACTTCATTGAGAAAAGAAGATAGTCTGACTATGCGTATATCAAGGAGAATTATCGCAATTAAGGGGAATTGAAAAACAGAGGGGAACACATTTAAAAAGATATACCTTAACAAGAGAGGTCCCAACAATCTTGGGAAAGTAGAGCAGAGTCTCACTTAGTCAAATACCTAGAGTGTCTTACGCGTATATGAGATGTTGTTTACCACAAGACAAAAAAGTTCCCGAGAAATGCACAGTTTGGAGAAAACGCAAGGGAAATGAGTTTGGTATATCCCGAAAAAGGGGAATATATTGTTCCACATGAAGTGAAACGTTAGGCATGGGGATGGGAATTAAGTAAGATACAGTGAAGTTGACAACAAGTGCACCATTTGTGGATGGGAAAGTTTTGGTCCTAAATTACCAACTAGAATTTTTGTTATAGATTGATGGTTCCAGTGATGGGATGGATACACATAGTGTTTGGTATTTATTTTTTTGTCCTTTTTGAGGTGAGAAGTTTTTGGTATGATTTGATCTCACTCTCGGGGAACTGTCCACTATGCTTATGATTTTAATGCCTAATTCGGTGTTAGTTAACCATCTTATGGTATCGGGTTTCGATTTAGTATACATAGGGTGATAGCATTTTAGACTAAGCATCCAGTGAGTTATTACTCAAGAATGGATTGTTATTATACGCGACATGTATGTGAATGTTGGAGTACACTAATACGTATATAATGGGTAGATAATTATATACGGATTGAATACATAAAGTGTGATTGTATTTCAGATATAACTAGTCTGAATGTTACATGAATGTTAAATATGTAATCAAATATAAAATAATTAAACAAGTTAATGAGTACATAACTTATAAATCAAGGTAAGAAATACTTGGGTCAGAATAGCGTGATATAAATAAGTGTAAAAAGGATAGTTAGATAGGATAACATAACTAGTTGAGTTACAAGGTAAGCGATAGGTGTGCACAATAGATGAGTTGTGAGTTATTTATCAAGAGAGTGCAACACTATCTTAGATATGGAAAGTGTTCATGCATATTAAATCATTGTGTTTTAATTGATTGCTAAATATTTTTACAAGATTTTTCTTGGTCTCTAACTCGTGTTAAAAATATTTTCCAAAACATTTTAGGTTTCCAACCGCTGGGACGCCCAGCTTAAGGATTCTTTCCAGGGATGCATAGTTCCAGCTTGTGTGGAAGTTGCAAGACGTTTCTATAGACGCCTCCTTCATTTACTCCTAGTGTACGGATTTTATTTCACTACTCATTTGGGAATGTTGACCGTTTATGGATTCTACTTTGTGTATCTAGTTCATTATTTCAGTTTGTTGTTGAATTTGTCGTTGAACTGATAGTTAATTCGGTATTCTTTGTTCATATTACTTATTTGTGATTGATCTAGTTATCAGTTTGTGTGGATGGTTTAAATTATTATTTATTTCCGCATTATGTTAATTAATGTAAGATAAAATTTGGCACCAGTCTATTTAATTAATACCTGGTTAGTAACTTCAAAAATATTTTCGCCAGCGATGCGAAGAATGAGCCATATGAGGCCAACTTTTTATTTTGATAAAGGGCTGGCCACTTGATAATTTAATAGACGGGGTGTCACAAAAAGTTTAAGTATTATGTATGGAACTTTAGAGTGAGGAATTGGTTATTTCTCATGTCACAAGGATCTCTCATATCATCCGTGATATCTATAAGTTATGAGCATCTTCATTGTAATGGTCCTTATGATGGTTGATAGCCATGGTATGTAATTTTTTTGTTTGATCTTGATGAAACAAAAAATATCAGTAGCATTGAGGTCGAATTTTCCATAGTTCACCCTGAATAAAGTGTGGGGATGGGACTAAGGAATGGAATTGTGGAAAAAGTTATAAAACGATAGATAGATTACAAGGTTTCCAAAAACTTAATAAAAAAATTCTTCTTCATGTACAGGATATTATTCTATATATGATAAGACATTTTTTGACCAAGGGATAACATTGAGATCTACACATGTACGGTTTTGTGGATATGCTTATTTACATGATATGCTTGTCTATGATGAAAATGGACTACGATTGATGAAGGGTTTATGTTTGGCATATATGTAGAAAAGATAATGGTATTTTTCATATTGGTTAGATGATATGGGAGAGGTTTCCAGGTGACATTAGGTTTGTGGAGACAATTATTTTTGCTACTCAGAGGTCATAGATTGCATGACTAAGAGACGGGACATTTTTATGACGTTATTAGTCCCATAATGCATGTCAGTGTGTTCATACGACTACCAATCCTATTAGTACTCATAAACAGTAGCCTGTTATTTAGGTCTTTCACACATCCATGTTATTTTAGTTTATGTATACCCTATTCAGAGGATCTTGTAGATCATTTAAGACCTTTTAGGGGAGTTTCTTATTTAGAGGCATCACACGATTGGGTAATGAGCTCATGAGGAGCAACAATGGATTTTGAGGAGCAATGGAAACTTTGTCATAGTAATATATAGTAAAGGTGTGAATGTGGGAAGTAGAGGCTCTGTGTGATTTCTTTTTGGTGGTAAACTAATGGGAAAATCTATAGGATTGTTCCAAAGATGGATTACCATCCATGTAGGATATATTTTCTTCTACTTGACATCCTATATGATTTAACTTCTTGAAGTTTGGTTTCAATGGGAGCCCTAATTCATTATGTAAATTATTCCATAGGTTCTTTCTATCGATTTAAAAAGCATTATCTTTGGACGAATTATTAACCATTAAGACGGTTTATTGCCTATAACAGATTAAAAAGATACTAAAAGGTTTTCTTTTAGCATGTCTCATCATCTTAAAGTTCTTCTGGATGTCGTCTAATATCTTATTATAATCATATTTTTAAGAAAGTCTCCACATACGTCATCCCTTATCTTTGAGGTAACTTTTGTCTTTAGACTCATGTACCAAATGAGGGAACCACTTCCTAGGGTGGAATAAAACATTAAAGATATAATACCAATATTGGCATCCATGTTCGGCAATTATTGGTGGTAATTGAATGATTGGACTGAGAGTGACCCTAGTACCTTTTATGGTTTTAAGGATCATATTTTGAAATTTTCTTAGTGGTGAGTTTTAGGGTACAAGAACATTCCATTAACATTAAAGATATCATCAAAGGTCATCATCTGCCTAATTGACTCTTGCATAAGTCTTTTTTTGGAAATGGACCACTTTAGGTTTAATAAGGGATGTTTCGTATTTATAGACAGGCGAGTAATTGATGTGTCTCTTGGAGGATCCAAATAACCGTGATAGTTGAACTCGTTATATTATAGATGTGAACAAAAACATGATTGGAAAGTTGTATTTAGATATTGTGATCTCATTAAATATTGGAGGGTGGGAAAATACTAGAGTGGGTGGGTTATATATAGAAAAAGGGCCAACAATCTGGGGTGGGATAATGATGTTGACTTGAATGTGGGATTCTAAGGTCACTTCCTTAGGAAACCACTGGTGGATCTCGTAGGTGGGTGTTTTCTATATAGTGTGCCCTAAGATTGGTCTAAAGGGCGATCTAGGAGGCTATGAGACCTTGCATGTTTTACAGAATGTGATTAATGCGTTAGGGACCTTGTTCCTCTTTAGTTTATATAGGACGGTAGTGTGGCCCGATCTAACAGTCATGTGTGGGGATGTCACTGAGATGAATTAGAAAATCGTACAATGCTCAGACATGGGTATGCTAGTTGGAATAATCGTAATGTACCGTGATTTCTGCAAAGGTGAGCGGTGATTTATTTAGAATCTTGCTAGGATGACTAGAAGTAGGACTTAAATCAATGACTTAGATGGTAATGTGTTTTATGGTGGAAAAATAATAGAATTATTTTGAATTCTTGTGAAATGGGTATATTCATCGTCATCGCACATATAGCCGAGGAACCCAGGGCTAGAGCCTAGTCTTCCAAAAAATAAAATGGGTTATAGGAATCCAACACCGGGGAAATATGTTTTGATGGAGTTATATTTATTTAAATTATTTATCCACTCATTTAAAAGTGAGTGGTGGTCATCATAAAATCTGACAAGGAACAAATACACCTCTGACCATTTAACAAGTTTAAATAGTATGTCAGGATGTATGTGTGTCCATCCCCTATCCTCGACGCGGGGCGAATGAGCGTGAGGGAGGATCTCGGGTCCCGCGCGTCCCTCTTGGGAGAGCTTCGGTCGGCGTCATTTGAGGTGAGGTGGTAAATGTAGAGAGATTAGAGTCGCCAGTCTATTTTACTCAAAACAGACAAAAGAAAAGGGGAAGCCATCCCTAAGGACAACTTCCAAAGACATACTGGTGCATACGAAACCAAAATAATTCGAAAAGGGTTCGGAGGCTAAGTTACGAAATGGGAAGGTCTTAGGCACCCATTTCGCCCTTTCGGTCTCTCATGGGTTTTTGCTATTTTCCTTTTATTTTCCCCGTCATGTTTGTGCATGTGTATATATAATGGAGATAGGATAAAGCGAGTCATCCGAAGGAAGGTTTAAAAATAATATTAGAAAATAGGATTTACGCGATTATCCCTACGTTGATCGTTATGATGGAACGATAACGTATGTAGAATAATACGCTACTAAGAACAAATATATATATATATATATATATATATATATATATATATATATATATATATATATATATATATATATATATAATATAAGAGGATGGAGGTTAGAGAAGATAGAAAATGAGAGAAAACGTAAAGATAGGACTCGAGTCTTGGGTTTTACCCCAAGATGCCTACGTAGCCTATAGAGGCATCAAAGTCCACGTAGTTTGCATACAAAACGAGGGGTGGGGTTTATCCCATAGATCCAACCGGGGGATTCTCTTATTTGTGTGTATGTGTGTGTGTAGGAAAAAGTGTTTTAGTTGTGAGAAAAGTGTAAGAAAAGTGTGAGAATTCCCATTTGGAATTTATGAGCAAACCCTCTTTTTCTTATTTTTTTGGGTTTTTATTTATATGAAAATAAGAGATGTGAAATAATACTAAGTAAAAAGTATATTAGGATGTGTGAGATGAAATAACAAAACTACTAAGTAATAAAACAAGTTATTGCGAATTTATGAGAATTTAAGGAGAGAGTTGAGAAAATTGGACCTTCTTGAAGATCTTGAGCTTGATTTGAATGTTGGAGAGAAGCCCTTAGACTTAGATGTTGATGGAGGGTAGTGAATTCACCAAGTTTTATGAAAAGGATGATGAAAATTGAAGGATGGAAAGGGATTTGGGTGTGGAAATCACGCTGACTTCGAGAGAGGTTTTCAGGATTTGTTGAGAGTGATTTCTATCAGATCTGGGTTCTTACTGTAAGTGAGATCAGACCTCATTTTTATAGGTCCAGGGCATTGCCGATTGGCACAACTCTGTTACTGCAATTTGGCAGGTGCGTTTAGGAACACTTCCGATAGGCAGGGTCTCGGATTTGTCGTTTGGTAGTATTTTTCAGGACTTTTCAGAAAATTTGTCGTAGAATGCAAACCGTTGATCTAAATCATGCACGGGGTAGACCGTTGGAAAGGTAATTCAGAGACCTTATAAAGTCCTTTGGACTTCTCTCGGGTCTGGGAGTTTACTTTGGGTTAAATATGGCTCGGAAGCATTTGTCAGTCCATTGGACGGGGAAACGTCGGACGCAAACAGATCGTTCATCTGCATGTAAGCCCGAATTGCACATGGGGAGGACCGTTGGAAAGGTTAGGAGATGTACTTAGACATTAAAAAGAGTTTGATCAGGTTCAGGGAGTTGACTTTGGCCAACCGGACCTTGAAAACATTCGGTGACCTTTCGGAGTAAAACGGATCGTTCGTCCGTACCGTAATTCGGAACCACACACGGGATGGACAATTGGAAAGGGGATTCAGTGCCCTCAGTACTGGTCAAGATTAAGAGTTAACCTAGGTCAAATAGAGCTCGGGAGCACCCGGTGGCCTCCTAATTGAGTCTCGGGGTAAATGGGTCATTCGTCCGCATGGTAAGTTGGAATTACGCACAGGACCGACTGTTGAAAAGGGGTTTCAGTACCATTCGGAGATTCATTTAGTCTCGGTCGAGTTGAAGACTTTAACTTTTGGTCAAATGGATCCTAGGAGTGCCCGATGACTTCTAGGTCGGTACTCGGGGTATGACCTGGGTTTATAGTGATGAAGGGAGGTGTTAGGGACCTAAGGAGAGTTTATGGGGTAACAGAATGGGGTGTCTATAGAGCCCCTCGATGGGTGAGTTTGGAACAAATGATAGCCCTTGAATAGACACCCCATGATACTTTGAAGGAGGATGACCAATTCATAGGGTCGAGGCCAATTATGATGATCTTAGGGAGCGAGGACGACCAATTCAGAGGGTCGAGGCCAATTCTGAGGACCTAAGGGAGCGAAGACGACCAATTCATAGGGTCGAGGATGATTCTAAGGACCTAAGGAGTGTGCTGGGGATAACAAATTCTGTGGGTAGAAGCTAATTTTGCGGTTTTGAAGATGAGGGTGACCGATTCTGGGGGTCAGAGCCACTTCTGCGGGCTTATGTAGAGGTGACCAATTTTGCAGGTCAAAGCCAATTCTACCGGCTTACGTTGAGATGACCAATTATGCGGGTCGAAGCCAATTCTGCAAGCTTAAGGTAGAGATGACCAATTTTATGGGTCGAAGCCAATTCTGAGGGCTTAAGTAGAGTTGACCAATTCTGCGGGTGGAAGCCAATTCTGAGGGCTTAAGTCGAGATGACCAATTCTGCGGGCTTAAGTAGAGATGACCAATTCTACGGGTCGAAGCCAATTCTAAGGGCTTAAGTGGAGATGACCAATTATGAGGGCTTAAGTGGAGATGACTAATTCTGCGGGCTTATGTTGAGATGACCAATTCTGCGGGTCAAAGATAATTCTGAGGGCTTAAGTGAGGTGACCAATTCTGTGGGTCAAAGCTAATTTTGTGGGCTTATGTAGAGGTGACCAATTCTGCGGGCTTAAGTAGAGATGACCAATTTTGCGGATCGAATCCAATTATGTGGGCTTAAGGTAGAGATGACCAATTCTGTGGGTCAAAGCCAATTCTATAGGCTTAAGTATGAGATGACCAATTCTGCGGGGTTATGTAGTGGTGACAAATTCTGCAGATCAAAGCTAATTCTGAGGTCTTAAGTGGAGATGACCAATTCTGTGGGCGGTCTTATGTAGAGTTGACCAATTCTGCGGGTCGAAGCCAATTTTGCGGGCTTAAGGTAGAGATGACCAATTTTACGGATCGAAGCCAATTCTGAAGGCTTAAGTATAGTTGACCAATTTTGCGGGTGGAAGCCAATTCTGAGGACTTAAGTCAAGATGACCAATTCTGCGTGTCGAATCCAATTTTGCGGGCTTAAGTAGAGATGACCAATTATGTGGGTCGACGCCAATTCTGAGGGCTTAAGTGGGGATGACCAATTCTGCGAGTCGAAGCCAATTCTGCGGGATTATGTTGAGATGACCAATTATGCGGGTCAAAGCCAATTCTGAGGGCTTAAGTGAGGTGACCAATTCTGCGGGTCGAAGATAATTCTGCGGGCTTATGTATGGGTGACCAATTCGGTGGGCTTAAGTAGAGATGACCAATTTTGCGGGTCGAAGCCAATTCTGTAGGCTTAAGTATGAGGTGACCAATTCTGCGGGCTTATGTAGAGGTGACCAATTCTGCGGATCAAAGCCAATTCTGAGGGCTTAAGTGGAGATCACCAATTATGTGGGCGGTCTTATGTAGACGTGACCAATTATGCGGGTCGAAGCCAATTCTGTGGGCTTAAGTTGAGGTGACGATGCAAGACTGAGGTAAATTCTAACCTAATAGAGGTGACGACCGAGGATCGAGGTCAATTCTGACCTAAGAGGGGTAACAACCGAAGATCGAAGTCAATTCTAACTAAAGAGAGGTGACGATCTATGACCGAGGTCAACTCTGTCCTACATTCCCTTTGGGGACCATCAGGGATTCTGCTGGGGGTAAAGATTAGATTTTGGATTTCGTTGGGGAATAACGAATGAGCTGGGAAAAAATAGAGTGTCCTTTGGAGACTTTGGAAATGACTTTTTGGAGTTCCGCTGGGGAAATTACCTCATCACGTTATTTTGAGTTGGGGAGATGATTGTCGGGGAAGTGTTTGTGATCTGCGGAGGAGAGGCGAGTTTGATGCCGTAATCTTCACTGGATAAGTGATTAGGTGGTCGGGGTATTGGACGTGTTGCTCGAGGAGGTTTGAGACCTTTAGAGTTCCTCCGGGGGCATCGTTGGGAGGAGTTTGACTTGGTTTTTTGAGATTTTCGCTGGGTAAATGGGGGTTTCGCTTGTGGGAGTGCAAAATTTTCTTAGTGAAAAAGTACTAAATCCTTCCTGGGATTTTAAGGAATTTTTTGAAGATTTTTCAGGACTTTCTGGTATTTTTTGGGAATTTTTGTACAAAATTTCAAGAGGGTGCCAGTCGGCATGGTGCAAGTGGTGCCATTCGGCAGTGGTATGGACTTTTGGACTGCCTCGGGAAGGTAAGGAGACAGTGCCGATCAGTGGTGTGGGGTCGATGTCGATCGGCATGACGCTTAGCATCCAATAAATGGGGGAAAATTTCCTTCATTTTTCACAGCTTTTGGCCTTCTTTCTCTCGGCAATTTTTCTCTACAAATCGTTATAGCATTCCGATCTCCAAGAAATGTCCGCCTTTGTGAGCACTGCAGTTCATATGGAATGGTTGATTGTCGATAATTGGGCGAACGTGGAGTGGAGGGTCAGGGCGCCTCTTGCTTTGGGGAGTGAAAACTCCTTTGATGCATTCAAGCCGGTTATGGATGAGCAAACTTTGCTACGGGATCCATTGCATCATCTATCTTCGAGGGTGGTGAGTCCTGGCGATTATGTAAGTAACCTGTCTTTTGGCATTCCTCTCTCTTTTCATGGTGATTTTTCCTTTCTTGAATTTTTACAAGGTTTCTCCTTTTCACAGTCCGATATCTCTTTGAAGAACATGCGTTCCCGTGGGAAGATGGGGCTTAAGGATGTCTGGGATCATCTTCCACCTGTGGTGCATTGGGTGGTATCATTAGCGAGTTTTGGGAGGTTTGCGTTTGCGCTGGATGAGACGCCTCGGTCGACAGCGGTCATGTGCGCTTTGGGGGAGAGATGGTGGGATACTACCCACACCTTCCATTTTGGTTTCTGTGAGATGACCGTGACTCCCATAGACGTGCAACAGATGCTGGGGTTGGATTGCTATGGGGATAAGATAGAGGTGGATCGCTATTTACGAGTGAGGTCGGAGGCGGTGAGGGCGACGCTCGGCGACGAAGGGAGGATAGTGTAACACCCCGTATTTCTGAATATTCCATTTAATTAGATTGGAGAATTAAATGAGAAAATGTCGGCTTAATTTAAATTACCGAAGAGTAGTAATTTAAAGAGTTTTATTTAAATTTTAATTTTGGTATATTAATCGAGAGATAGATACCGATAAATATTACCTCATTTTATTTACTTAGTGCGAGTGGTAAATAGTTAATTAACACGTGTAGACCGTGTTGGGGTGAGAACGAGTTATAATTTTTAAGTAACTCAAATGATAATTTAGAGGTCACCAATGAGTCCGGAAGGGTCAAAATAGGTAAAAGAGTATACCCGGGGATACTAGTTGAGTCCCGGGGTAATTTTGGACTAAACCGAGGCCGTTCGGGGGCGTTTTGGTCTTTTAACATAAGAGGGTATGGAGACCTACGAAATTTAGAATTTTATATCAGCCGTATGATAGAGGGATTAGGGTTAGAACACCCATGACAACACCAATACCATTAGAGAGAGGAGAGGCACAACTTTCTAAGGCAAAAGAAGATTTGGGAAGAATTCAAAGGGATTTTTACCATCAACTTGTTGGGGAAGAAGGATTGAAGGATGAAAATCATCAATCATCAACAAGAACCACGAAATCAGACCCTACTGATCATAAGGCAAGTTGTTTATTGCAAAAATCATAAAGTTATTATACCCATGTGTAGGGTTTTGAATAGTTTTGTTTAAATCATTATTTTGATTGGAGAAAGATGATATTTATGCATGTTGGGATAGGAATCGCATGTAGAATGATTTAACCTATGTAGAGGAGTAATATTCAGATTAGACTTGATGATTTTTCGGATTAAAATCTGGGTTTTGAATGAAAATATGGGAAGAACACCATAACTAGGGTTTCAAGAATTTTGGGGTTTAATTCATTATTTCTTTAAAGAAATTGGAGTTTTGATGTATTTGATTTCGTTAGAAACTGTCCTAGTATATGTGGAAATATGTTAGGATCATTGGGTCAAAGTTTGGTGGACTGTAATGGAGTTGATGTTTTGTTAATGAAGGAAACGTCTCAATGAAGAAGATAGATTGCGTCTGTCCCTGTTCGATCGATCGATCGATCATGAACTATCGATCGATCGACTAAGTCGATCGATCGAACCCAGCCGTCGATCGATCGACGCAAGCTGTTTCCCAAAAATTTTGTGTTTAATTCTTCGTTGAGTTCGGGAATGAATGGGTATTCTAGGATTTACATTATACTTATATGGGAGGGAAAATAAGACCATTAGGTATATTGTTGAGGTCCGATAAGGCCATTGGGTGTAGGGCTTGGATTACGGACCGAGGAGAATGATCCGATTTAGTAGAGTATCGGGGATTTCGGAAATTGAGTTCCGGGGAAAAGTAAATTCAATTTAAGAAATAGACCAGTAGGGTAAGCAATAACTACTGAAATTATATGTAAGGGGTAACTAGGACCCTTAGAGTTGTGTGTATACTCAAATAAGTACGATTAATGAGATAAATCGTGAGGCGAATATTGTACGGTTAATATATGAGATTAAAATATTACGTACGTATATGATTAATAGGTCGTGCGTGTACCTACTGAATTATGTGATCTTTTAGAGAGATTATACCTAAATTAATTATGTTAGGGTCGATGAGACATTCCGAACTAACATAAAGTTATTATAAGTTTGGGGTCGATGAGAAATACCGAATCAAACTTTGAACTGGTGTCGCGATGAGAGAGTCCCGAACCAGAATATGTGTATATATATATTTTTAAAATAATTGGGGTCGATGTATCATGCCGAACCAATTCTCACTTGTGGTCGATGAATCATTCCGAACCAAGAGTCCTTTACGTGTATAAAAAGGACAAAATAGAAATGACTGATATTTAGTATATATTATGTGTGGAATATATATATAGTGGATGATATTCTACTTCCGTGTGTTAGTAGATTGATATGTTTGATATATTTGAAGATGCATACTGAATTGGTAAGTTAAGTAGTGAAACTTAATTACGAAATGAACCTTTAGATAGAGAAAATCTATTTAGTAATTCAAGTAGCGAAACTTAATTACATAAGTGGAAAGTTAACAATTGTGAGAATTGTAGTAATTTTAGTAGTAAAACTAAATGGGAAGTCTTGAAAAATAACATAGATGAAATGTTACTTGAGAATTAATTAACATACGCGAGATGTTAGTGAAAAGGTTGTACTGTATGGGCGGTACTGGAACTTGGGTATAGATAAGTTCAGTTTACTACTTTGGTTTAGTTAGCTTGAGAAGTACGGCTAGATAAACTAAGTGTAGAACGTTAGGTGTACACAAAAGATGAGGGGTGAGCTAACTCAAGAGAGAGTACGAGAACCTAACATGTGTAATCAATAACCGCATTTTATATTGTGATAAACACTTGCAAAATATTTTCAAAATGTTTTGAGTACTAACTCTTGCTATAAAATATTTTCAAAACCTTTTAGGTGTCCAGCCACATGGATGCCATGTATGATGATTCCATTCCAGAGACTCGGAGCTGTAGCACAGTGGATGCTTACAGGATTTGACTAGACGATATCTCTCATTCAGATCTAGCACAGGATCTCACACTCTTCTATGTATGGACTTGTGGTCCGGTATTAGTCTCAGATGTTCGTTTCAGACTAGTGGTTATTCTATTGTTGTTTGGGTTTTTCTTTAGCCCATGGTTTATTCGGTAATACTTTTATTCTGTTGTACTTTCACTTGTTGTTTGATTTGTAGTACATGATTATTTGTACTTTGTTCCGCATGGTTGGTTTTTCTGTTTTAAGAAAGATAAAATTTGGCACCGGTCTAATTTTACTTAGGGTATTAGTAATTAAAAAGTTTTCGACAGTGATGCTAAGAATGAACCATTTGAGAAACTTGTTTAATTTAATAAAGTCCTGATCACCCGATGTTTAAATTAGGCGGGGTGTCACAGATGGTATCAGAGCATCAGGTTCTAGTGCCCATAGGATCTGTACGGCTTACTACGTTTTCAGCGTATCGCTTGATTGATATAGAGCCCTATCTTAGGATGATTGTACTCCTCTACGTATGTAGTTTACGTTCTCCTGCTATTTAATAGACATAGTGTTATATACATACGAGTCCGATTGGGCACGGTACGTCGAATATGGTAGTAGGTCCAGCATTGACGTTAGCAGGACGACAGGAGGGAGGAGCTCGGCAAAGCATAGGGTGTTCGAAGATGGCAATCATAGGAGAGATGACCATGGTCGAGGTCACTCCTAGCGGGTAATGGAAGTAACTGCTGCAAGGGTTGTTGAGGCATATCAGGCATTTTCCAAGTGTCGCGACGGCAAGAGGGATGCTAGTCTAGACCGCCAATGCAGTAATAGTGGGAGTAGGTCTGAAGAAAATTTGATGAGAACGAACCGTAAATGTGATAAAACGGCGACTGTGCATGTTAACCAATGGAAGTAGTATGTCCAGAGGTTTTGGCAGTTGGGACTGAGTAGAAATACTCAGAAGAGAAAATTTGAGTAAATTTTCAGGCAACGTGGAGGGAATACCAGTCACTACATTCGGACCGAAGGTCCGTATATATAAATAGAAAAACTTTACGTATAGTTTAACCGCAAAGTTCTCCAATGATGATTCAGAAGCGTAGTGAATGGGAATATATGAACCCCTCACATGAAAGCCTGATGGAGGCCAAATCGTGAGAGAGAAATTTATCCTGTGAAGTGAACTTGTACAGGTGAGATAGGTATAAGGGAAAAGAGCCCTTGAGAAAATGGACTCTCGAGTTATAGCTCGCAATTTTTGGTAAAACTCTTCTTGAACGACTTATGTATATGAAGGTAGTATGGTACTTCTTACAAGGTTGGGGTAAATGCTCCTAGGGGGCGAAGTCAAGAGAGTTTAACGATTTATTCAAAGAGTAGGACTGAATGTAATGGGGCTGGTACAAGCCATAAGTGGAAACCCACTAGAGGATTTAATGATTAGATCCTAAGTCGGGACTGTTAAGTCCCATAGTGCGTTCCTTTTGGTCAGCAGAACTAAGGGAACCAAGATGATAGTGTTCAGGATCGAGACTACCCAGTCCGAGAGGAGGGGTACCCAAACCGGTCAGCATGGCCTGGAGCCAGGAATCTTTTTGAAAAGATGTCTAGTGTGGATTCTAGGGCCACGCGTTTTATTTTTTTTTGCTGGAAGTTATTTGTAGAAATAATAACTCCAATAAGTTTTGCATTCCGGAGAGGACAAGCGTGTTATGTCCGGGAACCATCTAAATCACCAGAGCGATGGATAAAGAAGTATATGAGTTTAGCATCGAGTGAATGGGGTATATGACGAATCCTCACCTGAAAAAGGGTCGAGTTGTCATTATTCATCAAAATGTGAGAAACTTCGGAGATTATGAACATCTCTTAGTAATTGATTTCGGTGTGTGAGAATCATAAATGATGTGAGTCAATGTTTATGGCATGACCACCGAGCGGAGAGATCGAGCTCGCTGTTGTAGTTAGTGCTAAAAGACTTAGTGATAGTATAAGCGCGGTGCCACTTGACTCCTTTAGCAATATTGGAGTATGGTTCCACATATTGTTGAAAAATCAAATTTTGAGCATATCGACTAGGTGTTGTTCTGACAATGCTCAGCAAGAATACATGGGGAGAAGTCTCTTGTTTGAGTTCGGTTGCGAAAGGGAATACGACTGAATTTTTATGCACGTCAGGAGAAGAGTCATTGTTAGATGCTAGGGCATCAGTGGAGCCGGTAGTGTTGTGGAGAAACACTGAAAGAATTACCTCACCACGAAGGGATAAGTGGGACTTTGTGGGCAAGAATTTGATTCTTGGTCTGTAGGGTATTGAGAATACCCACAAGATTGTAGTCATGTCGTGTAGACTAGGCTAGAATTAAAGAAAAGTATGTTATGGGTGCGACATTTGCAATGTTTTTACAAATGTACCCGGAGAAAAGGGTGTATGGGTACCCTAGTCAATTGGATTCCTTAGACATCCGAGATAGAGGGATGCGGAATAATTTTGTACGACGTTGGGGAAATTAGGAAACAAGTCGTATCGATGAAATGGGTTGAACGTCATGGGAGATTGACGATGATCCAAGATTATATGTGCTGAGAGATCCAGCACACCCTATGGAATGAAAGTCGGTGGGAAACTGTTCAAAGGTTATCTCTTGATATGGGAGACCTAACTGTGGTGAAGAAGTAGCACAAGGTTATCTCTTGACTAAGTGTTAAGGGTGACATACATGTTACTAAACTGTTGATTCTTATAAAGTAACCAACCTCAAAAGGTGCGCCAATTGCGAAGAGTGCATGGATTGTAAAGTATAATAAACCCGGAGAGAGAAGGGAATAGAGTACCACTTGAGGAAAGATGACGTAAGTGGGAAGCGATGTTGAGAGGAGACATAGTGAAATTGTCTCCAGATACACCTCTAGTTATAGAGCGAGTTAGACTCGAAATGAGCAACCGAAATGTAGTAGTGAACCTACATTTCCAATGATGAAATGAGGAGACAGACTTATAAATTATTGATGGGTCGTGAAAATCATAATTTAGCCAACATTTTGTTGGGGGTAGCGAAATGGGGTGACCAGGATGGATTAGTGTATAGTTGAAAAGGGAGAGTGCACAAGTGCACGATGCCGCTCTACATGATTGTGAATCAGGATGAAATCCTAAAATTCCACCCTGTGAGAGAAGGTCAGGAAGGAATAGAGATAAAGTTTTATTTTGAGTACGTTGTGCTACCTACGACTCAATGTTAGTGAGAAAGAATAATGATACGCCCTTACGATAAGTGGAATTTTGGAGAAGCCCACTGATCAATCCATAAGTTGAATGTACGCCTATATGAACATATTTATAGGTAGAGTGAGTGCCTATATGGACTGTACATGAGAATTAGGTTCGTGGGTACCGATTACGAACAATACATGTACTTTGGGTGTGGTTCGAGTAGACATTTCGAACTTTTAAGTCCTTAACGCGTGATATGAGGACATTCTATTGGAGTATGACATTTAGGGTATATGAATTGTGTAAAATATAGCTCACAAATTGTCTACTCATGTGCGATGAGATATATGTACATATATTAGTGCTCGAGATGTGATCCCGAGACAAGTAATTAATGACTATTGGTGATCGAGGTGGAATTCCGAGCCAATAACCCCAAAAGTGTTATAGAAGGGGGGTGATTATAAAATAAGTGTTGGTAGTATATGTTATGTGTAAGATATATATGCCTATTAATTTTTACTACTTATGTGCAATAGTAAGTGTACTTAATCTCTGTATTGGGGTCGATGATGTTCCGGACCAATACATGGGGGATCGATTTGGGGTCGATGATTTTCCGAACCAAATCGATGATATATATATTGGGATCGACGGAAGGTCGGAACCGACGTGTTCATTACATTTACCTTGGGGTCGAGGAATTCCCGAACCAATGTAAATGATAGGATTATTGGGGCCGATGATTTTGCCGGACCAATTTTCCTTAAAGTATATATTGTGTGTGATATATATACCCTATAATATTCTACTTATGAGTGATAGTAGGCATTTAGATGTTATATAGAGATATACATAGAATGGGTAAATTAAGTAGGGAGAAACTTAATTTCAAGAATTTACGTTGGATTGGGAAAATCTATGAGAAATTAAGTAGTGAGACTTAATTATAATATATGCGGCATGGGTAACGTGCGGTAAGAATTTATTATGAAGCAAGACATGTACTTGGGGCGACTGTTAGGATGTGATGATTTGACATTGGGTATTATAGGATGCAATTATGTCTAGGATCCTTAGCCTTAATACTAGCATTATCCTAATTTCGAGGACGAAATTCCTTTGCAAGGGGGGAAGTATGTAACACCCCGTATTTCTGAATATTCCATTTAATTAGATTGGAGATTTAAATGAGAAAATGTCGGCTTAATTTAAATTACGGAAGAGTAGTAATTTAAAGAGTTTTATTTAAATTTTAATTTTGGTATATTAATCGAGAGATAGATACCGATAAATATTATCTCATTTTATTTACTTAGTGCGAGTGGTAAATAGTTACTTAACACGTGTAGACCGTGTTGGGGTGAGAACGAGTTATAATTTTTAAGTAACTCAAATGATACTTTAGAGGTCACCAATGAGTCCGGAAGGATCAAAATAGGCAAAATAGTATACCCGGGGATACTAGTTGAGTCCCGGGGTAATTTTGGACTAAACCGAGGCCGTTCGGGGGCGTTTTGGTCTTTTAACATAAGAGGGTATGGAGACCTACGAAATTTAGAATTTTATATCAGCCGTATGATAGAGGGATTAGGGTTAGAACACCCATGACAACACCAATACCATTAGAGAGAGAAGAGGCACAACTTTCTAAGGCAAAAGAAGATTTGGGAAGAATTCAAAGGGATTTTTACCATCAACTTGTTTGGGAAGAAGGATTGAAGGATGAAAATCATCAATCATCAACAAGAACCACGAAATCAGACCCTACTGATCATAAGGCAAGTTGTTTATTGCAAAAATCATAAAGTTATTATACCCATGTGTAGGGTTTTGAATAGTTTTGTTTAAATCATTATTTTGATTGGAGAAAGATGATATTTATGCATGTTGGGATAGGAATAACATGTAGAATGATTTAACCTATGTAGAGGAGTAATATTCAGATTAGACTTGATGATTTTTCGGATAAAAATCTCGATTTTGAATGAAAATATGGGAAGAACACCATAACTAGGGTTTCAAGAATTTTGGGGTTTAATTCATTATTTCTTTAAAGAAATTGGAGTTTTGATGTATTTGATTTCGTTAGAAACTGTCCTAGTATATGTGGAAATATGTTAGGATCATTGGGTCAAAGTTTGGTGGACTGTAATGGAGTTGATGTTTTGTTAATGGAGGAAACGTCTCAATGAAGAAGATAGATTGCGTCTGTCCCTGTTCGATCGATCGATCGATCATGAACTATCGATCGATCGACCAAGTCGATCGATCGAACCCAGCCGTCGATCGATCGACGCAAGCTGTTGCCCAAAAATTTTGTGTTTAATTCTTCGTTGAGTTCGGGAATGAATGGGTATTCTAGGATTTACATTATACTTATATGGGAGGGAAAATAAGACCAGTAGGTATATTGTTGAGGTCCGATAAGGCCATTGGGTGTAGGTCTTGGATTACGAACCGAGGAGAATGATCCGATTTAGTAGAGTATTGGAGATTTCAGAAATTGAGTTCCGGGGAAAAGTAAATTCAATTTAAGAAATAGACCAGTAGGGTAAGCAATAACTACTGAAATTATATGTAAGGGGTAACTAGGACCCTTAGAGTTGTGTGTATACTCAAATAAGTATGATTAATGAGATAAATCGTGAGGCGAATATTCTACGGTTAATATATGAGATTAAAATATTACGTACGTATATGATTAATAGGTCGTGCGTGTACCTACTGAATTATGTGATCTTTTAGAGAGATTATACCTAAATTAATTATGTTAGGGTCGATGAGACATTCCGAACTAACATAAAGTTATTATAAGTTTGGGGTCGATGAGAAATACCGAACCAAACTTTGAACTGGTGTCGCGATGAGAGAGTCCCGAACCAGAATATGTGTATATATATATTTTTAAAATAATTGGGGTCGATGTATCATGCCGAACCAATTCTCACTTGGGGTCGATGAATCATTCCGAACCAAGAGTCCTTTACGTGTATAAAAAGGACAAAATAGAAATGACTGATATTTAGTATATATTATGTGTGGAATATATATATATAGTGGATGATATTCTACTTCCGTGTGTTAGTAGATTGATATGTTTGATATATTTGAAGATGCATACTGAATTGGTAAGTTAAGTAGTGAAACTTAATTACGAAATGAACCTTTAGATAGAGAAAATCTATTTAGTAATTCAAGTAGCGAAACTTAATTACATAAGTGGAAAGTTAACAATTGTGAGAATTGTAGTAATTTTAGTAGTAAAACTAAATGGGAAGTCTTGAAAAATAACATAGATGAAATGTTACTTGAGAATTAATTAACATACGCGAGATATTAGTGAAAAGGTTGTACTGTATGGGCGGTACTGGAACTTGGGTATAGATAAGTTCAGTTTACTACTTTGGTTTAGTTAGCTTGAGAAGTACGGCTAGATAAACCAAGTGTAGAACGTTAGGTGTGCACAAAAGATGAGGGGTGAGCTAACTCAAGAGAGAGTACGAGAACCTAACATGTGTAATCAATAACAGCATTTTATATTGTGATAAACGCTTGCAAAATATTTTCAAAATGTTTTGAGTACTAACTCTTGCTATAAAATATTTTCAAAACCTTTTAGGTGTCCAGCCACAGGGATGCCATGTATGATGATTCCATTCCAGAGACTCGGAGCTGTAGCATAGTGGATGCTTACAGGATTTGACTAGACGATATCTCTCATTCAGATCTAGCACAGGATCTCACACTCTTCTATGTATGGACTTGTGGTCCGGTATTAGTCTCAGATGTTAGTTTCAGACTAGTGGTTATTCTATTGTTGTTTGGGTTTTTCTTTAGCCGATGGTTTATTCGGTAATACTTTTATTCTGTTTTACTTTCACTTGTTGTTTGATTTGTAGTACATGATTATTTGTACTTTGTTCCGCATGGTTGGTTTTTCTGTTTTAAGAAAGATAAAATTTGGCACCGGTCTAATTTTACTTAGGGTATTAGTAATTAAAAAGTTTTCGACAGTGATGCTAAGAATGAACCACTTGAGAAACTTGTTTAATTTAATGAAGGCCTGGTCACCTGATGTTTAAATTAGGCGGGGTGTCACAGATAGTCTCTGGGGATTCCATTCGTCTGTCCTTGTTGAAGGATGTTTTGCTGAGTAGAGTGGTTGATGTGGAGAATGGGTTGCAGGTGAGGCAGATGGCCCGGTTGTTCATCTTGTTGGTGATGGGAGGCTTCATGGTGGCGTAGAGTGGCGATGTCATCCATTTGTGGTTCTTGCCGTATTTGAGGATGTTTTTGAATATCCCTCTCTATGTTTGGGGGAGCCTGACTTTGGCGACCCTCTATTTTTCTTTGGATACATTCATCCGGTGCTACTGGCACACTTTTACTGGAGCCACGTATCTCCTCAAGGTATTCTTTAATTTTACGCGTTTTCCTTTGATGCATTCACATTTTCCTTATGCGTCTCTTTTTTATTGCGAATTCATGTCTTTGGAAGATGTGGTTTAGTGAGGTGATTGGGTGAAATACCCCACTGATCAATCTGAAGGATGATACTGTTGTGGACTTCTTAAAATTGTATCGATGGCGGAAGGCCAATCGACAGTCGAATGGATATCTCTCTTTGGAGGCAGTGCGTTAGGTCTTGAATGGCCTGACCAGTGGTAGGGTAAGACTCTTTCCTTTTTAGTCTTGGTTTTGACATGTTCTGATTCTGTATTGACTTACGCTTGCTCGGGGATTTTCAGGTGAGCTTTTACCCTTGGGGGACAGCTGTTCTGGATATGGGGGTGACCGGGGTGAACGCGCAGATACGGTGCTTACTGGCGCATGAGTTTGGCCATTCTTGGTATCTCAGGGAGCGGATGGTTCAGCAGATTGCTGAGGAAGAGGTGGTGGTGCCACCTGCACAGCCTCCTATGTCTATGAAGCGAGAGTGGCTGCTGCCAGAGGATGCGATGATCGCGACGATGATCGGTCAGTCCTACTTGTTCTATACTGATATGGTAGCGCCGTATGACTATATGGACTTTGTGATGAGCTGGTTGATGGCACCCAGCATATATGATGAATTTCCTTTCCCTCCTGCGGATTAGAGTCAGGCGGTGGGGTCCTCCCACCTTGGCGGTGTTTCAACGATGGTAGCGGTGATGACTTCAGAGGTTCCTTTCGTGCGATTGCACACTCCTTCGTACAACATTCGGCGAGCTGATGGAGGGATGGTGCCTATGTTGCACCGTCCTCATGCGATGGATCCGTAGGAGTTGGGTTTGATAGAGTAGGTTCTTCGTCCTAAGGTATACCTTTTTCCTCTTTTTAGTTCTTTTTCTGTTTTGAGTCCTCTTTGATACTGATTTTTTCCTTTTTCTCTGCAGCAAGTTCGGGTGTCGACCACTTGGCTGAGGGATATTCAAGACTGGATATCTTCGGCGACTTCCCAGATTCGGGATGCGGTCCCGGTTCCTTATTTCTTGGTGTCATCTGCTTCATCCAGGGAGGATTTTGGCTCGGGTATCGGGGGTGCGTCATCTCACCGTAGGGGAAAGAGAGTTCGTCGCAGGGGTGGAAGCTCTTAGAAAGAGGGGTGAAGAGTAGGTGAGAGAGAGAGGATGTGGGTTCAGGCTGAGTCCCGTTGTTTTTTGTTTTTCTTTTATTTCCTACAAAATTTGATGTAACACAGAAGAATATATATATGCAATGCAATGAGACTTTTATTATCTTTTGTTAACGATGAATGAATGCATGCACTTTTTACTTTGCTGCTGAGACAGTAAACAAAGATATTTTTGGGATTTTGGAGAAAAATGGGAAATTATATAAGGGTGGAAAGGATTTTTTTTGAAATTCTATTGAGAACATTAATTTATTTTTAGTCTTCTGAATTTTGACAAAAGAGGAAAAAGGAAAATTTCCAAAAATAGGGGGTTGCCAATCGGTAAGCACCTTGTCCTGCCTATCGGCAGTCAAGTCCAGTCCCATCAATTCAAATCTTTGATTAGTGCCCTCTTCAGCCTTTGGTACTTTTGTGGGGTCAGATTCCCTCCAATTTCTATTGGGATTGTGTATTTTGTGAGGGTTCTCAAGTATAAAAAGGGGAAGGGTGGAGTGTTTCCAACACACCTTCACTTTTCTACTGTTTCTTAGTCTTGCAATATGGCTCTCCCTGGTAGCATTGAGCTTCAAAATTAACTCGAAGCCTTGGAAGCGATGTGCTCTTATAATTTTGACTACGATGCTTTCAACATGCGTCGAGTCTCTTTATGGCGCAAACGATCCATTGAGTGGAACATGATGATGGCGGCGGTAAAATTTTAGTACCCCGAAGACCAGGTCTTCCACTTTGGGTTGGATGAAGTTTGTCCCACCTACGATGAATTTTCTTCGATACAGGGGATAAATCCCAGTGTTTCTATGTCTTTACCCAAATTTTCCCATTCTCCCAAGAATTTGTTAGCTGGGCTTCTTCGTATTTCACCTTCGACGGCTAGATCACTGGTTGCTGGAGGAATGATTCCCTCCCAGAGGTGTTGCAGTCCGTGCATTTGCAGGAAGCTGGTGATGCTGGATACGCTGGAGCCGTTGCTCTGGGCTTGGTTTCAAAATTACTGCTGGTGACTAGGGAACTGCTGGTGGATTCGCAACTTGCAGCCATTACTTCATAGATGTTATACCATCGCAATCCTACGGCGGTGATTCTGGCGAAGACCCTAAATGGTCCGGATGCCTGGCGAGAAGGTCGTTCAAACTTCCTGCGGGGTAGCCCCGTGATTCTATTCATGTGGTTGTCTGAAAAACTCTGCCTAGTGGCTCTTCCAGAATATCCTTTGTCGGTTGTACCCAACTTCTTTTTGCATCACTTTTTTTATATTGGCTTGGATATTGAGAATTGGGAGAATTGGCTTGTGGAGAATTGGGCTCAGAATCTGTACTGGTTAGTGCCTTGGTGGGGACAGTTATTGCCTGTTCTGGAGGTAGGAGAATACCCGTATGTGCGGTTGGTCGGCCTCGGACAGACCTCTTTCTATTTCCCTTGGTGTCTTCTGCGCCAATTTCACTAGGCACATGTCGTTCCACATTGGACACTAAATTTCTTTCTGCTAGAGGTTTTGACTGAGCGTCTGCGCATGCGGCTTGGCTCTGTATGGGAGAATCGACGTCCGTCAACCCGTCCTTCTTAGTCTGTTGGGAGAGTTTGGCATATCCCTAGGGATTATATGAAGTGGTTGTGGATGAAAGTAGTTAGTAAGATGTTGGTCGTGGAGATTGGGCAAAGGTGGTTTGTTTCTTTTGACACCATGGAGGGAGGTGTTATGGTTTATTCGAAGTTGGTTCGAGCTTATTAGTCCATGGAGTGCCTGCGACACTCTCTTCAGGTGGGGACCCCAGGATGAAGATGATGATGACGGAGCAGGCTCCTCTGGTAGCTGTGGGTAGGACTGCTGGAGAGTTTATTGTGTAATGGTGGATAAATGTGGGGATTTTATTATGGCTTTTTAGGAAGGTAGGGGAAGGGAGTTATCCGTTCCTTTAATTATATAATTTGTACTTTAATTTCTTATTAAGGAAATGAACAAGTTTCTGATCATCCAGCTGTGCCTTTGGTGAGTTTTGTGTTGTTTGAATTATCTATACCGATCGCTAAGGCATACATAATCCTTTTGTTCAAATATATGTTGGAATTGACTGTCATTCTCGGAGGTAAGAAAAGAATAGTATTTTGTGAAAAAGAATGGGTCGTGCTCATGTAAGGTGTATGAGCTGCCTACGTACCTCTGGGTTTTGAAAAGTTTTAGTTTGTTTAAAAATGATTTTTGCAGAGGATCAGACCCACTTAGTTCTAGGTAAGGGGGAAATGAAGATTTTAATTTTTTTTAGAATTGAAGGGAGATGAGAAGAGTCATAGCGCCCCGAGATTTCAGAGTAGGGGTAGAACGTTTTGAGATGGTCCAGGTTGACTGGAAGGGACATCTCTTCCCCATCTAAGTCGGTGAGCAGGGTGACACTACCGTACAAGATCTTCTTGACAATGTAGGGGCCGCTCCAATTGGGCTTGAATTTCCCTCTGGGGTCCGAGATGGGTTCTATGATTTCTTTTAGGGCTATGTCCCCTTCTCGGACACCGCGGTCCTTGACTCACTTATTGAATGATTGCACTATTTGGTGATGGTATCCTTGTATGTGGTATAGAGCTTTCATTCTCCCTTTGTCTAGGAGGGTCAGCTCGTCAAGACAACTTTGGCACCAGTTTTCTTCACTAACCTTGCTTTCAAGCATGAGGCATAGCGAGGGTATTTCCAACTCCACGGGTAGGACTGCTTCCATGTCCTAGACTATAGAGTAAGGGGTAGCCCCAATAGAGGTTCAAATTGAGGTTCAATAGCCCCAGAGGTCATACGAGATTCGATTGGCCCAATCCCGACAACTTTCGGTCATCTTACTGATAATGGCTTTGAGGTTCTTGTTGGAGGCTTCAACTGCACCATTAGTCTGAGGCCGGTAGGGTGAATATTTGTGTCTCTAAATCCCATACTCATTAACCACTTTTATAACTTTTGCCTCAAAATGTAACCCGTTATCTGATACTAACTCGTGCGGGACCCCATGCCGGCAGATGATGTTTTTCTTAATAAATTTGGCCACTTTCTTAGCATTCAGTACTGCGTAACTCAGATTCAACCCATTTTGTGAAGTAATCGATGGAAAATAGGATGAAATCATTCCCGTTTGAAGTCTTGGGTGCCTTCCCTATTATGTCGATGCCCTAGGTGGAGAACGGCCAGGGAGAGGTCATGTTGTATAATTCGCACGAAGGAAAATGGTGAAGGTTGGAGAATTTTTGGCATTTGAGGCATCTCCAGACATAGGTGGTGCAATTCTGGGTCATAGTGGTCTAGTAGTAGCCTTGTCGGATGATCTTCTTGGAAAGCATGTGACCATTCATGTGGGGTCCACATTCCCCGCTGTGGATTTTTTGCATTATCTTTTCAATGTCAGCCCCTGCAATGTAGTGCAGATGAGTTCCATCGAAGTTCCTTTTTAGCAGTGCTTTGTGACAGATGATGTACTGGGCAACCAATTTTCAGAAGGTTGTTCTATCTTTCTTCTTGGAACCCTCGGGATACCTACTATGTTTGAGGAGGTGCCATATATCATAGTACCAATAGTTGGCTAGCTCGAGATCTTCTGTGGTGACGAGGTCAATGTGGTAACAGTGCATTGGTTTGTTTTGCTTTTGAACTAGGAATGGGGTCATAGTTATTCCTTCGGGCATGTCGACCATCGAGGCCAAGGTAGTGAGAGCATCGGCTAGGTTATTCTTTTCTCGAGGTAGGTAATGGAAGGTGATATCTTGGAATTGGGAGGCCAGTTCATCTAAGTGGGCATGAAAGGGTTGGAGTTTCTCATCCTTAACTCTCCATTTTCTGAGCACTTAAATGATGATGAGGGTGGAGTCACCGTAGACGTCTAGGCATTGAATACATTTCTTGAGAGCAACTTTGAGGCCTACCGTGCATGCCTCGTATTCAGTTATGTTATTAGTGCAAGGGAAATCTAACTTGATGGCGATGGGAGTATGGGAGTCATCTGGGGCGATCAGAAGTATCCCAATGCCATATTCCTTTTTGTTGGTAGAACCATCAAAGAACAATTGCCATCGAAGGTTGTCTTGAGCAGTGCAAAAGATATTTTCATTTGGGAATTCGGATATCCAAACATCAGCTTCTTGTACGGGGTGATCAGCGAGGTAGTCAGAGATGGATCTTCCTTTCATGTCTTTCGGCGTGACATACACGATATCAAACTCAGCTAGGAGCATCAACCATCAAGACATTCGGCTGGATAAAGCAGGTTTCTCAAGCAGGTATTAGATGGGGTCCATTCGGGATAAAAGTTTGATGGGGAAGGCGAGCATGTAGTGCCGGAACTTTTGGGTGACCCAAACAAGTTCGACACATGCCTTTTCCAAAGTGGTGTAGTTAACCTCATACACTGCCAATTTGCAACTCTCATAATGGATGGCTCTTTATTTGTGGGAATCTTCTAGGTATTGGGCTAGCAAAGATCCAGTTGCACTGTCGGTTATGGTTAGGTATAGGAGCAAGGGGAGACCATGCTATGGTGGCATGAGTACCGGGGTTGGGTCACATATTATTTGATTCGGTCAAAAGCTTCTTGGTAGGCCTCATTCCAAACCTTAGTTGAATCCTTTCTAAGGAGTTTAAAAATAGGATCGCAGATGGAGGTTAACTAGCTGATGAACCAATTGATGTATTGTCATTTCCAAGGAAACCACAGACTTCTTTCTCTGTTCGGGGAGGTGGCATCTCGAGTATGGCTTTCATCTTGGTGGGATCTTCTTATATCCCCTTCTCACTAACCATGAATCCCAAGATTTTTCCCTTGGTAATGTCGAAGATGCATTTCTATAGATTGAGTCTCATCTGGTACTGTCATAGTCGTTCGAAGAACTTTAGGAGAGTGAGGACATGAGCTTCTCTTGTTTTGGATTTGATAATGATATCATCCACATAGACCTCGACCTTTTTATGAATTAGATCGTGCAAGATGGTTATGGCAGCCCTCTGGTAGGTAGCCCCAGCATGCTTGAGACCAAATGACATGACAGTGTAGCAAAAGGTTCCCCATGGGGTGATGAATGTGTTTTTTTCTTGGTGGTCTGGGTGCATTTTGATTTGGTTGTATCCGACAAACCCATCGACGAATGACTTGAGAGCATAACTGGTTGTGTTATCCACCATCATGTCGATATTGGGTAGTGGATAATCATCATTTGGAGAGGCTTTGTTCAAATCTCGATAGTCTACACACATCTGAACTTTTCCTCATGATTTCGGCACGAGCACTATATTGGCTAGCCATATGGGATATTCTATCACAGGAATGAAGCCTACGTTCAACTATTTGACCACTTCTTCTTTAACCTTGAGAGACCATTCGGTGCGTAGCTTTCTCAACTTTTGTTTAATCGTCTTGTAATCTGAGAGAGTGGGAATCTCATGCTGAGTTATTTCAGGATCAATGTCGGGCATATCATCATAGGACCATGTGAAGACATACACGTATTCCTTTAGTAATTTTTTGAGTTGTGCACGCTCACGCTTGTCAAGGGTAGCCCCTATCTTAATGTCGCGCAGTTGGCTACTAGAATCGATGCTAATAACAATAGTCTCTTCTTCATTAACTTGAACGCGATTATGTTGTTTATTATTAACCTTATTTAGATCAGATAAGAATTGTTCATTTGAAAAATCATCATCATCAAAAGTTTGATTAGAATCCAAACGGTTAATGTAAGGCACAACAAGATACTCAAAATCTTCGTTTATTTCATTAATAGGAAAAATAGCATTGAGAACCTCGTCAAAAGAGGACTCGATGACATTTGAACAAGGATAGACAACAGAAGAAGAAAGGGGGTAAACATTAGGATTAGGGGAGATTTCAGCAGGTAGAATTACTGCAGCATGCCAGTTGAGGAGAGGTGTATCAGCAGCTTTAATCAGGTGGGATGGATCCAGTGATGTAGTGCCTGAGTGAACCATTTAGAGTGCCAGCCCCAGTGTCTGTAAGTTGAAGGAATCTTTGAACTCACTTTCATCAATCTCTTCGGTATCTTTGATGAGCGGATGTACATGGTGTTGGGAACTCTCGGTCCATGGGTAGCTGTCTTGGAAGAAGATCTCCATTCCAGGCTTCATCTTCTTATCTGTATGGTCATACCATAGTTATGAAAAACCACAAAAGGGGAAGTCATCGCCCTCTTTGATGAATCGTCCGTTCAAGGAGTCACCTGGGATAGTCTGGACGTGGTCTAGTCTCCTCTTTGATTGAGACTGGTGGATCATTCTGATCTCTTCTTTTGATGGTTGATACCCCAAACCACAGGCAGGAAAATCCTTCTTTAGTTCAGTCGGATATAGTATTCCTTGTTGTCTTTGTCCTAGCCCCAGTCTGGGAATGAAGTGCATGTTCCTGAACATCTGGATCACAATGACGTTTCCATGAGGGTCGTATTTCGGACAAATGTTTTCTTTGAAGTCATCTCCTGCCGGTAGTAGAAGTGGTTCAACTCAAAATCCTCATAGGATCATATAATTTGACCCGTGTTGTATCTCAAGGATTAGACTGCTTGTACTTGCACCATCGGCATTGTCATCATCGCCCAAGATGGTAATGACCCGTCCGTCGGCGAAGAACTTCAATTTTTGATAGAGTGAGGAAGATACACCCTTGATACTATGGAGACGAGGTCATCTGAGTAATAGGTTGAAATAAGTTGGGATGTCAATAACTTGGAATTCGATGACCGGATTTATAGGGCCATCCCCTATTGTAAGTTTTATGGATCCCATCACCTCCCAACGGGTATTATCGTAGGCACGCATAGCAGCGGAAGTTGGAGCGAGGTCTCTTTCTTTCAGGCCTAAACATTTGAAGGTTCTCAATGGGCAGACATTTAGGGTGGATCCATTATCGACAAGAGAGAGTGGAACATCCTTCTCCATAACTTCGACGGAGATGTTGAGTGAACGATTGTGGTTGGGCCCAATCTTGGGGATTTCTTCTTCGGAAAAGGATAGCATTCGGGTAGAGGTCAAGGATCCGACCAAATTTACCACTTCTTCTGGTGTGGTAGAGGGATGAACTGTGGGTCCAGTGATCAACTTGTTCAAAGCATTTCTGTGTAGCTGAGAAGACATGAAAATCCCCCATAGATTGATGTTAGCTTGAGTTTTCTTTAGTTGATCGAGGTTTTCTCTCTCCTCGAGGGTCATCTCTAGCATAGGAAGGTTTTCCACGCCCTTCCCCTTATCATTATCTCGTAGTGAGTTTGGAATTTGGTAATGCCTCCCTGATCTGGTTATGTGATTTACTGAAGAAGGGAATAACATGAACCCTGTTTCCTTGTCGATCTCGGGTTGTTCTCCTACCTTGTCTATTTCTTCGAGGAGTTCTTCAAATGATATCATTCCACACATGTCGACCACCGAGCCAGTTTTCTTTGAAGCTTGTTCTTCATTCGAATCTCCTAATTCTTCCCCCCATCCGGTGGCAACAATTTTTTCATTCCATATAAAGTCAATGCATTCCACAACTTCAATGGCCTCTTCATATAGGTCTTCCCAATCTGTGTGGATGTGTAAGGGTGAAGGGATCAGGAACCCCTGTAGCTTCAAAGCATCGAATAAATTGGTAATACTGAAAATGTTGTTAGTTTGCCTGAATAATTCTGCCATTATCCGGATGACATCATCCAGGATGACTTCATCGGTTTGTACTACCCATCTATATGACTCTCGAGCCCATTTTTGTGCTTCCAAGAATAGCGTACGAATTCTCTGGCAGTCAATGATCATCTCTGGGGGAAATTTTAGCCCGAACTCTAGGAGTTGGTTTAAGGCTTCTAATAATTCCATGCTTCCATTTTCAGAATGGGTACGGACAGAGATGCATGCTCTGGTAAGGAGTGACAGTGCCTAATCAGCGAGGCTAGTAGGGTGTAAGAGGAAATATGGGAAAATTTGGGGAGTTTTAGGAGAGTATATGGGCACGATTTGAGTTGAGGGATCAAATTATGGGTTCTCCTATAAGAAGATGGCCTTGGTTTGATTTGGAAGTGGGTTGTGAGTAGTGTTTGGCTTAGGATTGGCTGGTGGGGCGATGGTACCCCGGTCAGTTAGACCTTGGATTACATTTCTGAGGTGAAAGCATTGGTCGGTGGTATGGCCAACAGTTTTGTGAAAGGCGCAGTGAGCATCTGCCTTGAGTTTTCTTGGGAGTGGATTTGGCAATGGATAGGGGTCCAAAGGTTTGATAAGGTTTCGGCTTAACAAGGCTTGATAAACTTTGGAGAGGGAAACATGGAGCTCGGTGTATTCCTTTCGGACTAGGATAGGGCGGCTTTCTGGTTCCTATGATGTTGTTGGTTGAGAGATGTTGTTGATGGTTGAAACTTCGGCACTGGCAGGCTCGTCATATTTTCTGGGGGTGAACTGTCCAAACAACATCTTTGGTTCAACTTCTATCTTGGCAAGATCCTCCTCGATTTTTACTCCTGCTTCTCTGAGAGCTCGAAAGTGGGGGTAGTATTGTCCTCCCATTGTTGCTCGAACATGGGGTAAGAAATTATTCTTCACTATGCTGACTTGTTATTCCTCGGAAGGTCGATTGGTCATAGTTGTTGCCTTTTCCCTCCATCGGGCGATGAAGTTACTGACTGATTCACCAGGGTTCTGTTTGAGCATCTCCAAATCACGACAGGTGACCTCAAGCTCTTCATTGTATATGTATTGCGATATGAATTCTCGATCCACATCCTCCCAGCTACGAATTTTGGACTCTTCGAGAGACAAAAACCATCGGAGGGCTCGATCCTTCAAAGTCTGCTAACACAATTGGGCCATTAATTCTTCAGTAACCCCTACTAGAGTCATGGAACAGTGATAACTTTAGAGATGAACAATTAGGGGTCCACTTCCTTCGAATATCTCGATATTTGGCATCTTGAACTTCTCGGGTAACCTTGAGCGTACTGATACTCTTTAGGAACCCAAATAGGCTCGGGTGGATCCATAGCGCGAGGAAATAAGGCCTCGGGCTCTTGAGGAACGGGAACCTGGTGTTGTTGCATCTCTCGGAACTCGGTTTGCAGGTTGTGAATCTTGGACATATGCTGAGCTAGAACTACCGTCAGATCCGACTGCGTAACAGGTACTTGATCTGTGTTCTCCATGGAAAGCTAATGGATTCTGAACTAGGAAGGAGTAATAGGGGAATGGACGAAACTCCGAGGTGACTTGACTGAAGACCTAAGCCACAAGGATCCAGGCCAAGGGCTTGCGATCGACTTGAGAAGGCGTAAAATGGGATTTCTTTTGAGAAAGAGGGATGAAAAAAAATTGAGATTTTTTTTCGAGATTGAAAGACAAAATATTTTCGGACTTTTGATAAAGAGAGGAGAAAAGTTTTTGGATTTTTGATAAGGAAAAAAAATGTTTTTGGATTTTGGATAAAGGAAAAAAAAGGGAATTTCCCCTTTGGAGACGGTCACATCATGATTATTATAATTATTATGTTTTCACTTGTATCGATTCTCCTAAATGAAAAATGAAATGCCGGATGGGACCCGAGCCTGCAAAAATTGGGTTTGTAATATATGCAAAGCTATGGCTAGACTTGTGGCCAGGCTCACGGAAAGGGTCCCGTTTTAAAAATGCGCAAAAATTCGGGCGACAGGCTGACTCTGAATTTCGACAGAGTTTCAGGTTGAAATTGGAAATCTAACATGTGTGTCCTAAGGTTGACACCTATATGCGGGTCTGAAGTTGGTTGGGTGAATTGGAATAGGTTCCTCCCTTTGGCGTGACTTCCATGATATACGTTTTGCTCTTGCGGGCAGTCGGTACGTGTGGACAAGCCATTTGATATACCTGAGTGTACGTGAATTGCCTCACCATATACCTCGTGGTAACGGTATGTGTGAGAGAGAATTCAATATACTCGACATACGTGAACAAGTTCCATGCAATGTACCTCCTGTCATGACTTCGGTCAAGAGGTACGATGCGGCGGAACCGTTCGATATACGTCGAAGGTACTTGGCCAATGGAAGGTGAGAGTCATATCGCTTAGGATAACTGCGACCTGCCGGACCAGCGCCCATCACGAAGTGACCCTCCAGTTACTGGGTAAAATTTGGTCAATAGCAATGCTCTTTGGTGATGTCGTGTGAATTATGCATGATTCTTTTATTAGTATCTTATGAAAATTTCTTTCTTGATTATGCCAAACAGGGAGCAAAGTGCAAGTACCAATGGTACACCAAGTACGATGGGGCGTGCAACATGTGGATATATATGACCTTAGGTGCACGTGGTGCGAAGTGTACATGGAGAAATTTCTACAAGTGTGTGAATAGAAGCATAAGCATGGGATACACATGAGTAATAAAGGGGAACATGTAAATGGGGAGAACATAAGAAAACATAACATCCACGTAAATAAATTTCTAGCCCTAAAAACAATATAGTCCCCAGCAGAGTCGCCACTTTGGCCATCCCCGATCCTTCCCGCGGGGAGGATGAGCGTGAGGGCGGATCTCGGGTCCCGCGCGTCCCTCTTGGGAGCGCTTCGGCCGACGTCATTTGAGGTGAGGTGGTAAATGTAGATAGATTAGAGTCGCCAATCTATTTTACTCAAAATAGACAAAAGAAAAGGGGAATCCATCCCGAAGGACAGCATCCAAAGACACTGGTGCATACGAAACCAAAATGATTCGGAAAGTGTTCAAAGGCAAAGATAAGAAATGGGAAGGTGTTAGGCACACATTCCTCCCTTTCGGTCTCTCATGGGTTTTTGTTATTTTCCTTTTATTTTCCCCGTGATGTGTGCGCATGTGTATATATAGTGGAGATAGGAATCATAGACTTATACCATGGAAGAGATAAAACGAGTCATCCGTAGGAAGGTTTAAAAAAATATTAGAAAATAGGATTTACGCGATTATTCCTATGTTGACCGTTATGATGGAACGATAACGTATGTAGAATATATATATATATATATATATAAATATATATATATATATATATATAGTATTAGAGGATGGAGGTTAGAGAAGAAAGAAAATGAAAAAAAAGAAGTAAAGATAGGACTCGAGTCTCGAGTTTTACCCCCAGACGCCTACGTAGCATATAGAGGCATCAAAGTCCACGTAGTTCGCATACAAAATGAGGGGTGGGGTTTATCCCATAAATCCAACCAGGGGATTCTCTTATTTGTGTGTATGTGTGTGTGTGTAGGAAAAAGTGTTTTAGTTGTGAGAAAAGTGTAAGAGAAGTGTGAGAATTCCCATCTGGAATTTATGAGCAAACCCTCTTTTTCTTATTTTTTTAGGTTTTTATTTATATGAAAATAAGAGATGTGTAGTAATACTAAGTAAAAAGTATATTAGGATGTGTGAGATGAAATAACAAAAGTGCTAAGTAATAAAACAAGTTATTGCGAATTTATGAGAATTTAAGGAGAGAGTTGAGAAAATTGGACCTTCTTGAAGATCTTGAGCTTGATTTGAATATTGGAGAGCAGCCCTTAGACTTGGATGATGATAGAGGGTAGTGAATTCACCAAGTTTGATGAAAAGGATGATGAAAAGCGAAGGTTGGAAAGGGATTTGGGTGTGGAAATCACGTTGACTTCGAGAGAGGTTTTCAGGATTTGCTGAGAGTGATTTCTATCAGATCTGGGCTCTTCCTGCAAGTAAGGTTAGGCCTCATTTTTATAGGCTCAGGGCATTGCCGATTGGCATAGCCATGTTCCTTCCATTCGGCAGGTGTGTTTAGGCACACTGCGATAGGCAGGGTCTGGGACCTCCCGTTTGGCAGTATTTTTTTGGCATTTTCAGAAAATTAACCGCAGAACACAAACCGCTGATTAGCATCACGCATGGGGTGGACTGTTGGAAAGGAAATTCAGAGATATTCGAAAGTTCTTTAGAATTCTCCCGGGTCCGAGAGTTAACTTTGGGTCAAATATGGCTCGGAAGCATTCGTCAGTCCATTAGATGGGGAAACGTCGGACGCAAACGGATCGTTTATCCGCATGGTAAGCTCGGATTGCACACGGGGCGGACTGTTGGAAAGGTTAGGAAATGTACTTCGACATTCCAAAGAGTTTGATCAGGTTCGGGGAGTTGACTTTGGTCAACTGGGCCCTAGAAGCATTCGGTGACCTTTCAGAGTAAAAAAGATTGTTCCTCTATACCGTAAGTCAGAATCATGGACGGGATGGACTGTTTGAAAGGGGATTCAGTGCCCTTATAAGATTCATTCAGTATTGGTCAAGATGAAGAGTTGACCTGGTCTAAACAGAGCCCGAGAGCGCTCGGTGGCCTCCTGATTGAGTCTTGGGAGAAATGGGTCATTCGTTCGCATGATAAGTCGGAATTATGCACGGGATAGACCATTGAAAAGGGGTTTTAGTTCCCTTCGGAGATTCATTCAGTCTCAATCGAGCTGAAGACTTTGACTTTTGGGCACACAGAGCGTGGGAGTGCCCGATAGCTTATAGGTCTGTACTCGGGGTATGACCTGGGTTTGTAGTGATGAAGGAAGGTGTTAGGGACCTAAGGAGAGTTTATGGGATAACATAATGGGGCGTCTATAGTAAGACTTAGTGAGAACTTCTTAATTTTAACAAGGGTGTTTCTTATGTGTTTTTATCGATATGTGATAGGAAAATGTGACTTATTAAAGCTAGGGTTACCTTTTATTAATGATGGCCACGATATACCTAGCCCAGTCCAACAGAGAAGCCTTTAAGGTATATCAGAAACCACTTTGACCTCGTACTGAATAGTTATGGAAGTCAATTTGATACATCGTGTTACCAATCAATTTCAAAATTTTCTACTTCACTATTACATTGAGAGTAAAAGAGAAATCACTCTATATCCGAGATAGGTGGACGAAAAGAGTGAGAATTTTTGTCAGAGACCAACCTCTCGATTGACCAATTTTAGCCTCCATGGTTTAGGGTTTAACTAATATGGAAATTAAGACTATTTATTGTGTTGTGAATCAGGGTAATCCTTGTATTTACATACATTGAAGTGTATTTTATGTGTTGCAATGTCTTGCACTTAAATAATGCAATAAATACAAAAGGGTGTCTAAAGCAAACCAATAAGTTCTTTGGCGAGTCTAAAAACAAAGTATTGTACATATTCCCTATGTGACATTCGAGCAGTTATGAATAAGTATGAAAATAAACATATATAATATGCCGGATAAGCATAGTATGGTCGACAAGCGCTACAAAAAAACTAGCATCTAACTTTTTAGCCCTAGGAGAGTCACAATTGTTGTACTATGGGACCTGAAATTGTCGCAACATGGGTGTTGCGATATTATCTCTTATTGTGTATTTCAAGTTATTGCCTTTGATATTTTTTTACCATTAAGACTATGAGCACAAGCCTTAATGAGTGTAGATATTTATTAGAATCACTAGTTTGTTTTATTTAAAAATAAACTATAGAGGCTGGGTGAGTCATTTTGGGCTCATTCCAAGACTTTGTTGACCTATGTTAAAAATGAGATATAGGATGTGTATATTTTAGGACGTTAATATAAGTTGGGAGGGTGTTAAGAACCCCACACATTCTTTATCTTCTTTATATATTTGTTAGCTCTATGTGTCTTATTTATAACTTAAATGGAAGATATATCTCTCTCAATTATTTAGACTTCCCTAGACATAGACATTTGAGGTCCAAAATAATGATGGGTGGGTATATGTATGCCGTTCCACATATATGACTTGGTAGGCATGATTGTGTATGAAACGTGTGGAGTTGTGCTCATAAGAGAATGCCTTCTATTATTCGGGTCAACGGGCCGTGTTTTGGCCCGACACGACACGACACGACAAGGTTTTTTCGGACACAAACACGACACGAAACGAATTCGTGTTTTTCTTAGCTGACACGAACACGACCCGAATAAAAAATAACACGGCACGACATGACACGACAACCATAATTTCTTAAATTTAAGGCTTAAAAAACACGATAACACGATACGACACGACTCATATTTAAGGCACGAACACGACACGATACGACTTCTTGTAAAAAAAACACGACATGAACACGAAACATCGTGTCAATTTCGTGTTGTTCCGTATCGTTTTTTCGTGTCGTTTCTAAAATTGCCACCCCTACCTTCTATATTCTTGCGGTCATCTTAGGGTTCAATATATGTTGTTAGATAATATTGTAAAGAGATATATTATGGGATATAACACAAAATATTATGCACCGCTACTCCACCGACATAATCATTTATCGATGGGACCAAATCTTACTAGTTCGTGATGTGTGTGGGAAACCCTAACTTGGTCGTGAAGACCTTATGACAAAAATTGGTGTGGTTCTGATAGATATTATCCGGTGAATATAATTTTGGTGATACACATTCCTTAAGGACAAAGACTTGTAATAGAGAAGCTAAGAAAAAAGAGATCTACTTTAAGCTTTGACTATATCAAATGATTCTGGGACATCCCCATTACGTTGACCACTTCTTAAGAACATATTATTTTTCAAATCAAACTATTTTTACTTGAAGATTGATGCCATGAAATGATGATGTTGTTGCAGCAGTAAATAATTAAATGCAGAATTAAAAATTAGGAACGAAATTACCCAATTTTGGAGCAAATAAATCTGGGATAGAAAATATAAGAAATCCCAGAAGCAGGTACAGTCTAGAACACGGCTGAGTCACGGACAATGTCGCTCTCTTTAAGGTGTTTTGCGGCTCTTCCCAAAGTGTGCTGACAGTCACGAAACCCCGCCACCCAAGGATAAAACAGCCTCCAAAATCAGAAAATACGGATCGATAAAGCACAGAAATCAACCCGGTCTGTGTACACCCATTATTTATAATTGCTCGATTATAACAATATAATTAATCTGTAAAATGACATTAATTATTCTGGGAGAAAAATTTTGAAACTGTATCAATGGGGGAAGATGAATTGTAAAGAATTTTGTGTTGGAACTGTGTTACAAAACAGAGGTCTCAACCTCCTTTTATGCAAAAAAGAAATTACCGTTAGTGGGCAAAAACGTGGAGAGAAAACTGGGAACGTGGGTGGAAAAATTCAACAGTAAAAGGCCCACATTTTTTCAGAATTAAATACCGTTAAAAATTAATTTTTAAAGCTCAAAACCGTTAATTTATTTCTCCAAAAAAATATTTCTTAATGAGCCCAAGCCCAGGACCCGGACACGGGCCTAACAGCGGCGCGTGCGCATGTGACTTGGCCCATTGGGTCTGCCCCACATACCCACCAAACATTGAATACCCATAGGGCTGAACCTTTAGTCTCAAAAAAGATTATATTAACTCTATCCAAATTTTAGAACCCACCGATGTGGGACTTGTGCCAAAGGCAATTTCAAAGTTTTGCAACTTTAACAGCTCTAAGCTGTCAGGAGCTGTAACCAACAATCCCCCACTCGCAAAATTTGAAAATATTTTATCGAGCAATAATTCATAGAATTGTTCATAAGCAAAGGTGTCTTTCGACTTGAACCTTTACGTAGTAAAGATGATTCAGAATATACTAGAGTAACCGTAGTTTTGAACTCTATCTCTGACAACATCCCACACACAACCCTACTTGGATGTAATTCTAATAGCTAGCACGTTACGAACATGTGCTTCTATCCTAGTATAGTGAACGCTTTAGGAATTTGCCCAAAATATCCATAGGAAGCAGTCACACTTCCACATTCACATAGGTGAGTCTATCAAGAATACTCATGTAGCTAAGTACCCCACTCAAAATAGAGCTATAGATTTCATTAAGAGTTATAATAACTCATCCTTAACTCACTTCAGGATATCATCCTCCATAGGGATGGACTCGGAGTAAAACCCCGTTCTATATTAATTAATTATAGCATGATTCAACCCATATCACTGGTGATTTGATATTACCCTTTGAACATATTACTTGGGATCTCCAGTCTATATGTTGGGTTACCATAACAAATGACTCATTTATCTAAGGGCTCTAGTATCATCCCTTCCGAGGTGTTCCACACCTTCTCCCTAGCTAGTCCTTTCGTCAAAGGATCATCTAAGTTATGTTCAGACCGTATATGATCCACCCTTACAGCACCCGTAGAGATATATTCTCTAACAGTACTATGCTTACGACGTATTTGTCATTTTTTACCGTTATAATAACGGTTCTTAACTTTTGCAATAGTCGCGATACTATCATAATGAATCAAAATGACTGGTATCGTTCTTTCTAATAATGGGACATCTGACAGGAGGTTTCTTAACCATCCTGCCTCTTCACTAGAAGTAGCTAGTGCTATCATCTCAGACTCCATAGTGGATTGCGCCAAAATTGTTTGTTTCTTAGATTTCCAAGAAACTTCACCACCAACGATGTTAAATATATATCCACTAGCCTTAGAATCATCAGATAGGGTGTTCCAATCAGCATCACTAAATCCTTCAAGGACAGCGGGATGCTTATTATAGTGTAATTCGAGGTTCATCGTCCTTTTAAGGTACCGCATGACCCGCTCAATAGCATGCCAATGCTCCATACTAGTTCTACTGGTAAATCTACATAGTACTCCCACAACATAAGCTATGTCAGGTCTAGTGCAATCTGTAGCATAACATAAGCTACAAACAATGCTTGCATAAGAATTTTGGTTTACACTGTCGCCAGTGTTCTTAAATAACGTTACACTAGGGTCAAATGGAGTACTATCAGGTTTATAGTCAAAGTAATTGTATTTCTTTAGAACTTTCTCAATGTAATGTGATTGATCCAAAGAAAGTCCCTTTTCTGACCTAGTAATATTAATTCCCAATATTACACTAGCTTCACCCAAATCCGTCATATCAAAATTGGCACAATAATGATTTAACATTTTCTACGGCATGAATATTAGAACCAAATATAAGCAAGTCATCAACATAAAGACATATGATAGTGCAAATGTTCTCCACATATTTATAATAAATGCATTTGTCACTTTCATTAATTTTAAACCCATTAGAGATGACTAAGCTATCAAATTTTTCATGCCATTGTTTAGGTGCCTGTTTGAGTCCATAAAGAGATTTATCTAATTTACATACTTTATTTTCTTGACTGTGTACAATAAATCCTTCAGGTTGATCCATATAAATATCTTCTTCTAATTCTCCATTTAAAATTGCAGTTTTAACATCCATTTGGTGTACAATTAAATCATTTAAGGCAGCTATAGAAAATAGTACGCGTATAAACGTTATTCTAGTCACGGGTGAAAATGTATCAAAAAAGTCTGCATTTTATCTTTGTCTAAAACCTTTATCAATAAGGCGTGCCTTATATTTTTCAACAGTGCCATCAGGTTTTAATTTCTTTTTAAGAATCCATTTACACCCAATTATTTTACACCCAGGAGGAAGGTCTACTAAATGCCACGTTTTATTTGTTTCCAAATAATCCATTTCATCATTAATAGCCTCTTGACATAAATCGACATCGAAAGAAGATAAAGCTTCTTGAATAGTGTTAGGATCCTACTCTAAAGTGTAAGCATAAAAGTCGGGACCAAAATCTTTTTCTACACGAGCCATTTTACTTTTTCGAAGTTCTAAAATGGATTCATTATTTTCTTTATTTTTATTTTAAAAAATATTAGTGGATGACTCGCCCCCACTATTTCTCAATTTAAAAGGAAATTTATCTTCAAAAAAATCAGCGTCATTTGATTCAATAATTACTTGATTTTTCAAGTCATAAAATCGGTATGCTTTGCTATTAATAGCATAGCCTATAAAAACGCACTTATATGCTCTACTCGCCAATTTAGACTTTTTAGGGTCGGGTATACGTACATAGGCTAAGCACCCCCACGTTCTAAAGTATGACACGTTGGGCTTAATATTTTTCCAAATCTCATAAGGAGATATTTTCATTTTATCCTTAGGAATTCTATTAAGCACGTGACACACAGTCAAAATAATTTCACCCCACCAATGTGAGGCAGCCCCTGAATTTAATAAAATAGCAACAACTAAATCAGTTAATGTCCTATTTTTTCTTTCGGCTTTACCGTTCATTTCGGGCGAATAAGGGGAAGTTTTTTCGTGAATAATATCGTGGGTTTTATAAAATTCAATAAATGGTCCAGAATCATATTCGGTGCCTCTATCACTACGTAACCTTTTTATTTTCCGATTAAATTGATTTTCAATTTCATTTAGGAAAATTTTAAACATGTCAAATGCTTCACTTTTATTTTTCATTAAATACACAAATGAATAATCAGAACAGTCATCAATAAAAGTTATAAAATAATGTTTGCCATTTCTAGTTGTGACATCATCCAATTCACAAATATCCGAAGGAATTAAATCAAGTGGTTCAGATTCTCTAAAAACAGATTTATGTGGTGTCTTAGTGATTTTTGCTTGACTACACCATTCACATTTTTCAAAACCATGTAATGATAATTCGGGAATTAATCCTAAAGTGCTCATATTTTTAACTTGTCGTTTATTAACATGGCAAAGCCTAGCATGCCAAACATTAAATGAACAAGCAATATAAGCAGAAGGAGAAATTTTATTCATTGCATCAACATTCAATTTAAACATCCCATTAGTGGCATAACCCTTGCCTACAAGAATTCCATTTTTGGTCAGAGTAAATAAATCAGCACCAATAGTTTGAGTAAAGCCAGCTTTGTTGAGAAGATAACCCGAAACCAATTTTTTTCTTATCTCGGGAGTGTGAATAACATCTTTAAGGATAACACTCTTTCCCGAAGTAAACTTCAATTCCACATTTCCAGTACCAGCAACCTCAGTGGAGTGAGAATTGTAACAACCCTCACTTTTAAGAGCCTATTTTATATTTATTTACTATGTGTAGTAATTATATATAAACTGATGGATGGTGGAGTAAGTATTAATTTAATATGGAAAAAAGGTTAATATTTAATGAAATGTTGTATGATTACCTGATGAGTAAGTAAAAATATCCATGTGGTAACTTGTTGTGTCATAAGAATTAAAATGACATTTTGGTTTAATGAGAAACCGGAACTAAAAATGAGTTATAAAATTTCCAAATGATAATTTGTAGGGTGTAGTCAGTCTTGGTAGGTGTGAGATAGTCAAAATAAGTGCCATTTTGCATTTTGGCATTTCAGGCACTTTTGACTGGTCATAGCTTAAAAGTGTAGTTGCGATTTATTATATCGCGTATTGATCACTTAAGTGGGCTTCTTAGACTTAATCCACGTTTCATTTTCCCAACCCCATTTCTATTCTTCCATTTTACACAATTGAGCCCTAGAGAGAGTAGAGAGAGGAAGAGAACTTTGGGAGAAAAAGAGAAATTTGGAGATTCAAACTTGGATCATTGCGTACACAAAATCAAATCTACATTTTCATGATCAAGGCAAGTAATCTACTTGCTATTATGTGATTTAAGGAGAATAATTAGTTTTGATAGTTATTGAATTGTTATGGTTTAACATTTTAGGGTTTTGTTTGATTTATGGGTATTAACCCTTGGAAAATTGATTTGGATGATAAATAATGTTAATGTTGGTAGTTAGAGGTAATTTTGGTGTAGAAAGTGCAGCATATGATCTTGGTTGGGTTGGTTTTGAGTTTGGGAGAAAATTTGGAGTTTAGAACTCCATAGCCAAACTTGGCATTTTCGCAGGGGCGAATAGATTCGGCCCCTAGGGAGAATCGATTCGTATAGAAGCAGTTTCCCAGGTCTGTGTACCCGAATCGATTCGGGTTAAGGCCGAATCGATTTGGCTTTTGCAGAAACTTAAAATTTTCTTCCGAACCGATTCTCTTTCAGAGCGAATCGATTCGCCCCAGCGAATCGATTCGGCCCCTAGGGCGAATCGATTCGGTTCCTGCAGTTTTGAGTTATTTTCTTGTTAAAATTTTGATCTTTTTCTTTAGGCTTAGGACCTAGGAACCTTCTTGAATGAAGTAAACTTAGAGTCCTAGAATAGTTGATGAGTTTGGTCGCTACCCTATACTAGAATTGGGTCATCGGGGGTTTATTTTGGGAGTGTTTAAAGTAATGATAAGCCATTACTTCTTTTATTGAATTTTTGAGAAGTTAGGAAGTTAAATGCCCAAGCATGGAGACTTAAGGGCTTATCAAAATTATATGAACTTTGGGGACTTGTAGGATCATAATGATCATTTGGAGATTTAGTCGGGACTTGTAATTTGAGGAATATCAATGAAAATATTCGATGGGAATAGGTTCGCATAAAATGAACCCAAATTGTTTAAAGATGATAGGTTCAACTAAAATGAACCCAAACTGTGTTAAAGATGATTGGTTCAACTAAAATGAACCCAGTTGTTTAATAATGATAAGTTCGAATAAAAAGAACCAAACATATGGATAATGGAAAGGGAAATTGAAAATGAAAATGAGATTTAAAATGGTAAATGTTAATTTACTTAAACACACCTCTCTAAATGACATCATAAGGGAAGTTCGCGCGCTTGGTGATGCCCCCTGGTTAATGAATGCAGGGTGGATATAGTCCTAGGCCATATGCGGGGTTTTTATATGCTTTCGGCGCTGGTGAGGGGATTCCGAGTGTGGTCCTGACTCTCCCTCAGGCATATGGCCGCTTCTCGACGTTGCGTTATGATCCCAGGCTACCTTGTTTGATAGGCCCCTGGAAGATAATGGTCATTTAGGGGAGCGCCCATTGGGAAAACTCGGAGGGGCGGTCTTAGAATCATTATATGTTTAAGAATATAACTTTTCTGCATCAAGTGGGACTTGATGGATATATGCCATAAAGAGCATCGATACGTGCCATAAAGAGCATGTGATTGAGATTTATGTGCCATAAAGAGCACTTGATACTAATGGTATTCCTATTAAGGAATGGAAAGATAAAATGGAAAGGTAATTAACTGTGGAAGTTAATTAATGAAGTGAATATATATCTTCTTGATTAAATCAAATAAATGGTTTTATTCCTATTAAGGAATGTAAAGGGAAATGGAAATTGGATAAATGAGGAAAGGTTTTCAATTAAAGTTATGTACTTTTATTCTCTTGTGTAAATGATTTAAATTTCATAAATAGTTAAATTGCCTTAAATTGTAATGTAGGCTTAACATGTTAGATAACATGCCATATTATCATCCTTATCATTCATGCATAACTGTTCATTTCTATCATGCTTTTTATTTCTTCTGGTGATCATATTGAACCCGGCCCTGATCGGTTCATTTTCCTTGTTGTGTATATGATTGTATCCGCTCAGGTGCTCCACCACAAGGACGCCTGTTTTGATGTTTCCATTCCAGTTACTTTGACAGGCTGTAAGATTTTGTGGATATTCAGGACGTTGTTTTAGATGCCTCCATTTTGGTATTCTAGATACGATCGGGTCTTTTCATCGGGTGTGTGGCCCAAACTTATGTATTTGATTAATGAATGTATTAAGTAAGATATTAAACTATTGTACTGTGTTGTATGTAGCTGTGGATCGACAGCTTATTCGGTCTTTTTGTGTATATTCATGTTAGATGTATTATATATATTCTTGTGGAATTCCACTTGCTTATCAGATTGGGTTGTTTAATTTAAATTTCTTAACTGGTTTTAAATTTCTAAACTTTTTGGTAACTCGATTTCTGATTTTTTGGGTGGTTTTCCCGTATACTTAGTTTATTTTTTGTTGATGCTGAGGATGATATCCATCCATGATTCCTGTTACATTTGAGTATCGGGCTGGCCACCCCTTATCTCGGATCGCGGGTTGTCACAAGAATCACCCAACAACACCTTCTTATCTCCAGTCTCAGAATAAATCTTAAACAGAGTACGGTCATAACAGATATGGAGGGAAGCGCCAGTATCTAACCACCACCCTTCGGCACCGCTAACCATGTTGATTTCTGAAATAATAGCACATAGATCCTCTTCGGTCAAATTCGCTTGTGCGTTTGGCACATTGCGACATTTGCGAGCCATATGTCCAGGCTTGCCACACTTGAAACAGAGAAAATGTCCTAAGTTGCTAGACTGTCCATTTCCAGGGTTCTTATACTTATTCTGAGTCTGAGTATGATTTTTAAAATTCTGGTTGTGGCCCTTTTTCTGATTTTTCATATTTTTATCGTTTGCCTTTAAAACAACTGGAGTGTGGTTCTTTTTCTGATTTTTGTTGTTAGACACAACAAGAATTTTATCTTTATAGTCCAGTTTTCGGGATTCCTCCTCAATTCTCAATTTAGTAATAAGCGACTCTAGTGAAAATTCTTTAGACTTAAGCCTCAAAATATTTTTAAACTCTTTGAACAGTGGAGGCAATTTATCAATAATTACAGCCACCTGAAATTGCTCATCTAAAGCCATGCCCTCGAAAATAATTTCCTGGGCAATCATTTGCAAATCATGGGTTTGAGCAATAACAGATTTGTCATCCGTCATTAAAAATTTCAAATAACGGCTGATGGCATATTTTTTAGCACCTGCCTCCTCCGTGTCATAATTTTTTAAAAGTGCGTCCCAAACATCTTTCGCAGTTTTATAATTAGCATAATAATCATAAAGTTCGTCACTTAGAGCGGTCAGAATATAGTTCTTGCACAGAAAATCATTTTCCTCCCAAGTTCTAATTGTTTTGCTTTCCTCAACAGTAGGTGGATTACTTACTACGGGTTTGTCAAATTGAACACACGATGCGACTTTTTTCGTAGTTAAATAAAATAGCATTTTTTTGCTCCAATGTTTAAAATGGGTTCCTTCATATTTGAAAGGCTTATTAAGGTTGCTTGAGTTAATTTCGTCCATGGCAGAATTTCAGAACACCTTAAAATTGTTGTTGCAACAGTAAATAATTAAATGCAGAATTAAAAATTAGGAACAAAATTACCAAATTTTGGAGCAAATAAATCTGGGACAGAAAATACAAGAAATCCCGGAAGAAGGTACAGTCTAGAACACGGCTAAGTCGCGGACAATGTCGCTCTCTTTAAGGTGTTTCGCGGCTCTGCCCAAAGTGTGCTGACAGTCTCGAAGCCCCTCCACCCCCAGGATAAAACAGCCTCCAAAATCAGAAAATACAGATCGATAAAGCACATAAATTAACCCGGTCTGTGTACACCCATTCTTTATAATTTCTCGATTCTAACAATATAATTAATCTGTAAAACGAGATTAATTATTCTGGGAGAAAAATTCCGAAACTGTATCAATGGGGGAAGATGAACTGTAAAGAAGTTTTTGTTGGAACTGTGTTGAAAAACGGAGGTCTCAACATCCTTTTATGCAAAAAAGAAATTACCATTAGTGGGCAAAAACGTGGAGAGAAAACTGGAAACGTGGGTGGAAAAATTCAACAGTAAAAGGCCCACGTTTTTTCGGAATTAAATACCATTAAAAATTAATTTTTAAAGCCCAAAATCGTTAATTTATTTCTCCAAAAAAATATATCTTAATGAGCCCAAGCCCAGGACCTGACCATGGGCCGGACGGCGGCGGCGGCGCGCGCGGGTGTGACTTGGCCCATTGGGTCTTCCCCACATAGCCATAAAACATTGAATGCCCAAAGGGCTAAACCTGTAGTCTCAAAAAAGAGTATATTAACTCTATCCAAATTTTAGAACCCACCGATGTGGGACTTGTGCCAAAGGCACTTTCAAAGTTTGGCAACTTTAACAGCTCTAAGCTGTCAGGAGCTGTAACCAACAGATGATTTACTACCGTTTAACAGGGACATAATTACGTGATTATATAAGGATTCCTTATATAAGGGATAAGTTCACGAGGAACCTAGGATTTTACATGACATACATATATATTCTAAATGAATCCGGTGAATAGAGTTCAACTAGTCTAAGAAACTTGTTCATAGTTAAATTTTACTACATATAATGTAGTTTTTGTCCGGGACATATTTATATGGATTTCATTTTTTGGATTATATGTGGTAAAATTTTTTAATGATAGGCTTAAATATACCTAAACGAGTTTTTGGTTAAAGAATTTGTGTCGTGCTTTAATGGTCCTAAACGACTTTTCTATAAAAAAAGAATTTTTATTGATCCCCATCGCTGTTTAATGGGACTCAATCAATGTACGTTAAATTTATGTACACATATTATTTATATACAGTGCATGCGAGAGTGTGCCCTTACATGTACTGTGCTGGAAATGGATTAGGTTTTTACTAGTGAGCCAAATTAATAAACACGGATATTTATATACAATGTATGTAAGGGTAAATCTTTGCATACATGGTGCTAGAAATTAACTAGGACTTCAATTAACTAACATGTTGATTATAGTTTTATGTACATCAGCACATGGATGAATATTCAGTGAATGAAATAATGCTTTTAGGCCCTGATGATCCTAGATTGATGAAGAAATAAATAGTAGTATATCTTAACATATCCATCCCAGTATCGAGCGGGCATCGGTTGGTGCACACAACATAAATTAAATATTTAAATTTATCATTGCCCTCTTGTTTGAGTTGGGACAGAAAGTCAAGACCATTCCAATAAAATTGTTCTTAGTCTACTTAGAATAATTTGTATAGTTGATTATGAATAATATATTTTTTGGGTGGGGGTTCCCTAGTCACAAATTTAACTTAGGTCTCCAATAATTCTTCAATAATAAAAGGTATTTTTTGGGTCTCGAAATTAACTTTTGAGGGGCCGAATTAATACCAGTCGTGAAAAGTAATCCAAAATATTATTGGCCTTATAAAAGGAGATTTTAGAAAACTTTATTAGAAATAATTTTTGGTCCCTAGATACCTTTGTGAGATGTTGATATATATATTTATTGAGATAACTCATTCTTCTTCACAATAGATAAGTGGATAAAGTATCTAAGTTTGGAGTATTTTGGAGAGGGAATTAAAATCTCTATATGATAATCCATCTTCGACATGGTAGATACCCTTGAACCTCACGGCAAATGGAGATCTGTTCACCATTTCATATAAGGTATGGTGTCTCGTATTGTCAAGGTTTGTTTCAGTGTAAAGTGATAATGCTCAATAAATGGGGGTTTATGGTAGGTTTCTAGGCTCTAAATTGAGGAAGATTTGTTGCATGGCCTCACGGATTGGGTGCGAAAGTATAGGGTGACTATAGACTCTTTAAGATAAGAAATTTTGAGCACATTCTGATTGATATGGTCTGTTTTTCCATATTCCATGAACAAACCCTCCTTGTAAATTATATACATTAGTGGTTTTAGTATTTTCATATGTTCATCCCACCAAGGCTCCGGTAGACGATGGTAGGTAAAGTTCTCCCCTTGAAGGTGGAAGTGTTTATTCCAACCAGAGTATGGATCACTGGTGGTGGGTGAGTCCTGGTGTTTTTTAGTTGGTGAGCCGAAGTATCCAATAATAATTGTGATATTTTCTACAGAAGGTATATAAACTTTAAAATAACTGCAAAAACGAAAATATACCCCACAATCTAGATCATGTTAGTGGGGGTATCATGGATGGAGGGATCTTTGTCTATTGTGAACAATTAGTGGAAAAAATCTAAACTTTATCAAATAGAGATCACTACTTTAATATTTGGTCTCTAGGCGAGGGGTAGTTGTCAAATGAACTATTCGCTTTAATGTGTATGTAGGAGGGTAATTACACCATGGGATGGGTTAAGTCTTATTTGAGTAGGATATTAAAACAATTTGATAAGTTAATTATTTAAAACTCAAAGTCTCATCTATTAGATTTGATCATAAGTTTGAGTACGATGGATATGAGTACCTCTCTTCATGTGTTATCATTAACCTTAGTGGCTGTCGCGGAGGGGCTTAATTATAAGGAAGTTTAACTCAAACCCGTGGCCATGTGTGTAGGGAATAAGTTAATGCTTCACCAATTGTTGATGAGTATTAAGGTAAATTTGACCTCGTACCTCCACGGTAATGTGTAATATGAAGTGATGGTTCCTCCCTTGAGTGGATAATTCTTTGCCGAAGATGTCGATATAGGTATGCATAGTGATGGATCCGATGGTGGGAACATATAGGGAGAGTATATACCCGTTGGTACTTAATCTTAGGATAGTTGTTGTATGAGTGAGACCCGATACTCTAAATAATTTACAACTAGTTCATAAATGGTAATATTGTCTGTTTACTCTTAAGATTTCCTTAAATATTCATTCTAAACTATTTGGAGATGGGTATTAGATCCTCTATAGTTCTTTTTCCCATGTTTGTAATGATCATGGGCTAGGAATGTCGTCCTGGCAGGGTGAGGAACAACATCTTCCTTATAGAGGATCACATTTTTTATCTTTTTTTTAATTATTTTAGCTTCCACAGGTGTTATGCTAAGGAAACTAAGTCCCTTTATAGAATAGATCTAAGTTGAATGGAGAGTTGGTCCCAATTGATTATTAGAGGAAAAACTTTAGGTTTCCCCAATGTGTCCACAACTATTTGTGGTGTTGGTGGTTTCGGGTTAGCTATAATATCAACCCACTGTAAATTTATGTAAATTCAAAGGTTAACTCACTAATCTTTGCAATTTTGGGCCAATACGTATTTTTCATCGAGGCTATTGACCTCAACATGAAGGTTGGATGAGGGCCCCACTATCTCGTGGGTGGGGTCATAGATATCCTCATACATACCATATTCCTCTAACTCCTTCATGCCATAGGATGTTTTTTATGGATATATGGAGATATTATCCACGATGTTAGTGGACTTGCACCATATGTCATTGTAATGGAATATAAGTTGTGTGTTGTTCCATACTATGGTATGGATGGGGAAAGCCTTGGGTTAGCTAGTAGCTGAGACATCCATGTTATGTTACTTTGTTCCACATGACAATGGCATCTCTCTTCCTTGTTGTTTAACTTTTTTTCCATATCCTGATATTTTTAGAAGATGTGATTGCCTTCTTGATGGAACCTAATTTGATCATCAACTTGAGAAGGGGTTCTATGGTACATGGGAGTTATAAAAGGTTATCCTGGTGATTAATCCCTTTTAGATGAGATCTCTCTGTCAAGATCGTGGGCATTGTCTACAAGTGAGGGGCATGTAATATTTCACACTTCATCATCATTAGAATTTTCCTCTAGGTAAGAAGAAGTGCATGTCTTGTATGAAGAAATTAGGTGGTTAAGTATCGACATCGTGTTATCTATAACATATGGAAATAGAAAGTATCTAAACGATGGATATTGTTTCATTAGTAGAGTGGGTCCCCATCCTCGATTTATAATTAACGACACTACAAGTGAAAATGGCTTATTTTTGTGTATGGCTATAATTAATATCATTGGTGTTTGGTGTATGGATATTTATAATAACATTGATGTTTGATGCATGATAAAGGAGATAACTTATGGTGACATTGGTTTTAGGTTGTACCAGGTGTAACACCCCACTCTTTTACAATCAATATTGTCCCCACTTTAACCACCACACGCAACAGTATGGGGTATTTATTATCTTTAAATTCACAAACTGGTGTCAGTGGAGTTCGAACCCCTGACATGTGCATCATCAATCACATGCCTTACCAGTGGAGCTAAAAGGCCTCGGTATTAGAAGAGTGTAAATCAACATATATGAACCATCCCCCACCCAGGTTATGTGGATGCAACTCTCTAGCAACCAAATCAACCATATCCTTCAAAATCTTGGTAGAACACGTTAAAAGTCTTAGATATAGAGAACATGATCCTCTCAAAGAAGGGTATGTGTTGTGCAACTTTGGCTTTGAGTGAGATATGGACCTCTCTCTTAAGCCTATTCATAAAATTTTGAATAATATTTTATCTCTACCTTTAATTTAATAATGAATATGTAGATTAAAGACCTATCTTAAACATATATATAGGTATAAGTCATAGGCTAGGGCTAAACTAAGATTTTGAGAGAATCTGGGCTTGCTACTTTAGAAGATAGACTATATTAGCGACCCAATCCAAAATAATTACATTAGCTTTCAAATAAATACGCATAAATTACAAATTACATCCTCGTTATTTATTTACTTTATTTATTTAATCATAATTAATTCTACTAAATAATTTCAATAACATTCCAAGTTAGTTATCTAAAAATAACTCATAGTGATAAGGCCTTATTTGCAAAGTTGATATACCTTATAATATGATTAATCGCATTAAGTATACAATACCCACCTTGTCACATCCATTTGTTGTTGATATATTTTAACCTACATATCCAAATTATGAGCTTAGACCAACTTATACAGTAATTTCCCAACTTGCGAGGATATACTTATCAAATTTAAATTTGAATCAAACCCATAACAATAAAAGAAAAAATTGTGTAAACTTTCAAATCCTCATAACCGTGGGGATAAATAACCATTGCACCCTTTGAAAACATTTTGAGATTTCCCAACTCGAATCTAAACATCATTTAGACTTGAATCTTATGGGTGATCCTATTTAATACATTCTGAAATGTACCGGTCACAATCATCTTTTGAACTATGAAATAAGTTGTCAAACCATTAAATAGGTTATCGTAGTTTTAGTTAAACTATGCCGATTTCACATGAAATTAAATAATTAGGATGTCAACTACCTATCTAGGTTGTTGACTATTCGATTCTACTAGATCCAAAATTTTAATTTCTTACAATAAAGCCAAAGCCAACACATCAAAATTACAAATGAGTCCAATTGATTGACATAGAATAAAATATATTTAATGCATAAATATAAGACATTAAAAAAGTGATTCTCATTTCAAATGAACTTGACACGCCTTTATTAAAACATAAAAAGTTATTATATGGTTTTAAAAATAAAACCAAAACAATCTTCCACTTAGGCTTAAATCCATGTGCCTATGCGTTGATACACATTCCCTTTACATTACTATCAAAAGCCTTAGTTGGTAAGTTTTTTCAAAAAGGATCCACTTGTTGTCCTCAGATGAAATCTTGGTCACGATGGCATAGCCTCTCTGTATGATCTCCCATATAAGGTGATAATTGTGTTCAATGTTCTTTTCCATCTCATGGGTCCTTGGGTCATTTGATTTTTAACCCACACTGATATTGTCACAATAAAGTGTAATAGTTAACTACACCGAAAAACCATAACCAAGTCACCTAGGATGTTCTCCATCCAAACAACCTCCTTTATTTCCATGATTGGATCAAGAATATATTATTTCTTCATACTCCTCTAAATTATGTCTCCATCTCCTATGCTAAGTACATAATATATGGTCAACTTCATCGAATCCCTATCTAACCAGAAATCATAATTTCTGTACCCAATGGGTAATATGTTATTCGCTGAGTATAGAAGAACAAAATTTCTAAACTTTTTTACGTACTTTAAATTTTTCTTTACAACAATCATGTTCTCCTCACCTGAGTTACATTTGAATCCCATTAGAACAGAAAATGATAATATCCAGTCTTTTACATGGCATAACATATATGAGGTTGCCCACCATCGAAGCATAAGGTATATTACACATCCTCTCTATTTGATTAAGTTTCACAGTGCATTATCCTTAGAGAAAGAAATTCCATGCATGAAACGGAGAAACCATTTCTTGGGATCTTGCATGCTAAACCTTACAATGGAATCCTCGATATAAGTTGATTTGGATAAAGCCAATAACTTATTCTTTCAATATCGCAGAAGCTTCATCCCAAAGATGTGACTGGATTCTCCAAAGTCACTCATATCTAACTGCTAAGATAATCACAATTATATATTACACAATACAAACCACTGTAATATATTACACAATACATCAACATTGTTCTTGATTAGGAGAATAACATTAAAATATAGTAACATAAATACTACCATAGTTTTAACATGTTTCCTACACACAGAAGTTTCATTTGAGCATTGATAAAAACCATAAGATTTGATTTACTGATCAAATAGGATGTTTTAAGACGTTGAATCATTCTCATGTCCACAAATTGATCTCTTAAGATTGCATACCTTACTTTCCTATCAATTTTCTATGAATCCCTCGGATGGCTGTGACACCCCGCCTAACTAAATACCGGGCGATCACTCCTTTATTAAATTAAATCAAGGTGAACAGTTGGTTCAATCTCAACATCACTGTCGATAAAAATAAATTTTTCCAATTTAACACCCTAATTAATTAAGCTAAGTGTCAAAACCATTTTCATACATAACTTTCCAAATTTTATTTAAAGAAAAAATATTTATTTATTTTATTAACAACATTCAAATAGTAATAATCACACCACATCAATTCTGCAACATAATCCAAACAATTTAAAACATTCGTCAATCGAATGTCAACATACGAAATCTAAAGTCACACATCCAAACTGAATAAATCCCATAGTAAAAGTACTGGAAATAACTGAAACACAAATGTTCAATAACAACGGAATAATGGAAAGAGCTACACATGCCCAACTAAATGGAAGTACTAAGAGTGGATCCGAATGAACGAAGTCGTCTAATCAAGAGACCTGCAACTCCCACCTAAGCTGCAGCGCGTTCCTTCCAAGGGATCCTAAGCAAGACGCCCCTGTGGTTGGGCACTTGTGATACATACATATATATACAAGAGAGAGAGAGAAAAAGAAACGGGTCAGAGCCCGATAGTGTGTATGATTTAAAAATTCGTTTAGCAAGTATTTAAATTGATACAGGCCAATGCAACAACATATTAGTGCGATACTCTCATTAGAAATTCTCACCTCTCTTCTAATGTGCACTCCTATCTCACTACCCTTCCCAACGGTTTATCCTATCATTTTCGCACTAACCTTCCCAAAAATTTAGCTTATCTTAAATTACTCTTAAGATTTCAAAATCGAACAATATCATTGTTTAAAAAGATACTTCCCATTTAGTAGCACAACTCTCGTTTTAGCTTCAATATTTTATAAAGTTTCCCAGTTTTATATTATACTTTTCAACCAAGTATTTACAATTTTAGTCATCAACTATGTCCTACTTACCAAATCACAGTAGGGGGTTCCAAATCTCATAATTTCGTATATATTAACTACTCGCGTAATATATATATATATATATATATATATATATATAACGGAACCCCAAATAAAACTATGGTGCAGGCATACTCTGCTATCCAATCCCCGTATCGCTCACACTAAGGGATATACAAGTTCGGAATCACTCTCGAACTGTATCAACATATATACACAAACAAGATTGAGGCGAAGAATAGATTCCAAGTCTCTAAGAGGTCAGTACATACCCTCGCGTCTCTTAGGACCGTCTGAACTATCATTCCGATAGCCTGTACCAAGGATATCTATCTCCTAGGGTACGACTCAATATCCCCCATAAGGCAACACAGGATAAGATCGTCCCAACGCGGTAACCTCAGGGATAGCATGTAGCGCGGGCATGGTTTTTACACGTATATAATATATGCATACACAACCATATAAATATACCACTTGTTATCATATCAATATAGGTTTCTCTCATCACCCATAATTTATAATATTTATCATTACTTTTCACATTAAGTATTCCTTATAAGGGTTCGTCGCTAACCTTAACTCGAAGGGTTTCTCCAACCCATTACGTGACACTCGTGGACCCTATCCTCCCAAGTATAAAATTCAGTAGGTGTCATTATTATGTTCCAACGTAACTCTCTTACGCGCCTCACCCTTTAATACATAAATTTACCAACCCTAAAGTAAATATCCCATAAATACCATTCTCGTCGAATATTAAAGATCCCAACATTTATTCATATGCCCCACTGGTCCTCCATGTCTCCCAAATCATTTTATTAAGAATGCCCAAGAATTATATCACAACAATTTGAATTTAACTCATTTAAAAAGGGAAATAGGAGTCTGCCAGGAGGGGTCGATCGATCGAGGTTTGGGGCTCGATCGGTCGAACCTTCGATCGATCGAGGCTCTAGGCTCGATCGATCGATCAAGCAGGTATTGCGATTTCTGTAGTTTTGCAGTTACGGGTTTCATCTCCTAACCTTCACAAATTCCATAATTATCATACCCAATCGACCCAAAATTCATACCACAAACGTTATATCATCATATCAGGTATTTCTAACGTAAAGCATGTAGATTTTCTAACACCAATCGTGGATTTATGGCCCAAAAATATATAATTATCAAGAAACCTAAAATTTCCATAAACAGAGTTCCAACCAGTATTTCCAGAAAATTTCTTCTTATACACATCATAATTTGGTGGGTAAATTCCTCTACATGGCAAGGGTTTCTAGAATTATCAATTTATCCATCACTACATGCAATTCTTATCTCAAATATTTGGTTTTCTTCCATAAAAACTCATTCTAATTACTCCTAAGCTAATATGAAAGATGCACCAACAAAATAATCAAGATAAACACTTGCCTGGGATTTTTGGTGTTCTGATTTGCAGATGATTTTGGTGTGGTTGCGTAGCCCGTTGCGCGATCTACGCGTTAATGGTGGTGACGGTGCAAGCGGATTGATTTTGGGCCTTGAATTTGCCTTGAGAGCTCTCTCCTTCCTCTCCTATGTCCGTTCTTGTGTTTTTGTTTTCTAACCCTAGCTGACTAACCTAAATGGCTGATATAGATTATTGATTTTCGTGGGTTTAATTACCCAAAAATGTAAAATGACCAAAATGCCCTCCCGGGGGTACTAATTAGGCCTAAAAATGCCCCGAGACCCAAACTAAACCCCCGGGTACACTTTTCTGACTATATCGACCCTTCCGGATGCGTTGGCGCACTCAAAACGACCATACGGACAACTTATAAAATATTCACTTTTTATTTATCAAAATTTAGTCCCGACGCGACACGAGCACGTCCCGACTTAAATTTCCGAAATTGTCATTTAACTCACTCATGACATTCAATATAACCAATATAATATATTACTTTGCTCATTAGTAATATTCAACAAATTTTCCATAATTACTAACTCTCGTCATGTTAATAATTATAACGTAAATAAATTTCCGAATTTTTATTAAATAATTAACTCACATTAAATTTAATAAATCCCCGAATTAATATAGCCTGAAAATACGGGGTATTACATACTTCCCCCCTAATAACGGAATTTCATCCCGAAATTCAGAAAATAAGGTATACCTGGTAAGAACAAGTCCGAATATCTCTCGCACATATCTGCCTCGTGCTCCCAAGTGGATCCCTCCACATTATGGTCCTCCCACTGGACTCGCACAAGTGGAACTATCTTCGACCTCAATCTCCTCTCGCTAAAGTCTAGGATAGCCACCGGTCTCTCCTCGTAAGAGATATCAGGCTGTAAGTCGATCTCATCTATCGTAATGTGAGTATGGGCCATATCATCCCGAAGATACCGTCTCAACGACGAGATGTGGAATACATCGTGAATGCGATGTAAATGCTCTGGCAGTCCCAACTTGTATGCAATCGGCCCAATCCTCTCGATGATGGGAAATGGTCCCACATACCTCGGAGCCAACTTCCCCTTCTTCCAAAACCTCATCACTCCCTTCATAGGAGATACACGTAATAACACTTGGTCCCCCACACTAAACTCTCGGAAGAACCGTTTCGCATCGGCGTAGCTCTTCTGCCTGTCTTGGGCTACTCGAATGCGACTCCTGATCATCTCAATCCTTGTGGAGGTATCCTGAATCACCTCTGGTTCAAGTAACTTGCTATGCCACACTTCGAGCCAACAAGCTGGGGAACGACAAGGCCTTCCATACAAAGCCTCAAATGGAGCCATGCCAATCGTGAACTCATACGAGTTATTATAAGCAAACTCTACCAGTGGAAGGTGTGGCTCCCAACCTCCTCCAAAATCAAGGACACACATGCGTAGCATATCCTCTAACATCTGATTAGTACGCTCTGTCTGTCCATCTGTCTGTGGGTGATAAGCTGAACTAAACCTCAACTCAGTACCCATTGCCTCCTGAAAGCTCTCCCAGAAATGTGACACGAAAATCTTGTCTCTATCTTACACAATATTCAAGGGCACCCCGTGTAATCTGACGATCTCAGCAATAAACAGCTGAGCATACTGACCCGTGGTATAATCTGTCCGCACCAGTAGAAAATGAGCCACCTTGGTAAAACGGTCTACAATCACCCAGATAGAGTCATGGCCCCGCTGTGATGAAGGCAACCCTGTAATAAAATCCATGGAAATGCTCTCCCACTTCCACGCGGGTACTTCCAATGGCTGAAGAAACCCTGACGGTTTCTGATGGTCCACCTTCACCAGCTGGAAGGTAGAACACTTGGACACGAACTCAACAATGTCCTTCTTCATCCCACTCCACCAGTATTGTCTTCTCATATCCTGGTACATCTTATCCCCTCGAGGATGCACCGCAAACCGGGACCCATGAGATTGGGTCATCACTGCATGACGTAATTCATCCCCTTCAGGAACTACCAACCTCCCATTAAACCGCAAACCTCCATCGGAACTAACAGAACAGGACTCAGCACCCTCGGCTAGAAGTCGCACAATCTGCTCCTGGCAAAACGGGTCGGTGGTCTGTGCCTGTATCAACCTCGTAATAATCTCGGGTGTGACTGACATAACGGATATGAAAGAACGGGCTACTGCGTCCTGGTGACCCAACTCCTTCCACTTTGCTTTCCCGACGTCCGCTACCTCATTTACCGGTCTACGGCTCAACGCATCAGCAACTACGTTGGCTTTCCCCGGATGATACTGTATGTCAAACTGATAGTCCTTCACAAACTCTAGCCATCTGCGCTGATGCATATTCTGCTCTCGCTGAGTGAACAGGTACTGCAATGACTTGTGGTCTGTGAACAAACATAATTTCTCCCCCAATAAATAGTGTCTCCATATCCTTAATACAAACACGATTGCTGCTAACTCCAGGTCATGGGTGGGATAATTTTTCTCATGCGGCTTAAGCTTACGGGAGGCAAAAGCTATAGCCTTCTCCTCCTGCTGAAGTACTCCCCCAAGTCCCTGTAAAGACGCATCGGTGTAAACCAGGTACTCCACACCCGGCTTTGGTAAAGCAAGGACTGGCGCTGAAGTAAGCTTGTCTTTCAGCTCGTTGAAAGCCAACTGACAAGCGTCATCCCAAGCATATGGTACCCCTTTGCGAGTCAGGTTCGTCAATGGACCCGCTATTTTGGAGAATCCTCGAATAAATCTCTTGTAGTAACCAGCTAACCCCGAGAAACTACGCACTTCCGTTGGTGTCGTGGGCTGTCCCCACTCCCTCATCGCTGACACTTTACTTGGGTCAACTGCTATCCCCTGTTCAGAAACAACATGCCCCAAGAACTGTACCTCTCGCAACCAGAATCCGCACTTCTCGTACTTAGCATACAACTGATGCTCTCGTAGAGTCTGAAGAACCTGTCTCAAGTGCTCGGCATGCTCCTCCTCGGAGTGTGAATATATCAAGATGTCATCTATGAAAACGATGACAAACTGATCCAAGAAATCTCTGAATACTCGGTTCATCAAGTCCATGAAAATGGCTGGAGCATTTGTGACTCCGAATGGCATCACCCTGAACTCATAGGACCCATATCTCGTCAAGAAGGCAGTCTTTGAAACATCCTTCTCTCTAATACTCAACTGATGGTACCCCGACCTCAGATCTATCTTCGAAAAGAAAGTTGCTCCCCTCAGCTGGTCGAACAGATCATCGATTCGAGGCAACGGATACTTATTCCGTATCGTGACCTTGTTCAACTCCCGGTAGTCCACACACAACCTCAGTGAACCATCTCTCTTCTTTACAAACAGAACTGGAGCGCCCCAAGGTGAGGTACTCCTGCGAATGAAACCCTGACCTAACAGCTGCTCTATCTAATCTCGTAACTCTCGCATCTCTGTCGGAGCCATACGGTACGGTGCGCATGCTATAGGTCTCTTATCTGGCAATAAATCTATAACAAAGTCTATCTCACGACTGGGTGGTAGGCCTGGTATCTCCTAAAACACATCGGAATACTCCCGGATAACTAGGATCGAATCCAAGGGAATCACAACCTCCTTAGAGGTATCCTCCTCTATGTAATACAAATGAGCGGTCGAACCTCCCTCTGGGAGAGGCTTCGCCACTACAAACATCTCTTGCCACGGAATGGAAAAAACAATGCTCCCACCGAAGCAATCAATCATGGATCTATAAGCTGCGAGCCAATCCATACCAATAATCACATCATGATCATTCATGTCTAAGACTAACATGTCTGCAGGTAACACCAAACTACCAATCTCTACCCCCACTCCCCGGCATATAAAGAAAATAAGTGACCCACTCCCCAGTGGTGAGTCCACACACATCACTGTGCTCTCTGCTGTGGCTAACAACCCTAAGGCCTTCACAAAATGCGTAGCTATAAAACAATGTGTTGCCCCCATATCAAACAAAACTCGACCCATAGAACCATGGATAGGAAACATACCCTCAATCGCGGATGGTGCCTATGGAGCTGTTGCCTGATGGACGTTATACACACGTCCATACTGTAATTTCCCCTGCTGCACTGGAGCTGCTGGAACGGCTAGTAGGGCTGGCACCTGGGCTGGAGCTAGGAGGGCAGGTGGAAAAAGTGGTCTCTGTGGCTCATTACGGGCACCCTGCTGCTGTGGGGCCCTCTCTCCCTCCGGACAATCCTGGCGCCTATGGCCGTGCTTACCACACCCAAAACATTGGCCTCTGAAATTACCTCCCCTCTGTCCCTACTGACCACGGCCCTGCTGGCCGTTACCTCCCCGCTACTGGACCTGTTGGCCCTGATTAGCACGCTGCTGGCCCTGCTGTCGGTGTTGGCCCTACTGGCCCTACTGGTTAGGCTGGCCCTGCCTATAGCCCCCATATCCCTGTGTAGAATCACTTGGATGGAATCGCTTAGCAGGGTCCCCCTGATGGGAACTCTGCTCGTGCTGACGAGTCTGTCTATGAGATGGTGCCCCACTGGCACTATTACCCCCGGCCATGCCCTGCTGGCTGGACTCTCCTTCTCTATTGCTTCCCTGAAGATGGAAGCGGTGATCTTGGCAATGTAGCAACGCGACATTGAGTACATCAGTGAAAGTACTCAGGGATAAATTCCCAATAAGGTGCTGACGGATCCTCCAAGCTAACCCGTCGACAAACAGCATAATCTTCTTGCTCTCAGTAGGTGCCTCATCTGGCACAATGGTGAGAAGTCTCGTGAAATCCTCCTCATACTCCGCTACAGTAAGACTCTCGTGCTTCAGATTCAGTAATCTCCGCCTCATCTCAGTCTGCACGGCGGGTGGAAAATACTTGCGGTCAAACCACTCCCAAAATGACTGAATAAGGATCATGTCCCTCTCCTCCAAAGTGGTAGTGGACTCCCACCACTGCAAAGAGGCTCCCACCAGCTTAAAGGAAGCCAATAACTGCTTCTCCACGTCAGTGCACTCATACATACAGAGATGCCGCTGGATGTCTTTCTTCCATTGGCTAACTGTGACATTATCGGAGCTACCAGAGAACTCAGGGGGATGCCCTTTCTGAAAAGCATCCCGAACCCTCTCCCATGCAGATGGAAGCTGTGCTGGTACTGGCGCCACTGCCTGAACCTGGGGTGGAGCCTGCTGAACCACCGCCAGTGCGGCATTCACCGCCTGAGCAACAATGGCGGCTACTTCATTTGCATTCATTGTGCCTTGTGCCGAAACTGCTGGCTGCTCGGCCTGGGCACGCCTATCCTTCGGAGCACGTCTCGGAGGCATCTGAAACGTGAAAAAGTTTATTAGTCTACAATTATTATCAAATCTCAAATAGTTGAAGACTTAAACGTAAAAGGAAGAGTACAACAATCCTAAAAATAGGGCTCTATAGCAAAAACGTTAAGCTGAAGGCGAAATAAGTCGTACAGATCCTATGGACACTAGAACCTGATGCTCTGATACCACCTGTGACACCCCGCCTAACTAAATACCGGGCGATCAATCCTTTATTAAATTAAATCAAGGTGAACAATTGGTTCATTCTCAGCATCACTGTCGATAAAAATAAATTTTTCCAATTTAACACCCTAATTAATTAAGCTAAGTGTCAAAACCATTTTCATACATAACTTTCCAAATTTTATTTAAAGAAAAAATATTTATTTATTTTATTAACAACATTCAAATAGTAATAATCACACCACATCAATTCTGCAACATAATCCAAATAATTTAAAACATTCGTCAATCGAATGTCAACATACGAAATCTAAAGTCACACATCCAAACTGAATAAATCCCATAGTAACAGTACTGGAAATAATTGAAATACAAATGTTCAATAACAACGGAATAATGTAAAGAGCTACACATGCCCAACTAAATGGAAGTACTAAGAGTGGATCCGAATGAACGAAGTCGTCTAATCAAGAGACCTGCAACTCCCACCTAAGCTACAGCGCGTTCCTTCCAAGGGATCCTAAGCAAGACGCCCATGTGGCTGGGCACCTGTGATACATACATATATATACAAGAGAGAGAGAAAAAGAAACGGGTCATAGCGCGATAGTGTGTATGATTCAAAAATTCGTTTAGCAAGTATTTAAATTGATACAGGCCAATGCAACAACATATTAGTGCGACACTCTCTTTAGAAATTCTCACCTCTCTTCTAATGTGCACTCCTATCGCACTACCCTTCCCAACGGTTTATCCTATCATTTTCGCAATAACCTTCCCAAAAATTTATCTTATCTTAAATTACTCTTAAGATTTCAAAACTGAACAATATCATTGTTTAAAAAGATACTTCCCATTTAGTAGCACAACTCTCGTTTTAGCTTCAATAATTTATAAAGTTTCTCAGTGTCATATTATACTTTTTAACCAAGTATTTACAATTTTAGTCATCAACTATGTTCTACTTACCAAATCACAGTAGGCGGTTCCAAATCTCATAATTTCGTATATATTAACTACTCGCTTAATATATATATATATATAACGGCACCCCAAATAAAACTATGGTGCAGGCATACTCTGCTATCCAATCCCCGTATCGCTCACACTAAGGGATATACAAGTTCGGAATCACTCTCGAACTGTATCAACATATATACACAAACAAGATTGAGGCGAAGCATATATTCCAAGTCTCTAAGAGGTCAGTACATACCCTCACGTCTCTTAGGACCGTCTGAACTATCATTCCGATAGCCTGTACCAAGGATATCTATCTCCTAGGGTACGACTCAATATCCCCCATAAGGCAACACAGGATAAGATCGTCCCAGCGCGGTAACCTCGGGGATAGCAAGTAGCGCGGGCATGGTTTTCACACGTATATAATATATGCATACACAACCATATAAATATACCACTTGTTATCATATCAATATAGGTTTCTCTCATCACCCATAATTTACAATATTTATCCTTACTTTTCACATTAAGTATTCCTTATAAGGGTTCGTCGCTAACCTTAAGTCGAAGGGTTTCTCCAACCCATTACGTGACACTCGTGGACCCTATCCGCCCAAGTATAAAATTCAGTAGGTGTCATTATTATGTTCCAACGTAACTCTCTTACGCGCCTCACCCTTTAATACATAAATTTACCAACCCTAAAGTAAATATCCCATAAATACCATTCTCGTAGAATATTAAAGATCCCAACATTTATTCATATGCCCTACTGGTCCTCCATGTCTCCCAAATCATTTTATTAAGAATGCCCAAGAATTATATCACGACAATTTGAATTTAACTAATTTAAAAAGGGAAATAGGAGTCTGCCAGGAAGGGTCGATCGATCGAGGTTTGAGGCTCGATCGATCGAACCTTCGATCGATCGAGGCTCTAGGCTCGATCGATCGATCAAGCAGGTATTGCGATTTCTGCAGTTTTGCAGTTATGGGTTTCATCTCCTAACCTTCACAAATTCCATAATTATCATACCCAATCGACCCAAAATTCATACCACAAACGTTATATCATCATATCAGGTATTTCTAATGTAAAGCATGTAGATTTTCTAACACCAATCATGGATTTATGGCCCAAAAATATATATAATTATCAAGAAACCTAAAATTTCCATAAACAGAGTTCCAACCAGTATTTCCAAAAAATTTCTTCTTATACACATCATAATTTCGTGGGTAAATTCCTCTACATGGCAAGGGTTTCTAGAATTATCAATTTATCCATCACTACATGCAATTCCTATCTCAAATCTTTGGTTTTCTTCCATAAAAACTCATTCTAATTACTCCTAAGCTAATATGAAAGATGCACCAACAAAATAATCAAGATAAACACTTGACTGGGATTTTTGGTGTTCTGATTTGCAGATGATTTTGGTGTGGTTGCGTAGCCCGTTGCGCGATCTACGCGTTAATGGTGGTGACGGTGCAAGCGGATGGATTTTGGGCCTTGAATTTGCCTTGAGAGCTCTCTCCTTCCTCTCCTATGGCCGTTCTTGTGTTTTTGTTTTCTAACCCTAGCTGACTAACCTAAATGGCTGATATAGATTATTGATTTTCGTGGGTTTAATTACCCAAAAATGTAAAATGACCAAAATGCCCTCCCGGGGTACTAATTAGGCGTAAAAATGCCCCGAGACCCAAACTAAACCCCCGGGTACACTTTTCTGACTATATCGACCCTTCCGGACGCGTTGGCGCACTCAAAACGACCATACATACAACTTATAAAATATTCACTTTTTATTTATCAAAATTTAGTCCCGACGCGACACGAGCACGTCCTGACTTAAATTTCCGAAATTGTCATTTAACTCACTCATGACATTCAATATAACCAATATAATATATTACTTTGCTCATTAGTAATATTCAACAAATTTTCCATAATTACTAACTCTCGTCACGTTAATAATTATAACATACCTAAATTTCCGGATTTTTATTACATAATTAACTCACATTAAATTTAATAAATCCCCAAATTAATATAGCCTGAAAATATGGGGTATTACAATTGCATTATATAGATACACTTGGCAAGAATAAAAATTAAGAATGAAGTCTTCACATCCATTTACCAAACCTCTAGACTAAGACGATCCCCAATGGATAAAAGAATCTGGATAGACTTTAACATGGCTTGCGACGAGAAGGTTTCCTTACAATCGATACACTATATATAAGTAAATTATTTCATAGCAATCCTTGCCTTGGAGGTTTTTGCCTTCCCGTCCTCCATTATTTTCTTCACTTATAGTCAATCACATCCGATGATATTTATCCCCTCTAGTAAGTTTAAAAGCTCCCAAACTTGATTCGAATACACCAAATCCATCTCGGTATTTTGAACTTTTATCCAAATCTTAGAGTCCTTATCTTGGATCCCCTCATCTTAGTTTGTTATATTTTTTTTGTGTTCCCCTTATGATCTCATCGAAGTTTCCACCAAAATACATTAACCTATGTAAGTGACCAATGTATCCAGATCATTTGTAATATAAGTAACAAATGTATCCAGATCATTGGTAATACTCCCATTACTGCTAGGCATTTTAATATTGATATGAGTTCATATTTCATCATGTACAAGTTCTTTATAATCAATTACTTGATCTTTCCGTCTTAAATCTTCCAAGATAATCTTTCTCTCAGGATTTTAGTTTATCTTATAATCTTCCTCTAAGCACTAGTAATTTCTAGTAAACCCAAACATTTGATCCTTAGTATTATAAATAAACCTCCTTTAGTTGGTTTCGGGTAACTTATAAAAAGATATACTTATGTCCTAAATTCCAACTTATCGGGTTCCTTTCGTAGCACGTAATCTCAACAACCCCAGATCCAGACTTATCCTTGACTAATTTTACACCTAATTGACAATTTTGTGGGAGTTATTGAGATCATATTATGATGAACTACATTTTATAAATAAATCCCCTCCTCTCATGCATAAGCCCAAAATAATATGGTAGATCTAAAAAAACTCATCATGGATCTAACTATGTTCAATAGAGTCGTGTTCCTTATTTTCGCTATGCCATTTTATTATGGAGTTCTCGATGATGACAATTTGGATATAATATCCACCTTTGAAAATTTTATCTAAAATATCCCAAGAGGTACTCTCCTCGATGATCAGATCGTAGAGTTTGGATTATTTTACCATGTCTATAAACCACCTCATCCTTAGACACTTTGAACTTATCAAAGGCTTCATACTTGTGATGCATAATGTAAACATATGAAAATCTTGAGTAGTCATCAATAAAAGTGATGAATAACTCGTAGAAACAACTTTATTCGATTGTTAAAGGGACACACAAATCAGAGTGAACCAACTATAACACATCTTTGGCTCTAGAACCTTTGGCCATAAAGTGGCCTCATATTAATTCAAAATAGGATTCACGGACTTTTAGTGCCTCCACTTCCAATTAAATCAATTGTCAATTTGAAACAAATCTTTGAATTCTTTTTAAAATAACATGAACTAAAAGTAAGGGTCAAAGATACGTATGGTTCAACTCAAAATGATTTTTTTTTCTATTTGGATTATTTCCATTTAAGTTACTCATTTTAGTAATTGGCAATAATTGTGAGATATGTCTTACTATATAAAGATCATTTTCCAATGTACTAGAACAGATAAAAGATTTTCCATTTTTGATAAAAAAAAAATTTGTTAAAATAAACCAAATATCCATTCAAAAGAATCTTAGAGATTAAAATCAAATTTCTTGTACTAGGAACATAGAAACTATCTACTAATATTAAACAATTATGCCCGCCAAAATTTAAAGATAACTTTCCTATTACTAGTAATGTTTCCTAGATTTTATCACCCATGAATACAAATATCTCTCCCTCATGGAGTTCTTTGGTTTCATTGAACCACTATAAGTAATTACAAGCATGATTAGTAGCTCTCGAATATGCATACTAGGTACCGGTAGATTGCGGCACAAAATGTGTCTCGATGTAACACCCCGTATTTTTTACGATTTAAATAATTATGTGATTTATTATTATTATGGGAATAAATATGCGATTAATTATTGTTGTTGGATTAATTAAATTAAAATGTGAGAAATTAATTTGTTATTAATCCGAATATAAATAATTATTAACTAGCGTGCCAAGGGTTAATAATTATTGTTGTGAACTATTGAAAATTACTGTGTGATATGTAATATGGAGTTATGATATTTGATAAATTGTCGGAAGTGAGAAATACGACAGTTCGGTAATTTAAGTTTGTCACGCGTGTGAGTCGTGTCGGGACTAATTGAATGGAATAAGAAGATAATTTGTTTTTATTAACTCGTATGGTCATTTCAAGTGCGTCGTTGAGTCTGAGAGGGTCGACATAGTCAAAAAAGTATACCCGGGTGTTTAGTTTGGGTCCCGGGGAGATTTTAGGCCTAACCGGCACCCCGAGAGGGCATCATGGTAAATTATATTTTTGGGCTAAATTAATGGACGAAAATTGGGACTTATTATATCAGCCAAGGAAGTCCATTAGGGTTAAGAAGTGATAGGAAGTTAGAACGGCCATGGAGGGTGTGAGGGAGAACCAAATTCCAAGAGAGAAGACTCATTTGGCATCACCTTGCATAACCGTGACCACCAACGCGTAGATCGCGAAGAGAGGAACGCGTATATACCAACATCACAAACGGATCAGACCATCATATTCGAGGCAAGTGTTTATTACTTTCTTTCTTTTAGAAATAATCATGCTCATGTTAGTATAGGTGGATTTAATCATGATTTATATGTTAATTGGGTGAAAATTGGAGATTTAAACTATGATTAAGGATTGGTTTAATTAGTAGCTGAAATCCCTTCATGTATGTAGAGGATTAATCACGAAATTTTATTATATATTGATGAACGAATCTGGGTTGATTAGGTTCTTGAATTGGGATTTTGAAAACTAGGGTTCATGTGAATTAATTTGGGGGTTTTATGTAATTATGATGATTAAAGATGAATTAAGGATCCTAAGATGATAGAAATGATCTATAACCTGTTTGGGGTTGATGGGTATTGATGATGACTTGTTGGGAATTGAATCTTAGAGGTTTTTAGGTCCAAAAATGGTGAAAAATGTTGAAGTTGGGTGAAGAAGACGAACAGTGAAATCTCGCGCGAACTGGTTCAAACGAGATGGGGATCTCGCGCGAAGTGGTTCAAATGAGATGGAGATCTCGCGTGAAATCATTCGAGCGAGATGGCATCTCACGCGAAGCCGCTCGAATGACACGTGGAAGTTGTTCAAACGACAACCCTTCTGGTTCGAGCGACAGAGCGAATTTTTGGGGATTTTTCTCAAAGTCTAGTTTTGAGTTTGCTGGTTTATTGGACTGAGAGAAACTGCCAGATAGTAAATTTAAATAAGACTGAATTTCGAGAAACTATGTGAGAATAAATACTGTAATTATTTCGGTATAGAGAGAGAGTATACCTTGGAGATTACGAGAGAGATGGTAATCTAAATATTTATACAATGCGTAGAGATGAGATTAAAATACGTATGAAGAGTATATATGTAGGTTGGAGAAATACCTATAATTTATAATAGGACGTGTGTATGCCTATTATGTGATATTATTGTAAGATCACTAATGGGTGATAACCCGGGGGTGCAAGAACCTTATAGTTAAGAGCACTAATGAGTGATAAGTCGGGGGTGCAGAAACTCTATCGATAAGTGTACTAATGGGTGATAACCCGGGGGTACAAAGATGATTATTGTTAGGCGCACTAATAGGTGGTAACCCAGGGGTGCTGAATTATTATTGATAGGTGCATCAATGGGTGCTAACCCGGGGATGCAATATTCTATTGTTAGGCGCGCTAATGGGTGATAACTCGGGGGTGCTGAATTATTATTGATAGGTGCATTAATGGGTGCTAACCCGGGGATGCATGATTTTCTGGATATGTGCAGTAATGGGTCTTACCGAGGTGCTGAATTTGTATATATATATATATATATATATATATATATATATATATATGCGTGTGTGTGTGTGTGTATAGGGATGGTGTGACTATATATATATATATGTGTGTGTGTGTGTGTTTGTATAGGGATGATGTGACTATATATATATATATGGGCTTGTTAATATTACTACTGTGTGAAATTAGTAGACTTGGTAATAATAATAATTATTACATTGCATTAAGCAGTCTTTACTTAAGGGTGCATGATTAGTGTATATATATAGGGATGATCAGACTATATATATGTATGAGTGTACTAGGGTAACTTTCTACTTTGTGAGAGTAGTAGATAAAATGAAAATGAGAAGTAAAATGATCTTAGTGAATAAAAGATTTAACCATTCAGACGATGTATAATGAAACCTAGTATGTGAGATAAACTATCTGAATAGCGTATTGTATGGGGGATACAGGAATACTACTAGTAAGCATAGTTAGTATTAGTATGGTTTCTGACTAGTTAGACTTGGAGGTATAACTAGGTGGAGATTAGATGTACGTTGGTCGTGCACAATAGACGAGAGGTGAGAAACTCATGTGAGAGTTCGATAACTAACATGCGTATAAGACTTGTTTTAAGAACCAGTTTTAAATACTTGCTAAAAAAATTTACACATCGGGCTCTGACCCGTTTCTTGTATCTCTTCTCTCTTTTGCTATATATGTATTATATCAGGTGCTCAGCCACAGGAGTATCAGAATTAGAGATTTGGATTGCTTGACGTGCTGCAGCTGCTGTGGAAGCTGTAGGTCCTCGTAGTAGATGCATATATCATTTCCATTCATTCTCATCTAAACTTCTTGTTTAGGGCATATGTCGCCCAATTCTAGTTCTTTCATTAGAGATATTGTATTCAGTTTATTGAATGGTTTGGAGTTTTGAACTGAGAGTTTCACTCGGTCTTATTTATTGCAGTACTTGATTCATGTTCAGTATGTATTTACATTCCTATGTGTGGTGAATGGTTTATATTTTAAGATGGAAAGAAATAGATTTACTTAGTTATGTTAAATTGGAAATGTTTTGACACCTAGCTTAGTTTTATATTAGGTGATTAAAATGTTAAAAAGTTTTTCGACAGTGATGCTGAGAATGATCCAACTGAATATCCTGTTTTAAATTGGTAGAGGACTGATCACCCTATATTTAATTGGGCGGGGTGTCACAGGTGGTATCAGAGCATCAGGTTCTAGTGTCCTTAGGATCTGTGCGACTTATTACATTTCAGCATATCGTTCTTTGAAGTAGAGCCTTATGATACGATTGTTGTGTTCCCTTACGTATGCGACTTATGTTCTCCTGCTACAATTATAATGGATGTGACTCGTTATACGAAGTGTGATTCAAACACCGAACATTTTTGCACGACCAGCGAGAGCCGTAAGAAGAACTGCAAGAGAAGAGGCTCAACAGAACACATAGAGTAATCGGGTAAGAGTGATTGGGACAAAAAGCACCACTAGAATTACTTAAATAAGAGATAGTAAAATTGTCACTCGGGAACTGTGGGTTCCCAGGACACCGTCATAGATAATGGTGGAGTGAATTCAGGACCACCTAACATAGTCGATAAAAGGGGAAATCAGAGGAACTCTTTTGAAAACCTATAGGTGAAGATGCAGAAAAGAAATTGAGAAAGTGTAACAGACCAGCGGAGGTAGAAGATCCGAAGGCAATTATGTAGAGTGGGGTGTGACGGTAATCATAATTAAATTTGGAGTTAAAAGTTATAGCTCTTAGGAGCATCATGGAGTGATTAGAGATAATCACCATATTTGAAGAAGTGTGTTTAAAATTTGAGAGAAATTTGAGTACGATTTGATTGTGAAGTCTTCCATTCGGTGTGGTAACAAAATGTGAGTGAAATTTTGATGTTTAAAACGATGGGTAAGATAGAAATCGATCATGAGAGAGAGGTTGAATTGCATAATGAACTTCGTACCTGGCAGAGGGGTATAAATTATCCAAAGGGTTTATAATTGATAAACGAACCATGAGTAGAATACCATTATGGATGAGAAATCCAGCTGGGATAACTAATGTTGATGCCGTCAAGTTATACGGTTGCTAGTGATGGCAGTCCTTCCAAGAGAAGGGAGTAAAGAGGGTTAACGAACCTACTGAAAAGCAAAAACTGAATTTAACGGTGTTAGTGAAACCCCACATGAGAGTATACCCAATACGGAACTTAGTTAGATGATGTTGATTGATTAACTTCAAGAGGACGATGAAGTCAATCAGGCTGTAGAGGCCAACCATAGTTCCGGATGGCTAGCGTAGCCAAAGGGACAATGGAAGAATAATTGTCAGTTGAAACTGTCGGTCCGAGATAAGGACATTCCCAAAATGGTCAGTTGGACCAGTGACGGGAAATAGTTCGTGAAGTTTTCCTTATGTAAAGGAAACAGAAGTACAAGTGTTGAATGTGTCCACAATTGAGAAGTGAGACCGAAGAGATTAGAAATGGTAAACCGTGCCATTTAGGCATAACGACTGGGGGAGCGAGAGTTCCATCAAAAGAATTTGGGGTCAAGGGAATTAGGCCCAGGAAATTTATAACCCGAGAATAATGGGTTCAGGCTGGACCAGTAGAGTCCTCGTTAATAGTAGCATATTGTATGTCAGGGTCTATAGGGCCCGAGATGTAAACGGGAGTTCAATAAAACTATAATTGAGGCCTAGAGAGTTTGGGCCAACGTTTCAATAAGGGACATGAAATCCACAAGATGGAATAAATTGTCTATGGTGAAAAAGGAAAACTATAGGATGAAATCCTAGGATGTATGATGATTGCAGATGTTCATGGTTCGTGACGATAGCCACGTGCTGAGACCCTGTGATTTGGCGAGACTGGTGAGGTTTTGCTTCTTCCTTGTGAGTAAAGGATAGATTCTAGTGACATGGGTGTTACAACTTTTATGTATATAGGAAACCCTAAACTTCGCGTGCGGTTCGAGTTTAGTGGGAACGTTAGTTTTAGCAGTCTTGTTACAAATGTATTTCTCATTGTTATCGGGGCATTTTGATGATTGCTCGTGAGGGAACCAGGCGGGCCCTAAGAATGTGTTTTGTTGATATAATTTATTAATGCATTGAGTCTTCTTTAATAGAGTTTATTATGGTAATGTGTAGTGATTAATTACCATATGGTTAAACGACAGTAAAAATGTAGTGATATGACTATCGTGCCGGATACTCCGGGAGGAGTGATCTTAGTTTTATGCGGTGCCACCTGAAATAAGGTTGGGCCTAGATATGGGTATATATATGAAACTTTTATGGTATTATAGACCTCAGAGAGTATAGTGTCTAATTATATGTGATTCCCGAGCATAGGTATGTATTTGTCTGTTAAGACATACATTTTGTTCTTATCGAGTGGCGAAATATAGCTCGTTATATATCTATAGCGCCAAGTACTTGGGATAGTGAGGGCGACATGCTTCATGTTACATTTTTAGGGACATCAGAGTGGACGAGTCAAATTTTATATCACAATACGTAGATTGTGGGAAAGTACATAGTAGGTACTGAAGGCCTTACGGACCTCGACAACCGATTAGGTTAGATAGTAGTGTATCGGGGGGTTCCTTGTTTAGATTTCCCTTTGCGAGACATCCCACGCATGAAACTAGCAAACGTCGGGAGTTGGAGAGAAGTTTGGTCTATAGTAAATAAGTTTTGTATGTTGGTTATCGTACCTATAGGAGAATATATTTGAGAGTTGATAATTCTTTTTTAACTTAAGGCCAATAGAGTAGCTTGGCCTTAGTATTTTTCGGAATATATGAATGATGCCATTGAAGGATTGATTAAGTTTTGACTAGTGTGGTGGTTGAGTGTACCCCTACCACATCAGCATACCGAGTGTGCAATAATTGAGGTAAGAAAATTTTATGTTGTTGTATAATGATGCGCGAGGCATAGGGTGTATGGGTGACCTAGGGGATTGAATCAAAAGATGGATTATGATTATCTTGTGAATTAGATAACATGTAGTCGGGTAAGCCAAAGATTACTCAATAAGATTTGTTAGAGACTTACGTTTCAAAATAAACTGAGATTTTTGATCGGGAAAAGAGACTTGTGTCACATGATACGACAAAGTGAACATACCACGATTAGAAGTACATTCAATAGAGTATAAAATGTATTGGAATACAAACAACAGTGGTGATGGGTTACGAAGTAGGTTAATATTGCAAGGATAGTCTTGCAGTGGGTCATCTAACGGATTGAAAAATGGTGGACAATTCGAAAACCAGTAGGGGCTCCTTCCACCAGAGAATGGAAGAGTATCCCTAAGGATCTTCTCATGTAGCTTATATGGTGAGATTATAGGTACTAAGATGCGATTGAGTACGACCTAATACCCACAGAGGGATGGGTAGGATAAGCGGTCTAATCAGATGCGGGAGAGAAAATTTTATATGGACCCTTAGATCTTAGGGGAGGACGAAAGTAGTACCTTCCACTAGTGGAGTTTTTTGTCCAAATAACTCCTATAAACTCACGTTCGGGCAGAGTGCCAGTAGAAGTATGGCACGGTAAACTTGGTTGCTATCCTACTTAATTGTTAAAGGTGAGGGACCAGTTATGATTGCAAATGTCGGAGAAGAATCGATATTATCGTATATATTGTATGTGAAATATATATTGCACAACCAATCTACTTGTATGAACGACATGAGATGAAGTCGTGTGTATATGAAAAGAGGATAAATCTACTAAGGTGAAAATAGTAGAAGGCTAGATAGTGAATATCTAAAATAAAGTTGAAGTATTGAAACTTGAGCAGAAAGGCTTGGGCAAGAGACTATATGACAGGGTAACCTGGAGTTTAAAGCAAACACATGTTTAGTGTTAATCATTAAGGGTATTTGATATCATATTATATGGGTAGTACGGAGTAGCTTACTTGTGAGTGTCGGGATGCGATGCACAATATTTTTACAGCATTGTCTGTACCTGGTATACTTTTTTTGAATTTCGGGACAAAATTCCGTTGTAAGGGGGGAAGTATGTAACACCCCGTATTTTTGACGATTTAAATAATTATGTGATTTATTACTATTATGGGAATAAATATGCAATTTATTATTGTTGTTGGATTAATTAAATTAAAATGTGAGAAATTAATTTGTTATTATTCCAAATTTAAATAATTATTAACTAGCGTGCCAAGGGTTAATACTTATTGTTGTGAACTATTGCATATTACTATGTGATATGTAATATGGAGTTATGATATTTGATAAATTGTCGGAAGTGAGAAATCCGTCAGTTCGGTAATTTAAGTCTGCCACGCGTGTGAGTCGTGTCGGGACTAATTGAATGGAATAAAAAGAGAATTTATTTTTATTAACTCATATGGTCATTTCAAGTGCGCCGTTGAGTCCGGGAGGGTCGACATAGTCAAAATAGTATACCCCGGTGTTTAGTTTGGGTCCCGGGGTGATTTTAGGCCTAACCGGCACCCCGAGAGGGCATTATGGTAAATTGTATTTTTGGGCTAAATTAATGAACGAAAATTGGGACTTATTATATCAGCCAAGGAAGCCTATTAGGGTTAAGAAGTGGCAGGAAGTTAGAACGGCCATGGAGGGTGTGAGGGAGAACCAAATTCCAAGAGATAAGACTCATTTGGCATCACCTTGCACAACCGTGACCACCAACGCGTAGATCGCAAAGAGAAGAACGCGTATATACCAACATCACCAACGGATCAGACCGTCATATTCGAGGCAAGTTTTTCTTACTTTCTTTCTTTTAGCAATAATCATGCTCATGTTAGTATAGGTGGATTCAATCATGATTTATATGTTAATTGGGTGAAAATTGGAGATTTAAACTATGATTAAGGATTGGTTTAATTAGTAGCTGATATCCCTTCATGTATGTAGAGGATTAATCACGAAATTTGATTATATATTGATGAACGAATCTGGGTTGATTAGGTTCTTGAATTGGGATTTTGAAAACTAGGGTTCATGTGAATTAATTTGGAGGTTTTATGTAATTATGATGATTAAAGACGAATTAAGGATCCTAAGATGATAGAAATGATCTATAACCTGTTTGGGATTGATGGGTATTGATGATGACTTGTTTGGAATTGAATCTTAGAGGTTTTTAGGTTAAAAAATGGTGAAAAATGTTGAAGTTTGGTGAAGAAGACGAATAGTGCAATTTCGCGCGATCTCGTGCGAAGTGGTTCAAACGAGATGGGAATATCGCGCGAAGTCGTTCGAGCGAGATGGCATCTCGAGCGAAGCCGCTTGAACGACACGTGGAAGTCGTTCAAACGACAACCCTTCTGGTTCGAGCTACAGAGGGAATTTTTGGGGATTTTTCTCAAAGTCTAGTTTTGAGTTTGCTGGTTTATTGGAGTGAGAGAAACTGCCAGATAGTAAATTTAAATAAGACGAAATTTCAGGAAAGTATGTGAGAATAAATACTTTAATTATTTCGGTATAGAGAGAGAGTATACCTTGGATATTATGAGAGAGATGCTAATCTAAATATTTATACAATTCATAGAGATGAGATTAAAATACGTATGAAGAGTATATATGTAGGTTGGAGAAATACCTATAATTTATAATAGGATGTGTGTATGCCTATTATGTGATATTATTGTAAGTGCATTAATGGGTGATAACCCGGGGGTGCAAGAACCTTATAGTTAAGAGCACTAATGAGTGATAACTCGGGGGTGCAAAAACTCTATCGATAAGTGTACTAATGGGTGATAACTCGGGGGTACAAAGATGATTATTGTTAGGCGCACTAATGGGTGGTAACCCGGGGGTGCCGAATTATTATTGATAGGTGCATTAATGGGTTCTAACCCGGGGATGCAATATTCTATTGTTAGGCGCACTAATGGGTGATAACCCAGGGGTGCTGAATTATTATTGATAGGTGCACTAATGGGTGCTAACCTGGGGATGCATGATTTTCTTGATATGTGCACTAATCGGTCTTAGCCGAGGTGCAGAATTTGTATATATATATATATATATATATATATATATATATATATATATATATATATATATATATATATATATATAGGGATTATGTGACTAGGGATTATGTGACTCTCTCTCTCTCTCTCTCTCTCTCTCTCTCTAACTATCTCTATCTCTATTATGTGACTCGGATTATGTGACTCTCTCTCTCTCTCTCTCTATATATATATATATATCTCTATCTATCTATATATATATATATATATATATGTGTGTGTGTGGGCTTGTTAATATTACTACTGTGTGAAATTAGTATACCTGGTAATAATTATTATTATTACAGTGCACTAAGCGGTCTTAACCTAAGGGTGCATGATTAGTTTTTATATACAGGGATGACGAGACTATATGTATGTATTAGTGTACTTGGATAACTTTCTACTTTGTGAGACTAGTAAATAAAATGAAAATGAGAAGTAAAATGATCTTAGTGAATAAAAGATTTAACCATTCAAACGATGTATAATGAAACTTAGTATGTGAGATAGACTATCTGAATAGCGTGTTGTATGGGCGATACGGGAATACTACTGGTGAGCATAGTTAGTAATAGTATGGTTTGTGACTACTTAGACTGGGAGGTATAACTAGGGGGAGATTAGATGTACATTAGGCTTGCACAATAGACGAGAGGTGAGAAACTCATGTGAGAGTTCGATAACTAAAATGCGTATAAGACTTGTTTTAAGAACCAGTTTTAAATACTTGCTAAAATATTTTTACACATCGGGTTCTGACCCGTTTCTTGTATCTCTTCTCTTTTTTGCTATATATGTATAATATCCGGTGCTCAGTCACAGGAGTATCAGATTTAGAGATTTGGATTGCTTGACGTGCTGCAGCTGCTGTGGAAGCTGTAGGTCCTCGCAGTAGACGCATCTATTATTTCCATTCAGTCTCATCTAAAATTCTTGTTTAGGGCATATGTCGCCCACTTCTAGTTCTTTCATCAGAGATATTGCATTCAGTTTATTGTATGGTTTGGAGTTTTGAACTGAGAGTTTCACTCAGTCTTATTTATTGAAGTATTTGATTCATGTTCAGTATGTATTTACATTCCTATGTGTGGTGAATGGTTTATATTTTAAGATGGAAAGAAATGGATTTACTTAGTTTTGTTAAATTGGAAATGTTTTGACACCTAGCTAAATTTTATTTTAGGTGATTAAAATGTTAAAAAGTTTTTCGAAAGTGATGCTGAGAATGAACCAACTGAATATCCTGTTTTAAATTGGTAGATGACTGATCACCCTATATTTAATTGGGCGGGGTGTCACACTCGATTTTAAATGATAAATTAGCACTTCCATTATTTCTTTCAAATAGGACTGCACATTAATTCCTGTAATGTCCTGATTGTTTGCAAATATAATATTTTCCTTTTTACTTCTTACCCCCTACTCGATGCTTAAAATAGTTTTAACAACCACGGGTTATGTGGCCACCTAGGATTCCTCGAGCACAGGCTGGCCTCGAAAGGAGAGAAACTGGGGAAATATCTCTCGGTGTGTCTTGGTATATGGCATGAATAGATAAAATTATTCAAACAAAAAAAAAAACGAATATTAGATCCGGGGACTAAGTTATGGAATGGGAAGCTATTAGGAACCCATTCCGCCCTTTTTGGTCTCTCATTGGATATAATAATGCTCTCCTTTTTCTCCAAGATCTGACTCTTGCGTATAATGTGTGTGATGTGGTAATAAATGAGAAAGAGAAATAATGCTACTCATGTCATGGGAAGTACGGGGAGGATTCATTCTAAAGATTACACAAAAAAAGGGAATAATAAAAAATATGATGTCAGTTCCCACCGAATCACGATTCACTATGAGAAAGTGAATGTGCTTGTCAATGGGAACACTAATATGTAGGCGTATGAATATGAAAAATACTACTAAATATGATACATAAACAAAAATAGCAGCATGAGTAAAATAGGACTTAAATCCGGATAATGACTCGAGATGCCTACATGGACAAACTAGGCATCAAAGTCCACGCAGTTAGGAATATCACAAGGGTGGGTTTTAACCCATAAACCCAAATTTACGACTCCTCTTTAGTTGGTTTGGAAAGAGGAACTCAACTGCAAAATTGTAGCAAATGTGAGGAAATCTTACTTTGGGGTTTATAAGTAAACCGTCTTTTTTGTCTTTTTGGTTTTCCGAAAATACATTACTTGAATACTAGTAATTAAAAAGGATATTAGTTGTTGCATGATAATGGAGTAGGAATAAAAGATATAAAAAATTGTAGAAAAGTCAATAAACAATTCTAATTAATGAATTGGAAAAGAGTGGGACTAAACCTCATAAAAGATTTTGCAACTCATTTTTGAAGGAGAGTAGGTTGATTTATGGTGATGGGATGATATTGGCACAGGGGTGAGGTAAGTGGAAAAATGTGGTATGAATGTAAGGCAAGAAAGGTGAAAATAATGTCAAAACTTTAATTTTTTGGAATAGGGTGCACTAGTTTTGAGACAGTGAATGTTCTTATTGCTGAAAAGAGAAGGGTCCTTAAGAATGAGCTAATGACCTCCATAAATAGTAAAGTTTATGGTTTTGGGGTAAACCGGTCAACATAGGTCATGTCCTAACAATCGTCAAAGCCCTTTCTTTCTGGAGCTTTAAAGAACACCGTTGCCAATAGGCAAAGGGGTTGGGGTGCCTATATCCATTCAATAGAGGACTTTTAAGAAAAATGGGCATAAAATGCAAACCATAAGTTCGAATCATGCATAGCTAGAACCATTGAAAAGGAATTTCAGAGCCTTATGAAAATATATTAGGCCACTCTCAGGTTCGAGAGCTGACTAAAGTCAAATGGGGCATGGAAGCACCCATTGGCCTCTAGATGGTTGTTCCTAGAGTAAAATAGCAAGTATACGCGAATCGTAAGGCCGATACACGTATGATATGGACCGTTGGAAAGTGGATTTAGAGTCCTATGAAGATGCAGTGAGCATATATCATGTTTGAGCTTTGACTAGGTAAAACAATGCTCGGGAACACCTAGTGGCCATTATATCAGGGTTCGGAGTAAAAAACCTATTATGCAGCTCTCGTAAGGTCAATTCACACATGGTATGGACTGTTAGAAAGGGGATTTCGGTCCCTATGAAGGTGAAATGATATTTTCTCATATTAGAGAGTTTACCAAAGTAAAATGGTTCTAGTGAAATCTTGAGGGCCTCTATATCAAGGTTCAGAGTAAAAAGGCATGTACACGCGAATCGTAAGGCTAATTCGCATACGATGTGGATCATTGGAAAGATCATTCAGGGACCTATGAAGGTGCAAGGAGATTCTATTGGTTTTTGTGAGTTAACCAGAGTCAAATGGTGCTCGAGAGTGCCAAAGGACCTCTAGATCAAAGTTTAGATTAAGACCTCAGGACTTAGGGTGAGAGGACAAGTGTTAGGGACCTAAGGAATTTGGAGGGTATTAAGATGGTTTTTCTACAAATACCCTTAACGGGTGAGCTTGGAACAAGCGAAGGTCATCAAAATATGGAAACCTCATGAATGTTTATGAATTTTAGAGATTCAAGGCCTTTGTTGTGGATTTAAAAAGTTCACTGATTCAAAGGTTAAGGCCAATTGTATAGACGTTTTAGTTGACAGATTTAGAGGGTCAAGATAGATTATGTAGGCCTAAAGAGTTTAAGTGATTGATTGAGAGGACCGAGGTAATTCTGTGGAACTAAGTTAATTTTACGAACCTAAAGAGTTTAGGTGACTGATTTAGAGGGTCGAGAATGATTATGCGGACCTAAAAAGTTGAGGTGACTGATTTCAAGGGTTGAGGTAGATTATGTGGGCTTAAAGAGTTCGTGTGACCAATTCATAGGGTTTATGTTGATTTTGGGGACCTGGCGAGTTGATGCAACTAATTTAGAGGGTAGAGGCTGACGCGACTGAAAATGTGTCTTAAAAATGCGTTCACTCTAGGCTCAAGTGTAAGCCTATTGCTCAAGTAATAATACCAGAAAGTCGGGTATCGATCCTCAGGGAAAAAGGATAACAGAGTTGTGACGACGGGAAAAGACGGAGGAATCCTAACTCTAACTTTAAAAAGAAAGGAAAAATTGATTTGGTTTTGAAAATTGATTACAACTAAATGAAATTATGAACTTATAAAGAGATGCAATTAGACTAAGTTACCTAAAATATGATCGAAAACTGATTATGTGATGAGAAAAACAGGACGGGAATACAATCCCCCAACCCTAGTGTATTGCAGTTATAATATTAATCGTAAATTTAACTGATTAAATTGACCCGGAATTTAGTACTCCTAAGCATTACGTATACGAGGTTAAAGCCCTCGTTATACTTAATCTGAGGATGAGTAAATCAATATCGCGATAGTAACACTCGAATTGCATTCTAAATCCTCACGGTTACCCAGAGGCAAACGAGATATAAAGACCTACAATTCTTATGTTGCTACGCATTACGGTCGCGATCAATCACTAAATTCAGAGGATTAATTTTATACACATGCAACTAACACATCAGGTTGGTTTCATGTATCCCAGCCTTAGAAAATCTAGCCTAGCATGCTGAAAGTACTGAAAACAGTGTTTGATATGCAGAAATTCATGATTAATCTAAAGCAAACTTGTAAATTGATGTATAATAGAATTGAAAAGAGGGAATTACTCACTAATTTCTACCAAAGTAGTAACAACAGCACTGAATAAAACTGGTAATCAAATAAAATCTCAACAAAGCTTCAATCTTGGAATTAAAACTGGAAATTGTATCTAAACTAGGGTTTGCTAGAAAAGAAAGGAAAAATCTATTATTCTCCCTATAATCTCCGTGCTAAGAATGATAATAAAATGGGTTTATATACCCTACAAGACTCCAAGAGTTTTAGCAGCACTAGGACTCTCTATTAGAATAAAATTAGAAAATTAAAACTGCGATAGTCGGACCGGTCCCCCTCCTCCCCCGGACCGGTTCTTTTAATATCTTGGCGGACCGGTTCTTTTTATTTTCTTTCTTCTTCGGGTTGCCTTCGATCCGGGGTTCTCTGGAATGTGGCAGTGCGGACCGGTTCTTTTAATTTTTGGGCGGACAGGTTCTTTTAATTTCTTGGCGGACCGGTCCCGGGGCGGACCGGTTCCTTTAATTTCTGGGCGGACCGGTCCTCTCTTTATTTAACTTTTTCTTCTATCTTTGACTGCTCATAACTTTCACACCGAGACTCTGATTGAGGTGCCGTTTTTTCCAGTGTTCTTGTAATTGAAATCTATTCAACTTTCAAGTTGGCCCCAACTCCGGAATAAGGTTGAAAAATTACAAAAATGACCTTTACTCCCCGTTTCTTGGTTTTCTTTCACTGTTTTGAGTTCTCTTTTGCACTAACTTGCATGAAATACATGTAGAACACATAAGAGATACACAAAATACGAAATACTTGCCAAAAAGGGTTAGTAGCATAAATATTAGTCAAATACAATCTATTTACACCGCACGAGATCATAAAAATACCGAAATTAAGGGGATAAATGTGAAGAATTTATGCCTAATCAAATCCCCCTAACTTAGAACTTTGCACGTCCCGAGTAATGTAAAAGAATCCTAGCAAGGCTTAACTCTTGAAAATAATTTTATTGGGATAGAATACCTTTTTTCGCGGGAAAGCGATTGCATTTAGCGTATGCAACAAGACTTTAAACCCATAGGTCACCCTAGTAGGACGAGTTGTGTCTCGTGAGGGTTTGTAGAGAATATACCCACAAAATTCGACTCAAGGAAAAATTTAAAATACTTAAAAATTGTACAATTCAAACTTTCCCAGAAAATAGTCATCATCAAGTCATATATACAAGTCTCAAATCGTAGTGTGCGTACGAAGCCAAAAAAATAACCGCCAATTTCCACCGTTTGATCATTACGTTGCTTACCCGAAAATTCATTTTGATTTCAAATTCTCACGAAATACTCTCACAAACGAATCTCTCGGATTATGGCTATTCTCTCGGTATGCGTGATATAAAGAGTAAATATAATGGACGCAAAGTCACGCACACAAGTAGAAAAACGGAAATTTTATAGTAACAAGATCTCATCAACGGATTACGGTTTTAAAAACGGGAACATTGCCTCTTTTTTGCGCATTCAATCTCTTTTATTATCTTTTGGTGTATTAGCTCTCCACGCGGTAACCAATTTCACAATTTAGACTCGGTTAGGACTTTTTCGGGTTTTAAGGTATATGGGGTAAAATGAAAAAGGTAGGGAAGATTGGAATTGGAAAAGTCATTTGTGATGTCCATTTGTGTTTTTTCTGGGCTATTGTTCATTTTTTTTTTACTTTTTTTTTTGTTTTTCACTTCTTTTCTTTTCTAACTATTTTTGTTGAGCATATTTTTTTTTTCTCTTGCCCCTTTATATGAACTGCTTGGACTAAAATTCTGAAATTTTCCATTTTTCACAATTCCGGGCTATTTGGGTTTTTCGAGTTATCAAACGAAAGGGACAATTTGTTTGGCTCAAATTGGGTTACAAAAGGGGTAATTTTTCGCTACTTTTTTTGGTCAATATTTTTGGATGACAAATGATGGCCTACTTCATTGTCCAAAATGCCAATTGCGTTACCATATGTGTTTCGAGATGAATTTAAGTTTAGAGATCACTTTTGGCACGTTTTTCAAAGAAATATTACACACGTTTTTCATAACCGATCAAAATGAAAGGATTGAGATCCTGGACGACTTGATTTAAGACGCTGAATTAGAACTATGAGTTAACCATTAACTCGGATTGATTTAAAAACTCAAAAAAAATGATAGGCTCGAATCTCACCAAGTTTGTTAATCTCCACACTTATTCGTTAAGTCGTCAATTTTCGCTCAATTTCCATCTTTGGTCAATTTTGGCTTTGTGTATGTTGAATTTTACCAATTTGAGACTTTAAATCGACTTTTAATGATATTTTTGAAAAATTTGAATTCCAATTTTTATTTATTTTGAAGAAAAATATTTTTGGGTTTTCCAAAATTTTATGATTTTTTTGGAAATTTTTGGGCATTTTGGAAAATTTGTGAAGTTTTAGAAATACGCACTTGTGACCCCCCCTAACTTAGACTTTTGCATTGTCCTCAAGCAAAAAGGACTAAAATCTAACTCAAAGAGAATGAAAAGTGCGGAAAAATAAAACAAACAAATATTTAAAATGCATAAAGACACTAAATGACCCTAGCACATGACTCAATAATACACTAAAAATCACCCCATACGCATCGGGGGTGCGACCACCTCTCATCTCTCCACAAACTCACCCGACCCCACTCACGAGGTTTGATGCTCTCCTTGTCACTCCCGTCTTCCTGTCATATACCAACAACCGAAATAAGTTGGGCTCTCGCCCATAAATAAAGGAAAGGCTGGGAGACTCATCGTGACTACTCGGAATGGGATCCATGGGACACTTGCTCAAAGCATAACTTGCGTGCACTGACTCGGAGGGAACTCCTAATTTTCGATCAATTTTTGGAATGCATGGTTCGGGTTCTAAGTCGGATGAAACACACATTTTCTCCTAACTCGCCTTTGGGACCTCTAGTGGTATGGCTGGATGGTTACAAAGAAGGAATTCATCGATTTTATCGTTCCATTCGCTTTCTTCTAGGTGACTACATGAATCCAATAGAGTTTGGACTTCGTCTTTAAGGCTCTCATCCACTGGACCGAATTCTTTTTCAAATTCTTCCATGATTATGTCCCCTAGCTCTCTCTCTCGAGTACTTTCCACATTCTTCCTTCCTTGCTCGATCCCTAACTCCACCATTTTTCTCTCTTCTAACCCATTTCCCTCACTCTCAATCGCGGTCACTACACACATCTCCCCCGCTTTTCTCTCATCATCACAACTATCGCTATTGCTCGATGACATAAGGCACACCCCTAATGGCTCTCTCTTGTGGACCCCCTCATTCTCGTGGTTTGATACTAAACAGGATCCTAGGGTATCTCCACAATAATTATCCTCGACATACTCTTCTAATATCTCATCTATGAAGCTCACCGCCTAAAGATCATCTTCTTCCCCTGTCTGTTGGGTGATATGGAAGATGTTGGTCTCTAAAGTCATGTTCCCAAAAGTGAGTTGCATTCGCCCATTCCGGGTATTGATGATTGCGTTAGACGTAGCTAAGAACGGGAGCCCAAGGATGATAGGAATATGGTTGCTTGAGGTAAAGGATGGCTCCGTGTCCCAAATGACAAAATCTATCGGGAAGTAGAAGGTGTCAACTTGGACAATCACGTCCTCAATTATGCCTCATGGAATCTTCACGGTTCGATCCGCTAGTTGGAGAGTGACTTTTGTGGGCTTGAAGTCGCCCAAGTCAAGCTGCCTAAAATGGAGTAAGGGAGGATATTTACACTTGCTCCCAAATCTAGTAAGGCCTTTTCGATTTTATTTTCTCCAATGATGCAGGAAATGGTGGTTGCACCGGGATCTTTGAATTTAGGCGGGAGATCGTTAAGTAAAATGGAGCTCACGTTCTATGCTAGAAAGACATTCTTCTTTACCTTCATCTTTCTCTTTACCATCAACAAGTCTTTGATGACCTTTGCATAAGCTGGAATTTGCTTAATGGCATCGAGGAATGGTAAATTCAGCCTTACTTGCTTCAATACGTCTAGCACGTCATCACGTGGGTTTCCTTTATGTGAAGGAATCAACCTTTGAGTAAACGGTGCCGCGGTGGGTGGTTTCACTACTACCTCGGGCTTACTAGTGTCGTCTTTATCACTCTCATTCAAGGGGACATCTTTGACCTCTTTCGTGTCGGGTGAAATCCCCTTGTCTTTAGGTACGTCTTTTGGAGGAGGTGACAAGTCAACTATTCTCCCACTACGTAGAGTGGTAATTGTGCTACATTGCTCAAGATGGTCATGGAGTGTCGAGCTAACACTAGTTTGACCTTGGAGAGGTCTTTGGCCCTGGGCAGGAAACTTGCCCTTTTCTTGGATACTCCACGATGATTTCAACTCTGAAATGTTTGCATTCATGTCATTCATCATGTTCTCGTGCCTAGCATTAGTTGCAGTCTGGGTATTGATAAAGTGGTTGATAGTATCCTCGAGACTTCTCCGCGGTGGAGGGATGTAAGATCCTTGAGGTGGTGGTGCTTGCACATGTCCTTGCATGTGTGGAGCTTGTTGAAAGTGTTATGGTGGAGGAGGGGCAACATGTGAAGTAGGGTTCATCGCAGCATGCTGTTGCCCATAGCTAAAACCATGATGGTTTTTCCATGAAGGGTTGTACGAATTCTCGTGCGGTGCACCAAAATTACCCTTAAAACCTCCTATACCACTAACTTGCTCTTGAATCATTACTTTGTAGGCGGATATAGTCGGGCATTCCTCGGTTGAATGACCCGCCTCACAAATCGCACACACCTTCTCAACGGGGTTTGGTATGGATCCAGCTGGTCCTTTTCCATATATCTTGCATAGGTATCGAAATCCTTTCTCAAGGGTATCCAATTGGCTGTCCGTCATAGAATTCTTATCTACGTGAAATAGGCCGAACGCTGATGGAGTGGTGGTCACTTGCCAATTTCGATTTTGAGCATTAGGGTCAGATGTATCCCAGGATTGGGTAGTCTCAACGAAATACCTCAGGTGAAGCTCAGCATCATGGGCGTCCAAGTCGAAAAAGGGACCATTTCCCATAGTTTCAACAAGTTGCTTGGAGTTAAGATTCATCCCATTATAGATAAAAGAGATGATTTGCGCTGAATCAAATCCATGATGGGGGCATGAAGTAACTAACTCATTGAAATGATCATAACATTGATGAAATGTCACATTTTCAGATTGTCTGAACGCTTGAATTTGAGCCTTGATGGAGATTGTTTGATGTGTTGGGAAGAATTTCTTGAGAAATCTCGATTGCAACTCATTCCAAGATGGAATCGAGCTTGGAGGTAAAGACCAAAGCCAGGTCTTAGCTTTATCTTTGAGCGAGAAAGGGAAGAGTTTGAGGCAGATCACCTCTTGTGTGCAGGTTTGATCATTGAGAGTATCGCACACATCCTCAAATTCCCTAATATGGAGGTATGGCTTTTCAGAATCCATACCATGGTAATGCGGTAACATCTAGATCATCCCATTTTTGAAACGAAATTTCCCGGCATTATACGAGAGTATAATGCATCCCGTAGTGATAGTGCGCTCGGGATATAAGAATTCTCTCCGCGGGCGGTATGGGGTCTCTTCCTCACCGGCAGGTGCATTACTGTGTTGTGACATCTCTCTCTCACTTAACGACTCGGTGCTCTCACTTGGTGTGCTCGAAGTGTGTTCGGAGGTGTGTCCTAAGATGGAAAACGGAGTGTTATTGGAGATTGAGTGTGACGGTGTGGGAGGTGGGATCCAGAACTGTGGGGCGTTAGGACTGTGGGGGCTATCGGGGTTGTATTCAACGCTTGGATTTTTGTGAATGCTAGTTGGAGTATTATGGGGTGTGGGAGTGAGTTCATAATTTTGCATAAATGGCTTATGAGACATGATGGTGAATCTTTTTGTGCTTTTTGAATTTTTTTATGTTTTTGGTTTTTTTGAAAATTTTTGGTCAAAGCTGTGGATTGACTCGATATAATCCTAAGTCTACCTAATTCCCCGACAAGGGCACCAAAAACTTGACGCGACTGAAAATGTATCTTAGAAATGCGTTCACTCTAGGCTCAAGTGTAAGCCTGTCGCTCAAGTAATAATCCCAGTAAGTCGGGTATCGATCCTCAGGGAAAAAGGACAATGGAGTTGTGACGACAGAAAAAGACGGAGGAATCCTAACTCTGACTCTAAAAAGAAAGGAAAAAATGATTTGGTTTTGAAAATTGATTACAACTAAATGCAACTATGAAATTATAAAAAGATGCAATTAGACTAAGTTACCTAAAATATGATCGAAGACTGATTTAAAACTTTAAAATATGTGATGAGAAAAACAGGACGAGAATACAATCCCCCAACCCTAGTGTATTGCAGTTATAATATTAATCGTAAATTTAACTGATTAAATTGACCCGGAATTAAGTACTCCCAAGCATTACGTATACGAGGTTCAAGCCCGCGTCATACTTAATCTGAGGACAAGTAAATTAGTATCGCGATAGTAACACTCGAATTGAGTTCTAAATCATCACGGTTTCCCAGAGGCAAACGAGATATAAAGACCTACAATTGTTATGTTGCTACGCAACACGGTCGCGATTAATCACTAAATTCAGAGGATTAATTTTATACACACGCAACTAACATATCAGGCTGGGCTCATGTATCCCGGCCTTAGAAAATCTAGCGTAGCATGCTGAAAGTACTGAAAACAGTGTTTGATGTGCAGAAATTCATGATTAATCTAAAGCAAACATGTAAATTGATGTAGAATAGAATTGAAAAGAGGGAATTACTCACTAATTTCTACCAAAGCAGTAACAACAACACTGAATAAAACTGGTAATCATACAAAATTTGAACAAACCTTCAATCTTGTAATTAAAACTGGAAATTGTATCTAAACTAGGGTTTGTTGGAAAAGAAAGGAAAAATCTATTATTCTCCCTCTAATCTTCGTGCTAAGAATGATAATAAAATGGGTTTAAATACCCTACAAGACTCCAAGAGTTTTAGCAGCACTAGGACTCTCTATTATAGGAAAATTAGAAAATTAAAACAGCGACAGTCGGACCGATCCCGCTCCTCCCCCGGACCGGTCCTAGGGCGGACCGGTTCTTTTTATTTCTTGGCGGACCGGTCCCAGGGCGGACCGGTCCTTTTTATTTTCTTCCTTCTTCGGTTTGCCTTCGGTTCGGGGTTCTCTGGAATGTGGCAGTGCGGACCGGTTCTTTTAATTTTTGGGCGGACCGGTTCTTTTAATTTCTTGGCGGACCGGTTCTTTTAATTTCTGGGCGGACCGGTCCTCTCTTTATTTGACTTTTTCTTCTGTCTTTGACTTCTCATAACTTTCACACCGGGACTCCGATTGAGGTGCCGTTTTGTCCAGCGTTCTTGTAATTGAAAAATCTTTAACTTGCAAGCTGGCCCCACCTCCGGAATAAGGTTGCAAAATTATGAAAATATCCTTTACTCCCTGTTTCTTGGTTTTCTTTCACTGTTTTGAGTTAACTTTGGCACTAACTTGCATGAAATACCTGTAGAACACATAAGAGATACACAAAATATGAAATACTTGCCAAAAAGGGTTAGTAGCATAAATATAAATCAAATCCAATCTATTTACACTACACGAGATCATAAAAATACCGAAATTAAGGGGATAAATGTGAAGAATTTATGCCTAATCAGAGGCAAATTATGTGGACCTAAAGAGTTTATATGACTGATTTAGAGGGTGAAGGATGATTATGAGGACCTGAAGAGTTTTGATGACCAATATTTATCATGGGATACATTCCCTCATTTTGATTTCACTCAGAGTATGGTAGTGGTGATGGATCTACATGTGTTGGATTAGTTTTTATGATCTTATTGGTGAGTATGTTGGTGATGTGAGTGCTAGCACACATTCATTTCAATCCCATTGGGAGTGTGCTGGTGTATTTTCATTTTAATCCCATTGGGGATTATGCTGGTGATGAGGACTCTGCAAGTGCTGATGCCTTTTGTTTGGTGGCTTTTCTCGGGGCTTTGTTTTATTCAATTCTCTAGTATTTTTTACGCATGTTTGTAATTGTGACTGGAGCAACTTGTCATTGACGATGTTGTGGCTTGATTTAGTGTTTTTTCTTTGTACATGAAAAAAGATTCCAAAGGCAAAAAGATCTCATTTTTTTCATCATCTTGATTGAGTGGCTTATTCGATATGCACTTTAATTTTCCACTAAGGAATTATTTTTAGAGAAAGTATGGAAAATGCATTGTTTTTGAATTTTTGAATATGTTTTTGGCATATTTGAAAAGAGTAATGCCTTAAGGGATTGGTTTTAAAGATCTTTCCTTTGAAGGGAATTATTTCAAAATGAAAAGGGCTAGAATAGAAAAGGGGGGGTTGCCAATATAAGGAATGACTGGTATACCCCTTGTCCTACTCGTTGGCTTATTGTTGTGTGATAAAAGTGTTTCATTTATGGCGGTGCTAAGTTCAATGAGTTGAAGAGATTATATTAATACTGATTTTGTTGGTGTCGTACCGCAAGGACTGATTGCTAGGTTGCTCTTGGTAGCTGGTGATATGATGGTGGGCCCTCAAGTGGTCACAATTCTATAGTGAATGCCCAATCATTATAATCCTGCTAGAGACTCTGAATATATTGGATGCGTGGAAAGAAAGTTGTGCCAATTTTAAATGGGACAACCATTTGATGTTGTTCTTGTAGTTATCAGTGAGACTGCGCCTGGCAGCTTACACTATCTTTTTTCAACTTTTGTCCATCTAAAGATAATTAAGTGAAATATCTTGTAGAATATGGGACCAGGAATATTCAATGGTTAGTTCCACGATGGGCAACCTGCATCTTATTCTATAATTGGGTAACGAAACGTATATGTTGGTGGTGGCCTTCGCTTGAATTCTTTTTATTTTCCATGGTGGCTTATGCATCAGGTGGGCTGGCAGCCAATCATTCCTCCTCATATAACCAACTTCTTTCTCATAAAGGATCTGATTGAATTGCTGAGAATAATTTTGGAGCCCTTATGGCAACTCCATCGATCACCTACACATTTGTCTCATTCTATTGGGGAGGCAGGTTTGTGTATGTGGACTACTTGGAAAGTTTATGCAAGAATATGGTTATAATGGTTTGTACGAAAGACATGGGGTAGAGGTAGCTTGTGATGTTTTACACTTTAGAAGAGGATATCGCAGTTTCCTCTGAGATGATGAAGGAATACTTGTATACACCACATTCTCTAACCCCCTATGCCTCTCCTTAAGTTCCAAGAACACTAGAGAACCCTAGGTAATACTTTGAGTACCAATCTAGAGGCCACAGGCACTTTTAAGCCCCATTCTTACCCCAATAAACTTCCTCGCCAAAGAGAAATCTTAGTGAATCTTTAAAGGGCTCTGAATCCCCTTTTTAATGATTCTCCCTATGCATGAATCAACCTTACGGTTGAAATGAACTGTTCATTTTCCCTCAAAAATTGAACCAAAGGTCACCGGGTTCTCTCAGACTCCGTTTGACTCCCTTCAACTTTTCAGCTTAAACGATACAAAAGGAATGCTCGAAGGGAACTAAATCCCCTTTTTAGTGATCATCCTCGTGTGTGAATTAGCCTCATGGTATGGACGAATGACCCATTTTATTCTGAAGAGTGATCGGAAAATTTTGGGCACCATTTAATGAAGGTCAACTCTCCAAACTGAAAGAGACGGAATGAATCTTTAAAAGGCACTGAATACCATTTCTAATGGTCCATCATATGCACAAATCATCCTAACGATTCAGACAACTATCCTTTTTATTTTGAGAATCTCTTATCCAAAAGACCATTGAGCATTGTCGATCCCCATTTGATCAAAGTCAACTCCTAAACCTGGGAGAAGGCCATCATTTCTTAAAGAGATTTAAATAACCTATCCAATAGTATGCCCTGTGCGCGATTCAAATTTACGGACTGCATTTTATGACCATTATTTTTAGAGGCACTGTGTCTGGGAAAGCTTGCCGATAGGCAAGAAAAGTAAAATTTCAATCGGCACCCTCTTGACCCTATATAAGGAGAGCATGGTCTCACTTTGAAAATAACCTTAGAAACATCCCTCTCAATGATGGCAGCAACATTCTATCCAATTTAGTGTCATTTCTCTATTGAAATCTTTCCTCGATATTCCATTTCCACCCTTTCACACCCAATTTAGCAAAAATCCTTTTCCTCTCCTACCACGACCTCCATACACTTGTAAGGGTAGCCTTTTCAACAATCTTGATTAACCTTCAAGTCTCTAAATAAGGTCCAAACATTATTCTCTCTCTTTTAATTTCCTTATTTTCGCGTTAGTTATCTAATCCATCTTTGTTACTCCACACATTAATAATCCCACTTTTTATTAATAGTATTGCACATACCATATTTTCTACAAAAAAAAACCATAAACAAGAAAAAGAGGGTTTGCTCATAAATTCCAAACGGGATTCCTCATAACATCTTCTCAAATTAAAACATTATTTTCCTACACACACATCTAGATAAAATTTTCGGTTGGATTTATGGGATAAATCCCACCCTTGTGTTGCATGAAAACTATGTGGATTTTGATGCCTTTTTAAGCTATGTGTGCATCTCGGGTCAAAACCTGAGACTCAGGTCATCCTTTCATACTTTTTATTCATATATTATTTCCATATGTATACTTGTGATTCTTATCCGCGCTTCATCTATCATATATTATCGTTTCACCATAACGATCAATACCCGATAAGCGCACACATTATGTTTTTAGTTAATACTTTGGGAACACTCCTCTAGATGACCTTACTCTGCCTTTCTCTACGACGAGAGTTGATAAATTTCATTCTCCATTTATGTATACATGTGCAAAAACTTCATGGAGTTATTAAGGAGTTTAACAACACATGCCCATGAGAAATCGAAAGGGCGGGATGAGTTCCTAACACCTTCCCATTCCATAATTTAGCCCCTGAACCTTTGAACTAATTGGTTTCGCAAGCATAAGTATGTCTTTGATGCCATTCTCTAGAGGGTCCCATTTTGTGCAAAATAGGTTTTCGACTTAGTCTCCTTACATCACACCACATCACATCACATCGAGGATGGTCGAGGCGCTCCTACAAATGGAACGCGACCTTATTCTTCTCTCCCTCAAACCATGTGTCGAAACCATCCCCCCCAGAAGGAGAAAATGGGAAAAAGGAAGGAGCGAGTGTGGCCATAGTGGCGACTCCGCTGGGGACTAACTTGTCATAATAAGTGGGTGTTATAATTTTCTACATGTGTGCATATGCACCTACATGTATGTTCATTTTTCTCCTATTTGTTTCTTATATATATTTATCTCATGCTTATCCTATCACTCACTTTCCACTTTCACTCACTTGTAAATATCTTCCCTATAAACCTCAGACAACTTACACTTATACGTAGGATCATTTATATCCATATGTTTCACACACCATTTAGAATATCCATTCTTAGGTTTCACTATCACACACCTCCACTTACCACACTTGAATACATCCATGCTCACTTACACTTAACACACTCCACTTGTAGTTAATCCATGCTTAGGTTTACTAACACACACTCACTATTAGATATTCACACATCACTCACTCACATGTATCCATACTTAGTGTTGTCTTTGTGCTCCATGTTAGATTTACCTTTCATAATATTGATCATTATTCCTTATTAGTATAAAACTTCTTTTACTCATCGTGCCAAATAAAAGACTCTCTCTATAATATAAAAATCAAGAATCATGCATTTTGCACACTACATCACCAAGAGCATGGAAATTGACCAAAAATGTGTCCCGTAATGAGGGATCACTTTGTGATGGGAGATTTTCCGATAGGTTGCAGTTTTCCTAATCAATATGACTCTCACCTTACATTGTCTTAGTACCTTGAACATATATGGAACGATTCCTACCCTATCGTATCGCTTTACGGAACTCACAAAAGGAGGTATATAGCAGGGAACTCATTCACGTACATCAAGTATATTAAATTTGCTCTCACACGTACAGTCCCCACGAGGTATATAATGGGGAAATTCAAGTACACTCAGGTATATCAAATGGATTGTCAACACATACCGATTGCCCTCAAAAGAAAGAAGTATATCATGAAAGTCATGTCAAATGGGGAACCTTTCCACTAACCTAACAACTGTATAAAACTCATATAGGCATCAGACCTTGAGTGCTCATATTTAGTTTTTCGGTTACCACACGAAACTCTACAGAAATGCCGGGTCGACATGCCGCTATAATTTTCTCCTGATTTCATATTTTTTCAAAACAGGACCTGTCAATGAGCCTGGAAACAAGTCAAACCCTATCTTACTGACTTTTCAAACCTAATTTTCTAAGGCTACAGTCATGTCCAACATTTCTTTTGAATTTAGGTAAAACTAATACAAGTGAAAACATAAACATAATAATAATCATGCTAAGAATTTTCCTTCTTTCTCGAAAAAACAAGGTGTCAAAAACATTTTTCCTCCTTTTCATCAAAATACCAAAAACGTTTTTCCTTATTTTCATCAAATTACAAAAAATGTCAAAATCATTTCCCTCTTTTTAAACGAAAAGAATTCCTTTTTCCCTTTTTCAAAAATAAATTTAAATTTTTTTCCTTCTCAGCTCGATTTCGTACCAGATTCTTAGCCTGGATCCCTACTAGCTTTAGTTTTTCGTCAAATTTCCTCGAAGATCCGTTAGTTCCCCTATAATTTCCTCTAATTCTAGAATCTACCTTCACCACTACTTCATCAAAAACACTGATCAAGTATTGAACGTATAGTCTGATCTAATGGAAGTCCTAGTTCAACTCAGTGACAAGATTAACAACCTTCAAACCTAGGTTCATGAGATGATGTGAAATCGAGCCCAAGCTCCCAAAGAACTCGAGATTATCCTTCATTATGCTATGGGTCCTCCAACTCCTAAGCTTATTTGGGTCTCGAAAGAATATCATCATGCTCCGCGTGCCTCGCCTGCCAATGGTCCACCACCAGCATAATGCCTTATGACAAACCTTTCCTAGCAAGGGGCTAACTTTCCAGTACCTGTTGATCTCAAAAAGAAAGAACTCATCAAGGTCAAGGAAGACCTCAAACTGTTGTCAAAGAACTTTGATCAAGTTAAGATATTTTAGAACTACATGGAGTACACTCACATGTCTCGCTACCTTAAAGCAAGATTGTTGGACAAATTCAAGATTCTAGCCATGGAGAAGTTTGGAGCCAGCGGGCCCCCAATTGTTTACCTTCGCATCTATCACCGAGCCATGACTCTCATTGCTTCCTCTGAAGAAATAATGCCCTGGATGATCTGACATAATTTGAAGGACAACTCTTTTTATTGGTTCCTATCCCTCAAAGAATCAAGAATTCGTAGTTGGGAAAATGTTACCTGAGAATTCATGTCACAGTATATGTACAATGAAGAACTAGAGGTTAAACGCCGTGATCTAGAGATTATTAATAAGAAAATTGGAGAAACTATTAGAAACTTCGTGCAAGGTGGCGAGAGAAATCTGCCACCATGACCACACGGCCCTTCGAAGAAGGACAAATCAACATAGTGAAAAAAAAATTCCTTCCCCATATCAGAGAAACCAAACGAGATCAGTATTCCCATACTTACAAGCCCTCCGACAAATAGGTGTGGAGATTGAAGAAAGTGTTACCAAGATAGATGTTGAGCCTAAGAAAGTGATCGAACAATTCACACCCGTAAAGTATGTGAAGCCTACCAATTCCACAATTTTAACCATCAATAATATCTCCTAGCCTACTACCTCTTGGGTGTAAGAAATTTTCTCCAAACCCATAAGAAAGGAATATACCGAGCTTCATGTAACCTTCTCTTGAGTCTATCAAATCTTGTTAAGCATAAACCTCATTAAACATCTGGACCCTCGTCCATTACGAAACCGACTTCCAAAAAACATCAAAACTTATGCCCGCTATAATTTTCACATGTTTGCCGGCCATACTACGAATTAGTGCTTCCACCTCCGAAATGTAATCTAGGGTTTAATTGATCTGGGTATCATTTCCCCACCAGCATTCCCTAAACCCGACATCACTCACAACCTCCTTCCAACACATACAAATTCCATCTACCTAGAAAATAACCTAGAATTTGTCCTATCTATCCAAATTTCTCCTAATAAAGCACCCATCATAATTATATTTTTACAGAAATCACTGAAAGTTTGCCCGTATTTCCTCCTACACCCTACTTGTTTCACCCAGTAATGTTACTCATTACAATGACTTATATTATTATTCGTACACAATCCGAAGGAAGATATATCGACTTATCGACTGTTCTGAGACAACTTTCAGATTTTAGGCTAAAATTGCCCTCTAAATGACCATTAATTGTTAGAAGTTCAACATCCTCTTCATGGAAGCCCCAAAATGGTATCAGGAGTCAGATAATTAGGTGGTACCCATTGATGAAATAAGATTGGATGATATAGTACAAATTATGGTAGATATGTCCCGATAAACTGGAAAAATCTGTCGTATTTATGATATTCTTACCGCGTTCAAGATTCAAGGGAAATTGGTCCCTTCACACTCTCACCTCCCTATTGAGTGGGATGATTTATATGAAGAAATTTTAGAGGTTATGGAATGAATTAACTTATCTTAGAAGGAAGAAATCGTCACCATCGGATGGGGGGTGAATTTGATAATTTTGATGATGAACCAAGACTGGAAAAGGTCAATCCAGTGATTAACATGTGCGGGATGATCTCCTTCGAGGACCTCTTATGGGAAATCAATAAAGTAGTCATGCAACCATAAATCAATGAAGAGACGGGGTTTCTTATTCTTTCCTGGCTCCATAAAGAATATGACCAGATTAGGAAGGAACTACCAAGATTCGAATCCTCAGCCATCAAGGACAGATAAGGGAAAGGGAATTATCGAAGAACTACCCATGTGAGAGATGACAATTGAAAAGAGCAAGATCATAGACCAACTCAAGAGGACTCAAGCTAATATTACCTTGTAGGGACTCTTCATGTCTTCCTAATCACACTGAATTCTCTGATAAGATCATTACTAGGCCCATAGTCCCCCCTTCCACCACTATACAAGAAGTTGTAAACCTGATTAGATTCTTAACCTCCACTAGACTCATTTCCTTCTCCGAAGAAAAAATTCTGAAGGTCGGTCCAGATCATAATTATTCCCTCAACATCTTCGTTGAAGTAATGGGAAAGACAGTCCCGCTCTCACTCATTGACAATAGATTCCCCCTCAATGTTTTCCCATTAAGAACCATAAATTTCTCTGGGTCAAAAGTAAGTGACCTACCTCCTATTCCTGCTGCATGCGGGCCTATGATAATACTCATCAAGAGGTAATGGTATCCATAAAACTCACAATAGGAATTGCCCCAATCAATCCGATTACTAAGTTTCAAGTTATTAACATAGTCTCTTGTTTCAATATGTTGCTTGATCAACCGTGGCTTCATAGACTTCGAAGGGTATCCTCCTCCCTTCATTAAAAGAAGATATTATTCGCTAAGGGGCAAGTCATTACCATTTTAGGAGACGATGATAAAAGTAAAAAATTTGGCACTATAATTTTGATACTACAAAACATCATAGGATGAATGATATGTTTCTTACCGAATTTTGGGTTGATCTACCTCCCCTTTTGATAAGGGATGATTTTAAATAATGAGTCTGTCCAAAGCACAGCCCCATGACAATGTCAAGAATATTCACTTTATGCCCCTAAATGGGTATAGGGCAACGTCAACAAGGGATATCAGAGACCATCATCCTGAAAAGGTCCTTTCCCTCATGTAGCCTAGGTTATCAGCCTTCATGAAAAGAACTCATAATGCTCCTCCAATCACAGTTGAAGAGAAGTTTAAAAGATGCTAAGACTATTTTAAGGGATTCTCTGAACGAGATATTTGTAAAAGAGGGTGAAGACTTTCCCTTTTGTGGCTTTCATGAACCATGGTATGATCATGTGGATAAGAAGATGAATCTAAGGATGGAAATCTTATTTTATGTAAACTACACATAGGCTGAAGACTGCCAGCATTAAGTGCAACCTCTCACTCAGAAGGCCATAGCAAGTACCGAGGTCTCTAAGGGAAGTGATTTTGAAGACTCGTTCAATCAGTAGACACTGAGGCTAACTGTTTGAATGATCCATCCAGACACTACACCATCGGACCTATCCACTCTGATTAAGGCAGCTAATGTGCATCTCCTTAATTGGAATTCTATACCAGTCCCACCTACTGAGATGCAACCCAACCTGACCATTTACCTTATCTCTTCATCGATTGTTGTTCCTCCCCTTTTTTATAATAATGAAATCAAGTCCTCTTTTGACGAGTTTCTCAACATTATTATCTCGAAGTGAGATAAATTCGGGTATTGAGTATCTTGTTTTCCTTACATTAATTGTCATCATTCTAATCAAACTCTTGATGATGGTGATTTTGCAAATGAATAATTCTTAATTAATCTTAATAAATACCACGTTCAAATTAAAGAGGATGAAACTGTGGTTGTCAATCTAAATTCTAGCAGCCAATAGTGAGACATTAGGATAGGGTCCACCCTTAATAAGCATGACCTTGTGAAATTCAAAGAGTTGCTAAAGGAATTTATGGACGTCTTTGTATAGTCCTATAACGACATGCTCAAAATCGATCCAAAATTAGATCAACATAAGATTCCAACTCTCCCAGATTTAAAATCGATCAAATTGAAGATGAAAAAACTCTAAACCGAATGGTCACTCAAAGTCAAGGAAGAGGTAATTAAGCAGTTGAACGTAGGCTTCATCCGGGCGATCAAATATCCCACATGGATTGCCAAAATTGTACATTCCCCAAAATAGGAGGAAAAGTACGCATATGCATCAATTATTGAGATTTTAATAAAGCATCTCTGAAGCATGATTGCCCACTTCCCAACATCAACATGATTATGGAAAACACGACCAATCATGATCTAAAGTCCTTCGCTAATGGGTTCGCCGATTACAATGAAATCAAGATGCACCCTGGCCATCAAGAAAAAATTGCCTTCATCACCCCCTAGGGAACCTTTTGTTGCACTGTTATGCCATTCGGGCTCAAGAAACTAGGGTTAACCTACCAAAGGGCTTCCATAACCATATTTTGTGATTTGATACACAAGGAGATCGACGTCTATGTAAGTGATATGATTATCAAGTCTAAGACTCGAGAAGGTCATTTTCCCTCCTTCTAGAAGTTTTTCAAATAACTATGGAGATACCAGATGCAATTAATCCCATATAAATGAATTTTTGGCGTCACCAAAGGAAAGATTTTGGTATTCATGGTTAGTGAGAGGGGAATTAAAGAAGACCCTGCCAAATTGAAAACCATAATCGAAATGCAACACTCGGAATGGAGATCAAAGTCCGTGGATTCTTGGGAAAATTATAGTATGTCAACCGATTCATCAGACAGTTGACTTTTATTTATGAACACATCTTCAAACTCCTCAGAAAGGATCCTACCAAAGTCTGGAATGAAGCCCGTTAGGAAGCCTTCAACAGAATCAAGCAATATCTTAATCGAACTCCTCTACTTATGCCTCCATGGCCAGGTGTTTTTCTACTCCTATACTTGACCATAATAGATACCACAAAAGGGGATTTGTTAGCGTAATATATTGAAGAAACTCGAAAATAAAGAGCCATTTAATATGCCAGTCAAAAATTGGTCGGGTATGAATTCAAATACAATTCCTTGGAGAAAACATGTGTTGCTTTAGTTTGGGTCACTCAAATGTTACGGAACTATATGATCATTTTTCCCATTAGAATTATATCCGGAATGGAGCCCATTAAATACTAGCTTCATAAACCCAACTCGTCTAGACGAATGGTCCAATGGTTAATGTTTCTATCTGAATTTTGCATCGTGTATGTTATATAAAAGTCATAAAAGGGAGAAACATCTCCGATTACCTTGCTGCTACCCCATGGATGAGATTGATGTTGGGTCTCTAAATTCCCAGACCAAGATATTCTCATCACCTCTTAAGATGACCTTCAATGGCAGATGTTCTTTGACGGTTCTTCCAATAAGAAAGGATATGGCATTAGGATATTCCTAATCACCACTGATGACTATCACACTCCCATTGCCATCAAGCTAGATTTTCCCTGCACCAATAATATGATCGAATATGAGGCATGCATTTTAGGCCGAAAAGTTACCCTAAAAAATGTATCAAATACCTAGATGTCTTCAAAGAATAACTTAGATGATGTCCTTCCTATGCTATCCTTCATAGTCAATATGCCCGAGGGGATAACGATTTCCCCCTTCATAATCCAAAAACAAGTTATGCCAACCCACTTCTACCACATTGAGCTCGTCATAGAGGAAGATTTTGATATGGATGAGTGCTGGTACTATGATATTTGACAGCTTCTAAAGCATGACATGTATCCCCAGGATGGCAATAAGAAGACCATATGACCCTTCACAAAATAGTTGCCTAATACATCATCTGCGATAAAGCATTATTCAAAAGAAACTTCGATGGAAGCATTTGCACTTCACTGAAAGGGTTGATATTGAAAAAATGATGTAGAAGATCCACAATGGGAATGCGAACCCCACATGAATGGTTATATGATTGCTAAGAAGATAATTCATCAAAGGTATTATTGGACCACCATGGTTCAGGATTGCACCGCCTACGTTTGAAGATGACTAAAATGCCGATATTTTACCAATATCTAACACTTACCTCCTCGGGAATTATAAAACATGACTTTTCCCTGGATGTTCTCCACCTGGGGTATTGACATCATAGGGAGGTTCACACATAAAGCTTATAATGGTCATGATATTATCCTAGTTTCCATTGATTACTTCACCAAATGGGTGGAAGTCGAGTCATATGTAGTACTAAATGCCAAAAAGATAGCCAAGTTTATTATAAAGAACATTATATGCTTATACGGAGTTCTTCATGAGTTAGTATCAGATAATGGGTTACACTTTAAATCCAAGGTCACAGAACTGGTCGATGAGTATGGGATTTAAAGACACAAATCTTCTCCCTATCGGCCCCAAACTAATGGTGAAGTTGAGGCCTACATAAAAACCTCATAGCCATCATCTATAAAACGATTGAGAGTTGCCAAGATTGGGCTGATCGAATCCCTTACGCCCTATGGGTCTATCGCACTTTAGTCAGAACATCTACTGGGGCTACTCCTTATATTTAGTACATGACATGGAAAAAATTCTAACCGTTGAGTTAGAAATACCTTCCTTATGCGTTATGCTTAAAATCAGGGTCATCGAGGAAGATTGGTATCAAAGTCTCTTTGACGAATTGTCACTCTTGAATGAAAAGTGGTTGAAGGCTCTATACCACATATAATGGTACCATTTCTAGATAGTGTCATCATGCAATCCAAGAGTTAAGGACAAGGGTATCCGAGAAGGAGACTTGGCCTTTAAAGAAATTATAGAACCTATCTGGGACCCCAAAGGGAAATTAAATTCAAACTAGAGTGGCCCCTATATCGCGAAAAAGATTATGTCAAGTAGCGCCACTATGCTCACTAACCTTGACGAAGAATATATGGAACATCCAGTCAACCTGGATCATCTCAAGAAGTTTTACCCATAATCTAAAATCTCAGCTCGCTATGACTCCTCTCACCTCCCTTCTATTCTTAAACAAATAGTCATTTACATCTACGCAGAACTACGTGGAGCCTGATTCTCTAAAAAAATCTTTTTCTTTCAAAATGAAACTCCGAAAAATTTAAAAACCCCAAGAGGTACGTAGGCAGCCCATGCACATTACATGGGTAAGGTCCCCTTCTTTTTCATAAAATGTTATTCTTTTCTTGACTCTGAGAATGACAGTTCATTTTATCATTTACCTAAAAAAAAGGATTATGTATGCCTTAGCGATTAGTATAGATAATTCAAGTGTAAAACTCACATACAGGCACAACAATATGATCAAAATCTTTTTTATTTCAAATAGGGGAATTCAATATAAACTACACGAACTATCGACAAAGGGAGTCAAAACAACCACCCTTCGCTAACCAAACTGTCCCTGAAATAAGACTAACCAAACCTCCTAAAATTATTCCCGAATCTAACAAAAAACAAAAAAAAATCAATACATCCCGTTCATGAAAGATTCACAAGAAATAGTCCCAGCTTCTTAAAAAACTCTATTCGCAGCTGTCGAAAAACTCAGACCCATCACTATCTTCTCCTTAAGGTCCCCAAACTTCACCTGCCTAGTTGGTAACTGAAAATGATATGCCCCAACCAGACTAGAGAAGACAACTACTCCATCCTTTACGGTGTCAAAAAGGAAAATTTTACTCTGGTCGGTCATTTCCGCTAAGATCTTCACCATAACCCACATCCACAGCTATTTTAGATAGTCCCCAGACACATGTCAGACCCTGCTTACGAATTGAAAGGGACTGGTCAACAACCAACGGTTCTACTACAAAGAACCTAACCTCATTCTAATGGAAATTTTTCCATAGGAAAGAAGTCTAGTTTCTAAGGAGGTACTATCTACTCACATCAAGCTTGGCGAAGTAGCCACCAGGGGAAATAGAATTAGGTTCACCGAAGGCTAACTAACCGAACGTACTAGTATTATCCTAGTTCCAAAATGGGCTGCAGATATGCCCACCATGGCATCGACTAGTGAAGGCATCAGGCTTCGTGCTCCATAAACCAATTTACCCACTTCCCTATGGATGGGCCAAATCTGGGAAATTTGGAAAAGCTTCCAAGGCATACTTAGGGGGAATCACTAAATAGAATCTCTCGACCAACCATATGAACGTTATCACCGAGATCCCTCATAGAAAATTAGAGTGGTCTTCCTGCCAATCATCTAGATCATTTAGGGTCTCTTCCAATACCACCACCATGGGATTAAGACGGTAATAGATCCACGCTATGATTATAGCCAACTAAGCGTCCACCGTTATGTCCCCTGTCACTAGCAAGAGCCTCGAAGTTAGTCCAAAGGAAACAGATCCAGCATGGCCCACATCGCAGAGAATATATAACATTCAAAAGAGAAATCATCCCCCAATGACCAATAGCTGAGTCGCCGAAGGGGAAATGTGGAGCAACTCTACTAACTACGCCCGAAGGGACTAAGAATATTCAGGCATAGTCTCCACTACACTGGGATTAATTCTTAGCATGGATGAAAACTCTTTGTAGGTCAGACAAACCTCATCTAAACCAAAGAAGAAAACGTAGTCTTTAGGGTACCAAAATTGCGTTGTTGCCGCTAACATGTTCCAATCAGTAGCCCGGTTATGCCACAAGGAGACTTGACACAAATTGAAAGATTCTTAGTCCTTGTTATAGAGGCACGTGGATTTTATACTCTCGAGGTATAAAGATATTTCTACGTGCATCGAAAGAGTCATTTGGAAAATAATGTGGTAGAAAGAAATAAATAAGAAGGAATAGAAAATGAGAACGGATGAAAAACTACACCCCCTTTACCCCCAATCATAAAGGCCTTGACTAAAGATAAGAAACCAACGAATCTCGAAAGAATGCTTACAATACAAAGTGCTCTAGGCTACAAGAAAGTACAATCAAAGCCTTAAGTTGGTTTGACTTGACCTATATGCTGATAGGCAGGAGAAAGGGTATGTCGATCAGCGACCCTCTTATTTTAGAATGTTAATCTTTCCTTTTTTGTCAAAATTAAAAACACCAAAAATAAATCCTTATTTTAAGATCATGATGTTATTTCTTCTAACCGTAGCCATTTTTACCCATCAATTTTCATCATAAGTCTTTTCATCGAGTTATTTAACCACTTTTATAAATATCCCCTCATTTTTATACTCTCATCAGCGAAGTAAAATGCATGTAGAATAAGTCACTAAAATAAGAATGAGTAATAAAAAACCCTCTTCATATATATTTCCATTGAATGATTATATTTTTTTCATGTAGAAGAAGAAATGAAAAATTACAAAATAACGGGGCTCAACTTGAACCCACAATCAATCTCTATCTCTCTCTCTCTCTCTCTCTCTCTCTCTCTCTCTCTCTATCTATCTATCTATCTATCTATTTATCTATCTAATCCCTCAATCCTTACGACGGACATGCTTCCCCTAGCGATGAGCTGTAGAACCACTACTCCCCAAGATCGATCCCTCGTCTGAGATAGCAGGTGGAACTAGACAAGAAGGAACATAGTCCATGATATAGGTACTCACAGAGGACACCCAATCCCTGATGTCCTTCAGCCAAGTGGTTGACACTAGAACATGCTGGAAAGAAAGAAAAAAAACAAAAGGCAAATTAGTCAGTAAAAAGAAAAGAAAGAATCAAAATAAAATAAGATAATAAAAGAGAGAAATATAGCATAGGCGAAAGGATGTCCTCTGTAAGCCCATAAACCCCAAAATTATTGCATTAGTGCACTGCGACAAACTCAGTTATCCCCCTTTAGTCAATAGGCATGTTCACCACATCATAAATACATGAGGGAATCACTTAGTTCCTCACAAAATCCAGGTACTCGTAAGTCATCGTCGTATCAATGTAGAGCGAATAAACCTTGCCAAGCATCTTCATCATCCTAGCCTCATCCAACATCTCCCGCACTCGCCTTATATACATAGGAGGCACCACCAGTTGGAATGCCACCTCATACTCCATTATCTGTTGCACAACCCTCTCTCCTAGGTACCAGGAGTACTCAAAGTCACGAATCATCAGCCTCTGCATCTGCGAGTGCATGCCTATCACCTCTGTGTGCTAAGGAGCCCTCCCCCAGGGGCAAGAGATCAAGTGTAAGCCCCGAAAAAAGTATCATTATTAATTCAAAGAAAGAAAATTCAAAGTAAAAAAGGAATAACTTGATCGTTCGCCATCCTATTTTCTGAACCTTTCGCACCGCCGCCAGGGACAAACACTGGTTCGATTGCCTATTGGACTTTCACAATTGGTAAATCTGAAAGAAGTCCCATAAGTCCTCATCTTTCAGGTCTATCAACTTGTCATTGAAGTCAATCACCTTATAGAACCACTTCTGCAAAAAGGACTGAAATCTGCAAAAATTGAAACAAAATGCAAGAAAATACAAATAAAAGAAAAGGCAAGAATTACCTCCAAAGGTTACATGGCCCTCATAAAGGTTTATCGGTAGCACCGATTGAATGAATTTAGAGAAGAATAAAGGGTCACAAAACTCAGGCTCCCCCAATCATAAAGCAGGATATAAAAATGATCCTAAAAAATTGCAAGAACCAAAAATGGATGACGTCGCCACTCGCCACCTTAAAGAAACCACCCAACGGAAACAAGATAAATAATCGGTCCATATGCCTCACCTTCCGCCCATCAGCCTCATCAATGCTTCAACTCAAGAGCACCTCCCTAAGAGAGGAAATGCATATCTAATCTTAAGAAATAATCCTACCCATATCCCCCCAACATCGCACGAATCGGCTCTGACGTCAACCCCATCATATGGTCCATGTCTATCTGCAAACCCTCGTAATTTATCCCCAATAGATCCTGAACATCGGCGGGAGTCACAATCATCTACCCAAAACCCAAGTCAAAGGTGTGGGTAGTGTCCCACTACATATCTCCCAACGCGCATAAAACTGCAGTAAAACGCGACGTCTTGTCCAAAGCCTGTGCCAGATGGCCAAAGCCAGCACAAGTAACAACCTAGTGTACCCCCTCCAGAAGACTCTGAACGTAGTCTCGAAGGACCGATATCAGTATGTCAAAATCAAAAAGAAAAAACTCTTTCATCAGCATAAGAAAAAGAAAAGAAGATTAACAAAAAAGAATGCCAAGGGTCACTATACTTACATAGCCATTAGGGTTCCTCACCCTAAATGAGGGGTGGTATTAGGGATCACGTAGAAGAAATAAATCCTCAACAACTAGCTCAATCAAGTCAAAGTCATTCTCGTTGGCCAAAGTAATAGGAACCCTAACTCGTGAATATAGGCCCACCCAATCATCAACACTCAACCATTCCAAGTTATATTCCCCATTAGACAAAGCCTCCATTTGAAGTCTCGAAGAAAGAAATACTAAAAATGTATTTTAGAGAGCAGAAAAAGAAGATTTTGATGTAGAAAGATGCGAAAATTGAGGAGGGTTAGCTCCCTTTTTATAGGAGTCCAAATGGCATGTCGATCAAAAGACCCCTGCTCATACCGATCGGTACCTTCCTGTTCCTCTACCCAATGAATCCTAGGAGTCCATGTCACAACATGTTGGTTGTCATACCCCCTGAAATTTTGTACGAAAAATCCAAAATATGCTAGAACAATTAAAAAATATCTGAAAAATTCCAAAAAGTGCTAAACAGGTATTAGAAAATTTCTTCACTAAGAAAACCATTTTTAAGATCCTTCAATCCCCAGCCAAATTAATATTACACTCTTACCCCCATCAAAAACCCTAAATGCACAAAGCAAAACGGTGCATACCAAAAGTCCACAATAATTCCCCAGCAGAACCTAAAAACAAATGCTTCTTTAAAATCCCCATCGGAACTCCCATACTAAACTCCCAATCCATTCATCAAAATAATTCTATCTTCCCTGTCAAGATATATCCTTTAAAAGATATCATCCCCACTAAGATGTCTTTCCCCTATAGAGTCGTAAAACCAAACAATCCTCTACAAAGACACAAGTATAAAAGACTCCCCAAATGGCAAACCTTCCCGTGTTACAACTTTAGGTATTCAAAATTTACCTCGGCCCCTAGAATCAGTCGTCACCACTTTAGGTCCTTAGAATTGATATAATTGACCTCAACCCGTAGAATCTATTATCACCACTTTAGGTCCACATAATTGACATCGGCCCTTAGAATCGGACGTCACAACTTTAGGTAAGTCCTTAAAATTGACCTTGACCTGAAGAATCAGTCTCCACCACTTCCGGTCCTCTTAATTATTCTCATCCCATAAAATCGTTCATCGCCATTTTAGGTCACTAGAATTGACCTCAAGCCTCAGAATTGGTCAGCACAACTTTGGTCCTCAGAATTGACCTTGGCCCGTAGAATTGGTCGTCATAACTTTAGGTTCTCAGAATTGACCTCGACCCTCAGAATTGGTTGTCTTAACATTAGGTCCTCGGAATTGACCTCGGCCCACAAAATCGATCATTACAACTTTAGATCCTCATAATTGACCTCATCCCGCAGAATCGATCACCATCACTTTAGGTTCTCAAAATTGACCTCGACCCATAAAATTGGTCTCCTCAACTTTAGGTCCTCAGTTATAACTTTGGCCTAGGTCCTCAGAATTCACCTTGGCCCATTTAATCGGTCATCATTAACTTTAGGTTTTTCAAAATTAACCTCGATCCTCAAAATCAGTCATTACAATTTTAGGTCCTCATAATTGACCTTGCCCTCAGAAGTGGTCTCCTGAATTTTAGGTCCTTGTACCACAGAATTCATTAGCACCACTTTAGGTCCTCAAAATCGACCTCGACCCACCTAATCGGTCATCCCAAGCATTACCTTAGTTCCTCAGAATCGACCTCGCCCGTCTGAACGGTCATCCTCATCCCTTTAATCCGCAGAATAGACCTTTTTCCCAAATCTCCATGTAGTGTCTATTCGACGTCTTTCACTTGTTCTAACCTCATCTGCCAAGGAGATCTCTAGACACCACATTCTAGGACCCCCTAAGAATCTCCTCATGTCCCTAGAACTTAACTATTCACTAGAGAACCCTAGTTCATTCTTCAAGTATCGATCTAGAATCCACCGATGGATTCTTAAAGGGTTTTGAATACTCTTTCCAATGGTATGACCCGTGAATGATCCATACATACCAATTGTATTTTATGACCATTTTTTGAGAAATCTTCATGAAATTATGGAATGGCAAACCTATTTCCCTACCAATCAAGAGTATGTATGGGATTGCCTGTCGATAAGAAGGATAAGTACAATGTTGATCGGAACCCCCTTGATCGTATATAAGGAGAACATGAGCTCACTTTTAAAGGCACCTCAGAAACATGCCTCCTACTGATCTCACCAACATTCTCTCAAAGTCAGCATGGTTTTCCTATTGAAATCTTTCATCTATATTCCATTTCAACCCCTTTCACATCCAATTTAGCAAAACCGTCTCCCTTTCCTCCCACCATCTCCATGCACTTGCAAGGGCATTCTTTCAATAATCAAGATCAACCTTCAAGTTTCCAAAAAAGTCCAATTTTTAATTTCCTTATTTTCACATTAGTTGTCTAATACGTACTTTAGCATTTCATCTTTGTTATTCCACAAATATTAATAATCCCATTTTTTATTAGTAGTATTGCATATTCCATATTCTCTATAAAAAAAAAACAATAAAAAGAGGGATCGCTCAAAAATTCAAAATGGGATTCCTCATCACATTTTCTCAAATTAAAACATCATTTTCCTACACACACAAATCTAAATGAAATCCCCAGTTGAATTTATAGGATAAACCCCACCCTCGTGTTGCATGCGAACTACATGGACTTTAATGCCTTTTTAGGCTACGTAAGCATCTCGAATCAAAACTCGAAACTCGAGTGCTCCTTTCATCTATCATATATTATCATTTCACCATAATGATCGATATCTAATAAGTGCACGCAATATGTTTTTAATTTTTACTTTGGAAACACTCCTATGGATGAACTCACTCTGCATTTCTCCATGAAGTGAGTTGAGAAGTTACATTCTCCATTTATAAATACATGCAAACACACTTCATGGAGTTATTAAGGAGAATAATAACACATGCCCATGAGAGATCGAAAGTACGGGATTGGTGCCTAACACCTTCATATTCCATAACTTAGGCCCTAAACCTTTAAACTACTTTTTTTCACAAGCATCAGTATGTCGTTCATGTCGTTCTCTCTAGGAGAAAATATTTCTTTTACCTTTTTTGTGCAAAATAGGCTAGCAACTCTATCTATTTACATCACCCTACATCGAAGACGTTCGAAGCGCTCCTAGATAGGGCGTGATACCTCCTTCTTATCTCCCTCCAACCCACACACGAGCATCAAAACCCTCCCTCGGAATGAGAAATGGAAAAAGGAAGGAATGAGGATGGCCACAGTACCGTCGCATGGAACGAATACGGAAGTATAACAAGGATTGGGATTCTTGGGGTCCTTCAAGAACATGGAATGATAATGAGGTGGGCGAAATAGGTTTTGAATATGGTAACGATGTTAGTAATATGTGGGTTTGTTGCATAGGTTAAGTTTGAGGTTTTTGGTTTGTGAAGTTTGTAAGAGTGTTAGTTGTTTTTCGTTTTGGTCATTGGTGTGTCGTGTAACTACCATGTTTCTGTTTTTAATAAAAAATGATGATGATTTAGAAGTACTTTGTCATTCCTTTAATGAATATCTTTTGTTTGAACTACTTATATCGATCAATAAGGTATACATAATTCATTTATTCGTTTAAATGATGAAATATGCCAATGTTCTCGAAGGGAGAAAATAATAACATTTTGTGAAAGAAAAGGGACCATGCCCAAAGTGTTTTATGGGCTGTCTACATACCGCCGTGTTTGGAAATTATGAGTTACTTTTACAAAAGGTAATTTTTTAGAGGATCGGGTCCCATGTAGTTCTAAGTAGACTGAGAATGAAGATTTTTTTGTTCATAATAGAAGGGAGGTAAGAAGAGTCGTAGCATGAAAAAAGTGCAGACTTGAGGGTAAAATTTCTTAAGATGGTCCAAATTGACTAGACGCGCCATTTCCCCTCCATTGAGGTCTGTGAGTATGCGGCACCACCTAACAAGATCTTCTTTATGTTATAAGGGTCACTCCAGTTGGCCTTGAACTTTACTTTTAGATCCCAAATGGGTTTTATGATTTCCTTGAGGGCAAGGTTTACTTCTGAGAAATTGTGGTCCTTAACTTTTTTAATGAATAATCATGAAATACGATGATGGTACACTTGTATATGATATAGGGCTTCCAAGGGAATAAGTTTATCGTAGTAAGTTTACTTCCCATCTTCTTCCCGACCTGAATTTTGAGCATAACCTATAGGGAAGGTATTTTGATTTTGATAGGTAGAACCACATTCATAACGAATAGAAAATACTAGGGAGTAGCCTCAATTGGCATTCTATTGGAGGTACGATAACCGCAAAAGGCGTAGGGGACCTGGCCAGCCCAACCTCTCCAATTTTTAATCATCTTATTGATTATGTTCTTTAGACTTTTATTGGAGACTTCAACATCCCCGTTGGTTTAGGTTCAGTAATAAGAGGACTTGTGACTTTAGATTCTATATTCGTTAACCAACTATGTGACCTTAATTTCAAAATGGATCCATTATTGGATACTAGTTAATGGAGAACTCTATAGGGGAAGATTATATTCTTTGAGATGAATTTAGATACTTTCTTTACATTCAACACTATGTATGACTCGGATACAAGACATTTAGTAAAGAAATCAATGGCGATGAGAATAAATGCATATCTATTTGATGCCTTGGGAGCGACTTCTCGATAATGTCTATGCCGCATATGGATATGGGATAGGGAGAAGTAATGTTATAACTCCCAGGAGGCAAGTGTTGAAGGTTGGAAAAATCTTGGCATTTGAGGCATCTCCTGACATAAGCAGCGCAGTCTTAAACCATATTGGTCCAATAATATCCCTGATGGATGATCTTCTTTACAAGAATATGGTCATTCATGTGGGGTTTACATTCCCCGCTGTCCATTTTTTGTCTTCGAACCCAACCCCTGATATGCAAAGCAAAAGGGTTCCATCTAAATTTGTTTTAAAGAGTGCCGATAATAAATGATGTATTGAGAATCCAACCTACCAAGGGTCGCACGGTCTTTCTTATCAACATCCTAAAGATACCAACCATGCTTGAGGAGGCACCAAATGTCATAATATCGTAATCCTTCCATGTTCAGATCTTCTTCTATAATTAGCTGAATATGGTAGCAATTAGTGATCATTGCCTCATTCTGGAGTAGATACGGGTCCATTAGTATCAATTATTTCATGTTAACCATAGAGGCTAAGGTTCTCCAATACATTGGTGAGGTTGTTTCTTGAGCGAGGCACGTAGTGGAAGGTCGAATCTTCAAACTAAGAGGTAAGCTCTTTGTGAGAGCGATTGAGAATTTCTTCATATAGGAATTCAAAAACCAAAACCTCATCTCCCCTGTGGGATTATCGGCAAGATAATCAAAAATGGGTTATGTCTTTCTATGTGACATAAATGATATCCAATTCATCTAGTTACATCAACCATCAGGCCATGCGATTGGATAAGGAAGGCTTCACTAATACATATTTTATTTAATTAATTCGGGATACCAATTTGATAGGGAATCCAAGCATGTAATTTCGGAGCTTCTACATGACCCAGACTAAAGTAACATGTGCCTTCTCCAATATAGTGCAGTTTACCTCTTACTTTTCTAGCTTTTGGTTAGCATAGTGGAGGGCCCTCTCTTAATGGTATTATTTAATGTATTAGGCTAGTATAGCCCATTATGAGGTGCCTGTGACAGTGAGATATAGGAGGAGGAGGGGGAGACCTTAATGCGGAGGCATGAGATTAAAGGCCAGTTGGGGTATCACTTGATTTGTTCAAAGTATTATTGACATTCCTTATCCCAAACATTGGTTGAATATTTCTGGAGAAGCTTCAAAATGGGCTCACATATAGAGGTTAGTTAGCTGATGAACAAACTGATGTATTAAAGATTCCTTAAGAAACCATGAACTTCTTTATTTGTTTGGGGTGTGGCATCTCAAGAATATCTTTGAGCTTATCAAGGTCTTCCTCGATCTATTTTTACTCACGATGAATCCGAGGAGTTTACCCTTCGTGAGACTGAAAATGCATTTTTGTGGGTTCAATTACATCTGGTATTATCATTGACATAGAATTCAAGGCGGGAATGTGACCATCCTAAGTCTTGGATTTAATGATCATGTCGTGAAATTATAATTCAACCTTTTTATGGATAAGGTAGTGGATAATGGTCATAGAGGACCTTTGGTAGGTTTCCCCATCATTCTTAAGATCGAGAGGCATGACTATTTAGCAAAAAGTTCCCCATGGTGTGCTGAAGGCAGTATTTTCCTGATGGTCAGGATCTAATTGATAAAATTGTACATAACAAAATCATTAACAAATGACTTAAGTCATGACTTAAAGTGTTATCGATGATCATATTTATGTTGGATAGAATATCATCATCTTTCGGGGATGCCTTGTTCAAATCTCGATAGTTTGATTTACATGTGGACTTTTCCTCTCAATTTAGACATTAGGACTATGTTTTCAATCCATGTAGGATATTTGACCATGTGAATTAAGTATATATTTAATTGTTTAACCACTTTGTCTTTGACTTTGAGAGACCACTTAATTTAGAGCTTTCTCATCTTTTGCTTAATTGGGTCGATTTTTGGGAAGTTAAGAAGCCCGTGTTATGCTATTTCTTGATCAATTACAGGCCTGTAATCATAGGATCATGCAAAGACTTCCATAAATTCCTTTAGAAGAACTTTGAATTATGATTACTCATGCTAGTTGAGGGTGGACCCAAACCCAATATCGTGCCAATGTCTACTAGAATCGAGATTGAAAACAAGGGTCTCATCATCATTAGTTCGAACGTGATTATGTTGTTTACTAATTTCCTTATTAAGATAAATTAAGAATTGGTCATTTATTAAATCTTCTTCATTATTTTTTTTATTATATTCAAGGAAATTAATGTAAGTCATGTTAAGATACCCAAAGTCATTATTTATTTCATTGAAAATATTTTTAGGAAATACAGCGGTGACGACCTCATCAAAGAAGGCTTCATTCATAATTACATTAAAAATAGAAGAAAAATAGATATATTCGGGTATTTCTTAGAGGGGGTGAACAATAGGTTTCAGATTGACTTGGGTAGGCTTGATATGAATGGCATGTCAATCGAAAAGTGGTGCATCAGCAGTGGTAATTATTTTTGACAGATCAGACAGCTTGGCTTCTAGGTGGATCATGTAGATATCCAAGCACAGTATTATATTCTCATATTACTAAAATTTTGTAAGTCTCGAATTAACTATATCTAATTATACAAGGGTTTTAAAAAAAATTGAAATGGCTGAAATTCGTTCTAATGACATTTATACTTCATTCTAACGAAATAACACATGTCGATCGAATAACATCCCAGGTCATTAAAACGAGAATGAACAACTCATTTTAACCACATCCCAAGTCATTCTAACGAGATTATATATCTTGCTCAAGGTCCAAATCTCATTCTAATGAGATTGACGTAGATTCATATTCTTCAAGCATCCAAAAATGTCCATTCACAACCCCAAACCTAAATCTGAAGCCTTTTGCCGATCTAAACCCGATTATCCTTCATATATGAGTTGTATAACCACAACATAAACCTATAAAATCCGTTTTTTAGGAATTCTAACATGTATTTACACCTTAATTCCAGATTATAAAATTTTAAAAATCCGAAGTTCATATTCTTAGATAATTCAACTCATATTTTTCTAAATTTTCACATTGAACAAGGGTATTTTGTAAGATTCATTAACATGATTCAAAACATATCAATTTAAACTAGATTACAATATCAAACCATATGATTTCACATCAAACTATCCTAGTTTATTAATATGAGATTAATTTTTGATTTCTTAATTAAACTAATTCGAAATTCGTCTTAGATGATTGAAATCAGATTATAAGCATACCAATTCAAAATCCAATGAACGACTACTATCATAACATAATCCCTATTAAATTCTTAATCGATGTAAAGTTGCATATGGACTCATTGACGAATCAAAGTCCTAAAACCCCAATTCTCTTCTAACCATTAGTGCCATTTATATCAAGATCTCTAGGGTTTCTCCATTTCCTAAAGTGTGTTTTACAGTCGCGTCATTTACCTCATAATAGTAATTCCCACGAAGTTAGGCTTAGGCTCAAGATAAATCTCATCCCAATGAGCCCAAATAATACTCCAAATGGCCCGAAACTCTAACAAAAACATATACCAAAAGATTATTCTTAAACCCCATATTTAGTTAAAAATAGACTTTTTAAGCATCCCAAAAGTCAACAGAACAATAGAGTATGTTATGCAAATTTAATTATCTCATTAAATTAATTACTAAGTCGATAAATGTCAATTATGTTATAATTTAATTATCAATTTATTACGTGTAACTCGGCATTACAATAAAATACTTGAAGATTGGTGGAACCCGATACCAAGGGAATAATCCAAACAAGAAAACCCCCGACACCTCATCCCTGACCATTCCATAGTCACCAATAATACTAGTGATTTGAAATATTTAATTATTGAATTATCGTGTAGTGTGACAAGTTCCTCAAAATTTCAATTTTTGTAACACATACACGACCACATATATAATAATGTAACAACATATATCAGGTACTAAGTGACATAACACATGTGACATACAAATAAGAACTCATCACCCGTAAATAGTCAATTTAACAATTAATTTATTATTGCAAAAGAATGTGGGTTATTATATTTATCCCCCTTAAGTAAGGAATTTTGTTTTAGAAATTCAAATCCTTTATATTCCTACAAGAAGATATACTGTAAAAAATGCCTTTTGGGACCGAAACATTTGGGAAGGATAAAAATTTAGTCCCTAAAACATATTTTTAGGACAAGTATAATCAGCACTTCTAAAAGTAAACACTTTTTTAGATTGGTATAATCAATGATCTTATAAAGTAATACTAATGAGACTGCTTATTACTAGCCAATAATGAACCTTTTGAGATGTCCAAAAACTTTGGGTTCCCACCATTAGACTTTTGTTATCGCTTCATCTTCCTTCCTTGTCTATCATCGAAAAATAAATAAAATTAAAATCAAATGAGCTTCCCCGCCCATTCCTTCTCCTATCTCCGAAAAATTGAAAATTATTGCCTCCATTCCCCATAACATCCGTTGGAATTATTCATCAAATCTATCCCTTCTCCATCATATCTTCATGACCAAGTTCCCCACTTTGTGTCAAAAATCCTCTGTCATTGAGGTCCTATTACCCTCGATTTTCTTGGTAAGTTCTTGAACCTTCCACTGATTTAAGGAATGATTTCCTATTCTCTATGTGTGTATATATACATATACTCAAATGTTATAAATATGTACCTATATTTATTTCTAATAATTTCAAAAAAAAAATATTCTAGGGTTTGCTTCCTTTCATCCATATCAAAACGGCCACAGATGAATTTATTTGGGAATGTTTACTCAACTAGAGTATAACTCGGTATGATGCTACTAGCCCGTCCCGAAAGCTAAAGTAAATTCTTCGTATATATATGTATATATAATGGTTTATATGTGAATATGAACTATTATAAGAGAAGAGGCACCTAAATTCTTTATTTTATTTTGTCTCAGATTCTAGGTGGGGTATAGGTTAATACTCTCACATAGTCACGCGCACACATAGTATTCAAATTTTAAGTGTATTTGTTTCTCGGTTGGTTGGTTATAGTATTTTATCGGTTTAATTTAGAGTGAATTTGTTTGAGCTTTGAATGTATGAGCGTGTGTATGGGTTTCAAACGTTGTTTGAGCAAGCATTTTTAAAAAAAAAATATTGTATGTGAATCATATTGAGAATGTATAGTTTTGACATAATAATCATCAAGATAGTATATGTTAAATGTAACACAAAAATTTCCAATTTAATTCCATATATTTGGTTCGTTAATAAATAATCTTCTACTTTATTTATTCTCTCTTTAGTGTGTATTTCTCATCATCATCGTCAATGATTTCTAGAAAGTCGATCCTTCGAAGGTTTCACTCCATCAAATCTATTTTTCTTTATGCATTTATTGTGTGAGAATTTAGCCTCGTTTAGGATTTTTCTAATTAGTTGGAAAAGAGAGTTAATAGTAATAATATTTGGAATAAGATAATGATTTTTTTATGGATAGTAATGTTGTGAGTGTATGATTAATTAAGCCTATTGATAAGTTCTATTAGTAACATATTTATACTATTAAGGTATGCCAAATTTTTCTCTTAAATTTTTTTATGTATTAAAATTAATGCTTGGTTTATGTATTCTTTATGGAATTGTAAACATTCTTAGTTGAATATCACCGAACAAATTTGGGAAAATTTTAGGATTTGAGTTGTTATCAAAATGGATTGTGCATTATATTGATTATTTTTATTATTGTATGTTAACTATTGTAAGATAGAATCCGTCACCCATCCCTCCCAATTCTAATTCTTTTGATTATTTTTGTCTTGTATTCTATTGTATTCAGATTTGATTTCATATGAAATTTTATTCAGATTCCATTTCATCTCATCACTCACACCAACTTTTTGTATTCTATTAAATTTGTATTTTGTTTGTTTAGTGTAATATTTGCAATTCATATGGTATTAGGTCTCGACTTTCACTATAGAGTTATGAATATAGAAATATGTGATTGTTATGTTGGTTATATAATGCAGTAAACCTATTTTATAGAATAGGATATCCTATGTTCTTATGGATATTATAACATATTCACTATGATCATTGTAGACACCACATTATAATACCCCCTAAGTTTCTCCTTAGGTCCCCTAGCACCTCCCCATTTCACTACAAACCCTAGTTCGAACTCGGAGTACCGATCTAGATGCCATCGGACACTCTTGAGTTTCGATTTGACCCCAATTGACTTCATCGCCAGATTGAAAGATCTTGGAATATTTGAAGGGAACTAAAACCCCTTTCTAATGGTATCACCTGGGTCCCAAATGGTAAAACCATTCAGACGAATGATCAGTTTTTCCCTAAAAATTGATTTGGAGGCCATCGGGCGTTCTCGAGCTCCGTTTGACCAAAGTTAACTCTTCATCTTCACCAATAATGAATGAATCTCTGAAGGGCACTGAATACCATTTCCAACTATCCACCCCATGAGAAATTCTAACTTGTAATAGGGACGAACGATCTGTTTTACTTCGAGAGGTCACCGGGCACTTTCGGGCTGCGGTTGAACAAGGTAAACTTTCCAAACCAAGTGAAACTCATTAGAATGTCGAATTACATCTCCTAAACTTTCCAATGGTCTATCCCATTTACAATTCTAATATACAAATAAATGATTTGTTTTCTTCCGACGATCTCTGGTCCAAAGGACCGACGTGTGCATCTGAGCCACATTTGATCCCAAATTAACTCTTAGAACTGGGAGCGGTCGAAGTACTCTTAAAGATCTCTGAATTACCTTTCTAAAAGTATGCCTTGTGCACAATTTAGATCAATGGATTACGTTCTACGACTATTTTTCTGAGAAAATCAGCACGAGACTGCCAATTGGTAGGTTCAGATCCGTGCATATTAGTAGTGCATCTAGGGTCACTTGCCAATAGGCAGGATAAGGGTTGTGTCGATCGACAACCCCCTAAACCTATAAACGGAGGGCATGACCTCACTACTAAGCACACAGATTCCCTCAGATCCATTAGCATCAGTGATCTCAGCAACATTCTCTCAAAATCAGCGAAGTTGCTCATGTGAAATCCCATTCAAATCTAGATTCCCATCCTTTTCATACCCAATTTAGTAAAATCTCATTCTCTCTCATCCAATGTTCTAAAAAACCCACCTAGGCTTAAGGCTTGGGAGAAATGCCCCGCCTTAAGCTTTTTAGGCCTTATTCTTGGTACCCTTAAGGCGTACTTTTTACTGAAAACAACAATGCTTTAGTGAAACGATATCGCCTTTTAAAGAATTTTTTTACTAATCGGACCATTATCTCGTCCAAAATAATCAAATAGTATTTTAATTTGCAAATATTTAGATATATTTTTATGGTAATTACAATTTTAGTATTTTAATAGATTTGTTATGGTTAAAAAATATTAAAATATTTTAAAAATTCCTAAATGCCTTTTCACGCCTAAGGTCTGTCTAGGTTTCTAAGGCTTAAGGCTTGGCCTCCACACCCCGCATTTTTTAGAACCTTGCTCTCGTCCAAAATCCATATCACATTCAAGGGAGTTCATCCAAGACCAAAGATCAAGCTTCAAATAAGGCTTAATTCCTTCCCTCTCTCTTTAAATTCCTTGCGTTTGCATAAATTTTATTAGATTCATAATCTAGTTCCTACTTTAGTTCATACCCATTAATATTTACATTTTTATTAGTATATTTCACATACTTTTATTTTCTTTAAAAAAAAACAAAACAAACAAAAAGAGGGTTACACCCATTAATTCCGAACGGGATTATCCATCGCACTTTTTCAAAACTAAAAACATACTTTTCTACACACATATATAATAAAATCCCGTTTGGATCTACATGATAAACCCCACCCACACGCTGCATCCAAACTACGTGGACTTTGATGCCTTTATAGGTTATGTAGGCGTTCCGGATTAAAACCCGAGACTCAAGTCCAATTTTCTAACTTTCCTAAATTCCTCATTTTTATCATATTCTTGCATTAATATACATAATATATTCATTAGTGTTTCATCCAACACCTATTATCGTTTCATAATAACGATCAATATTGCGATAAATGCACAAATTATATTTTCTATATATATTATTTTGGGTACATTCCTATGGATGACCTCAATCTACCTTTCTCATGGTGGGAGTTGAACGATTCCAATCTCCATTATATTTACATGCACACACACTTCATGGAGAAATAAAGGAAAATAACAACACTAGCCCATGAGAGATTGAAAGGGCGGGATGGGTGCCTAACACCTTCCCATTCCGTAACTTAGCCCCCAAACCTTCAAACTATTGGTTTTGTATGCATTAGTTTGTATTGGATCTCGTCCTCTCGAGGCGGCGACATATTCTTTTGTCTATTTTGAGAAAAATAGACTGGCGACTCTATCTCCTTATATTTACCCCACAACGACAACGATCTAAACTTCCCCAAGTAGGATGTGAGACCTCTCTAAGCCGCCTAAGCTTGGATCGAGATGGCCACACTCGTTAAGGAAATGGGAATAATGGATTAAATGTAGATTTATAACCTTCAATCACACTTTATTGCTAATAAAGAAACCTACCCTCCTTGGAGAGTAATTGGATTGGTAGAAAAAAATTGGGAAGAGCTCAAATTTATAGATCATGTGAAGATTAATAAAAAATTTGTTGGGGGCATTTTCATAAGAGGGCTAGACTCTATCTGCATGGGTGTTTTGTTTTCTTGTGTGTGTATGCACCTACCTATATGTAACCTTTATCTCCTCCATTATCTCTTCCACATATACATCATACTTGTATCACTACTCACTCAGACACTTGTAGAAATTCTCCATGTACACTTTACACCACGTGAACCTAGAATCACTTATATCCCCAGGTTGCACACACCACTTAGAAATCCATGATTAGGTGTCACTAACACAAACCCCCACACTTGTATATATCCATGCTCACTCACATGCATCACACATCACTTGTAAAAGATTAATGATTAGGTTCACTACCACACACTCACTTGTGGATAGTCGCACATCACTCACTCTCACATATCCACGCTTAGTAAAGATTTACTTTATGTACTCGTACATAATCCCCTGCTTAGAATGATGATCATCAATAAAGATACTCTTTCCATAAGATACTAATCAATAATCACTCATGTTACACACTACATCACCAAATAGAATTTCTATTGACGAAATTTTATCCCCTAACTTGGGAGTCACTTCGTGATGGGTGGTGGTTCGGCAGGGCGCAGTTAGCCTAAGAAATATGACTCTCACCTTCAATTGGCCAAGTAACTTCGACGTATATCGAACGGTTCCCCTCGCATCGTAATGCTTGACCCAAGTCATGACGGGAGGTATATCGCAGGGAACTCGTTCATGTACATGGACTATATCGAATTCTTTCTCACACCTATTATCCCCATGAGGTATATAGTGAGGCAATTCAAGTACACTCAAGTATATCAAATGTCTTGTACACACGTACCGATTGCCCCAAAAAGCAATACATATATCGTGGAAGTCATGTCAAAGGGGGGAACACCTTACAATTAACCCAACAACTGCATACCTGCATATAGGTGTCAACCCTAGGGCACACATATTTAGTTTGTCAATTTTAACTCGAAACTCTGCCAAAATTCCGGGTCGGCATGCCGCCTAAATTTTCACACCATTTTTAAAACGGTACCCTGCGCACAAACCTGGTAACAAGTCCAACCATAGTTTTTACATATTTTTCAAACCCATTTTTTCCCAGGCTCGGGTCCTGTCTGACATTTATCTTTTTGCATTAAGGTAAACCTAATAAGTGAGAACCTAATAAACATAATAATAATCATGCTAAGACCCATCTCTAATTTTTTCCTTCTTTCCTTTCCAAAAGTGTCCAAAATTTGTTTTCCTCTTTTATCAAAAACACCAAAAATATTTCCCTCCCTTTACCCAAAAAAATAGTTTGTCCTCATCTTTTCCAAAAATGTCAAAAATATTCTTTCCTCTTTTGCCAATAATAAATCCCATTTTTTCTCTTTCTCAGGTCGATCGCATACCCTTGGCCAGTCTCCTTATTGGCTTCGATCTTCAGTCAAATCGACCTGAAGCTCAATCAGTCCCCTCACTTTGTCCGAGTCTAAAATTCATCCACTTTCCATAGAGAACACAAACCAGATGTTGAATATAGAGATGGATTTATTAACAGTCCTAGACCAACTTACTACTAAGATTAAGAACCTTCAAATCGAGGTTCATAATACATAATAAAACCGGGTCCCTATTCCTGAAGAGCCCGAGGTCCTTTTTCCTCGCACCATGGGTTCGCCTGCACTCGAGCCTATTTGAGTTCTCGAGGAATACAAGCACGCTCTAAGTGCCAATGGGTCACCGCCATCCCAGCTTCCTACGTCCAATCTTCCTGAGCCAGGGGTTAACTGACCCGTGACCATTGATCCAAAGGTGGAAGAATTGAACAAGATTAAGGAGGACCTCAAGATGTTGACCAAGAAATTCAACCAACTCAGACTCTCTAGGAATTACATGGACTACACACACATGTCTTCATATCCTAAAGCCAGGTTATCGAAAAAGTTCAAAACGCACAAAATCGAGAAGTTTGAGGGTAGTGGACCTCTAATAGTTCATCTCCGCAGTTATCACCGAGCCAGGGCTTTCCTAGGGGCCTCCGAGGAAATAATAGCCAAAATGCACAAACAGACCTTGAAGGATACGGATCTCCATTGGTTTTTATCTCTCAAAGAGTCTAGAATCACTTATGGGCAGATGTTTCCCATAAGTTCATGTCATAGTACAAGTACAAGGAGGAGTTAGAGGTTACCTTCCATGATTTAGAGTTGCTCAAGCAGAATCCTAGGGAGTCACTCAGTAATTTCATATCAAGCCACCATGACCAACCAACCTTCCGAAGATGATCAAGTCAACATTATAAAGAAGAAATTCTCACCCCATGTCCGAGCAACGAAGGGAGGATAGTACTACCCTCATTTTTTAGCCCTTCGAGAAGCACAACTGGAGATTAAAGAAGGCCTTGCCAAGATAGAATTTGAACAAAAGAAAGTATTTGGACACTTCGCTCCCAGAAAGTTTGAAAATCAAGACAGTACCACCATTTCAACCATCAATAACATCTCTTAGCCTGCCACTTCATGGGCACCAGAAAGTCGCCCTAACCCAGTCCGAAAGGAATACATCGAGATTCATGATCCTCTCTCAAAAGTTTACTGGGACTTCTTGAGACGAAATATTATCAAACCATTGGACCATCATCCATTACCAACCCCACTTCCTAAAAATTTCAAGCCAGATGCCTATTGTGACTTTCACCAAACTGCTGGCCATACGACCGACAAGTGCTTCCACCTTCAAAATATGATCCAAGGCCTAATTGATCGGGGTGTCATCGTCCCACCGGCCAATCCTAAAGCAAACACTACTCATAATCCCCTCCCAAATCATATAAATGCCATATTCCTATAAGAAAACCCTTAATTTGACCCATCTACCTAGATCATACTGAGAAAATCACCAATCATACCCATATACTCTCCTAAACGTATCCAAACATTCCCATAATTTATGCTACACCCTATCGACTTTATCGACCAAGCTCTAACACTCCTTACCAGAGCATACATCGTTGTGTGCACCCATTCTAGAGGTAGAGATATGGAATTAACAAAAGTGTTGAACCAACTCATAGAGTTTGGGCTAAAATTTCCCCCCAGATGACCATCGACTATCAGATATTGTGTTATTCTTAGAATCTTGAAAATGGGTTCGAGATTCAGATAACTAGGTGGTACCAACCGATGAAGTCAGTTTAGATGATATGGTCTAGATCATGGTGAATTTATTCCGATAGACCGGTAATATTTTTAGTATATTCGAGTTATGAAATGCTCAAAAAATACAAGGGCACCTAGTTCCTTAGCTTTTACATGTCCCCGTCGGATGGGAGGACTTATACGAAGAGGACGTTGAATTTGTGGAATGCATTGACTTTTTATGGAAAGATGATATCGTTGCCACTGGGTGGGGGGACGACTTCGATGATTCTAAAAAGGTTAGTATGATAGTCAGCATATGCGGGATGATATCATTTCGGGAGCTACTAGGAGAAATCAACGAGGTGGCTAAATTAAATGAGACCAACGAAGAAATAAGGTTTCTATTTTTCCCCTCTTCTGTGAACCATATAACCAGGTCAGGGAGGCATTACCCAAACCCAAGCCTACAGACATCAGCAAGAGACAAAGGAAAGGGCGTTGAGAATTTTCCTATGCCAGAAATGACCCTCGAGGAAAGAAAGATCTTTGATCAATATAAGAAAACCAAGCTAACATCACTCTATGGGGACTTTTTACATCTTCCCAGCTACACAGAAATTCCTTGATCAACCTTCTCACAAGACCCACAGTTCCTCCCTCAACCACGCCAGAAGAAACAATGAATCTAGTCGGATCCCTGACCTCTACTAAAATGTTCTCCTTCTCCGAAGAAGAAATCCCCAAGATTGGACCAAACCATAATTATGCTCTCAACATCTCTATCGGAGTCATGGGAAAAACTATCCCACTCTCTCTTGTTAAAAACGGATAAGCTCTTAATGTCTTCCCATTCAGGACCCTCAATTATTTGGGATTAAAAGTGAGCAACCTTGCTCCAATCTCTTCCATCGTACGTGCCTACGATAATACCCGTCGAGAGGTAAAGGGATATATAAAGCTTGTAATAGGAGTTGGCCCTATAAATTCGACTGTTGATTCTAAGTCATCGATATCCCAACATGTTTCAATCTGCTACACGAAAGACTGTGGCTCCATAGCATCAAGGGGGTGTCTTTTTCCCTTCATCGAAAACTAAAGTTCTTCGTTAATGGGAAGGTCATTACCATCTTGAGCGACGATGACAATATCGAGAATGTAAGCACCAGTAATCCAGTACTTGAAATACAAAGCGGGACAAATGATATGCGTATGTGAGGTTTACGGGTTGAACCACTTCTACTCCCAGTAGGGGACGATTTCAAAAATAGGGTTTGCCCAGAATAAAACCCCCATGGCAACATAAATATAATCCATATGTTCAAGAACATGCACTTCATGCCCGGACTGGGGATATGACGACGATAGCAGGGGATACTTGAACCCATTGTGTTGAAGAAGGCATTTCTTCATTATGGCTTGGGCTATCAATCGTCAGAAGAAGAAATCAGAATGATCCGTCAGCCTCAACTGAAGAGAAGGCTAGAAAGTGTCGAAATTGTCTCAAAAGATTCCTTGCATGAAAGATTCCTCAGAGAAGGTGAGGATTTACCCTTCTGCGACTTTCCTGAACTGTGCTACGATCGTGTGGATAAGAAAATGAAACCTAAAATGGAAATATTTTTCCAAGACAACTAATTATGGGCCGAGGGTTCCTAGAATCAAGTGCAACCACTCATGGAAAAGACCATAGTTGATACTATAAATTCTGAGGGAAGTGACTCCGAGGATTCATTCAATTTTCAGACCTTGGGACTAACGCTTTGCATGATTAATTTAGGGGCTACATCATCAAATCCATCCCGTCTGATCGAAGATGGTGATAAACCACTCCTCTACTGGCATGCTGGACCTATGCCACCTGTTGATATTCAACTTCACCCTGATGTTTATTCTATTTCCCTCCTCCTAACTCAGATGTAATCAAAACCTCCTTTGATGAGGTTATAAATGTCATTTTTACTTAGATTTATTGTCTTGATTCTAGTCAAACTCTTTATGATTATTTTGCAAATGAAGAATTATTAACTCATCTAAATAAGGTTAATAATCAACATAATCATGTTTAAGTTAATGAATAGAAAACTATTGTTATTAATCTCGATTCTAGTAGCCAACTGTGAGATATTAGGATAGGGGCTACCCTTGAAGAGCATGAGCATGTGTAACTCGAGGAATTACTAAAGGAATTTGTGGATGTCTTTGCATGGTCCTATGATGACATGCCCGGTATCAACCCTGAGATAGCCCAGCATGATATTACCACTCCCAGAATGTAAACTAGTCAAACAGAAACTAGGAAAGCACCGCACCTAATGGTCACTCAAAGTTAAATAAGAAGTTGTAAAACAGTTGAACGTGGGTTTCATTCGTGTAATCAAATATCCCACATGGCTAGATAATATCGTACCTATGCCTAAATCAGGAGGGAATGTTCGCATGTGTTTCGACTATCGAGACTTGAATAAGGCCTCTCCAAAGGATGATTACCCGCTACCCAATATCGACATGATTGTGGATAACACAACCAGTCATGCTCTTAAGTTATTCATTGATGGATTTGCTAGAGATAATCAGATCAAGATGCACCCAAATTTTTAAGAGAAAATCGTATTCATCACCCCTTGGGGAACCTTTTGCTACACCATCATGCCATTTGGTCTAAAAAATGCAGTGGTTGCCTACCAAAGGGCTACCACAACCATATTGAACAATCTGATACACACGGAAGTCGAGGTCTATGTGGATGATATGATCATCAAATTTAAGACTAGATAAGATCATATTCCCACTTTTTGAAAATTCTTGAAACGAATGCGACAGCACCAGATGCGACTTAAACCACAAAAATGTGTCTTCGGCATTACCAAAGGAAAACCCTTAGGATTAATGGTTAGTCAGAAAGGGATAGAAGCAGATGTTGCCAAGCTAAAATCCATACTCAAGATGCACCACCCCGGATGGAGAAGGAAATTTCAGGATTCCTTAGAAACTTACAGTATATCAGTAATTTCATTAGCCAGTTGACTTCCATCTATGAGACCATCTTTAAACTCCTCCGAAATGACTCAACCAAAGTCTAGAATGAAGCTTGCAAGAAGCCTTTGGCCAAATAGAGAAATGACCAACCCGACCTCTGATACTCATGCCACCACAACGTGGTCTTCCCCTACTCCTTTACCTAATCATAACAGACACCACAACTTGGGCTTTGCTAGAAAAATACCTTAAAGAAACCCACAAAGAGAGATATTTCTGCTACGTCAGTCACAAGTTATCCGGGTGCAAAGTAAACTACACAGACTTGGAGAATGCATGTGTCATCCTTGTCTGGGTCACCCAAAAACTACGACACTACATACTCTCCTTTACCATCAAACTTATATCCCAAAATGGATCCTATTAAGTACTTTCTTGAGAAACCTACTTTGTCCTGACGAATGGACCATTGGTTAATACTTTTAGCCAATTTTGATATTGTATATTTCACATAGAAAACTATGAAAGGAAGAGACATCTCTGATTACCTCGCTGACTACCCTATAGAAGAAGCTGATTCTTTGATGGCGCTACCAACAAGAAAGGGTATGGCATTGGGATACTCGTAATTGCCCCTGATGACTCTCACACTCCCATTTACATCAAGTTGGATTTTCCTTGAACCAAAAACATGACAGAATATGAGGCATGCGCGGTAGGCCTCCAAGTTTCCCTCAAGAAAGGAATTCGATAACTCGATGTCTATGGGGATTCAGCCCTCATCATCGATTAAGTACTCAAAATATGGAAAGTTAAGAATGAGAAACTCTTACCCTTCCATCCGCACTTAGAAGATCTAGCTTCCTAATTCCAATAAATCACCTTCCACTACCTACCCCGAGTAAAGTACAACCTAGTCGATTCCCTTACTACCTTAGCCTCTATGATTAACATGCACAAAGGAATAACCATGGACCCTTTCCTTATCTAAAAGTAAGATAAACCAACACACTTCTACCACATTGAGCTCGTCATAGAAAAATGTACCGAGATAGAAAACTACTGGTACTTTAATATTTGGTGCCTCCTCAAGCATGGAAAGTATCCCCAAGGTTCTAACAAGAAAGACCGAGCAACCCTCCACAGATTGGTTACCCAGTATATGGTCTGTGATAAAGCACTATTTAAGAGAACCTACGATGGAACCCATTTACACTGCATCGCAGAGGATGACATTGGAGAGATTATGCAGAAAATCCACAATGGGAATGCAAACCCCACATGAATGGCCATGTGCTCATCAAGAAAATCATCCCATAAGGTTAATAATAGACTACCATGGTTAAGAATTGCACAACCTATGTTTGAATATGCCTCAAATACCAGTAGTTTTCCAACCCACAACACTTGCCTCCATAAGAATTATATAATATGACTTCTTCTAATCCTTTCTCCACATGGGGCATCGACATCATAGGTAAGGTTATGCCCAAAACTTCAAATGGATATGAATTCATTCCAGTTTCCATTGACTACTTCACCAAATGGGTCGAATCCAAATCATACGCAATATTGAATGCCAAGAAAGTGGCAAAGTTCATCCGAAGGAACATCATCTGCCAATATGGGGTCCCCCACGAGCTGGTATCAGACAATGAGGTACACTTCAATGCAAAAGTTACAGAGGTCGTTGATAAGTGTGGGAATCAGAGACCCAAATCCTTTCCATACTGACCTAAAACTAATGGAGCAGTTAAATCTGCTAATAAAACCTCAAATCCATCATCAGCAAGATGACCGAGAGTTATCGAGATCGAGCTAAATTGATCCCTTACGCCCTCTAGGGCTACCGTACTTCAGTTAGAATCTCTAATGGGGGCAACCCCTTACTCTCTAGTCTATGGAATGGAAGCAGTCCTACCCGCGGAGCTGTAATCCCTTTCATTATGCTTCATGCTAGAAATAAATATCAGCAAAGAAAGCTGGCATCGAAGCCGTCTCAACAAGTTGACACTCTTACATGAAAGGAGGCTAAAGGACCTATATCACATACAAAGATGCCATCTCCGTATAGCACAAGCATGCAATAAGACAGTTAATGACCGTGGTGTTCGAGAAGGGGACTTAGACCTTAAAGAAATTATAGATCCCATTTGGGACCCCAGAGGAAAATTTAAGCCCAATTGGAGTGGCCCCTACATTATGATGAAGATCTTGTCCAGCGGCGCTGCTATGCTCACCAACTTTGATGGAGAAGAAATGGTGCGTCCATTCGACCTAGATTGTCTCAAGAAATTATATCCCTAATTCGAAATCTTGGCGCGCTACGACTCTTCTTATCTCCCTTCTATTCTAAAAAAATATTCATTTCCCTCTACTTAGAACTATATACGGACTGATCCTCTAAAAAATGTTTTTCCTTCCAAAACTGAATTTTCTAAATTTTTTAGAAGCTCTGAGGTACATATGCAGCTCATCCATTTTACATAGTCCTGTCCCCCTTCTTTTTCATAAAATGATATTCTTTTCTTATCCCTAACAACGACAGTTCGGTTTAACACATAAATGAATAAAAGGATTATGTATGCATTAGCGACTGGTATAGATAATTCAAATGCAAAACTCATGAACAGGCACAATTAGATGATGAATAACTCCTTTATTTAATTATTCAAAATTTTGGTACTATAACATCGGCGTAGGGAGTCAAACGACTTCCCTTGTCGCCTACTCCTACATTACTAAAACCAAAATAAAAGCAAGTCACACTACTCCTAATAATAACCCACATATTATCCCCAAGCACAGAACCACACCCTTTACGAAAGCTTCACATATCTTACCCGTAGTTACCGGGGGATTTAGCCCCATCATCACCCACATCCTGGGATCCCCAAACTTCCCCTGCCTGAATGGAGTGCCGCATATTCTCCATAGAGCAATAAGCCTGGACCAGCATAGGGAAAACCAGAACGCCTCCCTCCATGGTGTCACATATAAAAAACCACCTTTGCCCAATCTCCACAGCCAAAATCTTGGCCACTAACTTTCTGAACAACCACTTCATGTAGTCCCTTGAGACATGAAAGACTCGCTTAGCAGTCTGTAAAGGAAGAGATGATGCTTTGAAATTCTCCCACAAAGAGTTAATTCGCATGCACATACGCTCTGTCAAATCCTCTATAGGAAAGAAGTCCATTGTCTGTAGTGGAACAACTTGTTCCCAACCAAATTGGTGTAACAGATGTCAGGGAAAGTAGAAAAAGGTATTCCTAAGGCCTACTAATTAAACATATTGGTATTATTTGAGTTCTATAATGGGAAATAGCTCCCTCCACCAATGCACTGACTAATGCAAGCCTTGAGCCCCGTGCTCCACGAACCATTTTTCCCAGCTCTCGATGTCCAGGCCTACATTGATGAAATAGTATGAGCAAAAGTTTGGCACCGTAGACAAAGGATACTCAGGTGGTACCTCCATACTAAACCTATTTGACATCCACATGAACATCATTACAAGGTTACCCCTTCGAAAGTCAGAACGACCTTCCTGTAGGGAATCCAGACCATTCAAAGTCTCAGCTAGTATCACCGTCATTGAATTACGATGGTACGACATCCAGGAAACAATAACTCTAATTTCGGGGTCCACCAGTACTTCCCCAGTTACCAGCAGTAGTTTTAAAACCAGGCCCAGAATGACAACCCCAGCGTGACCAGCATCTTCGACTGTAACACCCCGTGTTTTTATGAATTAATTTAATTAATTAATTAGAATATTCGAGAAAAATAAATTTTTGAATTTAATGATTTTTATTGGCTAAATATATCGGTTATGATTTTAGAAGAATAAAATTTCAAACGGTATCGAAATCGAAATTAAAATGGAGTTTTAATTGAATTTTTAATATATAGAAGAGTCCTCCTAACATAAAACTCTCTAAGAGTCCTCAAAATATAAAACTGTCTAGCAAAAAAAATATTTAAAAATATTTTATGGTCCGATCGAGCTGAATTTTTTTTTATCTTCCTCTCGTCTTCAGCTAATTATTTGTACAATTTCATCTAATTCCGACGGTCCGATCGTCCGGAATAAATTTTTTAGTGTTTGTATCTTATTAGAGTTCTATTAGGATTAGGTTTCTTAATGACTATATAATGACTCTAATTCATGGGGGGAATTCTCATAATCACTTTTTCTCAAGTTATTCACGAGAGAACACTTCTAAAAATATATCCTCTCAACCATAATCATCAACCTCCAACATAATCAAGGTTTTGTCACCAGATTTGAAGGCTTATTTAGGGTTTAATCAAGATTGGTCCAAGAACACTTCTTTGCTAATTTTTTGAGAGGAATCCAGATTTCTAATCAGGTTTTCAACACGATCTTCACAGGAATGAATACTCTATTGTTTTTCTTTAGTATTATGCGTTTTAAGTGTCGCCTAAACACTTAATTACATGTTTTCTTAAAAATAATTAGTAACTTAAATAGAAAAAGTGGACACTAATTATTGGGTTATTTTTATAAAATCTTTTCATCTGAATAATATTCATAACCCTTTGGGTATGTAGGATTCATGAGTGATTTTGGGTTTTATTGGTATAGGTTGCATGTTGAAAAACCCTAGTTTTAAAATAAATAAGTTTTGGGTGCGTATAACTCATGTTGTAATACATGTAGAGATAAGGAAATTTGGGTTTTGATGTATATATGATGAAAACTTGGTATATTTAATTTAAAATAATTAAATGAGATTATTTGGGTATTATTGACGTTGTGATAATTTAATTAAAGATTTAATTGCATTGGACTATCATGCGTAGTTTTATATGTTGATTAATTATGCTTATTTGTGTGAGTTTTTGGTATTATTATATTACCTTTGTGATGACGGGTTGTTGAGGAATTTTTCTCTCCCTATACTTCAGGATGCCTTCTAGGTATGGGACTAGCGGGTAGACCTTTTATGATTTACGCCTTCTAGGTATGGGACTAGTGAGGGTAGATTATTGCATTTTTATCATCTTTAGGGTGGGTTGATTTGTATTACTTTATCATCGTTACAGTAGTCTAATTACGAGACTAAGTTAAGATTTATCTTAGAAAGTCCTCCTATACATAGTTTAGGACATATTGATAACTTGGGGACCCTTAGGTATGGGACTAAGGGGTATTTTGAGGATCTCACATCGATTAAAAGGGTGGGGTGATTATAAATTGAGAAATTGAGAATTAATGCCTAAGATAAAAACGGGTATTAAAATTTTTGACGACATAATGTGTCGGGGCCGACAGTATAAACGGGCCAGATGGCGATTTATTTCGTGTCGTGTGTGGAACCTTGTCATGTGTCGGGGCCGATAGTTTAAACAGGTCAGAGGGCGATTGACAAAGGGGAAGTGTGACACTTTAATAAAAAGTGAGAACTATAACAAAAGATGGTTAAATTAATGAAATTAACATCGTGGGACTTTGGAATTTAAAATTATATTGGTGTGCCTTTATAAATGGGATTTATGTGGGTAGTTAGTGATTTATAATTATCGCGTTTAATTATCCCGTTTAATTTAAAATATTCTATTGTGATATTTATTGCGTATAATGCTACTGTCTGGATTCAAGGGTCCTATTTGAGGGGAGTAGTGTGTATTCTTGCTCGGGGCTTTGGCTCTGACCCATGCATTGACTAATCTTTTTCAGGATTAGAATTGGAGAAGCTGCATAAGTTTATCAGAGTTATCATTTGGAGGTGCAGCTGGAGTTATTCATTTTGTGCCATAGTTTAGTTAGACTTTCTTTTCCAGTCGTATTTAATTATGAGACTTCATTTGAGTTTTATTGGGCCATTTGGTTCCAAAGTTGTTTAGAGGATTTATTCTGGGATTATATCAGATTTTATTTAATCATTATTGGATAATGAATTATTGGAGTTAGCATTTGATGGATCTTTTATCGCTTAGTTGTTTTTGAGCATTTGAGTTTGATTCAATTATGTATCTTATGGACTGGTTTATTTATGTCTCATGTCTGTCTCATGCTAAGAATGGTATTTATTTACTCACGCCCGGCATAATTTTGATGGCGGACGATGCCAGAATTAGGCGGGGTGTGACAGATGGTATCAGATCATGGTCTTAGGTCTCGTAGGTTATGAGTCCGCTTAGCTTCCGCGTTGTCGATCTTTGATTCCCTTTGTTGATTCGTACTTCTTAAGGTAGAGGGTCTAGCATACGTGTTAAATGTGTTTCTTTGAGATGTGAAGCTTTGTTGTAAGAACGTCATAGGCTTTGAGTTAAGAAATAGTAAGCTTAATGTGAGGGTCCTTAAAATGGATTTTGGAGACAATAATTATTTTGGAGATTTTAGTACAGATGTTAGGTATTGTATGTATTGATTTTTGATGTTGAGATTTAATTTGAGGACGTTAGCATTTTGATGTCTTTCGGATATAGGATCGAGTGGGGGATTTGTGAGAGCGTGTAGTACGCTATTATTTTCATAGTTATGTGTATGCATATAGGCAATATATATTATTTTGTTATTCGTGGGGTAGGTGCGCGTAGGATTGGGTGTATGGGCGCCCAATTATGGCATTCCATGGGTAGGCATATGTGAGCCTTATTTTCTTTTTGCGAGAGCTATGCGTTGATGTGATGCTTCATCTAATTTCTAGGACGAAATTCTTTGTTAGTGGGGAAGTATGTAACACCCCGTGTTTTTATTAATTAATTTAATTAATTAATTAGAATATTCGAGAAAAATAAATTTTTGAATTTAATAATTTTATTGACTAAATATCTTGGTTATGATTTTCGAAAATAGATTTCAAACGGTTTCGAAATCGGAATTATAATGGAGTTTTAATTGAATTATTAATATATAGAAGAGTTTTCCTAACATAAAACTCTGTAAGAGTCCTCAAAACATAAAACTGTCTAGCAAAAAAAATATTTAAAAATATTAAAATGCTCGATCGAGTTGAATTTTTTTTTATGGCTTCCTCTCGTCTTCAGCTAATTATTCAAAAAAATTCATCTAATTTCAATGGTCCGATCGTCCGGAATAAATTTTTTAGTGTTTGTATCTTATTAGAGTTCTATTAGGATTAGGTTTCTTAATGACTATATAATGACTCTAATTCGTGGGGGGACTTCTCATAATCACTTTTTCTCAAGTTATTCACGAGAGAACACTTCTAAAAATATTTCCTCTCAACCATAATCATCAACCTCCAACATAATCAAGGTTTTGTCACCAGATTTGAAGGCTTATTTAGGGTTTAATCAAGATTGGTCCAAGAACACTTCTTTGCTAATTATTTGATAGGAAACCAGATTTCTAATCAGATTTTCAACATAATCTTCACAGGAATGAATACTCTATTCTTTTCCTTTAGTATTATGCGTTTTAAGTGTCGCCTAAACACTTAATTACATATTTTCTTAAAAATAATTAGTAACTTAATTAAAAAAAGTGGACACTATTTATGGGGCTGTTTTTATAAAATCTTTTAATCTGAATAATATTAATAACCCTTTGGGTACATAGGATTCATGAGTGATTTTGGGTTTAATTGTGTAGGTTGCATGTAGAAAAACACTAGTTTTAAAATAAATAACTTTTGGGTGCGTATAACTCATGTTGTAATACATGTAGAGATAACGAAATTTGGGTTTTGATGTATATATGATGAAAACTTGGTATATTTAATTTAAAATAATTAAATGAGATTATTTGGATATTATTGACATTGTGATAATTTAATTAAAGGTTTAATTGAATTGGACTATCATGCGCAGTTTTATACGTTGAATAATTTTTCTTATTTGTGTGACTTTTTGGTATTATTATAGTCACTTTGTGACGACAGGTTGTTGAGTAATTTGTCTCACCCTATACTTTAGGATGCCTTCTAGGTATGGGACTAGCGGTTAGACCTTTTATGATTTACGCCTTCTAGGTATGGGACTAGTGAGGGTAGATTATTGCGTTTTTATCATCATTAGGGTGGGCTGATTTTTATTACTTTATCGTCGTTACGGTAGTCTAAGTACGAGATTAAGTTGAGATTTATGTTAGAAAATCCTCCTATACATAGGTTAGGACGTATTGATAACTTGGGGACCCTTAGGTATGGGACTAAGTGGAATTTTCAGGATCTCCCATCGATTAAAAGGGTGGGGTGATTATAAATTGAGAAATTGAGAATTAATGCCTAAGATAAAAATGGGTATTAAAATTTTTGGCGACATAATGTGTCGGGGCCCACAGTTTAAATGGGCCAGAGGGAGATTTATGTCGTGCCGTGTGTGGAACCTTGTCATGTGTCGAGGCCGATAGTTTAAACGGGTCAGAGGGCCATTGACAGGGGGAAGTGTGACACTTTAATATAAAGTGAAAACTATAATAAAATCTGGTTAATTTAATTAAATTAACATCGTGGGACTTGGGAATTTAAAATTATATTGGTGTGCCTTTATAAATGGGATTTCTGTGGGTAGTTAGTGATTTATAATTATCGCGTTTAATTATCCGGTTTAATTTAAAATATTCTATTGTGATATTTATTGCGTATAATTCTACATTCTGGATTCAAGGATCCTATTTGAGGAGAGTAGTGTGTATTCTGGCTCGGGGCTTTGGCTCTGACCCATGCGTTGATTAATCTTTTTAAGGATTAGAATTAGAGAAGTAGCGGAAGTTTATCGGAGTTATCATTTGGAGGTGCAGCTGGAGTTATTCATTTTATGGCATAGTTTTGTTAGACTTTCTTTTCCTGTCGTATTTAATTATGAGACTTCAATTGATTTTTATTGGACCATTTGGTTCCAAAGTTGTTTAGAGGATTTATTTTGGGATTATTTCAGATTTTATTTAATCATTATTGGAGAATGAATTATTGGAGTTAGCATGTGATGGATCTTTTATCGCTTAGTTGTTTATGAGCATTTGAGTTTGATTCAATTATATATCTTATGGACTGGTTTATTTATGTAACATATCTGTCTCATGCTAAGAATGTATTTATTTACTCACGCCCGGCATAGTTTTGGTGGCGGACGACACCAGAATTCGGCGGGGTGTGACAGATGGTATCGGAGCATTATCTTAGGCCTCGTAGGTTATGAGTCCATTTAGCTTCTTCATTGTCGATCTTTGATTCCATTTGTTGATTCGTACTTCTTAAGGTAGAGAGTCTAGCATACGTGTTAGATGTGTTTCTTGGAGATGTGAAGATTTGTTCTAAGAACGTCATAGGCTTTGAGTTTAGAAATAGTAAGCTTAATATGAGGGTCCTTAAAATGGATTTTGGAGACGATAATTATTGTGGAGATTTTAGTACAGATGTTAGGTATCGTATGTATTGATTTTTGATGTTGAGATTTAATTTGAGGACGTTAACATTTTGATGACTTTCGGATATAGGATCGAGTGGGGGATTTGTGAGAGCGTGTATTACGCTATTATTTTCATAGTTATGCGTATGCATATAGGCAATATATGTTATTTTGTTGTTCGTGGGGTAGGTGCGTGTAGGATTGGGTGTATGGGCGCCCAATTATGGCATTCCATGGGTAGGCATATGTGAGCCTTATTTTCTTTTTGCGAGAGTTATGCGTTGATGTGTATGCTTCGTCTAATTTCGAGGACGAAATTCTTTCCTAGTGGGGAAGTGTGTAACACCCCGTGTTTTTGTTAATTAATTTAATTAATTAGAATATTCGAGAAAAATAAAATTTTGAATTTAATAATTTTTATTTTCTAAATATGTTGGTTATGATTTTAGAAGAATATAATTTCAAACGGTTTCGAAATCGGAATTAAAATGGAGTTTTAATTGAATTTTTAATATATAGAAGAGTCGTCCAAACATAAAACTCTCCAAGAGTCCTGAAAACATAAAACTGCCTAGCAAAAAAAATATTTAAAAATATAGAACGCTCCGATCGAGCTGAATTTTTTTTTATATCTTCCTCTCGTCTTCAGCTAATTATTTGTAAAACTTCTTATAATTCCAACGGTCCGATCTTTCGAAATAAATTTTTTTGTGTTTTGTATCTTAATAGATTTCTATTAGGATTAGGTTTCTTAACGACCATATAATGACTCTAATTCGTGGGGGGACTTCTCATAATCACTTTTTCTCAAATGTTTCAGCAGAGAACACTTCTAAAAATATTTCCTCTCAACCATAATCATCAACCTCCAACATAATCAAGGTTTTGTCACCAGATTTGAAGGCATATTTAGGGTTTAATCAAGATTGGTACAAGAACACTTCTTTTCTAATTTTTCGAGAGGAATCCATATTTCTAATAAGATTTCCAACACGATCTTCATAGGAATGAATACTATGTTGTTTTTCTTTAGTATTATGCGTTTTAAGTGTCGCCTAAACACTTAGTTACATATTTTCTTAAAAATAATTAGTAACTTGATTAGAAAAAGTGGACACTAATTATGGGGCTGTTTTTCTAAAATCTTTTAATCTAAATAATATTCATTACCCTTTGGGTACATAGGATTCATGAGTGATTTTGGGTTTTATTGGTGTAGGTTGCATGTAGAAAAACAAGAGTCTTGAAATTAATAACTTTTGGGTGCGTATAACTCATGTTGTAATACATGTAGAGATAACGAAATTTGGGTTTTGATGTATATATGATGAAAACTTGGTATATTTAATTTAAAATAGTTAAATGAGATTAATTGGGTATTGTTGATGTTGTGATAATTTAATTAACGGTTTAATTGAATTGAACTATCATGCGTAGTTTTATACGTTGATTAATTATGCTTATTTGTGTGACTTTTTGGTATTATTATATTTCCTTTGTGATGACAGGTTGTTGGGTAATTTTTCCCTCCCTATACTTTAGGATGCCTTCTAGGTATGGGACTAGCGGGTAGACCTTTTATGATTTACGCCTTCTAGGTATGGGACTAGTGAGGGTAGATTATTGCGTTTTTATCATCATGAGGGTGGGCTGATTTTTATTACTTTATCGTCTTTATGGTAGTCTAAGTACGAGACTAAGTTATGATTTATGTTAGAAAATCCTCCTATACATAGGTTAGGACATATTGATAACTTGGGGACCCTTAGGTATGGGACTAAGGGGTATTTTGAGGATGTCACGTCGATTAAAAGGGTGGGGTGATTATAAATTGAGAAATTGAGAATTAATGCCTAAGATAAAAACGGGTATTAAAACTTTTGACGACATAATGTGTCGGGGTCGACAGTTTAAACGGGCCAGAGGGCGATTTATGTCGTGTCGTGTGTGGAACATTGTCGTGTGTCGGGGTCGATAGTTTAAACGGGTCAGAGGGCGATTGACAGAGGGAAGTGTGACACTTTAATAAAAAGTGAGAACTATAATAAAAGCTGGTTAATTTAATTAAACTAACATCGTGGGACTGGGGATTTAAAATTATATAGGTGTGCCTTTATAAATGGAATTTCTGTGGATAGTTAGTGATTTATAATTATCGCATTTAATTATCCCGTTTAATTTAAAATATTCTTTTGTGATATTTATTGCGTATAATGCTACATTCTGGATTCAAGGATCCTATTTGAGGGGAGTAGTGTTTATTCTTGCTCGGGGCTTTGGCTCTAACCCATGCGTTCAGTAATCTTTTTCAGGATTAGAATTAGAGAAGTTGCATAAGTTTATCGGAGTTGTCATTTGGAGGTGCAGCTGGAGTTATTCATTTTGTGGCATAGTTTATTTAGACTTTTTTTTCTAGTCGTATTTAATTATGAGACTTCATTTGAGTTTTATTGGGCAATTTGGTTCCAAAGTTGTTTAGAGGATTTAATTTGGGATTATTTCAGATTTTAGTTAATCATTATTGGAGAATTAATTATTGGAGTCAGCATGTGACGAATCTTTTATCGCTCAGTTGTTTATGAGTATTTGAGTTTGATTCAATTATGTATCTTATGGACTGGTTTATTTATGTCTCATATGTGTCTCATGCTAGGAATGGTATTTATTTACTGACGCCCGACATAGTTTTGGTGGCGGCCGACACCAGAATTAGGCGGGGTGTGACAGATGGTATTAGAGCATGGTCTTAGGTCTCGTAGGTTATGAGTCCGTTTAGCTTCCGCGTTGTCGATCTTTGATTCCCTTTGTTGATTCGTACTTCTTAAGGTAGAGGGTCTAGCATACGTGTTAGATGTGTTTCTTGGAGATGTGAATCTTTGTTCTAAGAACGTCATAGGCTTTGAGTTTATAAATAGTAAGCTTAATGTCAGGGTCCTTAAAATGGATTTTGGAGACCATAATTATTTTGGAGATTTTAGTACAGATGTTAGGTATCGTGTGTATTGATTTTTAATGTTGAGATTTAATTTGAGGACGTTAGCATTTTGATGACTTTCGGATATAGGATCGAGTGGGGGATTTGTGAGAGCGTGTAGTACGCCGTTATTTTCATAGTTATGCGTATGCATATAGGCAATATATGTTATTTTTTTTCGTGGGGTAGGTGCGTGTAGGATTGGGTGTATGGGCGCCCAATTATGGCATTCCATGGGCAGTCATATGTGAGCCTTATTTTCTTTTTGCGTGAGTTATGCGTTGATGTGTATGCTTTGTCTAATTTCGAGGACGAAATTCTTTGCTAGTGGGAAAGTATGTAACACCCCGTGTTTTAATTAATTAATTAATTAGAATATTCGAGTAAAATAAATTTAAAAATTTAAAAATTTTTATTGGCTAAATATGTTGGTTATGATTTTAGAAGAAAAGAATTTCAAACGGTTTCGAAATCGGAATTAAAATGGAGTTTTAATTGAATTTTTAATATATTGAAGATTCCTTCAAACATAAAACTTTCTAAGAGTCCTCAAAGCATAAAACTGTCTAGCAAAAAAAATATTTAAAAATATAGAATGGTTCGATCGAGGTGAATTTTTTTTATATCTTCCTCTCGTCTTCAGCTAATTTTTTGTAAAAGTTCATCTAATTCCAACGGTCCGATCGTCCGGAATAAATTTTTTAGTGTTTGTATCTTATTAGAGTTCTATTAGGATTAGGTTTCTTAATGACCATATAATGACTCTAATTCGTGGGGGGACTTCTCATAATCACATTTTCTCAAATTTTTCACCAGAGATCACTTCCAAAAATATTTCCTCTCAACCATAATCATCAACCTCCAACATAGTCAAGATTTTGTCATCAGATTTGAAGGCTTATTTAGGGTTTAATCAAGATTGGTCCAAGAACACTTCTTTGCTAATTTTTCGAGAGGAATCCAAATTTCTAATCAGATTTTTAACATGATCTTCATAGGAATTAATACTCTATTCTTTTCCTTTAGTATTACGCGTTTTAAGTGTCGCCTAAACACTTAATTACATATTTTCTTAAAAGTAATTAGTAACTTGATTAGAAAAAGTGAACACTAATTATGGGGCTATTTTTTATAAAATATTTTAATCTGAATAATATTCATAACCCTTTGGGTACGTAAGATTCATGAGTGATTTTGGGTTTTATTGGTGTAGGTTGCATGTAGAAAAACCCTAGTTTTAAAATAAATAACTTTTGGGTGCGTATAACTCATGTTATAATACATGTAGAGATAACGAAATTTGGGTCTTGATGTATATATGATGAAAACTTGGTATATTTAATTTAAAATAATTAAACGAGATTATTTGGGTATTGTTGACGTTGTGATAATTTAATTAAAGGTTTAATTGAATTGAACTATCATGCGTAGTTTTATCACTACACCAAAATGGCCAAAATGTCACCTTTCAGCCGGCCACCCTTGTCAAGGTCATTGACCGTGACAAAAAACATGTGTTTTATGTCACGGTCGTTAACCTTGACACGACCGTGACAAAGGACAAGGCCGTGACAAATTTACTTGTCACGGACTTGTCACGGTCATTGACCGTGACAATTCTTTAAATAATTGTCACGGTTAATGACCTTGACACGACCGTGACAATGTTTCCAGCAAAAACCCTTTTCCCCTTTTTTTTTCCCTCCCGTCGTTCCCTCCCTCTCTCTCTCTCTCTCTCTCTCTCTCTCTCTACTTTCAGGTTTAATTCTCTCTCTCTCTATCTCTCTCTCTCTCTTCCATTTATATATATGTTTGTGTGTATATATATGTGTGTATGTGTGTATATATGTGAGTGTGTGTATGCGTGTGTGGGGGGTGGGGCAGGGTGGAGGTAGGGGTGGGGCAGGGTGGGGGTAAGGTGGGGGCAGGGTGGGGGTAGGGGGTTTAAAATGTAAATAAATAAGTAATTTTCTATAAATTTCCAAAAATAATATCCAAAAATGTAAATGTAAATAATATCCAAAAATAATATCCAAAAATGTAAATGTAAATAATATCCAAAAATATTGGATAATAATTTATTTTCATTCAAAATAAATAAGTAATTTTCTACAAATTTCATAAAAAAATGAAGGTCGGCTTAATATGTGATTTAAGTGTGAAATAATCGCTATATACTTATACTAATGGAGAAAAAAATCATATATGGCGTTTTTTGTTGACTTTATATGGTGAAATAATCACATGACTTTATATCCATCAAATAAAAGCATGAAAACTAAAAAACTACAATAAGGGTTAAAATGGCATCCGAAGTTGCTAAAAGCATGAAAAATAAAATAGTTTTTAAGATTTGTAGTGAATAACTAAAGTTAAAAAAAGCATTACTTTAGTCATTAAATTACTTTTTGAATTCGGGCGATGCGCATAAATTTGTAGTAATTGTCTTATAATAAAGATCAATTAGTCTATGTTGTTGAAAAATTTGATCAAATTGGTGAGCCCTTCATATTTTAAAAATGTTGTTTTTATTCCTATTTAACTTTTCTTTCTATACACCCCTAATTATATTTAAAGTTTAATAAAATAGGAGTTATAGAAAGAAAAGTGGGGTTTCCATAATCTTACTTTGTCACAATTAATTTATATGCCTCAAAGTTATTTTATCGCTCTTAGTTTATATTTGTGATAATACTTTATTAAAGATTTTTATGGGAACTTGTTATACTAGAACTTAGATGAACACTAAGTGATGAAAATAGTCCTTAAAATTGAAAATTAAATAAAGTTTATAAAAGTAAAGATGCTGGTAATACATCAAAGATAAATTGATAAGGACTAAATAACAAAATGTGTTCAAGTGTATAACAAGAAAGAAAATGTGGTATTTAGATTGGGTAAAATTCTTAAAGTAATGTTAAGGGACTAAAAGACCCAAGACAACTGGCCAGTAAGTCACGGACCGAAAATTTTATGACGGGTGATGAAAGCCCGTAAACATGTTGGGGTGGGGGTGGGGGTGAGGGTGGGGTATGATTTATAAAAAGCACAAAACAATAGTAGAAATTCAATAGCTGAAATTAACATTGAGATTATTTTAAATAGACAGTCACTACTGTGTGTGTGTTTAAATTGAAAGAAGATATGAGAATTTTATTAAAGATTTTTATGGAAACTTGTTATATTAGAACTTAGATGAACACTAAGTGATGAAAATAGTCCTTAAAATTGAAAATTAAATAAAGTTTATAAAAGTAAAGATGCTGGTAATACATCAAAGATAAATTAACAAGGACTAAATAACAAAACATGTTCAAGTGTATAACAAGAAAGAAAATGTGGTATTTAGATTGTGTAAAATTCTTAAAGTAATGTTAAGGGACTAAAAGACCCAAGACAACTGGCCAGTAAGTCACGGACCGAAAAATATATGACGGGTGATGAAAGCCCGTAAACATGTTGGGGTGGGGGTGGGGTATGATTTATAAAAAGCACAAAACAATAGTAGAAATTCAATAGCTGAAATTAACATTGAGATTATTTTAAATAGACAGTCACTACTGTGTGTGTGTTTAAATTGAAAGAAGATATGAGAATTTTATTAAAGATTTTTATGGGAACTTGTTATACTAGAACTTAGATGAACACTAAGTGATGAAAATAGTCTTTAAAATTGAAAATTAAATAAAGTTTATAAAAGTAAAGATGCTGGTAATACATCAAAGATAAATTAATAAGGACAAAATAACAAAACGTGTTCAAGTGTATAACAAGAAAGAAAATGTGGTATTTAGATTGGGTAAAATTCTTAAAGTAATGTTAAGGGACTAAAAGACGCAAGACAACTGGCCAGTAAGTCACGGACCGAAAAATTTATGACGGGTGATGAAAGCCCGTAAACATGTTGGGGTGGGGGTGGGGGTTGGTGGGGGTGGGGTATGATTTATAAAAAGCACGAAACAATAGTAGAAATTCAATACCTGAAATTAACATTGAGATTATTTTAAATAGACAGTCACTACTGTGTGTGTGTTTAAATTGAAAGAAGATATGAGAATTTTATTAAAGATTTTTATGTGTGTGTGTGTAATTCTCACTTTATTAATTCCAAACCCGACTCTCTTATAAGATATGCATATTGTGATAATATTATATCTGTACTAATAACATTTTTTACAGCAAATGTCTCCTTCAGATATTAAGGGGAAGATGATGATGTTGTTTATGATGATGTCGTCTGGGGTCGGTGGTAGTGGAGGCGACGAGGGCTCTTCCGCCCCTAGGCTCCCCAAATATGGGAAATATGGGACTACCGTCGAGAAGAAATCGGAGATATTAGCGAGATCCCTCGTTCTGCTAAAGACGGTCATCGGCCCAGAGTTTATGAGTTGGAAGGAGGTGCCATATGAGCTCAAGTTAGCTGTTTGGGCGGCACTACAGGTAATATATTTATATTTATATTTATATGAATATTTCAATTTCAATTTCAATTTCAATTTCGATTTCATATTTATATTTATATTTATTCGCAACTAACATTGTATTTGTTGGACAGGAACAATTCAACTTGGATCCAAAGCTACGCGATCCCGTGTTGGAGCAGATTATGGAGCAACTCAAGTCGTGGAAAAAAAATATGCGGCACGCTACTTTGGGAAAACACGAGAGTCGATTATTCAATGGCGTGAATCCGTCCTCCCCAAGGAGCCGATCTCATTGGCACAATGGCAGAAGTTCATTGACAATGAGATCGAGGATCGACAATTGGCATCTCGCCAATCGGGGAGGGAAAATATGGCAAAAAAGACGGACGTGCACTACTCTGGCCGGACCTCTTACGCCGAGGTAGAGCATAGGATGCAGGTAAGATTTAATTTTTCTATAACTACAGAAATATATTATTCTTCATTATTTTACTTTGTGGGGCCGATACTAATTTTACTTTACTTTATTTTATTTCAGGGGGTAGGGAGTGGTACAGGGGGTAAGCCACATAGGATCGATACTTATGTGGCTCTTCGGACGAAGAAGGGGAAGGACAAGGAGGTGTCCCCAAGCGTCGCGGCCACGATTGTAAGTAATCCGACAGTTTAATTTTTGTTAATTACGTTATAATTTTTTAGTTTACTTATTTTACTAATCATGTGCTTTTTGTCGTTTCAGGCAAAGCTTAAGGAAGTGCATGAGTCGCAGTCTGATGCCGACAAGGCATCTTTGTCCACAGATGCACTCAGCCAAGTGCTTGGCTCTAATCGCAATGGGAGGGTAAGGGGGTGAGCTCGCGGGTGGCCAAATCTAGGATCATCGGATTGGAGACGAGCGACACCGGGTTGGCTCGAACAGTGGATTCACACGACGCAAAGTTGTCCCGTTTGGAGGCGACGGTCCAAGATATGTACGCATTCATGAAGCGTACGTTGGGCGAAGACCGTAAAGGGAAAGGGAAAGGGAAGGAGAAGGCGGTGGAGGAGGAGGTGCGGGAGGACGAGGCGCGGGATGACGAGGATGTGGACCTCGCTGCTTCATCACCGACACGTCCGTACTTCGATGACCCACTTCCCTATTTGGCGCCCTTAAATAGACCAATGTCAACACTTGGTCGGCCGAGCGTGTTCATATTGGACGTATTTGATGGCCAGCGGATAGGGCGGGGGTTGAGGGACCCGAATATCGTCCAGGGTGGAATAGTTCATGGACGTGCACTTCAAGAGATGGAGTCCAGGGTGCTCGTCATGCATGTCATACCCGGGAAGGAGAACTCCCTATTGTGGTTGCGCGAACAATGAGACACGACGTATATTAGTGGGTGCGTCAATTCGTATGTCGTGTGGCCTACTCACCTCCTCAGTTTTAACAATACACCAGACATGTAGTGACATTGTTTTAAGTTTGAATTGAATTGTTTTAAGTTTGAATTGAATTGTTTTAAGTTGTTACATTTGAATTATATCGTGATGCATATTGTCTCTATTTGAATATATATTTGCATTATCTTTAGTTTGTTTGGATATATGATGTTTGAAACAGGTACAAGGTTGCTATACTAGGTACAAATATACTGTTGGGCAGTGGCAGTGGCCATACTGCCCAGCAGATTTTTTTTAAATTCTGCCCAGAATTGTCACGATCATTAACCGTGACAAGTCCGTGACAAAAGTTATCACGGACGTGTCACGGTCATTAACTGTGACAATTTTTTTAAAAAGGGTCAGGGCTTTGTCACGGTTTATAACCGGGACAAACGTGTCACGGTCATTGACCGCGATACGACCGTGACACAAAACGCGAGTTTTGTGTCAAGGTCAATGACCGTGACACGACCGTGACAAAAAAAGTTGTCTCGCCTCGAAATGTCACGGTCATTGACCTTGACAAGTTGGATTTGTCAGGGTCAATGACCTTGACAATAGTGCAGATTTGGTGTAGTGTATACATTGATTAATTATGCTTATTTGTGTGACTTTTTGGTATTATTATATTGCCTTTGTGATGACGGGTTGTTGGGTATTTTTGCTCTCCCTATACTTTAGGATGCCTTCTAGGTATGGGACTAGCGGGTAGATCTTTTATGATTTACGCCTTCTAGGTATGGTACTAGTGAGGGTAGATTATTGCGTTTTTATCATCATGAGGGTGGGCTGATTTTTATTACTTTATCGTCGTTACGGTAGTCTAAGTACGAGACTAAGATAAGATTTATGTTAGAAAATCCTCCTATACATAGGTTAGGACATATTGATAACTTGGGGACCCTTAGGTATGGGACTAACGGGTATTTTCAGGATCTCATATCGATTAAAAGGATGGGGTGATTATAAATTGAGAAATTGAGAATTAATGCCTAAGATAAAAACGGGTATTAAAAATTTTGGCGACATAATGTGTCGGGGCCGACAGTTTAAACGGGCCAGAGGGAAATTTATGTCGTGTCGTGTGTGGAACCTTGTCATATGTCGGGGTCGATAGTTTAAAAGGGTCAGAGGGCGATTGACAGGGGGAAGTGTGACACTTTAATAAAAAGTGAGAACTTTAATAAAAGCTGGTTAATTTAATTAAATTAACATCCTGGGACTTGGGAATTTAAAATTATATTGGTGTGCCTTTATAAATGGGATTTCTGTAGGTAGTGAGTGATTTATAATTATCGCGTTTAATTATCACATTTAATTTAAAATATTCTATTGTGATATTTATTGCATATAATGCTACTGTCTGGATTTAAGGATCCTATTTAAGAGGAGTAGTGTGTATTCTTGTTCGGCGATTTGGCTCTGACTCATGCGTTGACTAATCTTTTTCAAGATTGGAATTAGAGAAGCTGCATAAATTTATCAGAGTTATCATTTGGAGGTGCAGCTGGAGTTATTCATTTTGTGGCATAGTTTAGTTAGACTTTTTTTTCTAGTCGTATTTAATTATGAGACTTCATTTGAGTTTTATTGGGCCATTTGGTTCCAAAGTTGTTTAGAGCATTTATTTTGGGATTATTTCATATTTTATTTAATCATTATTGGAGAATGAATTATTGGAGATAGCATGTGATGGATCTTTTATCGCTTAGTTATTTATGAGTTTTTGAGTTTGATTCAATTATGTATCTTATGGACTGGTTTATTTATGTCTCATATCTGTCTCATGGTAAGAATGGTATTTATTTACTCACGCCCGGTATAGTTTTGGTGGCGGCCGACACAAGAATTAGGTGGGGTGTGACAGATGGTATCAGAGCATGGTCTTAGGTCTCGTAGGTTATGAGTCCGTTCAGCTTCAGCGTTGTCGATCTTTGATTCCCTTTGTTGATTCGTACTTCTTCAGGTAGAGGGTCTAGCATATGTGTTAGATGTGTTTCTTGGAGATGTGAAGCTTTGTTCTAAGAACTTCATAGGCTTTGAGTTTAGAAATAGTAAGCTTAATGTGAGGGTCCTTAAAATGGATTTTGGAGACGATAATTATTTTGGAGATTTTAGTACAGATGTTAGGTATCGTGTGTATTGATTCTTGATATTGAGATTTAATTTGAGGACGTTTGCATTTTGATGACTTTCGAATATAGGATCGAGTGGGGGATTTGTGAGAGCGTATAATACACCGTTATTTTCATAGTTATGCGTATGCATATAGGCAATATAGGTTATTTTGTTGTTCGTGGGGTAGGTGCGTGTAGGATTGGGTGTATGGGAGCCCAATTATGGCATTCCATGGGTTGGCATATGTGAGCCTTATTTTATTTTTGCGAGATTTATGTGTTGATGTGTATGCTTCGTCTAATTTCGAGGACAAAATTCTTTCCTAGTGGGGAAGTGTGTAACACCCCGTGTTTTTATTAATTAATTTAATTAATTAGAATATTCGAGAAAAATAAATTTTTGAATTTAATAATTTTTATTGGCTAAATATGTTGGTTATGATTTTAGAAGAATAGAATTTCAAACGGTTTCGAAATCGGAATTAAAATGGAGTTTTAATTGAATTTTTAATATGTAGAAGAGTCCTCCAAACATAAAACTCTCTAAGAGTCCTCAAAACATAAAACTGCATAGCAAAAAAAATATTTAAAAATATTGAACGGTCCGATCGAGCTGAATTTTTTTTTGTATCTTCCTCTCGTCTTCAGCTAATTATTTATAAAACTTCTTCTAATTCCAACGGTCCGATCTTCCGAAATAAATTTTTTAGTGTTTGTATCTTATTAGATTTCTATTAAGATTAGGTTTCTTAATGACCATATAATGACACTAATTCGTGGGGGGACTTCTCATAATCACTTTTTCTCAAATTTTTCAGCAGAGAACACTTCTAAAAATATTTCCTCTCAACCATAATCATCAACCTCCATCATAATCAAGGTTTTGTCCCCGGATTTGAAGGCATTTTTAGGGTTTAATCAAGATTGGTACAAGAACACTTCTTTGCTATTTTTTTTAGAGGAATCCAGATTTCTAATCATATTTTCAACACGATCTTCACAGGAATGAATACTCTATTATTTTTCTTTAGTATTATGCGTTTTAAGTGTCGCCTAAACACTTAATTACATATTTTCTTAAAAATAATTAGTAACTTGATTAGAAAAAGTGGACACTAATTATGGGGCTGTTTTTATAAAATCTTTTAATCTAAATAATATTCGTAAGCCTTTGGGTACGTAGGATTCATGAGCGATTTTGGGTTTTATTGGTGTAGGTTGACTGTAGAAAAACCCTAGTTTTAAAATAAATAACTTTTGGGTGCGTATAACTCATGTTGTAATACATGTAGAGATAACGAAATTTGGGTTTTGATGTATATATGATGAAAACTTGGTATATTTAATTAAAAATAATTAAATGAGATTATTTGGGTATTGTTGACGTTGTGATAATTTAATTAAAGGTTTAATTGAATTGGACTATCATGCGTAGTTTTATACGTTGATTAATTATGCTTATTTGTGTGACTTTTTGGTATTATTATATTGCCTTTGTGACGACGGGTTGTTGGGTAATTTTGCTCTCCCTATACTTTAGGATGCCTTATAGGTATGGGACTAGCGGGTAGACCTTTTATGATTTACGCCTTCTAGGTATGGGACTAGTGAGGGTAGATTATTGCGTTTCTATTATCATGAGGGTGGGCTGATTTTTATTACTTTATCGTCGTTACGGTTGTCTAAGTACGAGACTAAGTTAAGATTTATGTTAGAAAATCCTCCTATACATAGGTTAGGACGTATTGATAACTTGGGGACCCTTAGGTATGGGACTAAGGGGTATTTTGAGGATGTCACATCGATTAAAAGGGTGGGTGATTATAAATTGAGAAATTGAGAATTAATGCCTAAGATAAAAACGGGTATTAAAATTTTTGACGACATAATGTGTCGGGGCCGACAGTTTAAACGGGCCAGAGGGAGATTTATGTCGTGTCTGAAATAGCGTTGCTAAAGCCGTTTATTGAAAATAAACTATTTAAGCAACTCCGAAAAGTTTGTTGAAGAAACTCTTTACTTAAATCAAACTGATTTTGAACACAAGATGTGTTAACAAAATTATGTACGAGATTAGGACAAGATTTGATAACAAGTTTTAGTAAACAGTTTAAAATATTTTAAACTCAGCACACATCAGAATGGGATGAGAAGATGTAGAAATATCAATACTCAGGATTTTTAACGTGGTAAAACCTCACCAATGAGGAAACCTCCACGACTCCCTCTACGGAGTAACACAAAAAATTCACTAAAACAAATATGTGAGTTACAATCTATTTAACTAACATGCACACAATAACAAATCTATACAAGTTCAGGATTGTACCCTCTGGCGTCCTTAAACTTTTCTGCAGATCTTGATTGTTGATGTAGTCTTCTCAGTTTGTCAACTCTTCCTTTGTTTCAGCACGTTACGTCGACTTATGTTCACCAAATCTTATAGCCAACACTTTCAGTGTATGTAGTGTGAAGATGTTTGTGAAAAGTGTTCTATAACACATGCATGAACTCACACACACTTAGATTTACAAACAGTCCTATAAAAATTACATATAAAGTCTATATGCAGTGAGTTTGTTATTTTTCTTTCTTACAAAACCAAAACCTTTTGACCTTTCAATATAACCCAGATTCCACGGAGATCTTGCTTAAGAAATCGGTCAAGACCTTTCTCAATCTTGTTTGAAAATATTTAGGAGATTGAAAACCCTCCAAGTGCGAATCCAACTAGGTCAGGTTAAGTTTTGTAAAAACAGAAACTATAAAACATTTATTGTTGATTCTGAAGTAATAAAATGTTTTAACAGAAAACAATCAACAACGTACTTCTCAAGATGAGAAATAAAATGCAACTAAGTGTATTATGACATGAAAAACTTCAGATCTATGATTTCTATTGATTCAGAAACAAGATCTGAGTAGGTGTCTAAGTTGGAAATAAGATTTTATGAACACAAGGTTACAGCAACCCAAGATCACTCAACTCGAACTCTCATAAACTCAAGAAACACTAAAGATGGTGTTTATTTGGTTATGGTGTTTTTTGGAGAGGTAAGTGGTTTAGGTTGGAGAAGTTTTAGACGAAGTTAGGGTTTCTAACTTGACTCTCTGGTTTCTCTCTCTCTCTTCTCTTTTCTCTCTTCTCTCTCTCTCTCTATTCTTTCTCTGAGAATTTTCAAAGTGGCAAAAGGTTTCGAAGGCTGAGATGAGAGTCTTTTAAATAGCAAGAGGAAAAGGTTCCAGACTATCGTTCAAAAACAACGGCTGAGATTGAGTCAAGCTTCTTTGACATCAATCCAAGGGCTCACAACAGGCGGTGGATTAAACAGGCTGTGATTGGCTTAAAGGTTTACACGGGGATTCACTCAGGCGGCTTGCAGGCCATTGATAAGGGTTGATCCAAGGGCTGTAAACATGCGAAGTTTTGTCTCTGTAAAGAAACACAACTCTGGCCAATCAGAGAGCAGCAAGTGTTGGCCATAGAATGAATACAAACGCGCGTCCAAAACTAATTACAAAGCCAACCCTGGAGTCTCTGGCGCTTTTGGTTTCCACCCAGAGTAACTTTAGGCCAAAAAACACAACAATACATATTTAGATATTAACCCCAAAACTTTTTAAATCAAGTTTTAATTTAATAAAACCTTTAATTAAAAGATGTTTAAAATTCCCAAAAAATTAATAAAAATCAAATTGAGGGATTTAAACACACTCACCACATTAATACACATAAAGGTGCAATATGATATGCAAAAAATAAGTTCTAAGTGTGTGAGTGATGGCTATAGTCTCAGGATCATTACAAGATAAATAGGAGAAGAAGCAAACCAATCTCTGAGGCTCTTTGGTTTCTAGGATGGACACAATTTTGTCACAATTTCCAAACTAGATGAGCTCTTATACAGTCTAGACTCAAATGAGTCAAAAGTATAAGGGCTTCAGTGTCGTGTGTGGAACCTTGTCGTGTGTCGGGGTCGATAGTTTTAACGGGTCAGAGGGAGATTGACAGGGGGAAGTGTGACACTTTAATAAGAAGTTAGAACTATAATAAAAGCTGGTTAATTTAATTAAATTAACTTCGTGGGACTTGGGAATTTAAAATTATATTGGTGTGCCTTTATAAATGGGATTTATGTGGATAGTTACTGATTTATAATTATCGCTTTTAATTATTCCGTTTAATTTAAAATATTCTTTTGTGATATTTATTGCGTATAATTCTACATTATTGATTCAAGGATCCTATTTGAGGGGAGTAGTGTGTATTCTTGCTCGGGGCTTTGGCTCTGACCCATGTGTTGACTAATCTTTTTCATGATTAGAATTAGAGAAGCTGCATAAGTTTATCGGAGTTATCATTTGGAGGTGCAGCTGGAGTTATTCATTTTGTGGCATAGTTTAGTTAGACTTTATTTTCTTGTCGTATTTAATTATGAGACTTCATTTGAGTTTTATTGGAATATTTGGTTACAAAGTTGTTTAGAGGATTTATTTTGGGATTATTTCAGATTTTATTTAATCATTATTGGGGAATGAATTATTGGAGTTAGCATGTGATGGATCTTTTATCACCTAGTTGTTTATGAGCATTTGGGTATGATTCAATTATGTATCTTATGGACTGGTTTATTTATGTCTCATATCTGTCTCATGCTAAGAATGGTATTTATTTACTCTCGCCTGGTATAGTTTTGGTGGCGGCCGACACAAGAATTAGGCTGGGTGTGACAGATGGTATCAGAGCATGGTTTTAGGTCTCCTAGGTTATGAGTCCGTTTAGCTTCCGCGTTGTTGATCTTTGATTCCCTTTGTTGATTCGTACTTCTTAAGGTAGAGGGTCTAGCATACGTGTTAGATGTGTTTGTTGGAGATGTGAAGCTTTGATCTAAGAACGTTGTAGTCTTTGAGTTTAGAAGTAGTAAGCTTAATGTCAGGGTCCTTAAAATGGATTTTGGAGACGATAATTATTTTGGAGATTTTAGTACAGATGTTAGGTATCGTGTGTATTGATTTTTAATGTTGAGATTTAATTTGAGGGCGTTAGCTTTTTGATGACTTTCGGATATAGGATCGAGTGGGGGATTTGTGAGAGCGTGTAGTACGCCGTTATTTTCATAGTTATGCGTATGCATATAGGTAATAAATGTTATCTTGTTGTCCGTGGGGTAGGTTCGTGTAGGATTGGGTGTATGGGCGCCCAATTATGGCAGTCCATGGGTAGGCATATATGAGCCTTATTTTCTTTTTGCAATTGTTATGCGTTGATGTGTATGCTTTGTCTAATTTCGAGGACGAAATTCCTTGCTAGTGGGAAGTATGTAACACCCCATGTTTTTATTAATTAATTTAATTAATTAATTAGAATATTCGAGAAAAATAAATTTTTGAATTTAATATTTTTAATTGGCTAAATATGTTGCTTATGATTTTAGAAGAATATAATTTCAAACGGTTTCGAAATCGAAATTAAAATGGAGTTTTAATTGAAATTTTAATATATAGAAGAGTCCTCCAAAGATAAAACTCTCTAAGAGTCCTCAAAACATAAAACTGTTTAGCAAAAAAAATATTGAAAAATATTGAACGGTCCGATCGAGCTGAAATTTATTTTGTAACTTCTTCTCGTCTTCAACTAATTATTTGTTAAACTTCATCTAATTCCAACCGTCCGATGTTCCGAAATAAATTTTTTAGTGTTTGTATCTTATTAGAGTTCTATTAGGATTTGGTTTCTTAATGACCATATAATGAATCTAATTCGTGGGGGGAATTCTCATAATCACTTTTTCTCAAATTTTTCACCAGAGAACCCTTCTAAAAATATTTCCTCTCAACCATAATCATCAACCTCCAACATAATCATGGTTTTGTCACCAGATTTGAAGGCATATTTAGGGTTTAATCAAGATTGGTACAAGAACACGCTAATTTTTTGAGAAGAATCCAGATTTCTAATCATATTTTCAACACGATCTTCACAAGAATGAATACTCTATTCTTTTCCTTTAGTATTATGCATTTTAAGTGTCGCCTAAACACTTAATTACATATTTTCTTAAAAATAATTAGTAACTTGATTAGAAAAAGTGGACACTAATTATGGGGTTGTTTTTATAAAATCTTTTAATCTAAATATTCATAACCCTTTCGGTATGTTGGATTCATGAGTGATTTTGGGTTTTATTGGTGTAGGTTGACTGTAGAAAAACCCTAGTTTTAAAATAAATAACTTTTGGGTGCGTATAACTCATGTTGTAATACATGTAGAGATAACGAAATTTGGATTTTGATGTATATATGATGAAAACTTGGTATATTTAATTTAAAATAATTAAATGAGATTATTTAAGTATAGTTGACGTTTTGATAATTTAATTAAAGGTTTAATTGAATTGGACTATCATGCGTAGTTTTATACGTTGATTAATTATGCTTATTTGTGTGACTTTTTGGTATTATTATATTGCCTTTGTGACGACGGGTTGTTGGGTAATTTTGCTCTCCCTACACTTTAGGATGCCTTCTAGGTATGGAACTAGTAGGTAGACCTTTTATGATTTACGCCTTCTAGGTATGGGACTAGTGAGGGTAGATTATTGCGTTTTTATCATCATGAGGGTGGGCTGATTTTTATTACTTTATCGTCGTCATGGTAATCTAAGTACGAGACTATGTTAAGATTTATGTTAGAAAATCCTCCTATACATAGGTTAGGACGTATTGATAACTTGGGGACCCTTAGGTATGGGACTAAGGGGTATTTTGAGGATCTCACATCGATTAAGAGGGTGGGGTGATTATAAATTTAGAAATTGAGAATTAATGCCTAAGATAAAAACGGGTATTAAAATTTTTGGCGACATAATGTGTCGGGGCCGACAGTTTAAACGGGCCAGAGGGCAATTTATGTCGTGTCGTGTGTGGAACCTTGTCATGTGTCGGAGCCGATAGTTTAAACGGGTCAGAGGGCGATTGACAGGGGGAAGTGTGACACTTTAATAAAAAGTGAGAACTATAATAAAAGCTGGTTAATTTAATTAAATTAACATCATGGGACTTGGGAATTTAAAATTATATTGGTGTGCCTTTATAAATGGGATTTATGTAGGTAGTTAGTGATTTATTCTTATCGCGTTTAATTATCTCGTTTTATTTAAAATATTCTATTGTGATATATATTGCGTATAATGCTACTGTCTGGATTCATGGATCCTATTTAAGGTGAGTAGTTTGTATTCTTGCTCAAGGCTTTAGCTCTGACCCATGCGTTGACTAATCTTTTTCAAGATTAGAATTAGAGAAGCTGCATAAATTTATCGGAGTTATCATTTGGAGGTGCAGCTGGAGTTATTCATTTTGTGGCATAGTTTAGTTAGACTTTCTTTTCTAGTCGTATTTAATTATGAGACTTCATTTGAGTTTTATTGGGCCATTTGGTTACAAAGTTGTTTAGAGGATTTATTTTGGGATTATTTCAGATTTTATTTAATCATTATTGGAGAATGAATTATTGGAGTTAGCATGTGATGGATCTTTTATCGCTTAGTTGTTTCTGAGTATTTGAGTTTGATTCAATTATGTATCTTATGGACTGGTTTATTTATGTCTCATATATGTCTCATGCTAAGAATGGTATTTATTTACTCACGCCCGGCATAGTTTTGGTGGTGGCCGACACCAGAATTAGGCGGGTTGTGACATATCGTATTAGAGCATGGTCTTAGTTCTCGTAGGTTATGAGTCTATTTAGCTTTCGCTTTGTCGATCTTTGATTCCCTTTGTTGATTCATACTTCTTAAGGTAGAGGGTATAGCATACATGTTAGATGTGTTTCTTGGAGATGTGAAGTTTTGTTCTAAGAACGTCATAGGCTTTGAGTTTAGAAATAGTAAGCTTAAAGTAAGGGTCCTTAAAAAGGATTTTGGATACGATAATTATTTTGGAGATTTTAGTAAAGATGTTAGGTATCGTGTGTATTGATTTTTGATGTTGAGATTTAATTTGATGACGTTAGCATTTTGATGACTTTCGGATATAGGATCGAGTGGGGGATTTGTGAGAGCGTGTAGTACGCCGTTATTTTCATAGTTATGCGTATGCATATAGGTAATATATGTTATTTTGTTGTTCGTGGGGTAGGTGCGTGTAGGATTGGGTGTATGGGAGCCCAATTATGGCATTCCATGGGTAGGCATATGTGAGCCTTATTTTCTTTTTGTGAGAGTTATGCGTTGATGTGTATGCTTCGTCAAATTTCGAGGACGAAATTCTATGCTAGTGGGGAAGTATGTAACACCCCTGTGTTGATGTAAAAAATTAGATTATATCTAATTATTTAATCACAGATAAATAAAATGAGACAAAGAAATTTTAAAGTGGTTCAGCCTTATAAGAATGGCCTACGTCCACTGTTTCTGTTATTGCTGACTGTTTGGGAATTCTCGATTACAAGATTTCTCAATAAATTCCAATCCCCTAACAATGAGGATAATACAATGTATTTATAGCCCTAAGGCTGTAATGTGAAAGGGTAATACATTCAATGCCCCTTAAGCATATACATATGTATGATAATAAGCATTTAATGAGCAGTCAAACTGTTGGTTATCCTGCTATTAATGCTTTGTTCGAGGTGCAGCTCGGACCGCTTAAGCTGCTCGGACCGCCTAAGTTCCTCGGTACTCAAATGTTCCTCGGAGAGTTCTTGTAGGTCAAAGTGTCTGAGTTGATCGGGGAAGCGGAGTTCCTCGTTGCAGTATGGTTCCTCGGAGTGAAGGTGTTGTTCGTATATGTTTGTCGTTGCCACGTAGATTGCCACGTGTCTTCACCCAATTGAGCCATGTCAGCAGACTAAATTTGGTATCAACAGAAACCACCAATGTTTCATAGTTCGAAATTTGAGGAGTGTGGAACATTCTTTCTCGAAATATGGTGGTTTTAAATGGTCATCCTGAAATTTAGGAGTATTTTCTTTTGTATTTATTTCTTCTTCCAAATTCGTAGAATCGGTCTTTTTTGAATTTTTATAACCGCTTTGATTCCCGCGCCCCTTTTGTCTTTTTAGCCGCCGGTAACGTAACCGTCTCTTTTTGTAATCATTACTTTTACCCTTTCCCAAGGCAAAGTATTTAAACGTTGCAGAAAATCCCATCGTCTTCTACTTTTTCAAATTTGTCTTTTTGAGTTTTCCATCGTCTCTCTCTCTTGTGTGTTCATCTCTTCCATCATTTGTTGTCAACAGACTCATCCCTTTCCTGTAAGATTTTCTTCTTTCTCTTTTATTTCCTTCTTTCATCATGGTTTATCCTGTAGAATCGATTGATAAGTTTCGCTCTGATTTCTCTATTCCCTCATGAGTTATTTTGGAAGATCTTTCTGAGCCTTCAGACTATTTTCGTTTGGCTGAGGGACATTGGTTCCCCAGTCTCTTTGTTGCTGAGTGTGGCTTTTCTGTTCCCCCAAACCCTCTATGTCTGGAATTCTGTCAATACTTTGACGTGGTCCCTGCAAGAATAGCCCCCAATACATGGAGAATAGTTAACGGTGTTTATAGATTAAATCAAATTCATGGAACTCGTATAGGAATTCCTGAAATTATGTTTTGTTATAGATGGGTTATGGGCGATAATACTTTTTATTTAAAAACTAGGTTTTTAAATAGAGCTTTAGTGGTCAATATCCCAGATGCCAATAGGGACTACTTTGAGCATGGGGTTGTTATGAAAAATTGGCAACACCCTCCATTAACTGGAGATGATGTTTACCAGGGTCCCAGATGTCCTTCCTATGGCAAAGGGATAGGTTGTTGTTATTTTATTTTCAAAATTATGCTTCCTTTGTGTTTGATAAAATGTGCCACTGATATTTTAATTTTGATTTATTTGCAGTTGACAGCAACAGAAAATCTCCAAAAGTGGCAGACGTTATTATAAGGCATTTAAACTTATCTGGAGTTTGCATCAGGCTGTTGTCGATGAGCATATTAGATCAGCTTCATATTTGCTGCAGTACAAGAGTTACACCTCCTCTTTTACTGCTCGTCCGATGATAAGCGATGCAGAACCAATACCAGCCTCTATAAGTTCTTCACCTGAGTCCCATATTCCTTTGAGTGAAAGGATGAAGAAAATAAGACCTCCTACCTTTTTTGAGAAATCTGCCTCTAGTGCTGGAGAGGCAAAGAGAAGTAAACTTGATGTCCCAGGAGAGGGGATAAAGAAAATTGATGAACCTTCTTCGGTTGCTCCTGTGAAGGTTGCCGAGAAGCCCCCAATGTCCCCGAATAAGGTTGCTTCTCCAAGCGAGCTGATTGTCATTTCTCCTACTAAGACTACATCGTTAGTCGAGAAAGTTGATGCTCCCCTAAGGAGGCTGAAGAAAAGCTCCTCTATCAATTTGGCTGAATCCATCTCTTAGCCCCAGACTAGTGGTGTTCCCACTTTTGTTCCCCCGAGCTCTGCTATGAACTCGATGAAGACTTGGAACATTCCCGAGATCCAAGGTATTGAAGAAAACCTTTCTCGGGATACAGTTACCCCATTAGCAGCTCGTCATATTGCTTCTGTAAGTCCTATAGTCTTAAATTTTCATTCTTGCCTTTTTGTATTTGTGCACTGACTTGCTTTCGTTTTCTTTTCACAGTTGGTGAGCTGTTTTAATACAATTTTGAAGAAAGATGAAGCTATTAAAGCTTCAAGCTCTTCGTCTGGTGTAAAGGAACCTTTGGTAGGCCTAGCGCAGTCTCTGAAAGATTCTCGTCAGAAATATGATGATGATAAGGCAATTTGGGAGAAAAAGCTTACTTCGACTAAGCAGGAGAAGGCTCAGGTTACTGAGGTCTCCAAGGGGTTGGAGAAAAAAATGAATGATTTGGATAAGAAGAATAAAGAGCTCGAAGGGAAGCTCAAAAATGCTGGGGAGCTTGAAAATAAGCTCAAGGCTGCTGAGGAGGAGTTGGGTCAACTTCGAGAAGTAAGTCGTCAGAAAGAGGAAGTTGAGAATAAACTGAAGGCTGTTGACAATCTTCTCTCCGAGAAGCTTTCCTCGGAGAAGACAAAAAGGAAATTGGCTGTCAAAAAATCCTTCAGCGCTGGCTGGGATAAAGGGTGGAATAAAGGTTTGGCTGCCATTATGTCGCAAGTGGAATATGGCAGCCTCAAATACTTTAGAGATGGATGGGTCGCTGCTCTGCAAGAAATGAAAGTTGATAAAACTTCTGAACTATTTCAGCGACACATCACGGGCGCCCCTCTAACTCCTGAAGACGAAGAAGAGGATGAAGCTCCCTCTGAGGAATCTTCCATGGTGATGGGAGTTCAAATTTCTCATTCCCCAGCTATCCAGCCCACTAGCGAGGAACTTCAACTACCTGCTACTTCATCCGAGCAACCTCCAACACTTCCCGAGCAACCCTCTGTTCTATCCGAGCAACCTACCTCCTCGTCCCTGCCTCCTGAGAAAGTTTTGGGAGATGAGGAAAAGGTGTAGAGTTGTTCGGATTTCTCTCTATTTTATTTTTCTTTGTCAAATGTAACTCTGAACTTTGTACTTCTCCTTTGTGATGTAATAAAATTTGAACTTTTGCTTATGCATACTGTTGATTCTCTTCTTCATGCTCTGTTTGTACTCTTATTGATTATTGCTTTTTCTTCCTTTACTAGTTTCTGTCCAGGATGGAATTATTGTCTGCTCATGATACAAAACTGTTAAGGCAATGCAATGAGTATTTCAAAGCCGGTCATACAGACACGAGTGCAGCTCAAATCACTGACATCCTCGGTCATGGTGCTTCAGAGCAAGCAATTGAATCCTATTAGTATTTGAAGTGCTTACTCAACCGTGCAGTGGCTAACAACATAGCATACTATGATATGATTGAGGATCTCTAAGGCACTCTTGAATAACTTTAGCAACAATATAAGGAATCCACTGCCCTTTTGCACGAGGGGTACGAGAAGAAGTATCAGCAAATCTGTGTCGATAAGGGATACGATAAAAGGTTTGCTGCTTATGACGTGCGGGAGAGAACTTTGAAGGCTGAGGTCGAAGAGCACAGACAGATAGCTGAGTTATTAGAGAAAGAAAATAATAACCTGCAAAGAGAGGTGTCTCAGTTTAAATATGCAGCCTCCACCTCAAATGCTTTGATCCCAGTGACCGACGATGGGATTCTCTTTCTTGGAGGTTGAAAATGCCAACCTGAGGGATGAGTTAGAAACCTTGAAGAGGTTTGGCCCTTCTACATCTACTCGAGGACGAGAAAGAGCTCCTCAGGGACGAGAAAGATCTGCTCAAATTCCTATCGAGGAACAGAGGACTCAATCTGCTTTAGAGAACCAGGCCTTCCAACTGATGTCAAAGAACTAGGCATTGGCTGAGATGTCTAAGAAGATCAGGGGTCTGGAAGAGCAGCTTTCTGCGCAGAAATCTGTCTTGGAAAATAAAGAACTCTTTATAAGAAATCTCCACGAGTAGCTAGAGAGATTGACATATCAATTCCACAAGAAGCCCAGAGAATTCTGGATGGCTGGCTACAACGAGGCTCTATACCATTTGGATGATCGTATCTAAAATGCAAATAATGAGGGTTAAAAATAAGGATGGCTAAATGCCTTAGGTGTGCTGCAACTGGAACAGGGTCATTACCTGTGGGATTACCATAATCCTGGGCTGCTCGACCTACCAGTGCCACCATTCAAGCTTGATATGAGTTGGATCCCTGCTCGGGCTATCCCTCGGTGTCTGATTTCCAAATACATTGGTGATTACAATCTCCATTCCAATGTTGAGATATCTCGTTCCCAGCACCTACTAGATCGACCATCTGTGATGAATATTAGGATGCTTAAAGATCTTAACTTCATAAATTCCCCTAATGCTTTAAATGATCCACTTGCTGGCGAGGAACCTGTTTCAAAAGCAGAGGGGAAGAAACCAATAGAATAGGAATCTTGAAGTGATAAATTTGTATTTCATTCTTGATGTATTTTGTTCTACATTTAATGAAATAATTTTATTTACAAATCTTGATTGCCATTATAAAACACTTTACATCTGTGCATGTATATCTGTTAAAAGATAACAACATTGTGTTATTTGTCGATCAACTGGAGTTCGTTAAAAGTTATTATCGACTATCTTGAATTTGTGGTAATGATTTGATGACTAACCAAAATTAATGATACTTTGTTTCTCGACCAACTTGGTAGTAATTTAAAAAGTCACGAGTATCAAAAATTTTGCTCGATCACTTTCTTGTACTCATAAAATGTTTCCGACTAACCAAGGTCGATAAATTTTTCTTCTCGACCAACTACAGTTAGTGGGTTTTTATACCCAATCAACCATAGTTAGTGAATTTTTCTTACCGACCAATCTTTGGCACTTTTTGGAATAGTTTTTCTTCCTAACCAACCTTAGTTGGCATTTTTAGGAATAGATTTACTTCCCGACCAACCTTAGTTGGCATTTTCGGGAATAAATTTACTTCCTAACCAACCAAGTTGGCATTTTTAGGAATAAATTTACTTCCCGACCAACTTTAGTTGGCATTTTTAGGAATAGATTTACTTCCCGACCAACCTTAGTTGGCGTTTTCGGGAATAGATTTACTTCCTAACCAACCAAGTTGGCATTTTTAGGAATAGATTTACTTCCCGACCAACCTTAGTTGGCATTTTCGGGAATAGATTTACTTCTTAACCAACCAAGTTGGCATTTTTAGGAATAGATTTACTTCCTAACCAACCAAGTTGGCATTTTTAGGAATAGATTTACTTCCTAACCAACCAAGTTGACTTTTTTAGGAATAGATTTACTTCCCGACCAACCTTAGTTGGCATTTTCGGGAATAGATTTATTTCCCGACCAACCTTAGTTGGCATTTTCGGGAATAGATTTGAGTAGTCCGAGTTTTGCTGAGTAGTGTGCAGCACTAGTATTCCGCAAAACAAATTTCCAACAATAGGAAAGAACTGGGCAGAACATTGTCACTTTATTCATGCTGATGAAACTGCATTACATGAGAGTTTACATTACTGATAATATTTGCACAGGTGTTCTGCATTCCATGCATTCTTAAACTCCTCCCCCTCTAAAGTTTCTATTTTGTATGTCCCTGGTCGAACAACTTCCTTAACTCGGTAGGGTCCATGCCAGTTTGCTTCCAATTTGTTGTGCTTTTGAATCACCTTCTTTAGCACATAGTCTCCTTCTTTCAAGTTGCACTTCTTCACTCTCTTGTTGTACAACAAATCTATTCGTTGTTGGTAAGTAGCATTTCTAATGGCTGCTTCTTCCCTAACCTCATCGAGCATGTCCAAGTCTAACCTTCTCATTAAATCGCTGACAGGGGAATTGAAATTCAGTATTCTGTGTGTTGGGAGACCCAATTCGGCGGGTATAACAGCTTCACTTCCAAATGCTAGCATGTATGGAGATTCCCCTGTTGCTACTCGGGGAGTAGTGCGATAAGCCCATAGCACTGATTGTAGCTCGTTGATCCAGTTTGCTTTCGCGTCATTTAGTCTTTTTTTCAAACCATTCAGCAGCATTCTATTTGTCACTTTAGTTTGTCCATTGATTTGAGGATGGCCTGGTACCGAGTGGATCTTCAAGATATTTGACTGATGACAATAGGCAGCGAACTCCTCGTTGTCAAATTATGTTCCAATGTCTGTGATGAAGGCATGAGGAAGACCATATCGACAAATGATGTTCTTCCAAATAAATTGGTACACCTTGTCGTACGTCATATCAATAAGAGGCTCAGCCTCAACCCATTTAGTAAAATAATCCACAACGACCACGAGATACTTAAATCTTCCCCTGGTCGTCGGCAGTGGCCCGACCAAATCTATTCCTCATATGGAAAATGGACAAGGGGAATTAATGGGTGTCAATAACGCTTGGGGAGTTCTTCGGATGGAAGAGAAGCGCTGACAATTGTCATATTTCTTAGCATAGGCTATGCAATCAGCCCTCATCGTCGGCCAGTAGTATCCTTGAGTCATCATTCTTTGCAAAAAGTGTCCGACCTGCTACATGGGCTCCACAGGACCCTTCATGGACCTCTTCAATCAAATCTTTCACCTCGGTGGGATGCACACATCTTTGCAAGCCTGCTATAATTCCTCATCTATATAGAATACCATTAGTCAGTACATAACGAGCAGCTTTAAACTTCAGTTTCTTGGCTGCAAGTTTATCAGTTGGTAATTCCCCTTTCTCAATATATGCCCTGATGGGATCCATCCATGATGACCCTAAATCGAGGGTATTAAAGTTTATCGTCAGATCTTCCTCTATACTCCGACCAGCTAAAACTTCAATTGGGATTGTTCTTCGTAGCTCGGTACGAGTAGCTGATGCTAATCGAGCTAAGGTGTCTGCTCTTGCATTCTCCATTCTTGGTATTCTGACCAGCTGAATAGCAGCAAATTCTGACACCAATTCCTTTTCCTTTTCATGATATCTGATCATTAATTCTCCTTTAGCTGCATATACTCTCATCATTTGGTTTATGACCAATTGCGAGTCACTGAAAATAATAACTTGTTCTGCCCCCATGTTTTTGGCCAAACTAAGACCTGCAATCATGGCTTCATATTCAGCCTCATTATTCGAAGCTTTGAATTGGAAACGTAGGGCGTATTACATGTCGACCTCGTCCGGACTGTTCAAAACTATCCCTGCGCCACATCTTGTAGTGCAGGATGAACTATCCACATACAGACTCCATATAGGTAACTCGTCTTCAAATTTCTGATTTGACAGAGTTCCTCGATGGAAAATTTGTTGCTTACTCTCACCATCTCCTGATATTTCTTGTTGTTCGTCGATCATCTTTTCTTGCTCTTTTACCAACCTAAGCTGGTCTGGGCTTGAATTTGATGATTCTGTAACATCTACTTTCCCTTTTACCAAGCTAAGTTGGTCTGGGCTTGCATTTGATGATCCTGTAACATCCACAGGTTGATCAGTGAGCAACTTTTGCTCCTCGGGGGTATCAGGATAGGTGAACTCTGCTATAAAATCTCCTTTCGCTTGCCCTTTTAGCGATGATCTGGGTTCATAAACTATATCATATTCACCAAGTTCTATTGCCCAGCACATCAATCTTCCTGATTTTTCTGGTTTATGAAGGGCTTGCCTCAATGGCATATCAATATATACTACTATAGTATGAGCGTGGAAGTATGGCTTCATTCTTCTACTTGCCTCGATCAATGCTAGTGCTAATTTTTCCAGCCTTGGATATCTGATCTCTGCTCCTCGGAAGGCCTTACTTATGTAGTAGATTGGTTTTTGTACTCCATTCTCCATTCTTATAAATGACGAACTAACTGCATTCTCGGACACTTCCAGATACAAGTATAATTTTTCTCCCATCACTGGCCTGGATAACAGTGGAGGTGCTCCCAAATATTTCTTCAAGTCTTGGAAAGCCTTCTCACATTCATCATTCCACTCAAAAGTCTTTCGAAGCGTCTTGAAAAATGGGAGACATCGATCAGTTGCTCGCGATACAAATCTGTTGATTGTTGCTACTCGTCCTGTAAGACTTTGTACCTCTTTCTTCGTCATTGGGGATCGCAGCCCTAATAGATCTTTGATCTTTTCAGGGTTAGCTTCAATGCCTTGCTGATTGACAATGTATCCGAGAAACATGCCTTCTCGTACTCCAAATATGCACTTCGTCGGGTTCAACTTCATTTGATATTTATCTAGTTGATCAAAGGTCTGGCCTAAGTCAACTAGATGATCAGCAGCTTTCTTTCTCTTTGTCAGCATATCGTCAACATAGACTTCCATATTGCAACTGATTTGTTCTGCAAACACTTTGTTCATCAGCCGCTGATATGTTGCACCTGCATTTTTCAAACCAAAAGGCATAACATTATAACAATAAGTTCCCCTAGGGGTGATGAAATAAGTACTCTCCCTGTCTTCAGGTTTCATTTTAATCTGATTATAACCAGAATAAGCATCCATGAAGCTCATCAACTCGTGTCCCGAGGTGGCATCCACTAGTTGATCAATTCTGGGCAGCGGAAAGTGATCCTTTGGGCATGCTTTGTTGAGGTCGGTGAAGTCTACACACATCCCCCATTTGTTGTTCTTCTTTTTCACCATTACCACATTTGCTAACCAGTCTGGATATTTAACATCTTCAATAAAGCAAGCTTTCTGGAGCTTCTCTATTTCCTCCTGTATAGCTTGATTCTTCTCGGGACTGAATACTCTTCTTTTCTTCTTCACAGGCTTGATCTCCTTATTCACATTGAACTCGTGACATAAGAAATTTGGGTCTATCCCGGGCATATCCTCATGACTCCACGTAAAAGTTTCCTTCTTGCTTCTTAGGAAAATTATCAATTCCTATTTTAGTGAGGCTTCCAACGACGAAACTACTTGAGTAGTTCGTTCAGGGTGCTCGTCGTCCAGAATGATGTTTTCAGTAGCTTCCACCACTTGACCCTTCACGAGTTGTGACTCATCTTTAAGATCCAATGTTTCAATTTCTTCACCTCCATCCACTTGATAGGTAGTAGTCTTTTTCCTTGATTCCTCCATTTCCTCTTTCTCGACGGATGAATAATAGCATTCCCGAGCTACTTTCTGATCACCTTTTACAACTCCTACTCCAAAATTTATTGGAAATTTCAGGCATTGATGTACCATAGATGGTACAGCTTCGAACTTCTTCAATTCTACTCTTCCCATGATGATATTGTATGCTGATTGAACATTCTTATCCATCACGAAGAAGCGTATTCTTTCTGTTCGACAAATAGGCCATGTACCAATGAATATATCCAACTTGATCGTCCCAAGTGGAAAAACTTTCTCACCCGAAAAACCCAGGAGGGGTCTGTGATAAGGCTCTAGTTGAGATAGTCTTAGATTTAAACTGTCGAAGCACGAGTAGAAAGTGATGTCTGCCAAGCTACCATTATCTACCAGTACTCTTAAAATCATCACTTCCTTCATCCTCATTTTGATCACCAATGGGTCATCATGAGGATATAGAACACCTGCGAGGTCGTTCTTTGAGAAACCAATGACCAACTTCTCTTTGTTTACCTTTCTCGAGCGATCTTCCTCATCTAGATTTATTCGTTGAATGTATGAGCAAGCTTGAGCCTCACAGAGGTAAGCTTTTCTCTCTGCAGTAAGGTCTCCTCCTCATGCATCTCCACCTGTAATAACATTATAGTCAAATGACCCAAAGCGTATTAAAAATACCTCACGTTCTGGCTGCCTTGGTCTCTTGGGAAGATCGGGGTCGTCTTCGGGATCAACTTCATGATCTCTTTTCTTGTTCTCCTCTGCTCGATGAGGAGATATAGACCTCTCTCTTGTTCGGTCGTTGTTTCTTCTATCATTCCTCCGATCAACATACTTTGCCAGTTTTCCTCGTCTGATGAGTGATTCAATCTCATTCTGAAGAGCTATGCAATTTTTAGTCATATGGCCATGATCTCTGTGAAACTCGCAATATTTTGCCTTATTCCTCCTGTCAGGGTCTGCCTTCATTTTCTCTGGCCAGTTTAATTTCTCGTTGTTCTTAATTTCTTCTAGAACATGGTTGATATCTTTCTTCAAAGGAGTATAATTATCAAATTTCTTCAATACTTCCCATGCCGACCTTGTTTTTGAGTGTTTGTCATTACCATTGTTCTTATGCTCTTTTTTCTTAGCTTTATCACCTTCCACCTTGGTTTCTTTGGCATCCATATTCTTCTTCGCAGCCATAGCCTCCTCGGCATTCATGATCTTGGCCGCTTTTCCCATCAGATCTGACATGGTTCTAGGTGGATCTTTGGCCAAAGTGTAGTACAACTTGTTGGGCAGTAGTCCACTCATCAAGGCGGTAATCGCTGTCTTTTCCTCATAATCAATGACTTCGAGTTTCTCGTTATTAAAACGAGTTATATAATCTCTGGTACTTTCACCAGCTTTTTGTCTAACACTTAAAAATGCGCTACTCGTTTAAATGGCTTTGCCCCAAAGCATAAATTCCCAATGAATAACTCGGCCAGTTGAAAAAAAGTTGAAATCTTACCCCGAGGAAGATTATTATACCATATTTGAGCAGATACGGTAAGAGTTCCCGAGAATGCTCTCTATCTCATCTCATCTAGAACAGCATACATGTCGGCTGCAGCTTGGTAGTGTTCTATATGAAGGACAGGGTCGGTCTTTCCATCATATTTAGGGGTCACAACCGGTGCTTTGAACTTTGATGGTGTTGGAAAATCTACAATGGCCTGGACAAAAGGTGTTCCTTGAACAAAAGTTCATTGTAGAGGGTTCTTGGCCTTAGCCATTTACCCTAATCTATCCTCCAGCCTCTGAATAGAGCCTTTCCACGCATCATTTCCTTCCTCGGGCCTATTGATTCGAGCAACTGATCGAGTTGATGTGGATTCATGGGATCTATCTTGACGAGCAACTGGTCGCGATTGGGCAGATCCTTCCCTTAGGTCTGATGGTCGTCGAAAACTCCTTGATGCGGTTCTAGGAGGACTTTTTCTCCTCTTAGGACCTAATCGATCAAAAGGAGATACTCTGCTTAATCTTTCTAGCACACTAGTCCAATCTGGAGAGAGAGTGATACGCTGTTCAGTATCTGTGGCTCGTACCGACGAAGTTCGTCCAGGTTGATAAGAAAAATCTTTAGACTCCTCAGTACGATATAAATCGGTACGCCTAGTACGCGAAGAAGGTAAATGGGTATTTCTTTGAATACTTTGCGGTCCTGAATGGGTTGGTGCACCGCCATGGAGGATTCGTATGAGTTGTCGCATAGTTTCTTACACGACTGTCTGGCCCTGGGCCAGATTTGTCATTATTCCAGCCAGATCTGGAATATTTGGTGGAGTAGATGGATTTGGAGGGCTTCCAGCATTTCGATTGCTGGGTTCTGGAATATCAGCCATTTGTGATGAATTGTTTTTGATGAAAAATGATATAACCAGTCGTTTCCTACAGACGACGCCAATCTGTTGATGTAAAAAATTAGATTATATCTAATTATTTAATCACAGATAAATAAAATCAGACAAAGAAATTTTAAAGTGGTTCAACCTTATAAGAATGGCCTACGTCCACTGTTTCTGTTATTGCTGACTGTTTGGGAATTCTCGATTACAAGTTTTCTCAAAAAATTCTGGTCCCCTAACAATGAGGATAATACAACGTATTTATAGCCCTAAGGCTGTAATGTGAAAGGGTAATACATTCAATGCCCCTTAAGCGTATACATCTGTATGATAATAAGCATTTAATGCACAGTCAAACTGTTCGTTATCCTGTTATTAATGCTTTGTTCAAGGTGCAGCTCAGACCGCCTAAGTTCCTCGGTACTCAAAAAATCCTCGGAGAGTTCTTGTAGGTCGGAGCGTCTGAGTTGATCGGGGAAGCAGAGTTCCTCGTTGCAGTATGGTTCCTCGGAGTCAAGGTGTTGTTCGTAAATGTTTGTCATTGCCACGTAGATTGCCACTTGTCTTCACCCAATTGAGCCATGTCAGCAGACTAAATTTGGTATCAACACCGTGTTTTTATTAATTAATTTAATTAATTAATTAGAATATTCGAGAAAAATAAATTTTTGAATTTAATATATATTGGCTAAATATGTTGGTTAGTATTTTAGAAGAATTGAATTTCAAACGGTTTCGAAATCGTAATTAAAATGGAGTTTTAATTGAATTTTTAATATATAGAAGAGTCCTCCAAACATAAAACTCTCTAAGAGTCCTCAAAACAAAAAACAGTCTAGCAAAAAAAATATTTAAAAATATAGAAGGGTCCGATCGAGCTGAATTTTTTTTTTTTGTATCTTCCTCTCATCTTCCGCTAATTAATTGTAAAACTTCATCTAATTCCAACGGTCCGATCTTCCGAAATAATTTTTTTAGTGTTTGTATCTTTTTAGAGTTCTATTAGGATTAGGTTTCTTAATGACCATATAATGACTCTAATTCGTGGGGGGACTTCTCATAATTATTTTTTCTCAAATATTTCACCAGAGAACACTTCTAAAAATATTTCCTCTGAACCATAATCATCAACCTCTAACATAATCAAGGTTTTGTCACCAAATTTTAAGGCTTATTTAGGGTTTAATCAAGATTGGTACAAGAACACTTCTTTGCTAATTTTTCAAGAGGAATCTAGATTTCTAATCATATTTTCAACACGATCTTCACAAGAATGAATACTCTATTCTTTTCCTTTAGTATTATGTGTTTTAAGCGTCGCCTAAACGCTTAATTACATATTTTCTTAAAAATAATTAGTAACTTGATTAGAAAAAGTGGACACTAATTATGGGGCTATTGTTATAAAATCTTTTAATCTGAATAATATTCATAACCCTTTGGGTAGGTAGGATTCATGAGTGATTTTGCATTTTATTGGTGTAGGTTGCATGTAGAAAAACCCTAGTTTTGAAATAAATAACTTTTGGGTGCGTATAACTCATGTTGTAATACATGTAGAGATAACGAAATTTGGGTTTTGATGTATATATGATGAAAAATTGGTATATTTAATTTAAAATAATTAAATGTGATTATTTGGGTATTGTTGACGTGTTGATAATTTAATTAAAGGTTTAATTGAATTGGACTATCATGCGTAGTTTTATACGTTGATTAATTATGCTTATTTGTGTGACTTTTTGGTATTATTATATTGCCTTTGAGACGACGGGTTGTTGGGTAATTTTGCTCTCCCTATACTTTAGGATGACTTCTAGGGATGGGACTAGCGGGTAGACCTTTTATGATTTACGCCTTCTAGGTATGGGACTAGTGAGGGTAGATTATTGCGTTTTTATCATCATTAGGGTGGGCTGATTTTTTTTACTTTATCGTCATTACGGTAGTCTAAGTACGAGACTAAGTTAAGATTTATGTTAGACAATACTTCTATACATAGGTTAGGACGTATTGATAACTTGGGGACCCTTAGGTATGGGACTAAGGGGTATTTTGAGGGTGTCACATCGATTAAAATGGTAGGGTGATTATAAATTGAGAATTAATGCCTAAGGTAAAAATGGGTATTAAAATTTTTGGCGACATAATGTGTCGGTGTCGACAGTTTAAACGGGCCAGAGGGCGATTTATATCGTGTCGTGTGTGGAACCTTGTCATGTGTCGGGGCCGATAGTTTAAACGGGTCAGAGGGCGATTGACAGGGGAAAGTGTGACACTTTAATAAAAAGTGAGAACTAAAATAAAAGCTAGTTAATTTAATTAAATTAACATCGTTGGACTTGGGAATTTAAAATTATATTGGTGTGGCTTTATAAATGAGATTTCTGTGGATAGTTAGTGATTTATAATTGTCGCGTTTAATTATCTCGTTTAATTTAAAATATTCTATTGTGATATTTATTGCGTATAATGCTACATTCTGGATTCAAGGATCCTATTTGAGTGGTGTAGTGTATATTCTTGCTCGGGGATTTGGCTCTAACCCATGCATTGACTAATCTTTTTCAGGATTAAAATTAGAGAAACTGCATAAGTTTATCGGAGTTATCATTTGGAGGTGCAGCTGGAGTTATTCATTTTGTGGCATAGTTAAGTTAGTGTTGATACCAATTTTAGTCTGCTGGCATGGCACAATGAAGTGGAGACACGTGTCAATCTACATGGCACTAAAAAACATTTCTGAACAATACCTTGACTTCGAGGAACTCAATTTCCCCGACCAACTCAGATACTCCGAGCACTAGATGCTCACCGAGGAACTTTACTGCACCGAGCAACTCATGGATACCGAGATACTTAGGCGGTCCGAGCTGCACCTCGATCAGAGCATTTATTATCAGACAATTAAGAGGATTAAATGCGCATTAAATGCTGATTATTATCATACGAATGTAGACGCTTAATATAACAGCTATGTACTACCCATTCACATGTACAGCCTTTGGGCAATAAATACATTGTATCATCCTCATTGTAAGGGACCGGAATTTCTTGAGATAAACCCCACCTCGAGAATTTCTAAACAGTCAATAATAATACAAATAGTGGACGTAGGCCATTCGTTCAAGGCTGAACCACTTTAAAATCTTTTGTCTTATTTATTTTTTATCTGTGATTAAACAATTAGAGATAATCTAATTTTTTACATCAACAGATTGGCGACGTCTGTGGGGAACGACTGTAATTTTCTTTTTTCACCAAAAACAAATCACCATCAATGGCTGACAATCCTGAATCCAGCAACCAAAATGCTGGAAACCCCCCAAATCCATCCGCTCCTCCAAATATCCAAAATCTAGAAGGAATCATTGCCAGTTTGGCTCAAGGCCAGACAGCCATGCAAGAAACAATGCGACAACTCATGCAAACTATCCAGGGTGGAGCATCAACCTATTCAGGACAACAAAGTGGTCAAAGAAATACTCATTTACTTTCTTCACGCATTAGGCAAATCGATTCATATCGCACTGATAAATTTTAAGATTTTTCTTATCAACCGGGTCGAACTTCGTCAGTACAACCCAAAGATACTGAACAACACATCACTCTATCTCCAGAAAGGACCAGTGCACTGGAAAGATTGAGTAGGGTCTCTCCTTTTGATCGATTAGGCCCTAGGAAGAATAAAAGTCCTCCTAAGGTTGTGTCTAGAAACTTTCGACGACTATTTGATTTAAGAGAGGGTTCTGCCCAATCACAACCAGTTGCTCGACAAGATAGATCACAAGAAGCTACATCCACGCGATCAGTTGCTCGAACCAACAGGCGTGAGGAAGGAAATGATGCATGGAAAGGCTCTATTCATAGGCTGGAGGATAGATTAGGGGAAATGGCCAAGTCCAAGAATCCTCTACAAAGAACTTTTGTCCAAGGGACACCTTTTATCCAAGCAATTGTGGATTTTCCCACACCATCAAAGTTCAAAGCACATGTTGTGACTCCTAAATATGATGGAAAAACCGATCATGTCCTTCATATAGAGCAATACCAATCTGCTGCCGACATCTATGTTGTGCCCGATGAGATGAGATGCAGGGAATTCTCGGTAACTCTTACAGGATCTGCTCAAATATGGTACAATAACCTTCCTCGGGGTAAAATTTCAACTTTCTTTAAACTGGCCGAGCTCTTCATTGGAAACTTTTGTTTTGGAGAAAAACCTGTTAAACGAGTAGCACACTTGTTAAGTGTTAGACAAAAGGCAGGTGAGAGCACTAGGGATTATACAACTCGTTTCAATAACGAGAAACTTGAAGTTATTGATTACGAGGAAAAGACAACGATTACTGCTCTGATGAGTGGGTTGTTGCCCAACAAGTTGTACTACACTTTGGCTAAAGATCCACCCGGAACCATGTCAGAATTGATGGCAAAAGCGACCAAGATCATGAATACCGAGGAGGCTATGTCTGCAAAAATGAATATGGATACCAAAGAAACCAAGGTCGAGGGTGACAAGGCCAAAAAGAAAGAGCATAAGAACAATGGTGGTGACAAGCACTCAAAAACAAAGCCATCATGGGAGGTATTGAAGAAATTTGAGAATTACACTCCTTTGAAGGTAGACATCAACCATGTTCTAGAAGAAATCAAGAATAGCAAGGAGTTAAACTGGCCAGAGAAAATGAAGTCAGACCCCGACAAGAGGAATAAGGCCAAATATTACGAGTTCCACAAGGATCATGGCCACATGACCAAAAATTATATAGCTCTTCAGAATGAGATCGAGGCACTCATTACACGAGGAAAACTGGCAAAGTATGTTAATCGCAGAAATAAAAGAAGAAACAACGACCGAGCAAGAGAGAGATCTAGATCTCCTCATCGAGCTGAGGAGAACAAGAAAAGAGACCATGAAGATGATCCAGAAGACTACCCCGATCTTCCCAAAAGACCAAGGCAGCCAGAACATGAGGTATTTTCAATACGTTTTGGATCATTTGATTGTAATGTTATTACAAGTGGAGATGCAGGAGGTGGAGACCTTACTGCAGAAAGAAAAGCTTACCTCAATGAGGCTCAAGCCTATTCATATATTCAACGAATAAACCTGGTTGAAGATGATCACCCGAGGAAGGTCAACAAAGAAAAACTGGTCATCGGTTTCTCAAAAAATGACCTCGCAGATGTGCTGTATCCTCATGATGACCCATTGGTGATCAAAATGAGAATTAAGGAAGTGATGATCTCGAGAGTACTGGTTGATAATGGTAGCTCGACTGATATTATGTTCTACTCGTTCTTCAACAGCTTAAATTTAAAGTTGTCTCAGTTGGAGCCTTATCATAGGCCCCTCCTCGGTTTTGCTGGCGAGAAAGTTTTTCCACTTGGGACGATCAAGTTGGATATGTTCATTGGTACATGGCCTACTTGTTGAACATAAAGAGTACGCTTCTTTGTGATGGATAAGAATGTTCAATCAGCCTACAATATCATCATGGGAAGGGTAGGATTGAAGAAGTTTAAAGCAGTACCATCTACGGTACATCAATGCCTAAAATTTCCAACCAATTTTGGAGTAGGAGTTGTGAAGGGTGATCAAAAAGTAGCTCGGGAATGTTACTATTCATCTGCCGAACAGGAGGAACTAGGGGAATCTAGTAAAAAGACTACTACCTATCAGGTGGATGATGGTGCAGAAATTGAAACATTGGATCCTAGAGACGAGTCGCAACTCGTGAAAGGTCAGGTGGTGGAAGCTACTGAAAACATCATTGTGGACGACGAGCACCCTGAACGAACAACTCAGATTGGTTCGTCGTTAGATGCCTCATTAAAACAGGAGTTGATAGTTTTTTTAAAAAGCAGAAAACAAACTTTTGCTTGGAGTCATGAAGATATGCTCGGAATAGACCCAAATTTCTTATGTCATGAGCTCAATGTGAATAAGGAAATCAAGCCAGTGAAGCAAAGAAGAAGAGTGTTCAGCCCCGAGAAGAACCAAGCTATACAGGAGGAGGTCGAGAAGCTCCAGAAAACTTGCTTCATTGAAGATGTTAAGTATCCAGACTGGTTAGAAAATGTGGTGATGGTGAAAAAGAAGAACAACAAATGGAGGATGTGTGTAGACTTCACCGACCTCAACAAGGCATGTCCAAAGGATCATTTTCCCTTGCCCTGAATTGATCAACTAGTGGATGTTACCTCGGGACACGAGCTGCTGAGCTTCATGGATGCTTATTCTGGTTACAACCAGATTCAAATGAAACCTGAAGACAAGGAAAGTACCTATTTCATTACCCCTAGGGGAACTTATTGTTATAATGTTATGCCTTTTGGTTTGAAAAATGCAGGTGCAACATATCAGCGGCTGATGAACAAGGTTTTTGCCGAACAAATCAGTTGCAATATGGAAGTTTATGTTGATGATATGTTGATAAAGAGCAAGAGAGTTGCTGACCATCTAGTTGATTTAGGTCAGACCTTTGATCAATTCGATAAATATCAAAGGAAATTGAACCCGACCAAGTGCATATTTAGAGTACAAGAAGGCATGTTTCTCGGGTACATTGTCAATCAACGAGGCATTGAAGCAAACCTTGAAAAGATCAAACCTTTGCTAGGGCTGCGATCTCCAACGACGAAGAAAGAAGTGCAAAGTCTTACAGGGCGAGTAGTAGCACTTAACAGATTTGTATCGCGAGCAACTGATAGACGCCTCTCATTCTTCAAAACGCTCCGAAAGACTTTTGAATGGAATGAAGAATGCGAGAAATCTTTTCAAGAATTGAAGAAATATTTGGGAGAACCTCCACTGTTGTCCAGGCTAGTGATAGGAGAAAGATTATACTTATATCTGGAAAGTTCAGAAAATGCAGTTAGTTCGGCATTAATAAGAGTAGAGGATGGAGTACAAAAGCCAATTTATTACACTAGTAAGGCCTTTCGAGGAGCGGAGATCAGATATCCGAAGCTGGAAAAGTTGGCACTGGCGCTGATCGAAGCAAGTAGAAGAATGAAGTCATATTTCCAGGGTCATACCATAGTCGTATATACCAATATGCCATTGAGGCAAGCTCTTCATAAACCAGAAAAATCAGGGAGATTGATGTATTGGGAAATAGAACTCGATGAATATGATATAATTTATGAGCCCAGATCGTCACTGAAAGGGCAAGCAGTAGAAGATTTTATAGCAGAGTTCACTTATCCTGATACCCCCGAGGAACAAAAGCTGAGCATCGACGAACCTGTGGATGTTACAGGATCATCAAATTTAAACCCTGATCAACTTAAGCTGGTCAGAGAGCAAGAGGAGAAGGTCGACGAGCAGCGAGGTGTGGTAGAAATCGAAATTAAAGTTTAAAGCTGCTCGTTATGTACTAACTAATGGTATTCTATACAGACGAGGAATCATAGATGGCTTGAAGAGGTGTGTACATCCCGTCGAGGTGAAGTATTTGATTGAGGAAGTCCATGAAGGGTCTTGTGGAGCCCATGTAGCAGGTCGGACACTTTTGCAAAGAATAATGATGCAAGGATACTACTGGACAACGATGAGGGCTGATTGTATAGCCTATGCCAAGAAATGTGATAAGTGTCAGCGCTTATCCTCCATCCGAATAACTCCCCAAGCATTGTTGACACCCATTACTTCCCCTTGTCCATTTGCCATGTGGGGAATTGACCTAGTCGGGCCACTTCCAACAACTAGAGGAAGATTTAAATATCTCATCGTTGTAGTGGATTATTTTACTAAGTGGGTAGAAGTCGAGCCTCTCATGATATGACGTATGACAAGGTGTACCAATTTATTTGGAAGAACATCATTTTTCGATATGGTCTTCCTCATGCCTTCATCAGAGACCATGGAACCCAGTTTGACAACAAGGAGTTCGCTGCTTATTGTCATAAGTCAAATATCTTGAAGATTCACTTGGCACCAGGCCATCCCCAAAGCAATGGACAAACTGAAGTGACAAACAGAACGTTGCTAAATGGCTTGAAGAAAAGACTAAATGACGCAAAAGCAAACTAGATCAACGAGCTACATTCATTACTATGGGCTTATCATACTACCCCCTGAGCAGTAACTGGACAATCTCCATATATGCTGGCATTTGGAAGTGAAGCTGTTATACCTGCCGAGTTGGGCCTCCCAACACACCGAATACTAAATTTCAATACCCCTATCAGCGATTTAATGAGAAGGTTAGATTTGGACATGCTAGAGAAAGTTAGAGAAGAAGCAGCCATCAGGAATGCTTCTTACCAGCAGCGAACAACTTTGTTCTACAACAAGAGAGTGAAGAAGTGCGACCTGAAAGAAGGAGACTATGTGCTAAAGAAATTGATTCAAAAGCACAACAAACTGTAAGAGAACTGGTATGGACCTTACCGAGTTACAGAAGTTGTTCGACCAGGAACCTACAGAATAGAAACTTTAGAGGGGGAGGAGTTTAAGAATGCATGGAATGCAGAACACCTGCGCAAATATTATCAGTAATGTAACTCTTATGTAATGCAGTTTCATCAGTATGAATAAAATGTGAATATTCTACCCAATTCTCTCCTTTTATTGAATTTTTTTCGCGGAATACTAGTGCTACACACTACTCAGCAAAATTCATCAACTCCGGTTGGTTGGGAATAAAAAAATATTTCCCAAAAGTTCCAACTCCGGTTGGTGGGAAGAAAATCCACCAACTCCGGTTGGTTGGGAATAAAAAATATTTCCCAAAAGTGTCAACTCCGGTTGGTTGGGAAGAAAATCCACCAACTCCGGTTGGTTGGGAAGAAAATCCACCAACTCCGGTTGGTCGGGAATAAAAAATATTTCCCAAAAGTGCCAACTCCAGTTGGTTGGGAAGAATATCCACCAACTCCGGTTGGTCGGGAATAAAAATATTTCCCAAAAATGCCAACTAAGGTTGGTTGGGAATAAAATCGACCAACTCCTAGTGGTCGGAAATAAAAGATATATATATTTCCCAGAAATACCAACTAAGGTTGGTTGGGAAGAAAGAATATTTCTAAAAATCCACCAACTCAGGTTGGTCGGGAATAAGAAGCTATCAACTATAGTTGGTCGGGAACATTTTTATTAAGCAAAGCATGAGTATGTGATAAAAGTCAGCTAATGGCTTAGAATTAAAAAGTGACAAATTTTTTATACTCGTAACATTACCACCAAGTTGGTCGAGAAACAAAATATCATCAATTTTTGTTAGTCGTCAAATGATTACGACAAATTTAAAATAGTCAACAATAGGTTTCACAAACCTTATTTGATCGGCAAATAACACACTGTTGTTATCTTTTTAACAGATATACATGCACATTCATTAGTAAATAAGTAAAGTGTTTTACAAAATATCTACAAGACAATGGCAATCAAGATTTCAAAGAAAGATAGAAGTTTTTCATTAACTCCAAAACAAAGTACATTGAGAATAAAATACATAAAAATTATTACATCATAAATCCTATTCTATGGGTTTCTTCCCCTCTGCTTTTGATACAGGTTCCTCGCCAGCAGGAGGATCGTCTAAGGCATAAGGGGAATTTATAAAATTAAGGTCTTTGAGCATTCTGATGTTCATCACAGATGGTCGATCGAGTAGGTGATCGGGGCGAGATATCTCAACATTGGAATGGAGACTGTAATCGCCAAGATATTTGGAAATCAAACACTGAGGGATTGCCCGAGCAGGGATCTAGCTCATGTCGAGTTTGAACGGTGGCACTGGCAGGTCGAGCAACCCAGGATTATGGTAATCCCACAAGTAGTGACCCTGTCCAATTGCAATATGCCCAAGGCATTCAACCACCCTTATATGTAACCCTCATTATTCGCATTTTGTATCTGATCATCCAAATGGTAGATAGCCTCATTGTAGCCAGCCATCCATAATTCTCTGGGCTGCTTGTGGAATTGATAAGTCAACCTTTCCAGCTGCTCGTGAAGATTTTTTATAAAGAGTTCTTTATTTTCCAAGGCAGGCTTCTGTGCAGAGGGCTGCTCGTCCAGATTCTGGATCCTCTTGGACATCTCTACCAGATCTTTATTCTTCGCAACTAACTGAACTGCTTGATTTTCCAGAGAAGCTTGAGTTCTTACCTCTTCAACAGTAAGCCGAGCATCCCTTGCTCGTCCCCGAGAACCTCTTGCTCGTCCCCGAGCAGAGGTAGAAGGACCATCTCTCTTCAAGGTTTCAATTCGTCCCTCAGATTGGCATTTTCAACCTCCAGGAAAGAGAACCCCTCGTCGTTCACATGGACCAAAGCGTTTGAGGAAGAGGCTGCAGATTTCAACTGAGATACTTCTTTTTCCAAGTTATTGTTTTCCTGCTCCAACAACTCAGCTATTTGTCTGTGCTCTTCAACCTCAGCCTTCAAAGTTCTCTCCCTCACGTCGTAAGCAGCAAACAATTTATCATACCCCTTATCATCACTATGTTATTGATACTTCTTCTCGTATCCCTCATGCAAAAGGGCTGTAGATTCCTTATATTGTTGTTGAAGCTCTTCAAGAGTGCCCTGGAGGTCTTCAATCATTTCATAATACGCTACATTGTTAGCCACTGCAAGATCGAGCAGGCACTTCAAATACTGGTAGGCTTCAACTGCTCGTTCCAAAGCTTTTGGACCGAGTATATCAACGATTTGAGCATCAGTCAAATCTGCATGGCCAGCCTTGAAATATTCGTTGCACTGTCTCATCAATTTTGTATCATGAGCAGATAACAATTTCATCCTGGCCATAAACTAGTAAAAAGAAGAGATAACAAGAATTAATAAGGAGCAAGAGGAAGAGAGACAACAATATGAATAGGCAAAACTTCAAATATTTATTACATCATAAAAGATAAGTACATATTTCAGAGTTACAATTAGCAAAAATAAACAGAGAGAAAAATCCGAACAACTCTACACCTTTTCCTTGTCTCCCAAAACTTTCTCGGGAGGCTGGGACGAGGAGGTAGGTTGCTCGGATGGTACAGATGGTTGCTCGGTGGGTGCTGAAGGTTGGTCGGTTGAAGTAACGGATGGTTGAAGTTGCTCGCAGGAAGGTTGGACAACTGGGGGATGAGGAATTTTCTCTCCCATCACCATGGAGGATTCCTCATAGGTAGCTTCATCCTCTTCTTCTTCTTCAGGAGTTGGAGGGGGACAGGGATGTGTCGCTGAAATAGATCAGAATTTTCATCAACCTTCATCTCTTACAGAGAAGCGACCCAGCCATCCCTAAATTACTTGAGGCTACCATATTCCACTTGTGGCATCATGGCAGCCAGACCCTTATTCCACCCCTTATCCCAGCCAGCACTGAAGGACTTTTTTACAGCCAACTTCATTTTCGCCTTCTCCGAGGAAAGCTTCTCGGAAAGCAGATCCTCGACAGCATTCAATTTATTCTCTATTTCTTCCTTCTAATGACCTACTTCACGAAGCTTGTTTAGCTCTTCCTCGGAAACCTTGAGCTTACCTTCAAGCTCCCCAACATTTTGGAGCTTCCCTTCGAGCTCTTTATTCTTACTTTCTAATTCTTTTATTTTCTTCTCCAATCCCTTGGAGACTTCAACAGCTCGATTCCTCTCCTGCTCGGTTGAATTGAACTGCTTCTCCCAGTCAGCTTTATCATCAACATACTTCTGACAAGAATCTTTCAGAGACTGCGTCAGAACCATCAAAGCTTCCTCTACACCTGACGAGGAACTTGAAGCTTTAATAGCTTCATCCTTCTTCAAAATTATATTAAAATAGGTTACCAACTGTGAAAAGAAAATAATAGCAAGTCAGTGCACAGATATAACAAGGGAAAAATGAAAGTTCAGGATGATAATACTTACAGAAGCAATATGACGAGCAACAAATGTGGTAACCATATCCCGAGAATAATTTTCTTCAATACCTTAGATCTCGGGAATGATCCAAGACTTCACCGAGCTCATGGAAGAGCTCAGGGCAACAAAAGTGGGAACACCACTTCCAGTAGTCGGGGGCTGAGAGATGGATTCAGCCAAATTGACCGAGGAGCTCTTCTTCAGCCTCCTAAGAGGAGAATCAACGGCCTCGACCAAGGAGGTAGTCTTAGTCGGGGATATGACTATAACCTCACTTGGAGTAGCGACCTTGCTCAGAGCCACTAGGGGCTTCTCGACAACCCTCACAAGAGTAGCCGAAGGAGGTGCATTAATTTTTCTTGTCCCTTCTTCTAGGACGTCATGTTTACTTTTCTTTTCCTCTCCAGCAACAGAGGCAGATTTCTCGAAGAGGGCAGGAGCTCTACATCTCTTCATTCTTTCACTCAGAGGAATATATGACTCAGGTGAAGAACTTGAAGAAGCTGGTCCTGGTTCTACATCACTTATCACCGGACGAGTAGTAAAAGATAAGGTGTAACTCTTATACTGCAGCAAATATGAAGCTGATCTGATATGCTCGTCGGTAACAGATTGATGCAAACCCCAGATAAGTTTCAGATGTTTTAAGTTAACTTTTGTCTCTTTTGGAGACCTTCTTTTGCTGTCAACTGCAAATAAATGAAAATTAAAATATCAGTGACACATTTTATCAAACACAAAGAAAGCATAAATCCAAAAATAAAGTAAAGTAAAAACAACCTATCCCATTGCCATAGGGAGGGCATCTGGGACCTTGATACACATCATTTCCAGTTAGTGGAGAATGTTTCCAATTTTTTATAACAACACCATGCTCAAAATAATCCCTATTGGCATCTGGGAGATTGACCACTAAAGCTCTATTTAAAAACCTAGTTTTTATGTAAAAAGTACTGTCGCTAACAGCCCATCTATATAAAAACATGATTTCTAGAATTCCTATACGAGTTCCATGAATCTGATTTAATCTATGAACTCCGTTAACTATTCTCCACGTATTGGGGGCTATTTTTGTAGGAACCACGTCAAAATACTGACACAATTCCAAACACAAAGGGTTTGGGGGAAAAGAAAAGACATATTCAATAACAAAGAGACTGGGGAACCAATGTCCCTCAGCCAAATGAAAATAATCTGAAGGCTCAGAAAGTTCCTCCAAAACAACCCATGAAGGAATATAGAAATCAGAACGAAACTTATCAAGCGACCCAACAAGGTAAACCATGGAGAATAAAGGAAATAAAAGAGAAGGAAGAAGATCTTACAGAAAAAGGATGGATCTGTTGACAACGAACGATGAAAAGGATGAACGCACAAGAGAGAGAGAAAATGGAAAACTCAAAGATACAGATTTGAAAAAGTAAAGACGATATGATTTTCTGCAACGCTTAAATACCTTACCTTGGGAAAAGGTAAAGATAATGATTACAAAGGGAGACTTTTACGCTACCGGCGGCTAAAAGGACAAAAAGGGCGCGGAGATCGAAGCAGTTAGAAAAATTCAAAAAGTCCGATTCTATGAATTCGAAAAGGAAAAATAAATGCAAAGAACACGCTCCTAAAATTCAGGATGACCATTTAATCCCGCCATATTTTGAGAAGAATGTTCCACACTCCTCAATCTCGAACTGTGAAACATTGGGGGCTTCTGTTGATACCAATTTTAGTCTGCTGATATGGCACAATGAAGTGGAGACACGTGTCAATCTACATGGCACTAACAAACATTTCTGAACAATACCTTAACTTCGAGGAACTCAATTTCCCCGACCAAATCAGATACTCCGAGCAGTAGATGCTCACCGAGAAACTTTACTGCACCGAGCAACTCATGGATACCGAGATACTTAGGCGGTCCGAGCAGCTTAGGCAGTCCGAGCTGCACCTCGATCAGAGCATTTATTATCAGACAATTAAGAGGATTAAATGCGCATTAAATGATGATTATTATCATACGGATGTAGACGCTTATTGAACAGCTATGTACTACCCATTCACATGTACAGCCTGAGGGCTATAAATACATTATATCATCCTCATTGTAAGGGACCGGAATTTCTTGAGATAAACCCCACCTCGAGAATTTCTAAATAGTCAATAATAATACAAATAGTGGACGTAGGCCATTCGTTCAAGGCTGAACCACTTTAAAATCTTTTGTCTTATTTATTTTTTATCTGTGATTAAACAATTAGAGATAATCTAATTTTTTACATCAATACTTAGACTTTCTTTTCTAGTCGTATTTAATTATGAGACTTCATTTGAGTTTTATTAGGCCATTTGGTTCCAAAGTTGTTTAGAGGATTTCTTTTGGGATTATATCAGATTTTATTTAATCATTATTGAAGAATGAATTATTGGAGTTAGCATGTGATGGATCTTTTATCGCTTAGTTGTTTATGAGTATTTGAGTTTTATTTAATTATGTATCTTATGGACTGGTTTATTTATGTCTCATATCTGTCTCATGCTAAGAATGGTATTTATTTACTCACGCCCGGCATAGTTTTGGTGGCGGCCGACACCAGAATTAGGCGGGGTGTGACAGATGGTATTAGAGCATGGTCTTAGGTCTCGTAGGTTATGAGTCCGTTTAGCTTCTGCGTTGTCGATCTTTGATTCCCTTTGTTGATTCGTACTTCTTAAGGTAGAGGGTCTAGCATACGTGTTAGATGTGTTTCTTGGAGATGTGAAGCTTTGTTCTAAGAACGTCATCGGCTTTGAGTTTAGAAATAGTAAGCTTAATGTGAGGGTCCTTAAAATGGATTTTGGAGACGATAATTATTTTGGAGATTTTAGTACAGATGTTAGGTATCGTGTGTATAGATTTTTGATGTTGAGATTTAATTTGAGGACGTTAGCATTTTGATGACTTTCGGATATAGGATCGAGTGAGGGATTTGTGAGAGCGTGTATTACGCCGTTATTTTCATAGTTATGTGTATGCATATAGGTAATATATGTTATTTTGTTGTTCGTGGGGTAGGTGTGTGTAGGATTGGGTGTATGGGCGCCCAATTATGGCATTCCATGGGTGGGCATATGTGAGCCTTATTTTCTTTTTGCGAGAGTTATGCATTGATGTGTATGCTTCGTCTAATTTCGAGGACGAAATTCTTTGCTAGTGGAGAAATATGTAACACCCCGTGTTTTTATTAATTAATTTAATTAATTAATTAGAATATTCGAGAATTTTTTTTTTTGAATTTAATAATTTTTATTGGCTAAATATGTTGGTTATGATTTTTTAAGAATAGAATTTCAAACGGTTTCGAAATCGGAATTAAAATGGAGTTTTAATTGAATTTTTAATATATGGAAGAGTCCTCCCAACTTAAAACTCTCTAAGATTCCTCAAAACACAAAACTGTCTAGCAAAAAAAATATTTAAAAATATTGAACCGTTCGATCGAGCTGGTTTTTTTTTTGTATCTTCCTCTCGTCTTCAGCTAATTATTTGAAAATTTTCATCAAATTCCAACGGTCCGATCGTCCGGAATAATTTTTTTAGTGTTTGTATCTTATTAGAGTTCTATAAGGATTAGGTTTCTTAATGACCATATAATGACTCTAATTCGTGGGGGGACTTATCATAATCACTTTTTCTCTAATTTTTCACCAGAGAACACTTCTAAAAATATTTCCTCTCAACCATAATCATCAACCTCTAACATAATCAAGGTTTTGTCACCAGATTTGAAGGCTTATTTAGGGTTTAATCAAGATTGGTCCAAGAACACTTCTTTGCTAATTTTTCGAGAGGAATCCAGATTTCTAATCAGATTTTCAACACGGTCTTCACAGGAATGAATACTCTATTCTTTTCCTTTAGTATTATGCGTTTTAAGTGTCGCCTAAACACTTAATTACATATTTTCTTAGAAATAATTAGTAACTTGATTAGAAAAAGTTTACACTAATTATGGGGCTGTTTTTATAAAATCTTTTAATCTGAATAATATTCATAACCCTTTGGGTACGTAGGATTCATGAGTGATTTTGGGTTTTATTGGTGTAGATTGTATGTAAAAAACCCTAGTTTTAAAATAAATAACTTTTTGGTGCGTATAACTCATGTTGTAATACATGTAGAGATAACGAAATTTGGATTTTGATGTATATATGATGAAAACTTGGTATATTTAATTTAAAATAATTAAATTAGATTATTTGGGTATTGTTGACGTTGGGATAATTTAATTAAAGGTCTAATTGAATTGGACTATCATGCGTAGTTTTATACGTTGATTAATTATGCTTATTTGTGTGACTTTTTGTTATTATTATATTGCCTTTGTGACAACAGGTTGTTGGGTAATTTTGCTCTCCCTACACATTAGGATGCCTTCTAGGTATGGGACTATCGGGTAGACCTTTTATGATTCACCCCTTCTATGTATGGGACTAGTGAGGGTAGATTATTGCGTTTTTATCATCATGAGGGTGGGCTGATTTTTATAACTTTATCGTCGTTACGGTAGTCTAAGTGCGAGACTAAGTTAAGATTTATGTTAGAAAATCCTCCTATACATAGGTTAGGACGTATTGATAACTTGCGGACCCTTAGGTATGGGACTAAGGGGTATTTTGAGGATCTCACATCGATTAAAAGGGTGGGGTGATTATAAATTGAGAAATTGAGAATTAATGCCTAAGATAAAAATGGGTATTAGAATATTTGACGGCATAATGTGTCGGGGCCGATAGCTTAAACGGGCCAGAGGGCGATTTATGTCGTGTCGTGTGTGGAACCTTGTCATGTGTCAAGGCCGATAGTTTAAACGGGTCAGAGGGCGATTGACAGGGGGAAGTTTGACACTTTAATGAAAAGTGAGAACTATAATAAAAGCTGGTTAATTTAATTAAATTATCATCGTCGGACTTGGGAATTTAAAATTATATTGGTGTGCCTTTATAAATGAGATTTCTGTAAGTAGTTAGTGATTTATAATTATCGCGTTTAATTTATAATTTTCTATTGTGATATTTATTGCGTATAATACTACTGTCTGGATTCAAGGATTCTATTTAAGGGGCGTAGTGTGTATTCTTGCTCGGGGCTTTGGCTCTGACCCATGCGTTGACTAATCTTTTTCAAGATTAGAATTAGAGAAGCTGCATAAATTTATCGGAGTTATCATTTGGAGGTGCAGCTGGAGTTATTCATTTTGTGGCAAAGTTTAGTTAGACTTTCTTTTCTAATCGTATTTAATTATGAGACTTCATTTGAGTTTCATTGGGCCATTTGGTTCCAAAGTTGTTTAGAGGATTTATTTGTTTATTATTTCAGATTTTATTTAATCATTATTGGACAATGAATTATTGGAGGTTGCATGTGATGGATCTTTTATCACTTAGTTGTTTATGAGTATTTGAGTTTGATTCAATTATGTATCTTATGGACTAGTTTATTTATGTCTCATATCTATCTCATGCTAAGAATGGTATTTATTTACTCACGCCCGATATAGTTTTGGTGGCGCCCGACACCAGAATTAGGCGGAGTGTGATAGATGGTATCAGAGCATGGTCTTACGTCTCGTAGGTTATGAGTCCGTTTAGCTTCCGCGTTGTCGATCTTCGATTCCCTTTGTTGATTCGTACTTTATAAGGTAGAGGGTCTAGCATACGTGTTAGATGTGTTTCTTGGAGATGTGAAGCTTTGTTCTAAGAACGTCATAGGCTTTGAGTTTAGAAATAGTAAGCTTAATGTGAGGGTCCTTAAAATGGATTTTGGAGACGATAATTATTTTGGAGATTTTAGTACAGATGTTAGGTATCGTGTGTATTGATTTTTTATGTTGAGATTTAATTTGAGGACGTTAGCATTTTGATGGCTTTCGGATATAGGATCGAGTGGGGGATTTGTGAGAGCGTGTAGTACGCCGTTACTCTCATAGTTATGCATATGCATATAGGCAATATATGTTATTTTGTTGTTCGTGGGGTAGGTGTGTGTAGGATTGGGTGTATGGGCGCCCAATTATGGCATTCCATGGGTAGGCATATGTGAGCCTTATTTTCTTTTTACGAGAGTTATACATTGATGTGTATGCTTCGTCTAATTTCGAGGACGAAATTCTTTGCAAGTGGGGAAGTATGTAACACCCCGTATTTTTATTAATTAATTTAATTAATTAATTAGAATATTCGAGAACAATAAATTTTTGAATTTAATGATTTTTATTGGCTAAATATGTTGGTTATGATTTTAGAAGATTAGAATTTTAAACGGTTTCGAAATCGGAATTAAAATGGAGTTTTAATTGAATTTTTAATATATTGAAGAGTCATCCAAACATAAAACTCTCTAAGAGTCCTCAAAACATAAAACTGTCTAGCAAAAAAAATATTTAAAAATATTGAACTGTTCGATCGAGCTGAATTTTTGTTTGTATCTTCCTCACGTCTTCAGCTAATTATTTGAAAATTTTCATCTAATTCCAACGGTCCGATCGTCCGGAATAATTTTTTTAGTGTTTGTATGTTATTAGAGTTCTATAAGGATTAGGTTTCTTAATGACCATATAATGACTCTAATTCGTGGGGGGACTTATCATGATCACTTTTTCTCAAATTTTTCACCAGAGAACACTTTTAAAAATATTTCCTCTCCACCATAATCATCAACCTCAAACATAATCAAGGTTTTGTCACCAGATTTTAAGGCTTACTTAGGGTTTAATCGAGATTGGTACAAGAACACTTCTTTGCTAATTTTTCGAGAGGAATCCAGATTTTTAATCAGATTTTCAACACGATCTTCAAAGGGAAAGAATATTCGATTCTTTTCCTTTAGTATTATCCGTTTTAACTGTCGCCTAAACACTCAATTACATATTTTCTTAAAAATAATTAGTAACTTGATTTGAAAAAGTGGACACTAATTATGGGGCTGTTTTTATAAAATCTTTTCATCTGAATAATATCCATAACCCTTTGGGTACTTAGGATTCATGAGTGATTTTGGGTTTTATTGGCGTAGGTTGCATGTAGAAAAACCCTAGTTTAAAAAAAATAACTTTTGGGTGCGTATAACTCATGTTGTAATACATGTAGAGATAAGGAAATTTGGGTTTTGATGTATATATGATGAAAACTTGGTATATTTAATTTAAAATAATTAAATTAGATTATTTGGGTATTGTTGACATTGTGATAATTTAATTAAAGGTTTAATTGAATTGAACTATGATGCGTAGTTTTATACGTTGATTAATTACGCTTATTTGTGTGACTATACTTTAGGATGCCTTCTAGGTATGGGACTAGCGGGTAGACCTTTTATGATTTACGCCTTCTAGATATGGGACTAGTGAGGGTAGATTATTGCGTTTTTATCATCACGAGGGTGGGCTGATTTTTATTCCTTTATCGTCGTTACGGTAGTCTAAGGACATAACTAAGTTAAGATTTATGTTAGAAAATCCTGCTATACATAGGTTAGGACGTATTGATAACTTGGGGACCCTTAGGTATAGGACTAAGGGGTATTTTGAGGATCTCACATCGATTAAAAGGGTGGGGTGATTATAAATTGAGAAATTGAGAATTAATGCCTAAGATAAAAACGGGTATTAAAATTTTTGACAACATAATGTGTCGGGGCCGACAGTTTAAACGGGCCAGAGGGCGATTTCTGTCGTGTCATGTGTGGAACCTTGTCATGTGTCGGGGACGATAGTTTAAACGGGTTAGCGGGCGATTGACAGGGGAAAGTGTGACACTTTAATAGAAAGTGAGAACTATAATAATGTAACAACCCAAGACTTTCGGAACAGTAATTTATTTATTTTGGGAGAAATAAATAATATTTTATTGGAGAAATAATTAAATTGGCAATTGAAGTCAAAATTTGGAGTCGTTAAAAAGTATGTCTAATGGCAATTCTGAGGGTACCATCATTTTCGGAAGGGTCGAGAAAGTCGAAATGACTGTACTTGGGGTCTCTTTAGGTTTCGAAATAAATTAGGACCATTTGACTCGAATTAAAGTTACCGAGTCATTTAAAGTGTGTATTATCTTTTAAAGATGTGTATTTTGGGAGAATAGGCTTAAAAGCCTACGGGAGATATTTCTCCAAAAGAGAGAAAGAGAAAAAGAAAAGAAAGAAAGAGAGAAGAAGAAGAAGAAGAAGAAGAAGAAGAAGAAGAAGAAGAAAAGGAAGGAGAAGAGAGAGAGAAAGAGGATTTTCCCGCGGATTCAGACCCTACGAACCCGAGGCAAGTGATTAAACTTGCTAAATAATTGTTGTGTACCATCTATTGCATGATTTGTGGATTGATTTTTGGGATTTAGGTTTATTTTTACAAAACCTAACTTTTGGGTATAATCTTAGATTTAATAGGTAGATCTTTGATTTGAGGATAGAAAATAGTTTATATGTATTCTAGGATGATTATTGATGTTATATTTGTGATTGGGTTGAAGAGAAATGGAGGGAAAACCATTAAAATAATTTTTGTGTATTTTGGCTTACTTAAAAAGTAGCCATTTTCGAGGTTCAGCAGGGCCGAATCGATTCGGCCCCCTAGCCGAATCGATTCGGAATTATGCAGGTGCCCAGGTCTGAGTGACCGAATCGATTCGGACTCCAGCCGAATCGATTCGTCCTGAGACAGAATCCCAGGTCTGATGACCCGAATCGATTCGCCTTCCTGGACGAATCGATTCGCTGGGCCGAATCAATTCGGAATAAGCCCGAATCGATTCGGAAACTGGGCTTTTGGAGGGATTGTTTTTCTAAAGAGAAATTCATCCCGTTTTGTTCAAGGTTATCGATTGGGGATCTCTATAGGAGATATTTGGAGTATGTTTTGGAGACTTTTAGTGAGTTTCCCTTATAAGAAATTTTGGAGTCATATTGACTAAATTTGAGGAATACCGATTAAAGATTTTGGTATGTTCTAAGTGGGGAAGCCCACCTTGATTGGAGATTTGATTTGGAGATGATAATTATAATCACATGAAATAATGTGAATAATTTAGAGATAATGGATTTTAGAATCCAATCCCAAATGGGATAACTTTAAAAAGGTTCATAAAATGAATTGAACCCTATAATGGATGGAGAATTATGAATGCTATTTGATGTGCATATGGATATAGAAATATCCTTATTAAGGATTGATTTGGGGGATATCTCATACAACAAGAAATGTTAATTGAGGTGCATTAGGATATAGAATATCCTTAACTTAAAAGAATTGAAAGACAATTCATACTGGAAGAGACATGAGAGCTTCAAGCGAGAATTAGTATAGCATATACTAAGCGGGATTAATGTGTGAGGTTGGGCGTTTTTATATCTTGAGAGAAATATACTAAACAAATGATGTTAATCAAATTTAGCCTAAGGGCGTATTATAAACATGAATATGATGTTTCAGGTATACCTTATATAATGGTATATCTTTATTATGTGGGATGTATGTATACCTTATATGATGGTGTATATACATGTTAAGCATACCCCCTCCTTGCTATCATTGGTAAGTTTCATGCGTAGAGGGTGAGCATTCTGACTAGAAAAGCAGGATGTGGATATTCCCCAGGTCATGATCGTCCTTTGTGGTCAACAAATGACATTTATGATATATATTTATTTATTTTGGGGGTGAGAGGGCGGGGGTATGTGTCGCTCTCACTGGCCGGTTAGGAACCATGACCGCTTCCCGGGACGTTGTGTTCGTGAGTTGATCACGAGGTGGGTGTCGTTAAACCCCACCAGGTGGCCCCAGTTTGCTAAGTATATGGGCTGCTGGAAGATGATAGCATGTGAGCCTGCGTCCTTCGAGTTATAGCTCGGTTGGATGGTTATTATTGCTTGTGCTTGTATTTTGGGTGTCAAGGGCATAATGGACCTCAACGACCTATATTGCCAGGATTAGTGTATCGGGGGGGTTCCTTGTTTGGATTTCGCTTCGGCGAGACGTCCCACGCACGAACCGCAGTGTAATGTTGGAACTTGGGGATAAGTTTAGTCCTTAATGCTCATAAGTATATATTCATATATATCACCTATCCTAATAATCGACAGTGCCAGGAGTAGTGTAACGGGGGGGTTCCTTGTTTGGATTTCGCTTTGGCGAGACGTCCCACGCATGAAACGCCATGTACTTTTGAGAATTGGGAATATTAATTAATTAAAATTGTACAATAATCATTTGGGTTACATGCATATTGCATTGAGGGCATAATGAGCCCCGAGGATCGATACGGTTAGGAGTAGTGTAACAGGGGGGTTCCTTGTTTGGATTTCGCCTCGGCGAGACCCCCACGCATGAAACGCAGTACCGTGTTGAGAATCGGGAGGAGTTTAGTCTTTAACTCTTGATGCTAATAACTCATCTATAATAATTATATATATGGTTTCATGCCTTATATGGGCATCACTAGAATATAAATTCTAGTAATTGAGATTGATGGTGTATGTTGATGATGTGGACATGATTGGATCATGTAACTTTATATGTTCAATAAATGAACATTATAAAGATAACTATAACTATTACATTAAAGTTAATGTATAAAACTTATAAATTATGGGAACGAATGTATTGGGAATAGGTTAGATGATTTTGCTTAAATACTTTATTTGGGTTTAAGTTAGAATCCTCTTACCTAGTTAGACTCGGTCATCCATTTGGAGATCACGTGCATACGTTTAGTGCACGCTTTAGATGAGGGGTGAGTTGAATTATTATGGAGAGTTCGATTCCAACTAAATCATGTAATATTGCATTTATAATTATTATGCATTTTAATACACTTGCTATAATCTGTTTTTAAAACTCGGGTTCTGACCCGTTTATATTTTCCTCCTCCATGTATATATATTGTATTACTTCAGGTGTTCCTCCGCAAGGACTCCTTTGATATTCCTCCATTCAGGATTTGTGGAGCTGTGGCAGTAGCGGACTGTTGCGGCACTTTGCTTTAGTCGATTCCTATCTCTTGTACATCTAGATTAGGATTCAGTTGTTTTGAGTTAGTATTCAAGTGTTGTAGATTAACACTTTCATATTTTATTTATCAGATTCTTGTATTATCTGTTGCCCGACAGCATATTTGGGTATTTCTTTATTGAGAATTATTGTACAATGTATTGTACTCTTTCATATCATTGGATCATGCACGTTTCACATCATAGTTAGATGTATGTTGTTGGTTGAGTGCATTATTGGTTTTGTTGTTGTTGTTAAAAATAAAAGTTTTAAATTTTTGGCAATTCGCACTCAATGATTTCGGGTAGTTAGCCTTATACATTAGTGTTTAGTTGTAGATGTTGAGATTGTACCATCTGAGATACCTGATTTATGTAGTATAGGGCTGGCCACCCGTAATTATTTGGAGCGGGTTGTCACAGGTGGTATCAGAGCATCAGGTTCTAGTGTCTTTAGGATCTGTGTGCATTACTACGATCTTCCGTAAGCGTTCTTGATATAGAGCCTTATTGCTAGGACGATTACATTCATACGTCCATATCTTTCTGTGATTTAAAAATATTTGAAAGGCGTTCTGATACAATTGTTCTTGTTTCAGATGCCACCGAAGGGATGTCGTTCAGTCAGGGCAAATAAAAGGAATGTGCAATCCCAAATGCCTCAAAGGAACATGACTACGGATGATGTTGCCAATATAGTGGCACAAGCAGTAACTGTTGTCGTTTCTACGATGGCTCAGCAATCTGCCGCTCGAGCAGCCCCACCCCATTTAGGATTGTCTTTATGGGAGAGAGTGAAGGAAGATTTTAGTAAGGGGCATCCTCCCGAGTTTGCAGGGGGAGTTGATGCGATGGCTGCAAGTCAATGGAAAAATATTATGCAGAGGCACCTTCGTATGGTTCAGTGTAGTGAGGTGCAGAAACAATTTTTAGTCACCTTTAGGTTATCGGGTGCAGCTCTTCAATGGTGGGAGTCTGTCACCACATCTGAACAGAGAGATACTCTACCTATAAAAGAATTTTGGGAACTTTTTGATCGAAGGTATTAGTTTTCCCCTACTCAGGATATGGGGATTATTTTTTAAGGAAATAGAACGGTGGCAGAATATGAAGAAGAATTTTTTCTATGGGAGAGATTAATACCTAATGAGGTAAATACGGAAGAGAAACGTATATCGAAGTTTGTTCGAGGTTTAGATTGGAAAATCCAACAACATTTGTTAGAAAGTCCTAAGTTAATGACTTTCGTCGAGGTTGTGAATGAGGCACTATTAAAGTGTCATGAACATCGTTTTCGTTCTCAAAAGAGTAAGAACTTTGGAGATTCGAGTTTGTCAAGTAAGTTTGGCAAAGAGAGTGCCAGTAATGCGAATGCGCAGAAAGGATTTGCGGGTAAGTGTTTCTTTTGTAAAGAAATAGGTCATAAAAAGAGAGATTGTCCTAAAAGAGGTCAAGAACCACGTTTTGATGAAATTTTGGAAGTGTAACCCCTACAGCAGATTCGAGGTCGCTTTAGACCGGGGGACTATGTTTGGGAGCCCATTGATGAGGATGGGCAATCAGACTAGAGATGGATGTTGTAAGTAATTTTTCCTTTATTAATAGGATTATTACTATATGAAGTTTTAGAATATCGTATGGGAGATATGTATGAATCGGGTAGTGCTTTAGCCCTTTTGTTTATGTATGGTATGTAATGACCCTAAAGGGGAATTCTGAGCCAGATAGGCTCTTATTTTATTATTTTGTAAAAGGATAGATGATTTTGCAAGGTGCTCAAAAAGAGCTTTAAACCTTATGGTAAATGTAAGAATGGTTATGGTGATAAGTAGTAATGATAAAAGCTACTTTTTTAGTCATGATAGACTATTATGATTGTTTTATTCCAGATATGGATTTGCCTTATAAAAAGGCTATATATTGAAATGATGAATGATGTGTTTGTTGATAAGAGTTTATATGTTGTGGATTGATGGGGCGCAGGTAAAATTTTAGCTCATGAATATGATAATATTTCTGAGCTACATGTTATAGAAGATGATGATCTAAAAAGACCTTGTGTTGGACATAAGGCATTTTATATTATAATATATATATAAACCGTTTTCCCAAAATTAAATTAGTTTTTCAAAATAAAACTTTTATCGGCCTTCGGGCCCTTTTAAAATAATTTTCCACTAAAAATTTTTCAAACTGTAGTCCGGATTTAACAAACTCTCAATCCCCGACATCGCCACACAGTAGTGTATTGAGAGGGTTCCTTGTTTGGATTTCGCTTTTGCGAGACGTCCCCCGCACGAAATTGGCGATTGTCAGGAATTGAGAGGAGTTATTTCTTTGGACCATTCCAGTTTTTGTTCTATTAAAATTTTAGTATTACTTATTGTTGGAATTGTGGAACTTTCGAGGAAAATAAAGCCTCATTATGACTGCTGTGAGCACAAAGCTCAAATTTTAAGGGTGTATGGGCGCCCTTGTTGTGTAAATTGGTTTTATTTAATTCATAATTAACTTAAAATAAAATAAATTAAATAAATTCGTCGTGGGAAGTTAGAAGTTTGGAGATAGGATTAGTTATGATGGGTAGATTAGAACTAGTTGAGCTCTGGAGAATTAGGCTTAGCTAAATTTCGAGGACGAAATTTTTGTAAGTGGGGAAGTTTGTAACAACCCAAGACTTTCGGAACAGTAATTTATTTATTTTGGGGAAAATAAATAATATTTTATTGGAGAAATAATTAAATTGGCAATTGAAGTCAAAATTTGGAGTCGTTAAAAAGTATGTCTAATGGCAATTCTGAGGGTACCATCGTTTCCGGAAGGGTCGAGAAAGTCGAAATGACTGTACTTGGGGTCTATTTAGGTTCCGAAATAAATTAGGACCATTTGACTCGAATTAAAGTTGCCGAGTCATTTAAAGTGTGTATTATCATTTAAAGATGTGTATTTTGGGAGAATAGGCTTAAAAGCCTACAGGAGATATTTCTCCAAAAGAGAGAAAGAGAAAAAGAAAAGAAAGAGAGAGAGAAGAAGAAGAAGAAGAAGAAAATGAAGGAGAAGAGAGAGAGAAAGAGGATTTTCCCGCGGATTCAGACCCGACGAACCCGAGGCAAGTGATTAAACTTGCTAAATAATTGTTGTGTACCATCTATTGCATGATTTGTGGATTGATTTTTGGGATTTAGGTTTAGTTTCACAAAACCTAACTTTTGGGTATAATATTAGATTTAATAGGTAGATATTTGATTTGAGGATAGAAACTAGTTTATATGTATTCTAGGATGATTATTGATGTTATATTTGTGATTGGGTTGAAGAGAAATGGAGAGAAAACCATTAAAATGATTTTTGGGTATTTTGGCTTACTTAAAAAGTAGCCATTTTCGAGGTTCAGCAGGGCCGAATCGATTCGGCCCCCTAGCCGAATCGATTCGGAATTATGCAGGTGCCCAGGTCTGAGTGACCAAATCGATTCGGACTCCAGCCGAATCGATTCGTCCTGAGACAGAATCCCAGGTCTGATGACCCGAATCGATTCGCCTTCCTGGACGAATCGATTCGCTGGGCCGAATCGATTCGGAATAAGCCCGAATCGATTCGGAAACAGGGCTTTTGGAGGGATTGTTTTTCTAAAGAGAAATTCATCTCGTTTTGTTCGAGGTTATCGATTGGGGATCTCTATAGGAGATATTTGGAGTATGTTTTGGAGACTTTTAGTGAGTTTACCTTATAAGAAATTTTGGAGTCATATTGACTAAATTTGAGGAGTACCGATTAAAGATTTTGGTATGTTCTAAGTGGGGAAGCCCACCTTGATTGGAGATTTGATTTGGAGATGATAATTATAATCACATGAAATAATGTGAATAATTTAGAGATAATGGATTTTAGAATCCAATCCCAATTGGGATAACTTTAAAAAGGTTCATAAAATGAATTGAACCCTATAATGGATGGAGAATTATGAATGCTATTTGATGTGCATATGGATATAGAAATATCCTTATTAATGATTGATTTAGGAGATATCTCATACAACAAGAAATGCTAATTGAGGTGCATTAGGATATAGAATATCCTTAACTTAAAAGAATTGAAAGACAATTCATACAGGAAGCGACATGAGAGCTTCAAGCGAGAATTAGTATAGCATATACTAAGCGGGATTAATGTGTGAGGTTGGGAGTTTGTATATCTTGAGAGAAATATACTAAACAAATGATGTTAATCAAATTTCGCCTAAGGGCGTATTATAAACATGAATATGATGTTTCGGGTATACCTTATATAATGGTATATCTTTATTATGTGGGATGTATGTATACCTTATATGATGGTGTATATTCATGTTAAGCATACCCCCTCCATGCTATCATTGGGAAGTTTCATGCGTAGAGGGTGAGCATTCTGACTAGAAAAGCAGGATGTGGATATTCCCCAGGTCATGGTCGTCCTTTGTGGTCAACAAATGACATTTATGATATATATTTATTTATTTTGGGGGTGAGAGGGAGGGGGTATGTGTCAATCTCAGTTGCCGATTAGGAACCATGACCGCTTCCTGGGATGTTGTTTGCGTCAGTTGATCACGAGGTGGGTGTCGTTGAACCCCACCAAGTGGCCCCAGTTTGCTACGTATATGGGCTGCTGGAAGATGATAGCATGTGAGCCTGCGTCCTTCGAGTTATAGCTCGGTTGGATGGTTATTATTGCTTGTGCTTGTACTTTGGGTGTCAAGGTCATAATGGACCTCAACGACCTACATTGCCAGGATTAGTGTATCGGGGGGGTTCCTTGTTTGGATTTCGCTTCGGCGAGACGTCCCACGCACGAACCACAGTGTAATATTGGAACTTGGGGATAAGTTTAGTCCTTAATGCTCATAATTATATATACATATATATCACCTATCCCGATAATCGACAGTGCCAGGAGTAGTGTAACGGGGGGGGGGGTCCTTGTTTGGATTTCTCTTCGGCGAGACGTCCCACGCATGAAACGCCGTGTACTGTTGAGAATTGGGAATATTAATTAATTAAAATTGTACAATAATCATTTAGGTTACATGCATCTTGCATGGAGGGCATAATGAGCCCCGAGGATCGATACGGTCAGGAGTAGTGTAACGGGCGGTTTCCTTGTTTGGATTTCACCTCGGCGAGACGTCCCACGCATGAAACGCAGTACCGTGTTGAGAATCGGGAGGAGTTTAGTCTTTAACTCTTGATGATGATAACTCATCTATAATAATTATATATATGGTTTCATGCCATATATGGGCATCACTAGAATATAAATTCTAGTAATTGAGATTGATGGTGTATGTTGATGATGTGGACATGATTGGATCATGTAACTTTATATGTTCAACAAATGAACGTTATAAAGATAACTATAACTATTACATTAAAGTTAATGTATATAACTTAAAAATTATGGGAACGAATGTATTGGGAATAGGTTAGATGATTTTGCTTAAATACTTTATTTGGGTTTAAGTTAGAATCCTCATACCTAGTTAGACTCGGTCATCCATTTGGACATCACGTGCATACGTTTAGTGCGCGCTTTAGATGAGAGGTGAGTTGAATTATTATGGAGAGTTCGATTCCAACTAAATCATGTAATATTGCATTTATAATTATTATGCATTTTAATACACTTGCTATAAACTGTTTTTCAAACTAGGGTTCTGACCCGTTTATATTTTCCTCCTCCATGTATATATATTGTATTACTTCAGGTGTTCCTCCGCAAGGACGCCTTTGATATTCCTCCATTCAGGATTTGTGGAGCTGTGGAAGTAGCGGACTGTTACGGCACTTTGCTTTAGTCGATTCCTATCTCTTGTACATCTAGATTAGGATTCAGTTGTTTTGAGTTAGTATTCAAGTGTTGTAGATTAACACTTTCATATTTTATTTATCAGATTCTTGTATTGTCTGTTGCCCGACAGCATATTCGGGTATTTCTTTATTGAGAATTGTTGTACAATGTATTGTACTCTTTCATATCATTGGAGCATGCACGTTTCACATCATAGTTAGATGTATGTTGTTGGTTGAGTGCATTATTGGTTTTGTTGTTATTGTTAAAAATAAAAGTTTTAAATTTTTGGCAATTCGCACTTAATGATTTCGGGTAGTTAGCCTTATATAATAGTATTTAGTTGTTGATGTTGAGACTGTACCATCTGAGATACCTGATTTATGTAGTATAGGGCTGGCCACCCGTTATTATTTGGAGCGGGTTGTCACAAATAAAAGCTGGTTAATTTAATTAAATTAACATCGTGGGACTTGGGAATTTAAAATTATATTGGTTTGCCTTTATAAATGGGATTTCTGTGGGTAGTTAGTGATTTATAATTATCACGTTTTATTATCTCGTTTAATTTAAAATATTCAATTGTGATATTTATACCGTATAATGCTACTGTCTGGATTCAAGGATCCTATTTAAGGGGAGTAGTGTGTATTCTTGCTCGGGGCTTTGGCTCTAACCCATGCGTTGACTAATCTTTTTCAGGATTAGAATTAGGGAAGCTGCATAAATTTATCGGAGTTATCATTTGGAGATGCAGCTGGAGTTATTCGTTTTGTCACACAGTTTAGTTAGACTTTCTTTTGTAGTCGTATTTAATTATGAGACTTCATTTGAGTTTTATTGGGCCATTTGGTTCCAAAGTTGTTTAGAGGATTTATTTTGGGATTTTTCCAGATTTTATTTAATCATTATTGGAGAATGAATTATTGGAGTTAGCATGTGATGGATCTTTTATCGCTTAGTTGTTTATGAGCATTTGAGTGTTATTCAATTATGTATCTTATAGACTAGTTTATTTATGTCTCATATCTGTCTCATGCTAAGAATGGTATTTATTTACTCACGCCCGACATAATTTTTGTAGCGGCCGACACCAGAATTAGGCGGGGTGTGACAGATGGTATCAGAGCATGGTCTTAGGTCTCGTAGGTTATGAGTCCATTTATCTTCCGCGTTGTCGATCTTTGATTCCCTTTGTTGATTCGTACTTCTTAAGGTAGAAGGTCTAGCATACGTGTTAGATGTGTTTCTTGGAGATGTGAAGCTTTGTTCTAAGAACGTCATAGGCTTTGAGTTTAGAAATAGTAAGCTTAATGTGAGGGTCCTTAAAATGGATTTTGGAGACGATAATTATTTTGGAGATTTTAGTATAGATGTTAGGTATCGTATGTATTGATTTTTGATGTTGAGATTTAATTTGCAGACGTTATCATTTTGATGACTTTCGAATATTGGATCGAGAGGGGGTATTGTGAGAGCGTGTAGTACGCTGTTATTTTCATAGTTATGCGTATGCATATAGACAATATATGTTATTTTGTTGTTCGTGGGGTAGGTGCGTGTAGGATTTGGTGTATGGGCGCCCAATTATGGCATTCCATGGGTGGGCATATGTGAGCCTTATTTTCTTTTTGCGAGAGTTATGCATTGATGTGTATGCTTCGTCTAATTTCGAGGACGAAATTCTTTACTAGTGGAGAAGTATGTAACACCCCGTGTTTTATTAATTAATTTAATTAATTAATTAGAATATTCTTGAAAAATAAATTTTTGAATTTAATAATTTTTATTGGCTAAATATGTTGGTTATGATTTTAGAAGAATAGAATTTCAAACAGTTTCGAAATCATAATTAAAATGGAGTTTTAATTGAATTTTTAATATATAGAAGAGTCCTTCAAACATAAAACTCCCTAAGAGTCCTCAAAACATAAAACTGTCTAGCAAAAAAAATATTTAAAAATATTGAACAGTCTGATCGAGCTGAATTTTTTTTTGTATCTTCCTCTCGTCTTCAGCTAATTATTTGAAAATTTTCATCTAATTTCAACGGTCGGATCGTCCGGAATAATTTTTTTAGTGTTTGTATCTTATTAGAGTTCTATAAGGATTAGGTTTCTTAATAATGACTCTAATTCGTGGGGGGACTTATCATAATAACTTTTTCTCAAATTTTTCACCAGAGAACACTTCTAAAAATATTTCCTCTCAACCATAATCATCAACCTCTAACATAATCAAGGTTTTGTCACCAGATTTGATGGCTTATTTAGGGTTTAATCAAGATTGGTCCAAGAACACTTCTTTGCTAATTTTTCGAGAGGAATCCCGATTTCTAATGAGATTTTCAACACAATCTTCATAGAAATGAATACTCTATTATTTTCCTTTTGTATTATGCGTTTTAAGTGTCGCCTAAACACTTAATTACATATTTCTTAAAAATAATTAGTAACTTGATTAGAATAGGTGGACACTAATTATGGGGCTGTTTTTATAAAATCTTTTAATTTGAATAATATTCATAACCCTTTGGGTACGTAGGATTCATGAGTGATTTTGAGTTTTATTGTTGTAGGTTGCATGTAGAAAAATCATAGTGTGGGTACCCGAAATTAGAATGATGGGCCTGGACGAGTAGCCCAATTATGGCGGCCCAAAGTCTAGACTCTCCATATCTTAACAGATTATGATTCAGTCTCCTCCCACGTTCACATTAAGAGAGGTTCTAGGAAGAGATGGAAAACGTGGGGGAGTCCAACACCCCCACTTACTAAAATGAACATATATACAATAAACCCTAGGTCCGGGGCAAAGGACACATCGTATTCTCTGTAATCACTCCCCGAAGTATATCGAAATAACACTGACTGCACCACTGTGGACGTAGGCACCTCTTTGCTGAACCACGTACATCCTTTGTTGTGTGATTGGCATTTTGCATTCCTTATTCTTGCTTGGCGATTGCGTTTCTCTTATCTATTTTTGTTGCATAATAATTGTCATCACAATTAGCGCCGTCTGTGGGAACGTTTATCTTTCCTAAGAAAGCCCACACCAAAAAAGGAGTTCAAAATGTCTGGTCACAGTAGTAATGCTCCCTAGGTAGAAGATATTTAAGAATCTCCTGCTCCTCGCACGATTTGGTCTGAAGCTCGGCGTTCAGATCAGAGGGCTCGCCCTGAAAGGCCAGCCTCAGAAGAAAGCCAAGGACCAGCGAGATCCACACAGATATCCAGACTGATTGATGCAGAGGAGACGAGGCTCCAAGAGAAGAGGTAGTCTTCTCGCAGGCACGAAGCTTAGAACGCTCGCCTCAAAAGAAGATTGGAAAGAATAGAGAGAGAGATCCATCGTAGTACCAAGAAACTTCCGTACCACACTCCTAGCCCTCAGGTGAGCAACTCTCGTAGCCAAGGAAGGAGTCCCAGGCACGAATCCCAGAGAGCTGAGGGAAACGAGTCAGAGGACGACCTGCTCGAGCAACTGCGACTAGCTCGCAGTCACAGAAGCCCAGATCGCAGCAACGAGAACATACGAAGTCTGGTCCGAAGGGAGATGGACCAACACCCTACCCATCACGGTACCAGATTGACCTGAAAACTCGCTAGGCGAGCTCTCAAAACTCAGATGAAATCACCTTTCTCGAGGAAAATCGAAGAAAAAGAAGCCCCCAAGAAGTTTGCTATTCCAAGGTTTAAAATTTATGACGGTAAGACTGATCCCATTGATCACGTCAGGCAGTACCGGCAGGCCATGACCCTCTGGAACCATCGAGACGCACTAATGTGATGAATTTTCCCCTCGAGCCTACATGATGTGGCGCATAAATGGTTCGAAAGGCTCCCCCACCGGTCCATCAGGAGTTTTAAATCCCTGGCCGAGCTCTTTACGACCCGATTCATTACTAGCAGCTCCCATCCCAAAAGGATGGATGCTCTATTTACAATGAAAAAGATGCCCCAAGAGACCCTCCGAGACTACGCGAAGAGGTACTGGGAATTGTTCAACGAGGTCGAGGACTGTTCAGAGCAAGTGGCAGTGGCCTCTTTCAAATTGGGCTACCCAGCTCTTCCCTTCTGTACCAATCCCTGATGAAGAAAGAGGCCATGACCATCGAACGACCTAATGGCCCGCATCGAGAAGTATGACGAGGTGGAAGATGTTACCCGCCTCAGCACAGGGGAAAACGGTAGAACTAAGCTCGCTGCCAAGGGCAGTGACAAGATTGAGAACCAGAAGAAAGGAGGAAAGAATGGGGGCAAAAATGGCTCCAAAAATGGAGGCAACAATGATGTGTCAAAAGCATTTCAGGCGATCAACACTGTCTTCAAAGAACCAATTTAAAAAATTCTCGCAAAAATTAAAGACGAGCCATTCATCAAGTGGCCCAGGAAGATGGGAGGAGATCCCTCGAAGAGGAACAATGCGTCGAGATGCACTTTTCACAAAGAGGGAGGACATAAGACTGAGCATTTCAAAGCTCTTAAGTCCCACCTCGAAGAGCTGGCCCAGTCCGGGGACCCTGAACGAATTCGTGGAGAAAAGGGCAGAGAAAGTTACTGCCCATAGAGAAGCAAGGCTTGACAACGTACTCGAAGACGATGCCGGCCATGAATTCGCAGTAATTCATGGGGCATCCGACGCGAAACAAATTCAGGGAAATTCAGCTCGCATGGCGGTAGAAAAGCTTACAGCAGTGATGCAAGCTTTTCAGATTGATCCAGCGAAAACATAATCAGGAAAGCATCGACGAGCTGATCGCGTCGACTATAGTAAGCGTATCATGTTTATAGATGAAGATCTGGTGGGAGTGAGAACCCTACATCACGATGCTTTGATCATTACTCTAAGAATAACGAACTATGATGTCGACAAATTGCTCGTCGACCAAGGAAGCTCATCCGAGGTGATGTATCTCGACCGGTTCAGAAAATTGAAATTAAGCATCGCCGACCTAAAGGAAGCTACCATCCCTTTGGTTGGCTTCGCTGGAAATATGACTATGCCCTTAGGAAAGATTGTGTTGCCAGTAAGGGCAGGAAATGTTGCTAAAATGATCGAATTTCTGGTGGTCGACATTGACTCGCCATACCAGGCTATCCTCGGCCGAGGATGGCTACATGCAATGAAGGCAGTTTCCTCGACCTACCACCAGAAGCTCAAGTATGTGACCGAGCGAGGAGTAATGGAGATCCGTGGCGATCAAGCGATGGCAAGAAGATGCTACATAGCGTCCATCTGCCCAAAACTAGAAAAGAAGGCCGACAAGTCCAGCGAAAGAGTTGAAGAACAAGAAAGTCTGATACCTTCGAAATAGAAATTAAAGTACGGAAGACCCAGAGTAGAGGAGACCAGGCTCCTCCCGTCCGAATGGGTCATCGAATACCTGTAGGAAGTCGCAGCTGGAGATAGCGACGATAACAGGATTTTCTTAATTGGAGCTTCTCTCACAGATCAAGAGAAGAAGGAATTGACGGCCTTGCTAAGGAACAATATAGAAGTCTTCGCATGGGAACCATACGAGCTGCCCGAAATTGATCCTAGTATGGTTTGTCATCAACTGCACATTGATCCCACCTTCAAACCAATCGTGCAGAAGGCACGGTGAACTGCACCCTAGAAGACAAAATCCATGGAAAAAGAAGTTGAAAAACTGCTGGATGCAGGATCCATATGGGAAATACAATTCCCCAAGTGGTTATCCAACCCAGTAGTAGTTCCAAAAAGCAACAAGAAGTGGAGAGTTTGCATCGACTTCACTGACCTCAACAGAGCGTGCCCTAAAGACAGTTTCCCCCTCCCAAAAATTGATCAACTGGTAGACGCCACTGTAGCTCACGAGAGAATGAGTTTTATGGACGCATACTCAGGGTATCATCAGATCCCTCTATATACCCCAGACCAAGACAAAATAGCATTCATCACCACAGTTGGTTTATAGTGCTACAAGGTCATGCCCTTCGGGCTCAAAAATGCAGGGGCAACCTACTAGTGGCTGGTCACCAAGATGTTCAAGGACCAGATGGGAGACACCATGGAGGTCTACATCGATGACATGCTCGTTAAAAGCAAGAAGAAAGAAGACCACCTCTCAGATCTATCAAGAACCTTCGAAATCCTCAAGAAGTACCGAATGAAACTTAACGCGAGCAAGTGTTCTTTCGGTGTCCAGTCAGGAAAATTTCTTGGGTACTTGGTCAGTATGAGAGGCATCGAGGCTAACCCAGACCAGATCGATGGAATAAATAGGGTACAACCTCCTCGAATAATTCGGGATGTACAAAAGCTCACCGGTATGCTCGCTACCTTAAACCTCTTTATCTCTAAGTCCTCTGAGAAGTGTAAGCCCTTCTTCTAGCTTCTAAAGGGAAATAAGATAGTGGAATGGAACCCAGATTAATCACAGGCATCGGATGAGCTCAAGGATTACCTTAGCTCCCCACATCTGCTCGTCATTTCACAGCAAACAGATTCTTTATACTTATACCTTTGTGTTTCCAAACACACTGTCAGTTCCGCATTAGTGTGCGAAGTCGCAGGGATGCAACAGCCCATTTATTACGCGAGTAAGACCTTAATAGACGCCGAGTAGAGATACCTACCACTAGAGAAGCTCTCATTTTCATTAGTAGTGACTTCGAGGAAGCTGAAGCACTATTTCGAAGCCCACACAATAATCGTCCTTACATCACACCCCCTTAAAGAAATCCTGAGGAAGGAGGATTTATCGGGCAGACTGTCTAAATGGTCAGTCGAGCTCAGACGATTTGACATCCAATTTCAACCAAGGAACGCAATCAAGGGGCAGATCCTTGCTGATTTCATAGTCAAATTCACAGGCGAGCAACCTTCCAACCAACCTCCACTAGCAAGACAAAAGGGGGACGACGCGACGAAGGAAACCTGGAAATTGCTCGTTGATGGATCCTCCAACTCAAAGGGGGCAGGTGTAGGCATTGTCCTCATTACTCCAGAGGATATAATCCTTGAGCAAGGAATCAGGCATGGATTTGTAGCCTCCAACAACGAAGCAGAATACGAAGCCTTAATAGTCGACCTCTAGAAGGCGCACACTTTAGGAGCAAAGCATTTACAGGTGTTCGGCGATTCTCAATTAGTCTCCAATCAAATAAGTGGAGATTACAATGCAAAAGATGAAAGAATGGCAGCGTACCTCGCCTTGGTGAAAAGACTAATGGCGAGCTTCGAAGAGATCAATGTCCAACAGTTTCCCAGAGGGTAGAACAGCCATGCTGACGCCCTAGCAGCCCTGAGTTCAGCAGTCGATTTCGACTTAAAAAGAAAAATCCCCATTGATTTCCTCGCTCATCCGAGCATTAATCGTAACAGCAAGCCGTCAGGTGTGGAACAGGTGCTCTAGGTAGGATCAACCCCCAGCTGGATGGACCCTTTAAAGAACTATTTGAAGGATGCAACGCTCCCAGATGACAAAAAGACCGTCCACCAGATAAGAGTCAAAGCTGCTCGCTTTCACTTATCTCCAGAGGGAAACCTATACAAGAGATCCTTTTTTAGTCCCTACCTTCAATGCGTTCACCCAAGGAATGTCGAGCAAGTTTTATATGAGCTTCACGAAGGAATCTGTGCAAGCCATATCGAAGGAAGATCTCTAGCTTTTCGAGCAATGAAGGAAGGCTATTGGTGGCCATATATGCAAAGGGACTCTGCGATGTATGTCGGCAAGTTCCTGAAATGCCAACTTCACGCTCGCATGGTCCACTAACTTGCTAGCTACCTAAAATCACTGTCCGGCCCATGGCCATTCACCCAATGGGGAATGGACATTGTAGGAACACTTCCTACCACCACCGGCAATCGTAAATATCTATTGGTCGTAGCTGACTACTTCACCAAATGGATCAAGGCGAAATCCCTAGCGAACATCCGAGATGCAGATATGATAAGGTTCATATGGAGAAATATAATCACTCGTTTCGGTATCCCCAGAACCATCATCACTGATAATGGAACGCAGTTCGAGAGCGGCTCCTTTCAGAGTTTCTGCGATGAGCATGGAATCAGACACCATTTTAGCTCGATGGCCTATCCATAGAGCAATGGACAAGCCGAGGCTTCCAACAAGATAATGAACAATGGATTAAAGAAACGATTAGAGTGAGCCAAATGCGCATGGGTAAATGAATTACCACATATTCTATTGGCCTACCGAACCACTCCACGACGAGCAACGGGGGAAACCCCATTTTCGCTGACATATGGAATGGAAGCAGTCATCCCATTAGAAGCAAGCTTGCCAACGATGAGGTCCAGCCTTGTCGACCAGGGCCATAATGATGCAGCATTGATCGCTGAGCTCGACCTAGCCGATGAGCGTCGAGAGCTAGCCCTAGTAAAACTAACGAGCTATCAGCAACAGCCCGCAAGGCATTATAACAAAAGGGTCAACCCAAGGGCATTCCAAGTTGGGGACTATGTCCTAAGGAAAGTCCTGGGCAGCGCAGTAAAACCATCAGACGGCAAGTTAGGGCCAAACTAGGAAGGACCATTCAAGATAACTAGAGACGACCTGCAAGGAGACTATCACTTGGAAATAATGGAAGGCAGAGAGATACCTCGAGCATGGAATGCAGCCAATCTTAAAAATTTTATTTCTAGATTCTTCTTTTGATCTTTGATTGTGAAACTGGAAGTTCATTCCCTTATCATTAATAAAAATTCATTTGGCAGTTGCATTCTACGAAGTATCAGTCAACTTATTTGCATTTTTTGAGCTATCAATGAATAAACTTTATAACCCACACACATTTTCCAAGTAACAGGCACATTGATCATTACAATATAGCAGGGAAATGACCCTCCTTAGGCTTTTGTTATGAAATATGAAAGACCTCTTAGCATTGCCCCTGGAAATATATAAAGCCCTACAGGAGATCCTTAGGCAATACGGCCAAGTCAAAATTGGTCACCAAACGATGTTTGGTTGAATAAAATCCTGATCGGATAGAGCATCCAACACCAGGTGTGTCCTCGCCAATTTCCACACTTAAGCCTAAGGGAGTGTGACGACACAACCTAAAAGGTAAAGTGAGGCAGAATGGTATCTCGTTGGCATACTGGACTGGAAGGACACTTACTTGATAATGCGAACATACAAATCTAGTGAGCCAAGATAGGCTCAAGATTTCTTAAGCAAAGATATGGAAAATATAAGACATCTGTTTAGTCGACAAATTTGCCCAAAACATAAATTTTATATTAATTCATTACATCTACAGCAAATACAGTACATGTTTAGTCGGCGAGTTCTCCCAAAACATTAACTTTACATCACTTCAATACAAAATACACAGAGCTACTACAGAGAGGGTCTCAGTGAGGCTGAGCCCTCTGAGAAAGATAATCATCCACCTGAGCTCTTCGACCATCATCGGGAGGGGGAGCTAACTCTTCTTCAACTTCGTTGGCATCCGACTCCAATAGCTGCCGAGGGATGGCATCAATGGGTATCCACTGATCATCTCTCCAGAAGGGGTTAGGCATCTAAGTGGAAGGAGATATTTCATGGAGATACCAGAGCATGGAGTTCCTTGGAACTTAAATCTCCCTCAAGGTACTCAACCACCCCTTGATAAAGGCGAGCTCTTCAAACTCTGTCAGCCTCGTTGGAGCATCTAACCAACCCTGGTCATAGCCGTCGGCCCACACTCGCCGAGGTCCTTTTTTAAACAGGTGCCGCAGCCGAGTGACGTCCCTCTTGAGCCCAGCAACAATCATATACGCTCGCTAGACATCACCAAGAAGCTCTTCCATTTCCCTAGTTGAACCTATGGTGTTCCTGCCATCTCGCGGAATGGTTGGAGGAGAAGAGCCTTGTAGCACAGGATGAACATTGCCCTGACCAGTTCTAGCTCGCGATGAGGAAGAACCTCGTAATACTGTTGGAGCAGTGCTCGGCGCATGCTCCCTAAGTCGCGAGACCTCTCTTCTCAAAGCATCATTCTCCTGCTGAAGAACTTCCCCAACCTGGTTGATCTCAGAAGGTACTAGAAGCTTTGCTCGCAGTGTATTCACCTTTTCTTGCACTAAAGCACCAACTTCTTCCCTATCCTAGGGCCTATCCTTTAGCTTAACGATGAGCTCAGTTTTCTCTATAAAGCGCTTGTTCCTCAATCGCAGAGATTTGAAAATCCTCATAAAAGTATGATGAACTTCAGAGCTTACATCAGGCCCAAGCATTCTTCCCAATTGAGAAGTGGCAGGTATATAATCATCAACATCAATCGACTACAGGAAATAAAAGAGAAATGAAGAACAAAATCATTCAGTACACTAAGGGAGTGAAAAACCTTCTCATTTGCATTAAAGCGAAGAGAGTCAGAATACATCGAAGAGTTAGAAGAAAAAATTACAAACAGAAAAAGCAAAGATACAAGGTAGTCCTAGAAGTAAAAATTAACTAGCAACCTCAGGCTGCCCAGAAGTCGATGATTGCTTCCCTTTATCAGCATCAGCACGAGCAACCCTCTCAGCAGGAATAACCTCTGTCGCCAGAACAGGGTGAACATCAGCAGAAATTGTCTGGGAGACAGGGTCAACGCCTTCGATGGATAGGGCAGGGACTTCATCCACAACTAGCCTCAGACCTGGGTCATGCTCATCGAACAAAGGAGATGCAACATCCACTCCGGCAGCTAAGAGGGCCTTGTTCCAACCCTTATTAAAATTTAGACGGCTAATGTAGCCTATCTGCACCTCAGCATCCTCATATGCGGTAGCCTAACTAGAATTATATGAGTCTTCCCTGGCAGCGACTGCCTCAGACTCCTTCTTCTTCAGCTCCTCGGATAGCACTCTGTTCTCTTCCACGACAACCAGCTTGCTCGAGCAAACCAGGTCGTAGGCTTATCGCAGCTCATTCAATTCTTTAACTGCTGCATCCCTCTCCTGATTGGCATTAGCAAGATCCAGATCGGATGATATTCGAGAAGCATTAACGGCCTTAAAACCAGTCTCGAGCTCTGTACCCCTCAACCTCAAGGCAGCATTTTATTGCTCTAGCTTGCCATTTCTCTTCACCAGCTCATCACGAGAAAGATAGAGTACGGTGAAGTCAGTCACAAACTGCAAGAAGAAGAAGACATCAGAAGAAGGAAGTGATAAAATTTATTACAGCATTAGAAAAATGAGACGATCTTACCAAAGCTAGCCTCTGACTATCTTGTAGGGCTAATTAACCAGACCCCAATGCCCTTTGGCGATTTGCAGGAAGAACTACCCTCTCGAGAAGTGCAGGGGCCAGTTGAGGAGAAATAGCAACTAAATCCCCCTCGGGCAGTGCGGACACAAGAACCAAGGCCTGCCCAGCCTTCGTCCTCGATTCCATCTTTCTCCTCTCCTCCTCTTTCTCTTTCTCTTTCTCTATTCTCTTCTTCTCCTCCGTCTTCTTTCTCTCATCTTCCTTCTTTCTCTCTCTCTCTCTCTCAACTGTTCTTCCTCTTTCCTCTTCCTCTCCTGCTCTTGAGCAGAAGACTGAGAGCCAGTAGCGATAGCCTCGGTACTGGATTTCTTCTTCTTTGACCTTTGAGCGAGGAGCACGCGATCATCGTCGTCATCGTCCCGGATCAAGTTTTTCCTAGGAGGAACCATCTCCTCGCTTGAACTACTAGACGTGCTTGAAGAATCTCGAGCTTCAGAAACTTCCTCCGAATTAGAATAGCTACCACCACTAGAGCTCCCCTCGCCAAAATTGCCTTCGATACCACCTACGATATCACTCTCTGAGCTACTCTCCTCCTCGTCCAACTGAATAGGATCAACAACATTATCTTCAGAGGTATCAAATTCGGGGTTACTATCTACCGGCCTCGCTATAAAGCTAAAACCAACGTTTTTGTATTTGAGTAAGAAAGCAGCAGACCGGGGATGCTCGTCGTCGGCTAAAGGCTCCCTGATATTTCAGGCCTTGACTAGTTCAGAAAGACGAACTTCGTTGAGAGCAAGTTCCAAGTTCTTCGACCTCGCTGAAGAAAAAATAGAAAAAGTCAGAAAGATCACAAATCAGTAAAGAAATTGAAAGGTCAGAGCAAAGTCTACCTATATATTCTTCCCCATAAAAGGGAACTGAGAACCTATCAGACCTTGACCCCTTAGACCGAGGAGAAAACTTCCAATTTCTAGCAAGGAAGCCCTCTTGCCATAAGTCCTTATGGGAATTAGGTAGGTTTACTACCAATACACTGTCAAGGAACCTGGCTATGAGATAGAGAACACCAGAACTAGTTCGAGAAAAAGAATAGCAAAAACAGACCTCGACAAGCCCTAACTTGGTACCATATAACTGATTTATTCTATGGACACCATTGATTATCTTCCACACATTGGGCGAACAATGTGCAGGAACAATATTGAAATAACCAAATAAGTGCAAGAGCAGGTTGTTGGGAGGAAAAGTAAGTCCCCCTTGGGAAAGAATCAAGACATGGATCCAATGGGCACCCTCTATCTCTCTAACATTTCTAGGGGGAGGAACACACTCAATATCTACCCACTCTGGGATATTATAAAACTTGCTAAACTCAGACACCGACCTATTACCAATCTTTACCATTGGCAAATCCTAGTAAACTACAAATTCAAAGAGAAGGCACAGGAGACTTACAAGATGAAAGTTCGACTCAAACGATGAAGAATCATGAGCCCAAATGACAAGGAAGAAATACGAATGGAGACTGAGAGAAGAGAGCGTGAATCACTAGAGCTCACAGAAAATAGGAGAGTACTAGGAAGCTTGAAATGACGACTGCTTTGAATACAACCTTTAAGTGTTACTAATCATAGTGCACAGACCACGAAGCGGGTGCCGCCAAAATCAGTCCTCAAACTTTGGCAAGAGTTGCACGATGTACGAAGGAGCCATTATGACAAATCATTTAAATTTATTGAGCCCAAAGCATGGCCCAACAAACTTAGGGGAAATTGTGGATACCCGAAATTAGAATGATGGGCCTGGACGAGTATCCCAATTGTGGTGGCCCAAAATCCAGACCCTCCATATCTTACCCGATTATGATTCAGTCACCTCCCATGTTCCCATTAAGAGAGGTTCTAGGAAGAGATGGAAAACGTGGGGGAGTCCAACACCCCCACTTACTAAAATGAAAATGTATATAATAAACCCTAGGTCCGGGGAACATCGTATTCTCTGTAATTACTCCCTGGAGTATATCAAAATCACACTGACTGCACCACCGGGGACTTAGGCACCTCTTTGCAGAACCACGTACATCCTTTGTTGTGTAATTGGAATTTTGCGTTCCTTATTCTTGCTTGGTGATAGCGTTTCTCTTATCTATTTGTGTTGCATACTAATTGTCATCACACCTAGTTTTAAAATGAAGAGACATAAAGTATAAATCAAGTCGAAGGACCTCCTCTGTCAAGCCCAACTCCTTCGGGGCCATCGTATTAGGAATGTGTAGCATACGTACTAAGCCCCCATAAACCCTCCAAATGTTGTAACAAGGGGATAACATTCATACAAAGGGAGCCTTCGAAGTCGTCACCACCATTGATGTCATCGCACCGCTTGAACTATCGAAGGACCCAACCTGTCGACTCAAGATGGCATGGGGAAGAGGCATCATGTCATATATGTTAGGTGGCATCAACCAGCTCGCCACAAAGCCCATATAGTCATACATCACCGTCATGTCGGTATATGACGAGTAAGGCTCACCCATCATCGACACTACCCGTGCATCGTTCGACATCTCCTGCACTCACATCATATATATCGGGGGATTTGTCATTGTTACCGCAACCTCATCCTCCATAATTTTTCAGACTACTCTCTCCCAGAGGTACCAAGATTAGCCAAACTCATGAGACAGTAGATGTCGCGTCTGCGCATGTCCCCCAGTCAACACCATATGTTGGATAGCCTCCCCCCAAGGATAGAAGGTCACTTGTAAATCCCCTGCAAGAGCAGAAAGATCAATATTAATAAAAGTCCATCAAGGGAAAGACAGTCTCAATAAAAAAAAGGGGGACTTACCCACCCACTCGTTATGCCATTCAAGACCTGACGCACCATCTCCAGAGAAATGTACTTATTCAATTGCCGATTGGACGTCCGCCACTTGTAAATCCGGTAGATGTCCACAATAGACTCATCCTTCAAATCATCAATTGGGTGTTAAACCTAATCACCTCATAAAACCAGGTCAATAAAAGGCCAGCAATTAAGAAATCAAGAATAAAATGCATAAAGGATAATGTGAATATATAAAGGAAAATACGAAATATGAAGAATACCTCAAGAAGATACGTGGCTCCAGTAAAAGTTTGCCAGCAGCTCGGATGAATGCATCAAGGGAATAATAAAGGGTCGCTAAGGTCAGTCTCTCCCAGTCATAAAAACGGATGTTCGAAAACACCCTTAAGAATGTCAAAAACCACAAATAAACGACGTCTCCACCAAAAAAAACCAACACCAGCAAAATAAAGAAACGGGTCATCGGTCGCACTTATCGCCCACAACTCTCATCAATCCTCCTCCGTAGTAATAACTCTCTCAAAAGAGGCAAGCAAATATAATCCCCAAAGACTAGCCTCTGCATGTCACCCAATGTCGCTGTCACCACCTCCGGCGTCACCCTCAAAGTCCTATCCACCTCAATCTGCAACCCCTTGCAATCCAGCCTCAGCAGCTGATGAACGTCTATAGGAGTCATAGTCATCTACCCAAAGCCAAAATTAAAGGTGTGGGTGGTGTCCCACCACCTCTCCCCCAGTGCACAAAGAACAACCATAGAACATGGCATCTCATCTAGAGCAGATGCCAGTCTCCCAAAATTGACTAATGACACCATCCAACGCACCACAGATGGAAGGTGTACCCAAACATCCTTAATCTTTGTCTCCCCTCGGGCACACATAGTCGACAACTGCCCAAAGAAAAAAGCAAAAAACCTTTGTCAAGTTCAAGACACACTACAAGAATTTGCACCATTAGCAACAATATTTAGCAACACAAGCTATTTTTGTTACCAAAGATACCCTTTTGGCAACAAAATCTTAGTAATGTTACCAAAAGACCATAATACATTGTACTTTTGGCAACATAAAATAAAACTTGTTGCCAAAGATTAAAATTTCAAGCGGGAAGCTAGCAAAATAAAAGGGGGGGGGGGGGGGGATTTTAACTTTTAGCATCATATTTGTTTGTTGCTAAACATGACCCAACTTTTGGCAACACAAGAGTGTGTTGATAAAAATATCTTACTTTTGGCAACAAAAAAAAAATATGATGCCAAAAATATTTTATTTCATTTTTTACTTATTTTTATTATGTGTTAAAAGTAAATAACACCCTAACTAAGTCAGCCCTAAAAAAAACCTCTTCTTCTCTCTTAGCTCTTCTCCTCTCCCTCACCTCACTCCTGTCGCCCCTATTCTCCTCTTCTTCCCTCCCGCTGGTTCCGCCCCAGCTTCTCTCCCTCCTGCACCGCCCCAGCTTCTCTCCCTCCGGCACCACCCCAACTTCCCTCCCTCCGGCGCCGCCCCACTTGTTAATCCTCGCACACGAACTCACGATATTTTTTTTGTTAATTTTTTCAATAGATTAGTTAATTAGTTTAGTTTTGGTTTTGCTAATTTTATGTTGTTAATTTTTTAGTTTATTGTTATCTGAAATTTAATTTTAATTATTAGTTCTCATGAAATGGTGGAGCAGTTAGAGAAATGCTGAAATTTTAATTTTTATTTTAGTTTTGTTGTTGTTAAGTATTAGTTTTTAGTTTTTTGTTTAGTTTTGTTGTTGTTAATCACTATTTCTAGATGTAGAAATGGTGGAGCGGTTAGAGAATCTGACATGGAATCCAAACAGCTGCCCACATAACCCACGTTTCTTTTTTAGTTGTAGAAAGTGGGTAGAAACTGTCAAATGAGAGTAAACTGTTGGAGATATATTATTTTTGTACTTTTCCATTGTTGTAAAAATGTTGCCACGTAAGGATAGAAATTTCGAGGAGGTGTCTGACATGTGGGATAGAAATTGATTTGGAAATGAAATGACTCAAGATGGCCTTAGTTCTTATGAAATTTTAAATAATTATAGTTGCTGAAATTTTAATTAATTATTTGTCACTGAAATTTTTTCTTTTCACTTATTTCTTTTATAAATAAGCATTATAAGATATTTTTGATTTTTGATTTCATTGCAATATATTTCATTCAGATTTCATTACAATATTCAGTTATATGTTTGTAATGAGTCATTTTTTATTAACTGTTATATTTTAATAGCATGAAAGCTTCAGATTGGTTTTTGGTTGACCTCTCCGGCGCCATCTCCATTTTTCCTCTCTCGGCTCCAACTTTCTGGTAACTTGTTAACTCACCCATCATTTTGATTTTTTAATTTGACATAATTGGTTTGAAATTTGAATGATGTTTATATTTATGTTTCCGTTCAAGAAGTTTTTAAACATATAATTTATGTTATTTCCCTTTTTTTAGTTTATAATGTTCAAATTAATGTTTAGAAGATATGTACATTGCTTTTTAATTAGAGTTTTAATAGTATTTTTGCAAGGGGTTGGTTGTGGTCTAAGAATTTAGAAGTAAAGTATAAATAGTATCATCTGATTGGTTGTTTTAATATGGTGAGCAATATAAATTTTAAGACATCAATTAAAAGTTATGCGGTATTGAATGGGATATGACCACTCACCTTTTAGAGGAGATGGAGGAGATACGATTATATTGTTTTATATGAGATACACAAGGAAATAAATTGTAACTTCTAAGTAAAAGTTAATTCATCATTTGTTGTTTATGCACTCTCTCAATTAGCGAATATGTAGGGGGTCAATAAGAGTTTAAATTATATTGCTTTGTATGAAATATACAAGGAAAAAAGGTAACTTTTAAGTAAAATTTAATTCTTCTATTGTTGTTTATGTAATCTCTCAATAAACAGATATGGAAGAAGTGGGCAAGAGTTGGATGACACTTAAGCATAGAGTAGGTGAGCGGTATTGTGAGGGCGCTAAGTCTTTTCTTAACAGAGCAATGGCTAAAATGAGCCAAAATGGTACAATTCAATGCCCGTGTAATAATTGTTGTAATCGTTATTGGCACATTGCCCATGTTGTGATATATCATTTAGTACGACATGGCAAAATGGAAAGTTATAAGATTTGGGTTCATCTTGGGGAATCTATTTCGCAACATCAAATCGATGAATCTGAAGATGACACGGATGAAGATGACACAGATGCACATTGAGAAAAATATATGTCACAATTTACTTGGAACAATATTGAACATGGGTGGGAAGAACAAGGGCACAGAAATCGCACGGGACCAATGTGACTCGTAGGAACCGGCCGCGTAGTCACGCGGATCTCGGTTTAAGTGTACGACGTAAATTTGCAAAAAAATAGACTTAAGCATAAAAACATGCCATTGAAGGGTGAAAACATAAAACAAATACAAAACGATCCAGTAAGAGTCATGGACACCTCACACGGGACCAATGTGACTCGTAGGAACCGAGTGCGTAGTCACAGGGCTCCCGGTTCGAGTATACGACGTAAATTTGCAAAAAATAGACTTAAGCATAAAAAAACTTCCATCGAAGGGTGAAAATGTAAAACAAACAAAAAATGGTACTTTAAGAGTCACAAACACCTCGCATGGGACCAATGTGATCCGTAGGAACCGACAGAGCAGTCACGGGGCTCCCGATTTGAGTGTACGATGTAAGTTTCCAAAAAATTAGACTTAAGCTTAAAAATATGCCATCGATGGGTGAAAATGCAAATAACCACAAAACGGTTCGATAAGAGTCACGAACACCTCGCACGGGACCAATGTGACTCGTAGGAACCAATCGCATAGTCACGAGGCTCCCAGTTCCAGTGTACGACATAAATATGCAAAAAAATAGACTTAAGTATAAAAATATGACATCGAATGGTGAAAATTTAAAACAGCCACAAAACGGTCCGGTAAGAGTTATGAACACCTCGCACAGGAGCAATGGGACTTGTAGGAACTGGTCGCGTAGTCACGGGGCTGCCGGTTAGAGTGTACGACATATAGTTTCAAAAAATAGACTTAAGCATAAAAACATGCCATCGAAGGGTGAAATGTAAAACAAACACAGAACGGTCCTGTAAGACTCACGAACACTTCGCAAGGGACAAGTGTGACCTGTAGGAACCGACCGCGTAGTCACGAGGCTCCCGGTTTGAGTGTACGACGTAAATTTGCAAAAAAATAGACTGGACCATAAAAATATGCCATTGAAGGGTGAAAACAAAAAAAAAAGCCACAAAACGGTGCAGTAAGAGTCATGAACACCTCGTACGGGACCAATGTGACCCGTAGGAACCGACCGCGTAATCACGGGGCTCCCGATTTGAGTGTACCGAGTAAATTTGCAAAAAACTAGACTTCAGCATAAAAATATACCATCGAAGGGTGAAGATGTAAAACAAACACAAAACGCTCCGGTAAGAGTCAGTCACGAGGCTCCAAGTTTAAGTGTACGACGTAAATTTGCAAAAAAATTGACTTAAGCATAAAAACATGCCAACAAAGGGTGAAAAGCTAAAACAAACACAAAACAGTCTTGTAAGAGTCACGAACACCTCGAGAGGGACCAATATGACCCGTAGGAACCGACTACGTAGTAATAGGGCTCTTGATTTGAGTGTACGACGTAAATTTGCAAAAAAATAAGACGGTCCTGTAAGAGTCACGAACACCTCGCAAGGGACCATTGTGACCCGTAGGAACCGACCACGTAGTCATGGGGCTCCCGGTTCGAGTGTACGATGTAAATTTGCAAAAAATTAAACTAAAGAATAAAAATATGTCATCTAAGGGTGAAAACATAAACAATCCACAAAACGGTCCAGTAAGAGTCACGAACACCTTGTACGGTACCAATGCGACCCGTAGGACTGACTACCCGATCACGGGGCTCCCGGTTCGAGTGTACGAATATATTTGCAAAAAATAAGACTTAAGCATAAAAACATGTCATCGAAGGGTGAAAACATAAAAAATATACAAAACGGTCCGGTTAGAGTCACGAACACCTCGCACGGGACCGATGTGACCCGTAGGAACCGACCACGTAGTCACGTGGCTCCCGGTTCGAGAGTACGACATAAATTTGCAAAAAATTAGACTTAAGCATAAAAACATGTCATTGAAGGGTGAAAATATAAAACAAACACAAAACGGTCCGGAAAGAGTCATGAACACCTCGCACGGGACCAATGTGACCCGTAGGAACCGACCGCGTAGTCACGGTGCACCCGGTTCAAGTGTACGACGTAAATTTGTCGAATTTGAGCATAAAAATATGCCATTGAAGGGTGAAAACGTAAAACAGACACAAAACGGTCCTGTAAGAGTCACGGACACCTCGTACGGGACCAATATGACCCGTAGGAACCGACCGCGTAGTCACGGGGCTCCCGATTTGAGTGTACGACGTAAGTTTGCAAAAAAAAAATAGACTTAAGCTTAAAAAGATGCCATCGAAGGGTAAACATGGAAAATAGCCACAAAACGGTCCCGTAAGAGTCATGAACACCTTGCACGGGACCAATGTGACTCGTAGGAACCGACCGCGTAGTCACGGAGCACCAGGTTTGAGTGTACAACATAAATTTGGACTTAAGCATAGAAATATACCATCGAAGGATGAAGTTATAAAACAAACATAGAACATTCCCGTAAGAGTCACGAACAACTCGCACGGGACCAATGTGACTCGTAGGAACCGATCGCGTGGTCACGGGGCTCCCGGTTTTAGTATACGACTTAAATTGGTAAAAAATTAGACTTAAGCTTTAAAATATACCATCGAAGGGCGAAGTTGTAAAACAAACACAAAGCAGTCCCGTAAGAGTCACGAACAACTTGCACGGGACCAATGTGACTCGTAGGAACCGATCGCGTAGTCACGGGGCTCCCGGTTCAAGTGTACGAGGTAAATTTGCAAAAAAATAGACATAAGCATAAAAAATGCCATCGAAGGGTGAAAACGTAAAACAAATGAAAAAAGGTCTTGTAAGATTCACGAACACCTCGCAAGGGACCATTGTGACCCTTAGGAACCGACCGCGTAGTCATGGGGCTCCCGGTTCGAGTGTACGACGTAGATTTGCAAAAAATTAGACTGAAGCATATAAATATGCCATCGAAGGGTGAAAACATAAAAAACCACAAAACGGTCTAATAAGAGTCACGAACACCTCGTACGGGACCAATGTGACCCGTAGAAACTGACCGCGTAGTCACGGGGCTCCCGGTTTAAGTATGCCGCATAAATTTGTAAAAAATTAGATTTGAGCATAAAAATATACCATCAAAGGGTGAAGATGTAAAACAAACACAAAACGGTCTGGTATGAGTCACGAATAGCTCGCACGGGAATAATGCGACTCGTAGGAACCGACCGTGTGGTCACGGGGCTCCCGGTTCGAGTGTGCGATAAAAATTTGCGAAAAATTGGACTTAAGCATAAAAACATGCCATCGAAGGGTGAAAACATAAATCAAATAAAAAACGGTCCAGTAAGAGTGACGAACACCTCGCACGGGACCAATGTGACTCGTAGGAACCGATCGCGTAATCACGTGGCTCTCAATTCGTGCGTACAACGTAAATTTGCAAAAGATTAGACTTTAGCGGAAAAGCATGCCATCGAAGGGTAAAAACATAAAACAAACATAAAACGGTCCGGTAAGAGTCACAAGCACCTTGCATGGAACCAATGTGACCCGTAGGAACTGATCGCACAGTCACGGGGTTCCCGGTTTGAGTGAACGACGTAAGTTTGCAAAAAAAATAGACTTAAGCTTAAAAAGATGCCATCGAAGGGTGAAAATGCAAAACAGCCACAAAACGGTCTCGTATAAGTCATGAACACCTTGCACGGAACCAATGTGACTCGTAGGAACCGACCGCATAGTCACAGGGCACCAGGTTTGAGTGTACGACATAAATTTGGACTTAAGCATAAAAATATACCATCGAAGGGTGAAGTTGTAAAACAAATACAAAACAGTCCCGTAAGAGTCACGAACCACTCGCACGGGAACAATGTGACTCGTACGAACCGACCGCATGGTCACAGGGCTCCCGATTTTAGTGTACGACGTAAATGTGCAAAAAATTAGACTTAAGCATAAAAACATTCCATCGAAGGGTGAAAACGTAAAACAAACACAAAATGGTCATGTAAGAGTCACTAACACCTCGCACGGGACCAGTGTGACACGTAGGAACCGACCGCGTAGTCACGGGGCTCCCGGTTTGAGTGTACGACGTAAATTTGAAAAAAATTAGACTTAATCTTAAAAATATACCATCGAAGGGTGAGGTTGTAAAACAAACACAAAAGAGTCCCGTAAGAGCCATGAACAACTCGCACGGGACCAATGTGACTCGTAGGAACCGATCGCGTAGTCACGGGGCTCCCGATTCGAGTGTACGAGGTAAATTTGCAAAAAATTAAACTTAAGCATAAAAACATGCCATCGAAGGGTGAAAATGTAAAACAAATGAAAAACGATCCTGCAAGATTCACGAACACCTCGCAAGGGACCATTGTGACCCGTAGGAACCGACCGCGTAGTCACGGGGCTCCCGGTTCAAGTGTACGACGTAGATTTGTAAAAAAATAGACTAAAACATAAAAATATACCATCAAAGGGTGAAAACGTAAAAAAACACAAAACGGTCCAATAAGATTCACAAACACCTCGTACGGGACCAATGTGACCCGTAGGAACCGATCGCGTAGTCACGGGGCTCCCGGTTTAAGAGTGTCGTATAAATTTACAGTAAATCAGACTTGCGCATAAAAATATACCATCGAAGGGTGAAGGTGTAAACAAACACATAACGGTCTGGTAAGAGTCATAAATACCTCGCACGGGAACAATGTGACTCCTAGGAACCGACTGTGTGGTCACGGGGCTCCCGGTTCGAGTGTAGGACAAAAATTTGCAAAAAATTAGACTTAAGCATAAAAACATGCCATCGAAGCGTGAAAACATAAATCAAATACAAAACGGTCCGGTAAGAGTGACAAACACCTCGCACAGGACCAATGTGACCCGTAGGAACCGACTGCGTAATCACGTGGCTCTCGGTTCGTGTGTATGACATAAATTTACACAAAATTAGACTTTAGCAGAAAAGCATGCCATCAAAGGGTGAAAACGTAAAAAAAACATAAAACGGTCCAATAAGAGTCACAAACACCTCGCACGGAACAAATGTGACCCGTAGGAACCGACCGTATAGTCACGGGACTCCAGGTTTGAGTGTACGACGTAAATTTGGACTAAAGCATAAAAACATGCCATCGAAGGGTGAAAATATAAAACAAACACAAAACGGTTCTGTAAGAGTCACGAACACCTCGCATGGGACCAATGTGACAGTCACGGGGCTCCCGGTTTGAGTGTACGACGTAAATTTATAAAAAAAATTAGACTTAAGCTTAAAAAGATGCAATCGAGGGGTTAAAACGTCAAACATCCACAAAACGGTCCGATAAGAGGCATGAACACCTCGCACGGGACCAATGTGACTCGTAGGAACCAACCGTGTAGTCACGGGGCTCCCGGTTCAAATGTACGTCGTAAGTTTGTAAAAAATTAAACCTAAGCATAAAAATATGACATCAAAGGGTCAAAACATAAACCAGCCACAAAATGGTCCGGTAAGAGTCACGAACACCTCGTACGGGACCAATGTGACTTGTAGGAACCGATCGCGTAGTCACGGGGCTCCCGATTTGAGTGTACGACGTACATTTACAAAAAAATAGACTTAAGCAGAAAAACATGCCATCGTAGGGTGAAAACGTAAAAAAAACACAAAACAGTACTATAAGAGTCACGAACACCTCGCGAGGGACCATTGTGCCCCGTACGAACCGACCGCGTAGTCACTGGGCTCCCGGTTCGAGTGTAAGACATAAATTTGCAAAAAAATTAGACTAAAGCATAAAAATATTCCATCCAAGGGTGAAAATGTAAAAAAGCCACAATACGGTCCAGTAAGAGTCACAAACACCTCACACAGGTCCAATGTGACCCGTAGGAACCGACCGCGTAGTGACCGGGATCCCGGTCTGAGTGTACCGCGTAAATTTGATGAAAATTTGACTTAAGCATAAAAATATACCATCGAAGGGTGAATTTGTAAAACAAACACAACACGGTCCCATAAGAGTCACAAAAACCATGCAAGGGACCAATGTGACTTGTAGGAACCGACCGCGCGGTCACAGGGCTCCCGGTCTTAGTGTACGACGTAAATTTGCAAAAAATTAGACTTAAGCATAAAAACATGCCATCGAAGTGTGAAAACATAAAACAAACACAAAATGATCATGTAAGAGTCACGAACACCTCACACGGGACCAATGTGACTCGTAGGAACCGACCGCGCAGTCATCGGGCTCCCGGTTTGAGTGTACAACGTAAATTTGTAAAAAATAGACTTAAGCTTAAAAGTATGCCATCGAAGGGTGAAAACATAAAACAACCACAAAACGGTCCGATAAGAGTTATGAACACCTCGAACGGGACGAATGTGACTCGTAGGAATCGATCGAGTTGTCATGGGGCTCCCGGTTCGAGTGTACGACGTAAATATGTAAAAAATTACACTTTAGCATAAAAACCTGTCATCGAAGGATGAAAACATAAAACAAATGAAAAACAGTCCTGTAAGAGTCACTAACGTCACGCACGGGCCCGATGTGACTCGTAGGAACCGACCATGCGGTCACGGGGTTCCCTGTTTGAGTGTAGGACGTAAATTTGAAAAAAATTATACTTAAGCACAAAAACATGCCAACGAAGGGTGAAAATGTAAAACAAATGCAAAACGGTCCTGTAAGAGTCACGAACACCTCGCACGGGAGCAATATGACCCGTAGGAACCGATCGCGTAGTCACAGGGCTCCCGATTTGAGTGTAGGACATAAATTCGCAAAAAATAAGGCTTAAGCTTAAAAACATGCCATCGAAGGGTGAAAACATAAAATATCTACAAAACGGTCTAGTAAGAGTCACGAACACCTCGCACAGGACCAATGTGACTCATAGGAACCGATCGCGTAGTCACGGGGCTCCTAGTCTGAGTGTACAACGTAAATTCGTAAAAAATAGACCTAAGCTTAAAAATATGCCATCAAAGGGTGAAAACGTAAAACAACCACAAAATGGTCCGATAACAGTCATGAACACCTCGAACGGGTCCAAGTGACCCGTAGGAACTGATCGTGCAGTCACGGGGCTACAGGTTCGAGTGTACGACGTAAATTTGTAAAACATTAGACTTAAGCATAAAAACATGCCATCTAAGGGTGAAAATGTAAAACAAATGCAAAAAGGTCCTGTAAGAGTCACGAACACCTCGCACGGGACAAATGTGACTCGTAGGAACCGACCGCGTAGTCACGGGACTCCTGGTTTGAGTGTGCAACGTAAATTTGCAAAAAAATAGACTTAAGCATAAAAACATGTCATTGAAGGGTGAAAATGTAAAACAAATACAAAACGGTCCTATAAGAGTCACGAACACCTCGCACGGGACCAATGTGACCCGTAGGAACCGACCGCGTAGTCACGGGGCTCCCGATTTGAGTGTACGACGTAAGTTTGCAAAAAATTAGACTTAAGCTTAAAAAGATGCCATCGAAGGGTGAAAATGCAAAACAGCCACAAAACAGTCCCGTAAGTGTCATGAACACCTCGCACGGGACCAATCTGACTCGTAGGAACCGACCGCGTAGTCCCCGGGGCACCCGGTTCAAGGGTACGACATAAATTTGGACTTGAGCATAAAAATATACCATCGAAGGGGGAAGTTGTAAAACAAACAAAAATAGTTCCATAAGAGTCACAAACAACTCGCACGGCACCAATGTGACTCGTTGGAACCGACCGCGCGGTCACGGGGCTCCCAATTTTAGTGTACGACATAAATGTGCCAAAAATTAGACTTAAGCATAAAAACATGCCATCGAAGGGTGAAAAATTAAAACAAACACAGAATGGTCATGTAAGAGTCACTAACACCTCGCACGGGACCAATGTGACCCATAGGAACTGACTGCATAGTCACGGGGCTCCCGGTTTGAGTATACAACGGAAATTTGTAAAAAAATAGACTTATCCTTAAAAATATATCATCGAAGGGTGAAGTTGTAAAACAAAAACAAAATAGTCCCGTAAGAGTCACGAATAACTCGCATGGGACCAATGTGTCTTGTAGGAACTGATCGCATAGTCACGGGGCTCTCGGTTCGAGTGTACGAGGTAAATTTGCAAAAAAATGGACTTAAGCATAAAAACATGCCATCGAAGGATGAAAATATAAAATAAATGTAAAACGGCCATATAATATTCACGAACACCTCACAAGTGACCATTGTGACCCGTAGGAATCAATCGCGTAGTCACGGGGCTCCCGCTTCGAGTGTACGACGTAGATTTGCAAAAAATAGACTAAAGCATAAAAATATGTCATCGAAGGGTGAAAATGTAAAAAAGCCACAAAACGGTCCAGTAACAGTCACGAAATCCTCGTACGGGACCAATGTGACCCATAGGAACCGATCGCATAGTCACAGGTCTCCCGGTTTAAGTGTACCGCATAAACTTGCTAAATTTGAGCATAAAAATATACCATCGAAGGGTGCAGATGTAAAACAAACACAAAACGGTTCGGTAAGAGTCACGAATACCTTGCCCAGGAACAATGTGACTCGTTGGAACCGACCGCGTAGTCACACGACTCCCGATTTTAGTGTATGACGTAAATTTGCAAAAGATAAGACTTAAGCTTAAAAACATGCCATCGAAGGGTGAAAACGTAAAAGAAACACAAATCGGTCCTGTAAGAGTCACGAACACCTCGCATGGGACCATTGTAACCCGTAGGAACCGATCGCGTAGTCACAGGGCTCCCGATTTGAGTGTACGACGTAAATTTGTAAAAAATAGACTTAAGCTTAAAATATGCCATCGAAGGGTAAAAACGTAAAACAACCACAAAACGGTCCGATAAGAGTCATGAACACCTCGAACGGGACGAATGTGACTCGTAGGAACCGATCGCGTTGTCATGGAGCACCCGGTTCGAGTGTACGACATAAATTTGCAAAAATTTAGACTTAAGCATAAAAACATGCTATCAAAGGATGAAAACATAAAACAAATGCAAAATGGTCCTCTAAGAGTCACTAATACCTCGCACGGGACCAATGTGACTCGTAGAAACCGACCGTGTGATCACGGGGCTAACAGTTTGAGTGTACGGCGTAAATTTACAAAAAATTAGACTTAAGCATAAAAACATGCCAACGAAGGGTGAAAATGTAAAACAAACACAAAACGGTCCTGTAGAGTCATGAACACCTCGCACGGGGCCAATATGAGACGTAGGAACCGACCGCGTAGAAACAGGGCTCCCGATTTGAGTGTACGAAATAAATATGAAAAAAATAAGACTTAAGCTTAAAAACAAGCCATTAAAGGGTAAAAATGTAAAACAGCCACAAAACGGTCCGGTAAGAGTCACGAACACCTCGCACTGGAATAATGTGACTCGTAGGAACCGACCGCGTAGTCACAGGGCTCCCGGTTTGAGCGAACGACGTAAATTGACAAAAAATAAGACTTAAGCTTAAAAACATGCCATCGAAGGGTGAAAATGTAAAAAAAATACAAAGCAGTCATGTAAGAGTCACGAACACCTCACACGGGACAAATGTGACCCGTAGGAACCGACCGCGTAGTCACGGGGCTCCCGGTTTGAGTGTATGACGTAAATTTGTAAAAAATAGACTTAAGCTTAAAAATATGCCATCGAAAGGTGAAAACATAAAACAACCACAAAACGGTCCAATATGAGTCATGAACACCTCGAACCGAATGAATGTGACTCATAGGAACCGATCGCGTTGTCATGGGGCTCCCGGTTCGAGTATACGACGTAAATTTGCAAAAAAATAGACTTAACCATGAAAACATGCCATCAAAGAATGAAAACGTAAAACAAATGCAAAATGGTCCCGTAAGAGTCACTAACACCTCGCACGGGACCAATGTGACTCGTAGGAACCGACCGCGTGGTCACGGGGCTCTCGATTTGAGTGTACGACGTAAATTTGCGAAAAATTAGACTTAGGCATAAAAACATGCCAACGAAGGGCGAAAATGTAAAACAAATGCAAAATGGTCCATGAAGCGTCACAAACACCTCGCACGGGACCAATATGACCCGTAGGAATCCACCGCGTAGTCACAGGGCTCCCGGTTTGAGTGTACGACGTAAATTTGCAAAAAATAAGACTTAAGCTTAAAAACATGCCATTGAAGGGTGAAAACGTAAAACAACCATAAAACGGTCTGATAAGAGTCAGGAACACCTCGCACGAGACCAATGTGACTCATAGGAACCGACCGCGCGGTCACGGGGCTCCCAGTTTGAGTGTACAACGTAAATTTGAAAAAAAATAGACTTAAGCATAAAAACATGTCAACGAAGGGTGAAAATGTAAAACAAACGCAAAACGGTCCTGTAAGAGTCACGAACACCTCGTACGGGACCAATAATGACCCGTAGGAACCGATCGCATAGTCACGGGGCTCTCGGTTTGAGTGTACGACGTAAATTTGCAAGAAATAAGACGTAAGTTAAAAACATGCCATTGAAGGGTGAAAACATAAAACAGCCACAAAACGATCAGTAAGAGTCACGAACACCTCGCACGGGACCAATGTGACTCGTAAGAACCGATCGCGTAAGCAAGGGGCTCCCGGTTCAAGAGTACAACGTAAATTTGAAAAAGAATTAGACTTAAGCATAAAAACATGCCATTGAAGGGTGAAAACGTAAAACAAACAAGGGTCCAATGTGACTCGTAGGAACCAATCATGTAGTCACGGGGCTCCTGGTTCGAGTGTACGACGTAAATTTACAAAAAATTAGACTTAAGCATAAAAACATGCCATCTAAGGGGGAAAACGTAAAACAAATGCAAAAAGGTCCTGCAAGAGTCACGAACACCTCGCACGGGACCAATGTGACTCGTACGAACCGACCGCATAGTCACGGAGCTCCTGGTTTGAGTGTACGACGTAAATTTGCAAAAAAATAGACTTAAGCATAAAAACATGCCATCGAAGGGTAAAAACATAAAATAAACGCAAAATGGTCCTCTAAGAGTCACGAACACCTCGCACGGGACCAATGTGACCCATAGGAACAGACCGCGCAGTCACGGGGCTCCCGATTTTAGTGTACGACGTAAGTTTGCAAAAAATTAGACTTAAGCTTAAAAAGATGCCATCGAAGGTTGAAAATGCAAAACAACCACAAAACGGTCCCGTAAGAATCATGAAGACCTCGCACGGGACCAATGTGACTCATAGGAATCGACCGCGTAGTCCCGAGGCACCCGGTTCGTTTGTACGACATAAATTTGGACTTGAACATAAAAATATACCATCGAAGGGTGAAGTTGTAAAACAGACACAAAACAGTCCCGTAACAGCCACGGACAACTCGCACGGGACCAATGTGACTCGTAGGAACCGACCGCGCGGTCACAGGGCTCCCGATTTTAGTGTACGACGTAAATGTGCAAAAAATTAGAGTTAAGCATAAAAACATGCAATCGAAGGGTGAAAATGTAAAAGAAACACAAAATGGTCATGTAAGAGTCACCAACACCTCGCACTTGACGAATATGACCCATAGGAACCGACCGCGTAGTCACGGGGCTCCTGGTTTGAGTATACGACGTAAATTTGTAAAAAAATAGACTTTAGCTTAAAAATATGCCATTGAAGGGTGAAAACGTAAAACAACCACAAAACAGTCCAATAAGAGTCATGAACACCTCGAACGGGATGAATATGACTCGTAGGAACCGATCGCGTTATCATGGGGCTCCCGGTTCGAGTGTACGACATAAATTCGCAAAAAATTAGACTTAAGCATAAAAACATGCCATCGAAGAATGAAAACGTAAAACAAATGCAAAACGGTCCTGTAAGAGTCACTAACACCTCGCACGGGACCAATGTGACTCGTAGGAACCGACCGCGCGGTCACGGGGCTCCCGATTTGAGTGTACGATGTAAATTTGCAAAAAATTAGACTTAAGCATAAAAACATGCCAACAAAGGGGAAAATGTAAAAAAAATGCAAAACGGTCCTTGAAGAGTCACGAACACCTCGCACGGGACCAATATGACCCGTAGGAATTGACCGCGTAGTCACAGGGCTCCCGATTTGAGTGTAAAACATAAATTTGCAAAAAATAAGACTTAAGCTTAAAAACATTCCATCGAAGGGTGAAAACGTAAAACAACAACAAAACGGTCTGGTAAGAGTCACAAATACCTGGCACGGGACCAATGTGACTCGTTGGAACTGACCGCGCGGTCACGGGGCTCCCGGTTTGAGTGTACAACGTAAATTTGAAAAAAATAGACTTATGGATAAAAACATGCCAACGAAGGGTGAAAATGCAAAACAACCACAAAACGGTCCTGTAAGAGTCACGAACACCTCGCACGGGACCAATATGACCCGTAGGAACCGATCGCATAGTCACGGGGCTCTCGATTTGAGTGTACGACGTAAATTTGGAAAAAATAAGACTTAAGTTAAAAACATGCCATCGAAGGGTGAAAACGTAAAACAGCCACAAAACGGTCTGGTAAGAGTCACGAACACCTCGCACGGGACCAATGTGACTCGTAGGAACCGATCACGTAGTCATGTGGCTCCCGGTTCAAGAGTACAACGTAAATTTGAAAAAGAATTTGACTTAAGCATAAAAATATGTCATTGAAGGGTGAAAACGTAAAACAAACACGGGTCCAATGTGACTCGTAGGAACCGATCGTGTAGTCACGGGGCTCCCGGTTTGAGTGTACGACGTAAATTTGCAAAAAATAAGACTTAAGCTTAAAAACATGCCATCTAAGGGTGAAAATGTAAAAAAAATGCAAAAAGGTCTTGTAAGAGTCACGAACACCTCGCACGGGACCAATGTGACTCGTAGGAACCGATCGCATAGTCACGGGGCTCCTGGTTTGAGTGTACGACGTAAATTTGCAGAAAAATAGACTTAAGAATAAAAACATGCCATCGAAGGGTGAAAACATAAAACAAACACAAAGTGGTCCTGTAAGAGTCACGAACACCTCGCACGAGACCAATGTGACCCCTAGGAACCGACCGCGCAGTCACGGGGCTCCCGGTTTGAGTGTACGATGTAAGTTTGCAAAAAATTAGACTTAAGCTTAAAAAGATGCCATTGAAGGTTGAAAATGCAAAACAGCCACAAAACGGTCCCGTAAGAATCATGAAGACTTCGCACGGGACCAATGTGACTCGTAGGAACTGGCCGCGTAGTCCCGAGGCACCCGGTTCGTGTGTACGACATGAATTTGGACTTGAGCATAAAAATATGACATCGAAGTGTGAAGTTGTAAAAGAAACACAAAATAGTCCAATGTGACCCGTAGGAACCGATCGCGCGGTCACGGGGCTCCCGATTTTAATGTACGACGTAAATGTGCAAAAAAGTGGACTTAAGCATAAAAACATGCAATCGAAGGGTGAAAACGTAAAATAAACACAAAATGGTCATGTAAGAGTCACCAACACCTCGTACGGGACCAATGTGACCCGTAGGAACCGACAGCGTAGTCACGGGGCTCCCGGTTTGAGTATACGATGTAAATTTGTAAAAAATTAGACTTTAGCTTAAAAATATACCATCAAAGGGTGAAGTTATAAAACAAACACAAAACAGACCCATAAGAGTCACGAACAACTCGCACGGGACCAATGTGACTCCTAGGAACTGATCGCGTAGTCACGGGGCTCCCGGTTCGAGTGTACGAGGTAAATTTGCAAAACATTAGACTTAAGCATAAAAACATGCCATCGATGGGTGAAAACGTAAAACAAATACAAAACAGTCCTGTAAGATTTACAAACACCTCACAAGGGACCATTGTGACATATAGGAACCGACTGCGTAGTCACGGGGCTCCCGGTTCGAGTGTACGACATAGATTTGCAAAAAATAGACTAAAGCATAAAAATATGCCATCGAAGGGTGAAAATGTAAAAAAACCACAAAACGGTCCAATAGGAGTCACGAACACCTCGTACAGGACCAATGTGACCCGTAGGAACTGACTGCATAGTCGCGGGGCTCCTGGTTGAAGTGTACTGCTTAAATTTGTAGAATTTTAGCATAAAAATATACCATCGAAGGGTGAAGATGTAAAACAAATAGAAAACGGTCCGTAAGAGTAACAAATACCTCGCACGAGAACAATGTGACTTGTAGGAATCGATCGCGCGGTAATTGGGCTCCCGGTTCGAGTATACGACGAAAATTTGCAAAAAATTAGACTTAAGCATAAAAATATGCCATCGAAGGGTGAAAACATAAATCAAATACAAAACGGTCTGGTAAGAGTGACGAACACCTCGCACGGGACCAATGTGACCCGTAGGAACCGACCGTGTAGTCACGTGGCTCTCGGTTCGTGTGTATGACGTTAATTTCCAAAAAATTAGACTTTAGCAGAAAATCATGCCATCGAAGGGTGAAAACATAAAACAAACATAAAACGGTCCGGTAAGAGTCACAAACACCTCGCACGGAACCAATGTGACCCGTAGCAACCGACCGCATAGTCACGGGACTCCAGGTTTGAGTGTACGACGTAAATTTGGACTAAAGCATAAAAACATGCCATCGAAGGGTGAAAATATAAAACAAACACAAAACAGTCCTGTAAGAGTCACAAACACCTCGCATGGGACCAATGTGACCCGTAAGAACCGGTCGTGCAGTCACGGGGCTCCCGGTTTTAGTGTACGACATAAATTTGTAAAAAATTAGACTTAAGCTTAAAAAGATGCCATCGAAGGAAGAAAATGTAAAACATCCACAAAACGGTCCGATAAGAGCCATGAACACCTCAATGGGACCAATGTGACTCGTAGGAACTAATCGCGTAGTCACGGGGCTCTCGGTTCGAATCTACGACGTAAGTTTGCAAAAAATTAAACTTAAGCATACAAATATGATATCGAAGGGTCAAAACTTAAAATAGCCACAAAACGGTCCGGTAAGAGTCATGAACACCTCGCATGGGACCAATGTGACTTGTAGGAACCGATCGCGTAGTCACGGGGCTCCCGGTTTTAGTGTACGACATAAATTTACAAAAAAATGGACTTAAGCATAAAAACATGCCATCGTAGGGTGAAAATGTAAAACAAACACAAAACGGTACTATAAGAGTCACGAACACCTCGTGAGGGACCATTGTGACCCGTAGGAACTAACCGCGTAGTCACGGGGCTCCCGGTTAGAGTGTACGATATAAATTTGCAAAAAATTAGACTAAAGAATAAAAATATACCATCAAACGGTGAAAACGTAAAAAAGACACAACACAGTCCAGTAAGGGTCACAAACACCTGGCATGGGACCAATATGACCCATAGTAACGGGGCTCCCGGTCTAAGTGTGCCGCATAAATTTGTCAAAAATTCGACTTAAGCATAAAAATATACCATCGAAGGGTGAAGTTGTTAAACAAACACAAAACGGTCCCATAAGAGTCATGAAAACCATGCAGGGGACCAATGTGACTCGTAGGAAGCGACTACGCGGTCACGGGGCTCCCGGTTTTACTGTACGACGTAAATTTGCAAAAAAATAGACTTAAGCATAAAAACATGCCATCAAAGGGTGAAAATGTAAAACAAACAAAAAATGGTCATGTAAGAGTCATGAACACCTCACACGGGACCAATGTGACCCGTAGGAACCGACCGCGTAGTCACGGGGCTCTCGGTATGAGTGTACGACATAAATTTGTAAAAAATAGACTTAAGCTTAAAAATATGCCATCGAAGGGTGAAAACGTAAAATAACCACAAAATGGTCCGATAAGAGTCGTGAACACCTCAAACGGGACGAATGTGACTCGTAGGAACTGACCGCGTTGTCACGGGCCTCCCGGTACGAGTCTACGACGTAAATTTGCAAAAAATTAGACTTAAGCATAAAAAAAATTCCATCGAAGGATGAAGACGTAAAACAAATGCAAAACGGTCCTATAAGAGTCACTAACACCCCGCACGGGACCAATGTGACTCGTAGGAACCAATCGCGCGGTCACTGGGATCCCGGTTTTAGTGTACGATGTAAATTTACAAAAAGTTAGACTTAACCATAAAAACATGCCAAAAAAGGGTGAACGATCCCTGTGCGCACTTCTGAGTTACCATACGGACGAACGATCCGTTTTCGTCCGATGATCTCTTATCCAAAGTACTGACGTGCACTTTCGAGCCACATTTTACCCAAAGTCAATTCCCAGACTCGGGATCATTACTAAGGACTCTTAAAGATCTCTGAATTACCTTTCTTATTATATTCCTCGTGAACGATTTAGATGAACAGATTACGTTTCATGACCATTTTTCAAGGAAAATCTACACGAGACTGTCAACTGGTAGGTCCAGATCCATGCCTATCGATAGTGTGTCTAGGGTCACCTGTCGATAGGTAGGACTAGGGTTGTGCGGAGCGTTAACCCCCAAAACCTATAAAAGGAGGGCATGACCTCACTACCAAGCACACCAACACCTCACATCCATCAGCATCAGTGATCTCATCAACATTTTCTCGAAATCAGTGAAGTTCCTCCATGTGAAGTTTCATTCAACTTTACATTCCCAGACTTTTCATACCCAATTTAGAAAAATCTCATTCTTTCTCATCCAACATCCATATCACATTGAAGGGAGTTTATCCAAGCCCAAACATCAAGCTTCAAAGAAGGTCTAATTCCTTCCCTCTCTCTTTAAATTCCGTGTTTTTACATAAATTTCATTATATTCATAATCTAGTTCCTACTTTAGTTCATACCCATTAATATCTACATTTTTATTAGCATATTGCACATAGTTTTATTTTCTATAAAAACAATAAAAAGAGGGTTACACCCCTAAATTCCGAACGGGATTATCCATCGCACTTTTTCAAAACTAAAAATATATTTTTCTACACACACATATATAATAAAATATCGTTCGGATCTATGGGATAAACCCCACCCCCTTGTCGTATCCGAACTGCATGAGCTTCGATGCCTTTATAGGCTACGTAGGCGTTCCGGATTAAAACTAGATACTCGAGTCCAATTTTTTAACTTTCCTAAATTCCTCATCTTTATCATATTCGTGCATTAATATACATTTTATGTTCCCTAGCGTTTCATCCAGCACATATTGTGATTTCATAATAACGATCAATATCGCGATAAACGGACAAATCACATTTTCTCTATATATATTATTTTGGGTTCATTCCTATGGATGACATCATTCTACCTTTCCCATGGTGTGAGTTAAAAGATTTCGATCTCCATTATATATACACGCACGCACACACACACACACTTCATAAAGAAATAATGGAAAACAACAACACTAGCCCATGAGAGACCTAAAGGGCGGGATGGGTGCCTAACACCTTCCCATTCCATAACATAGCCCCGTACCTTTTAACTATTAGTTTTTAATGCATTATCTTGTCTTTGATGTGATCCTCTCGAGTTGGTGACATGTTCTTTTATCTATTTTGAGCAAAATAGACTGACAATTCTATCTCCATAAATTCACCCCACACCGATGACAGTCGAAGCGTCCCTGAGAGGGATGCGAGACCTCTCTGAGCTGCCCAAGCTCGGATCGGGATGGACATACTCACTAAGGAAATGATATTAATGGATTAGATGTAGATTTACAACCTTAAAGAAAGTTTTATTGCTAATAAATAAATCTACCCTCCTTGGAGAGTAATTGGATTAGTAGAAAAAAATTGGGAAGAGCTCAAATATATAGATCATGTGAAGATTACGAAAAACTAAAAGATTTTAAGATTATTTGGCCACCCTTAATGGTTTTATTCGATTAAACTACTTCCAAATCCTTTTTGATAAAGGTTTATTTAAAATGATTTAGTTGTATTCGATAAGCACGGTATATAGGAGAATTTATGCAGATGATGAATAGTTATTTATGTTTATCGTAGATGATCTAATCTTGGTACTATTATTGTGTACGTTTTACATTTCTTTAAATAATATATGGTAATGGGGCTAACTCACCCTAACTTTTCATTGACAAAGAAAAGAATATCCAATACATTTGACAAGGGGTATTGAAAACATGGGGGGATATAAAAATAAAAATAAAAATAAAAGCATTTGCAATAATTTTCAAATATATGTGAAGGTGTATAGTCTTATTTTATGTTGTTATTCCCATGATCGAACTTTTGTTATCGATTTATAAATTTATCTAAATCCACTCATCGAACAATCATATCTTGGATCCAGAATATTCTTATTGAAGGATGATAAAGGCAAATGTGAGAAAAAGTGATGCATTGAGTGAGTTTTTATAAGAAGTTTAACGAACCAAAGTTGATAAACTGTGGTGGACCAAACTTTAGGAAGAATTTATTTCTAAACCAAACTTATCACCTGGTGTTGACTCAATTACATTAAATAACAATTGTCTTTTAAAGTGGGATGTTGGAGAGGAAGGTCCAAATGTTGAAATATTAACTTTATTGTAAAGGTTTAATCCTATTATTATTTGTATATTCCAAATACTATTGGTACACTCGTACAAATCAAATAAATATTTTCATATGTGATTTCAAAATAGCCAATATTAGTTTAATAGTGAAACATTTAAGTTACGTACCTTTTAAATTCTGCACTTTTTCAAAGAATGTGTGAATTTTTTTTTACGACATTTTACTGGTAAAAACATTTTCAACTACTTTTGAAATAAAATTAGTATTCATAAAAGAATTACACCTTTATGTTTATAGTCGTACACTACACTACACTATATAACTACAAATGCCTCATTATATGCTTTATTAAACATTAAGTGAAAGATTATTGACCTCAAAGCCTTTATGAATTAGTGAAGAGTGAAATATCATTACATACATTGATTATGTCAGGCATGATGTTAGTTAAAGAATGTGATATTTTTATTATATATGTATTAAGTAACCCTAGTTTGGACATCTAATCAGGTTTAATGATATTACATCTCTTCTTGTGTGTGTGTGTGTGTGTGTGTATATATATATATATACTCAAAAGGTGACACGTTCAATATGAGTGAACTTTCGTATATTCAGACATTTCTTTGCTCATTTACATTGAATTTTTTAATAATATGTGCACTCCCCTTCTTCTCCTCTTTCTCCTCTCCTGATTACTCGGCTCTTAATTAATTATGGTGGGTTTGGCACCTACCAACTATCAGTTAACTAAAGGTTAAATTGTGAAATTTTAGTAAGAACTTTGCAAATAGGTCATAAGAAATCAAGTATGTAATGAGAAGAGGATCACTAACAGATTCACATGGTAAAAATTATTGCAATAGTACCTTTTTAGTTTTAAATATTTTTAATTGAAGTGGTATAAAATTTATTCTATGCATGGAAAAATAGTATCAATGTTTGATAGTATAACAGCTGCCCAGGTTCTAGTTAAAACATAAATTAGTATTATGCTTTTCCCAATCGATGTGAAATTCTTTCTCCATCCAAACTTCCATAGAAAGTTGGAGGCTAGTTTTTCTTTTGCTACTTCTTTTAATCTTGATTTGATTTTTAAGGTGTCTTCATGATCCATATTTCATTAAGACATTTGATATGACTTTAATTGAGATTATCTCCCTTCATTATTTCTAACTAACCAATTATATTTCAATATTAATTAATAGCCTACCCAAATTTTACATATATCTCAAAGCAAGTAGTAACTTATGATTTGCATAAAAAGTGGAGCTCTTTATGGTATTCATCAAGTATGTTCCTTAATGGATCCTTTTTATATTCTTATAAGGGCTTTATGATTTGTCTATTGGATTTAAAAAAATATTAATTTTCGTGTTAGTTTCCTATACAAACCATAAAATTTTCTTTAGGCTCTTGACAATGATCTTCTAGTTAACCCACGTGATCATTAGTCCATTGATAATGCACTATCGATCTTGTTATTAATAAACACCTTTGGGTAAGATGTATGCGAAACGGGTTGAAAACTTTACCCCTATTGTAATACCCTACCCTAATATTTTAACTATTTTTCTGCATAACTTGAACTAAAATAAGAGCCTTAGGGTTTAGATCATTAGAACTAGGATTATATTATGATAAGAATATTTTTGGAGGCTTAATGATAATTAGTGGAAGTTGTGGATAAAATTTGGAGAAAAATTATGAAAATATAAGAAGAGTCATTTTAACGAAAGATGGGTCGTTCGAATGAGAATCAAGGATTGTTCGAAGGAAGCGATCAAACGGGAATCAAAGGAGAACCCACTGCATAAAAGATCAGGGTCGTTCCAAGGTCATTAGAAGTGAGGGATCGAACGAGATTCCCTTCTCATTCGAATAAGGGTCAAATTTCGTTCAAACGGGGCCAATCGAATTTATAAGTTAGAGTGGCCTTTTGCACTGTCTCGTTCTGGGCCGTTGGATTGATCAGATGTCGTGCTCTACTGAACCCAGATCAGGTATAAATGGAATTTTAAGGCTTTTAGGTGTTTTTATAAGGTTTGTTTGGCTCATTTGAGTCAAATAAAGATGGAAGAAGAAAGAGAGAGAGGGGTGGGTGGGTCTAACACAAAATACCATGCCATCACCATTCTTCCACCCTAAACCATCATATTATTTTTTTCTTCACCATATCGAAGCTTTAGATACTCATTTCCACCATTGTTGGAAAATAGCAACAAATTTGTGGAGTGTTGATGGAGGTTTTGGAGAAGATGAAGATGGGAGTTTCCTGGGACGTGAAAAGGATTTTTTATGGAGCTTTTATGGAGAGAAGCTTAGTGGATCTAGGCAACCAACTTCATGCCACCTTAATAAGTGGAGGTTTCCATCTTCTTAAAACTTTCATACCTTTCATTGTTGGAGATTCATTGAGGTTGGAAAAATCTACTCTTAGATTAAGACTCTATTTTAAACATTTGTATTCTTGATTGTTAGAATATTAAGAGTAGGACGCTTAGGAAAAGTGATGATGGCTTTTCTAGAAAAATTAACAGCAAATATTTTGATGAAATAAAAATATTGGGAAATGCCATTTTGTTGAAATAAATAAAGAATACATATTTCAAAGTTTCTTGAAATAAATATTGGCATTTTTATGAACATGGTGCATTTTCTAGAAGTTTTATGTTAAACATTTTATGAAATAAAATGTTTGTAAATGATGTTGATTCGCAAAAAAATTTGGTGGAGTAATGTTCTAAAGTTTCTTGTAAAAATGAAGATTTTATGAAAAATAGACATTTGTGGAGTTTGAATAAATAAAATGTCTTTTATGCCTTGAAAGTATATTTTTCAAGTAACATGAATTTATAGAATGTAAAAGAATGTTTAACCCATTAATAGGATTTTAGAATTTAAAATCCATCTTGCCATCCATATAAACTAGTAGTGTTTTAGCAATGAACATATAAACAAATTTAAAGAAGATTTTCTTAGGTTTAAACATGAAATAAGAAGAGCAGAAATTCTAGTCTTCAAAGTGTGTTAAAAAAGAATTATAGGTGATAAGTTTAATGTTTTAACACTACATGTGTTAATAAAATAAAATGGTGTTTTCTTATGAAGTAGTCTTATATGTTTAATGATTGTTGGAAATAATAGTAATAAAATTAAGATGTTTCCAATTGAGCGAAATATTACTCTGAAAAGTGAAAAGGGTGTTAAGGTGGTAACAACACTTGAGAAGTTAGTTCAGATAACTTAATGGGGTTTTCGAAAATTAACACTTATGAAAATGAAGTGAAAGGCGAGTTTAGAAACAAATGGTAATTTTACGCAAAGTGGAACATCTCAATGAAATAAAAATGTTAGAAAGGGTGTTACACATGATAGTTCTAATGAACATAATTTTTTGAATAAAATAAAAGCTAAAGTGTAAAAGACATGAAATGATGATTTTCAAAGTGTAACACAAGTTAAGGTAAAACCCCGAATTTTGTCTTCAGCCGCGTAATAGGAAAGTCGAAATATTGTAAAGATTTACAAAATGTTAAAATGCATAAAAAAGGAACTCAGATGACACCGTAAAAATTAAGGAGGCCCGAATCCCTGGGGTGAAATATCCAAAACTCTGGCTAGAGCCTATGGTGGCATCGTCGGTGTTATGGGGGCCATTAAAGTATGTGGTTATTAGAAGATAAAGGAATAAGGAATATGTCAAGAAATGGGTTGTGTGGTGAAAATTTGTTAATACAACCTAACTTGAATGAATTAATAAATGTTGTGGTAAAAGATAAAATGGACAAGTAAATATGTAATTGACTAATGACAATAAGGTAAGGAATTGGTAAAATAAGTGGGTAAATGGGTGGTTAAGCAACCTAAGAGGTTTAATCCATAATTAACACAAAAATGTGTTGTGAAACGTTATCAAAGGATAAATATGCATATTCTAACATGGTGTTCACATGTACTGAAAGGGTGATTTTGAATGAAAAGACTAATGTGGATTGGTTAAAATGGAAAGGGTTATTTAGGTAAAGAAATGGCTTTCGATCAAACCAAGTGGAGTTGTTTCAAATATTTTATTGGGATCGTTAAATAAAGGGATAAGTGTAAAAATGAGAAAAAGAAATTATTTTATAAGACCAAGGTGAAAAATAAGGTTTTGTAAGTAAAATTGTTTCATGCATTAAGTATATGTATGTGTGAATATATATGTATATAAGGTAGTTGCATGTGCATGTAGGTATAACATGTTGGAGTTTTCTTTCTGTCATTCGATTCCATACTGCATTTTGTATATTTCCCAATCAGCATTCGACTCACTCCCTCCTTTTGTTATGGCAGTTTGGGTGCGATTTCATATTTTGAGAGTGTTATGTATGTAAGTAATCTCTTTATTTTACGTTAGTAGATCTATATGCATGGACTCCGAGGTGCTCAACATGGGTCCCCCGCGTAGCTTGATTTGAAACTGGAATCACGAGCTAACAAGTGGAACAGTAAATAAATAAAACTAGGTTAGCCACATTATATAGGTTATTTCATTTCACTTCACACTTAAATCTCGGGTCGGACAAGGTTGACTATGGGAAACCGATAACTCTGGGTTGGGGCATTACAAATAGTATCAGAGCTCTAGGTTTAAGGTTCCTTTTGGGATCGATGTGGTGAGGTTGGTAGTGTATCTTTTGGCATCGGTGTTAGTTTGAGCCGTTCGTGATAGTTTTAGTGACCATTAGTTTGTGTCCTCAACGGTGAAGTCAAAGAGGTTAACACAACGGGTGAATTCTTTTCCAAGTGGAAGGCGACCAAGTTAGTTGTCGTCAATCGCTTTTGCACTTCTGATTTAGATACGCTAGAAAGTCTCAAGTGTTTGTGCAAGCCAATAGTGGCGACATCACAAGTTTTTAATGTGAGGTGCTTGTATGTCAATCCGTATTCATATGAGAAGCTAATTGAGAAGTAGAAAATGAGGAATGATGCCTATTGAATTAGAAACAAGACTTATGTAAAATTAAGTAATACCCTGTATTTCTGAGGATATGGGATTTAATTAAATTGGTTATTAAGAGTTATTTGATTCAGACAATTTATTTGAATTCGGTGATTTTGATTTATTTAATTCAATTTATCCTTACATTTAATGTGTGCCTTATTTTGAGGTGGAAATGAGATAATTGTATAAATTCAATCGGATGATTTTAGACCAGACCGGCACCGTTTGAGGGCATTTCGATCATTTGGTAACCTAGGCTTAAGAGGCCTACGAATTTTTAAAGACTTTATCATCATGTAGTTGGGAAAGGTTAGGGTTAAAAAGATATAAATCTAAGAAAGGCCATTAGAGAAGAAGAAGCCATTTTTTAACCTTAAGAGAGAGTTCTTTAAGGATTCAACTTTTGCTCTTGCACCACCATCATCATTGGAGAGTGGATTGAAGGGGGGAAAACAAATCCACCATAATCAATGGAAATTTGATCTTCTGGACCAAATTCAATTGTTTATCTTGCTTGTTTTCAAGAGTTATAATACCCATGTAGAGTGGTCTTATATTTGATGATTTAAATTGAATCTTGAGATTTTGATGATTTATATACATGCTCCGGGGTAAGATTTGCATGTAGAATTAATCCTTCATATGCATATTATAAAAATCATATGTTATATGAGGAAGAACATTAAGGAGGTATTTTGATGAGAATACATGAAGAACATAAAATCTAGGGTTTTGATGAATTAATGAATTGATTGGTTCTTGGATGAATTTCATATAGTTTTGATGTACTATGTACATTATACATCACCCCTATATACTTAAATGGTGTTTAGTAAGGTCGGATGAGAGTTTTATGGAGTTTCATGAAGTTGGATTAAAGCTTTACATGGTGAAAAATGTAACTACATAGAAGAAGAAGGACACATGTTACTTTTTGAATCGATTCGGCCCAGAGGCGAATAATTTTGGCCACCTGGGCAAATCGGTTTAGCTACCCAGAATTGCCTAATTCTTTCATTTTAATTATGTTTCCAGTTGGGATAAATTATGGGGAACTTGGGGGTTGATCTTATAATTAATTAAGGACTTAGAGGAAGTTAGTAGGTTTAGGGTTAAGACTTTTTTAGATCTTAATGTGGGTAAGATTGAAACTTTAAACTGACGTGAATAAATTGAGTGAGTTACAAATTGAGAATTTGGAATTTGGACTTCGAGAATAGCGGACCATGATCTAAGGCTATAACCAGTAGGGTATAAGTGTAATAACTACTTAATTAACTTAAGGGGTAACTATGGGCCCTTCGGGTAGAGAATAACACTCGAGAATATACGATAGCAAGTCAATATTATGAACAAATAATACGGTAAGTATTCAAGGGATAAATACCACATACAGGTTACTATTATAGGTGACTGTATACTTATACGGATTATATTTGTAAGTGGACTATATACTTATACGGGTTATTGTTATTGTTTGTTTGTATGCATATGCTGGATATACATATGGATAGGTTGTGTGTATACCTAATATAGGCTTTATTATCTATGAACATACCTATGTTGCCTGTTATCATGGAGTTTTTGCACAGAGGGAGATCCCACCTTAACGATTCCAGTGAGGTCTGGATTAGTTCCCCGAAACAGAGAACCTAGGGCGGCTCACTATGTGTGTGTATTAGTGGGACAGGCAGATCATTTTGGTATGTTAGGTATGTGTGTAGCCCAAAGGCTTAGCACTATGTTCTCCTCCAATATGCATTGATTTGATTTGTGGTTCGAGGGTGACATCCGAATTGATAGTCCTTGATTTGGTAGGAGAGGTACATGGACTTTATAGCAGAGTACGCAAGTGTGCATCGCGATTGGCAGTCCGGTAGATGCTAGATTATACATACATACATACATACATACATACATACATACATACATACATACATACATACATACATACATACATACATACATACATATATATATAGTATGACATAAATATATATACGGTGAATATCTTACTACTTTGTGCTAGTAGAGAGAATAGATAGTGTATATCTAAAGAACTATTTAATCTACTTATGCGTGATGGTAGGGAGACTAGATAATGTATATTTAAACAAGGATAAATTTACTAATGTGTAAATAGTAGGAAGGATAGGCAACGTATATCTAAAATTAAAATTGAAGTAGAGAAACTTAATGAAAAGGTTTGAACGATAGCATATGTGAAAAATGTTAACTTGGATTAAATAATAACGTAAGAGATATTTTATTTATCATTTAGATTGATAGAGTACTGTATGGGCAATACGGACAAGTTAAAGAGAAACTTAACTAAAGACTTAGTAACAATGAAGGTTATATTGTGGCATAATGTATGGGAGGTACATAGGAGCTAAACCTATTAGTGGTTAGTTAGTTATTGATGGGACCTAGTCTGGTTGGGTAGTATAGCTAGATAGGAGACGTTAGGCATGCACACTAGTTAAGAGGTGAGGAACTCAAGGGAGTGTACGTTGAAAAAACATGTGTAATCAATAACTATTTTTAAACTTTCAATAAATACTTACTAAATATTTTCAAATGGTTTTACTTGGGATGTGACCCATATGCAAAATATTATTAAAACCTTTTAGGTATCCATCCATAGGGACGCCAAGCTTGATGATCTATTCCAGGGATGCGTAGCTATATCACTTGTAGATGGTTGCAGGAATTGGATTTAGCCACTTCGGCTACTTCATTCCAAGATTAGGATGCAGTTCAATTATTTCATCGGGGCATATCTCCCCTTCAGTTATTTCTTTAATTCAGTTTGATCAGACTTTGTATTTATTGACTCATTTTTATTTCGTTAGACGTTAGTTGGACTTTGAATTGGGAACCGATGGTTTATTCGGTATTATTTTATTTCAGTTATTTATCAGATGAATGCTTCTGATTATTATTATTTCATGGATGGTTTGGTTATTGTAATTACTTTCATATATTGTTGTTGTTTAATAAAAAGATAAAATTTGGCACCGACTTTTTGAATATTAGGGGGTTAGAATATTTTTGAGAGTGATGCTAAGAATAAACCAAATGAGATTCATTTTTTATTTTTATAAAGGAATTATCACCCGGTATTTAATAGGTGGGGTATCACAGATGCTATCATAGCATCAGATTCTAGTGTCCTTGGGATCTGTGCAACTTTTCACGTTTCAACTAAGCGTTTTTTATATAGATCCCTATTATAGGATTGTTGTATACGCGAATTTACGTTATTCACTCGATTAATTTGTATTTGATGGTGAACTTATACATATTTCAAATCTCATTTTAGATGTCACCTAAGAGAGGACATCGGGTTAGAGAAGCAGCGAGAGATGAGATGAGAGAGGCTCAGCAAGAGCCAGTGGTACAATAGGCATCTCCACCACATGGAATGGTGATGACCGCACAAGTGGAAAAAATCATAGAAAAAAAGTTAACGCAGTGATGAACGCAATGGCATGGAATATTCTGTTGAATCAACCATAGCCGTTATTGGCACCTGATGTTCAGGCTCAACCGGGGTCATCCAAGTGGTAGAGAATGAGGGAGGCATTTCAAAAGGATCACCGACCAGAGTTTTAGGTTAATTCAAATGTATTAGTGGTCAGTCAGTGGTAGAAGGACATGAAGATCCACGTACAAATGATTGAGTGCAATGACACTCAGATACAGTTCTTAGAAAAACTCAAGCTAGTAGGCGCAGCTTTGCAATGATGGGAGTCTGTGACCACCGTAGAAGAGAGAGATGTGATGAGCACTGGGAGTTCTGGGTGCAATTTGACTGCAAGTATTTTTCATCCGTTATTCAGACAAAAGATGAGGCAGAAGATTCTCAATGTCTCTCGAGGAGATAGTACCTTAGCAAAATACAAGGAAGAGTTCACTCGGTTAGTGAATTTCGTGAAAGATGAGGTAAACACTGAAGATAAGGGGATGTGTAAGTTCATGGATGGAATTTCCTGGAAGATTTGACAACTAATCTAGTGTTAGAGACATACACAGAGGTTGTCAATGTAGTGTTTCTTATTTGCCAGGATCAGCATTTGCACATGAAATATATCAAAAGAGAGAGTGGATATATCAAGACTAGAAGGTATGATGGGAGCAGTGCTAGTGGGGCACAACAGTACTACGAGAGGGATTTTTTCCAGGGGAGTATGATGAAGATATTTAGGTCTGGGGTTTATCGACTCGAGAGTTTTGAGTTCGATCAGGGTCAACAGGTCCTTCAACAGCAGCAGCAACATTTCGTTCCTCATGGCCACTAGGTCCAAAAGAATGGCGGGGGAGGTCAGCAAGGACAGGTGCAGTGGTAGGGAAATTTGTTTGGGAAATATTTCGTTTGTGGAGAGACAGACCATAGGAAGAGAGATTTCCCTAAGCGAGGAAGGGGTCAACCACATAATGAGGTTCTGGATGTACACCCATTGCATTAGGTCATGGGTCAGTTCGAACATGAGGATTATGTTAAGGAACCCATCGACGAGGAGATGCAACATCACTTAGAGGTAAATTCTCTTTATTATCCTATGAGTATGGGGTATATTTTTAATGACATGGGGACATCGCGAAGTAATATTATAAACACTCGAATTTGCGAGTGAGTCGGATTTAATGGGTGTGTTGGCCTTAATAGCCTTATTATGTATATATATATATAATTAATTACCGTGGGATAGCAGGACTCTTTGGTGTCGCCTACGAGAGAGCGAGTGTCTTCACTAAGAGGTTGTTAACATTACATGTTAGTCTACAGTTTTTGATAATTATGAGAATAGAATAGACTACTTTTCGAGTTCAACTAGTTGGCGATAGTTATTGTTATATTTTATCCCAGTGAGTAGGGACGTTAGCTAATTTAATTCAGGGTAGATTGGACTATTATCGAGCGAATAGATATAGCTAGTGATTTATTTGCACTAAGAAACTAGTTATAGTAAGAGTTCCTTGATGTGTGTTGTCTTTTGAAACATGGTAGTGGACAAGTATAATTTTATGTCAAGACAGGAGGATTTGGTGGTACGTGTTATGGACTAAGGGCCTAATGGATCTCGAGGATCGACAATGTTAGGTAGTAGTGTACCAGGGGGTCCTTGTTTGGATTTTTCTTTGCGAAACATCCCACTCATGAAACTTAGCACAACATTGGAAGTGGGGATATGTTTGGTCATTAAAACATGGGATTAGTTCCTTGGTTATTTTTCATATATGTAGAGATCTTAAGAGTAAGTATAGAAAGCTTCGAGTACCAGACTTGTCCGAATTTCGAGGACGAGGTTCCTTTGTAAGTGAGGAAGTATGTAATACCCTATATTTTTTAGGATATATGATTTAATTAAATTAGTGATTTCGATTTATTTAATTCAGAGAATTTATTTTAATTCGGTGATTTAGATTTAATTAATTCAATTTATCTTTAAATTTCACGTGTACTATATCTTGAGGTGAAAATAAGATGATTGTAAAAAGTGACTTGAATGATGATTTAGAGGTCACGGTTGGTTCCAAAAGGGTCAAAATAGTTGAAATAGTATGGCCGGGTGTATAGTTTGGGTCTCGGGACATTTTTAGACCAAACTGGCACCGTTTGAGGGCGTTTCGGTCATTTAGTAACCTAGGGTTAAGAGACCTACGGATTTTCAAAGTATTTATAAGCATATAGCTGGGAGAGGCTAGGGTTAGAAAGATACAAATCAAAGGGAAGCCATTAGAGAAGAAAGAGAAGTCATTTTTGAAGCTTAAGAGAGAGTTCTTGAAGGATTCAACCTTCTTCATTCGCCACCATCATCATTGGAGAGTGGATTCAAGGGGAAGACAAACAAATCCATCATCATTAAACAAAGTCAGATATGCTAGATGAAAGGCAAGTGTTTCTCTTTCTTTTTTTGAAGAGTTATAATACCCATGTAGAGTAGGGTCTCATATTTGATGATTTAAATTGAATCTTGAGGTTTTGATGATTTATACACATGCTTTGGGGTAGCATTTGCATGTAGAATTAACCCTTCATATGATTGGTACGAAATCAAATGCTATATGTGGAAGAACATGAAGGAATTTTGCGTATTTTGATGAGAATACATGAAGAACATAAAATCTAGGGTTTTTAATGAATTAATGAATTGGTTAGTTCTTGGATGAATTTTATATAGTTTTGATGTATTATATACGTTATAAATCACCCATATATACTTAAATGATGTTTAGTAATGTTGGATGAGAGTTTTATGGAGTTTTATGAAGTTTTGTTAAAGCTTTAAATTGTGAAAAACGTAGCTATGTAGAAGAAAAAGACCTGCTACTTTTCGAATATATTCGGCCCAGAGGGGAATCAAGGCCGAATTGATTCCACTGAATAGAATTGTCAAATTTTTCCTCTTTGATGATGTCTCCTCTTAGGATGAATTACGGGGAACTTGGTGGTTATTATTATTATTAATTAAAGACTTAGAGGAAGTCAGTAGGTATATGGTTAAGACTTGGTTAGATCTTAATGTTGGTAAGATTAGAACTTTAAACTGACAAGAGTAAATTGAGTGAGTTATAAATCGAGAATTTGGTATTTGGGCTTCCAGAAGAGTGGACCATGATATAAGGCTACAAATAGTAGGGTATAAGTGTAATAACTACTGAATTAACTTAAGGGGTAACTATGGGCCCCTTATGTATAGAATAATACTCCGGAATATACGATAGTGAGTTAATATTGTGAACTAATGATATGGTAAGTATTCGAGGGATAAATATTACATAAGGGTTATTATTATAGGGTGAGTGTATACCTATTCGGATTATATTTATAAGTGGAGTGTATACTTATACAGGTTATTGTTATCGGTTGTGTGTATGCTTATGTTGAATATGCAAATGGATAGGTTATGTGTATACCTAATATATGCTTTCTTATGTGTGAACATACCTATACTGCCTTCTATCTCGGAGGTTTCGTGGAGAGGGAGATACCACCTTGACTATTCCAATGAGGTATGGATTAGTTCCCCATAACATATAACTTATGGCAGCTCACTATGTGTGTGTATTAGTGGGAGTGGCAGTTCATTTAGGTATGTTAGGTATGTGCATAGCCCAAAGGCTTAGAATTATGTTCACCTCCAATATGTGTTGATTTAATTTATGGTTCTAGGGTGGCATCCAAACCGATAGTCCTTGATTTGGTACGAGAGGTACATAGACTTGATAGAGAGTATGCAAGTGTGCATCCTAGTGGTCAGTCCGATAGATGCTAGATTACACACACACACACACACACATCCACACACACATATATATATATATATATATATATATATAGGGTATGCCCGTGCCTAAAGGCATGCTGATTATCGTAAAATGGTGAAAATTTTCAAAAGTGCATAATTGCAATAAGGCAAAAATTTTGTTTGCCAACCAAATAAAATACAATTTTAAATAAATTGGACATAGTTTCTTTTATTTATATGACTAATAACCCTGCTTAACAAATAATAAATATTAACAGCTAATAACTTTTTTTACAATGTCATCTTATAGCTAATAGCTAAAAAAAATTTCACAACTGACGGCTAACAATAAAATATTAACAACTAAAAAAGGGATTAACAGCTAAAAAAGCCTACCATGGCTTTTAAAAACTACCTTTTACACAAATTGACCACCATAAGGCCTACATGATAAATATGACATATTGTTTCTGGGCAAGAGAACAAACAAATTTCAAAATCTCTTCCACTATGAACTTGATTTCCAACGATTCTACATTGTTCAAGTACGCTCGACTATAAAACAAAAACATGAATTATGTATAGAGAAAGAATTTTAAAGAATTCTAAAGGAGTTTTAGAAACTACAATAGGAAAAAAGAATAAGAAAATATGTACAAAAGATTTGAGGCACCCAAAAATCTACAGTTGTATTTTTACGGTAACAATAAGGATGTGCTGAAAGTGTTGAAAATTCTACTATTTCTTTGTTCAGGGACTTGATAAATTCTTTAACTTGATCATCCCTGCAAAGGTGTTTCACCTTCTCGCATTCCTTTGGTTAGATCTGCTCAAAATTATCTGATCTGATCTTTGAAAATTACCCTCAAAATTGTTTGATCTACATAAAACTGTCTGATCTGATCTTTCACCTAGATTCTTCAATGATTCTGATGTGATCTTTGAAATTTTTTTTTTTTGGGGGGTCTATGAACATTATTCATGAACTGATCTATGTCTCCAAAGTTGAAATCTACATGAATCATGTTCTATCAACAAATATCAACTTCTTTAAGATTTTCCACTTTTCACTGTCAAATGCAACGAAGTGTAAATGCTTACTTAGGCAATTAGCCTATTTGCCTTCGATTGACCACCATAATCAAGAGGATCATGACTGAGAGGAGAAATGAAGATCTAGCCTTTTCTTCAAAAAGAGCAGTGAGATCAGAAGTTGTATTTTCCTTATCATCAGTCCATGACTGCAAAGTTCATTTATCTTATTTGGAGATAATACAAATGCCTCTGCAATTTGAGTCAAGCAAACTGAAGCATGCTCTAGAACCTAAAAACACAACAAACGAATGGTAACATAATAATTTGTTATGTTAATCTGAACTAATATCTCCTGACTGATTTATAAATGGTATTGAAATATAGAAAATGGTTCCACGGGCTCACCTTAGCATCATGATACTGAAGAAGATTTGTCAATATTGGAAGTGACTCCATCACAAAGTCAATGACAATTGATGAGAGTTTCTTGCACATATTTGTAGCATAAGACAATGCAACTCGCTGATAAACAATATGAAAATAAATCGGTATTACTTTAAGAGACATAATTGATGATTTTTACCACAATACCTAATGAAAAATGAGTCACCTGAACTCCTATGGGGAAGAAGTCAAGATATGAAACTCTAACTCTTCCTGAGATTCCCGAGAGATAACTTGATACAATTATTTATTAAAATAAAATTATCCTAATACAATCCAAATATCCATGCATCGTTGTGGTCATGAGCAGAATAAGATTCAGTGCAGTCCAAATACACTGCACATATTTTGAGTCCGCAACAGATGACCTTCTAACACCGTAGCTGGTGGGATGCGAGGCGCGCTAGCATTTTTATTTGACAACTGAAAAAAATCAGTTAAAATAATAAAAACCAGATCACTAATCAAAAAACCAAATAACACTTTAAATCATAGCATGTATGGTTACCAATCTTTTATGCTAATGATCATACCTTGACACTCTTTCGACTTACGCTCCACCCATTTCGTATGCTTTTATCATACCTTTACAATGTTCCATTGTAACCAACAATTTTACGCATCTTAAACAACACAACTTCAAAAGTTAAAAACCTAACTACCAATGATTGGTGTAAAGCCTTAACTCAGATCATATAATATAGTATAAAACATCGTATACCCTTGTACTAAAGTCGAATAACTGTGTTGATCGATGTTGATTAGGTTTCTCCTAGGATGGTTGATGCCTCTCAAGGTTTCTCTACTCAATGCTACTCAAGGTGAATTCATTAGGAACAATTACCATAAGCTCAAATGTTATAGCAGACTGTTCAGAGTTATGGACCAACAGCTCTATGATGGGCACATCATCTCTATGTATGGTCACATCAGCTCCACCTCCAAAGTAATAAGACTCGATCATTAGTTAAATTCGAATACAAAATCTTAGCGACACTATCAGTGTATATTTTAAAGAAATGAAGATGAATAAGATGAAGAAACTAACTGAGATGCCAAAAATTTGTAGATAAAACCTTAGAAACATGTGGTGAACAACTCTCAACTTTCAAAAAAAATTGAAAAACAAAAAATTTATGTAATACAACTAACAAAAAGAGATGATAAAAACATATAAAGATAATGAAATATTTTAATTGATTCATAAATGTCTCATCATAAATTCTGTATAAATTTTACAACTGTCTAAAGATAATAAAATATTAAAACAGTCACAATGTCATATATATATTTTTCTTATACCAATGTACAAAAATTAAATCCTTAAATAATATAAGTTATGTTCTCACTGTTTGGGTTGTGTTTGTGTTATTTTTTGCAGTTAGAATTGTTGTTTGGGGGGTAGCTCATTATTTTTACAGACTTTCCATGATAGTTTTCCAAAATTATGTATTTTCTCTAATACGATCCGGGGAGGTTGCACGATGTGGGTGAATCCCTTGGCTTGAGGAGCAGGGAGAGTATATCCCCAGGTCATATCGTCCCTCTTTCGAGTGTGATGTGTGTACTCCACTTGCAGAGGAAACATTATCGCCTCCACCGTTGTGTATTTATACCATGACCATGAGTGAGTCTGGGTTGGTACCGTAGCTGAGTGAGTAAACCCGTATTCGGATAGACACTATGAGACTGCATCCTCGAGTTATAGCTTGCAGGGATGATTATTATACTTATGATTGTGATAGGTATAATTATACTTGTTGTGTATAGTATATTTTTTGTATATGAAGATGAATAATTATATAAAGTAAACTTGTGTAAAGTGAAAAGATTTAATAAGAGTGATTCCCTTTCCGGTAGATTCATATCTGGATTTATATGAAAATGAATTATAGGTTATAGTAAGAACTATCTATCAATATATATAGAGAGAAAGAATTCATCAAATTCAGTTAGAATTAGAAATTTTAGTTGAAAAAGAAAAATTTTAATAATTTATGGTAACAGAAAAACAAAAAAATTAAAAACTCTATAACACTTAGAAGAAAAATAATAAAAATTACCTATAAATTTCTAGAAATATTAAAAAGTCCAAGAGACGATAGTATAATTGAAGATAGTATATATTTAATAATTAAACAAGAAAAAGCAATATTAGGATACGAAACTAGGTTAGGAATATTAGCAGAAAAAGGAAGACTAGGATAATTATATGAGTAGTAATAATAATAATATATTAGAAAGAATTAAAAAACTAGAAGAAAATCAAGACTATATAAAAGAATTATTAGACGTCATAAATAGTAGGACTCATCTCATAAAAATAGAATTAGATGAATTAATTAAAGTTATAAATAAAAAAGAAGAAAAACCAGAAACACCAGAACTAAACGACTTAATAGAAAATTTTAAAAATATTAAAACAAATCCTAAACCGACTAAAACAAGATTAAACTTATTTTATTCAAAAGATGACATCTACATCAACAAACAGAAATAAAGAATTATATAGGATAGAAAACTTATATAATAACGAAGAAGATACTAAAAAATATATAGAAAAAGGTATCCAAAAAACTAAAGGACAACAATTATATAAAAAGAATATGTTAGAATTTACTAATAAAATCTATAATCACACTAGCCAAAGAAAAATAACAGCCGTCAATAGCGAAGTAATATTAGACTTAATTATAGACGAATCAGCAAGAGAAATAGCTAAAATAAATTTAGAATTTATGCATTTAGGAGTAATAGTCATAGGACTAATAGGATTAACTAGATTACAGGCAGGAACTAAAGTATTAGTATATATATATGATGATAGATGGAATAATCATAAACAGGCACAAATAGCTAGTGCTGAAGTAGATTTAGCAAAAAACGCAGCAGTAATAGGATGTATACCTAATTTTTCTATGGATATAAATGAATTTAGCAAACATATAAAAACAGCTATAAGAACAAGAGGATATAATATGACAGGACAATATAATAACCTTTTAATATATACATTATTTATGGGAAAAATATTTAATCACTATAAAATAAATTTTAAAGCTGAATTTGATTGTATAGTAAAATCATTTAATAGTAAATATGTAGAAATGATAGAAGCACAAAAAATAGATAGTAACATCTATGAAGAAATCGAGTGGAAACTACCAAACTTAACAATAACTAATTTAAAAAACCCAGAAAAAAATAAAATATATGAAAATCAATTAGGCCAAAGTAGTATTAAATTTAGTAGATATAAACACATAGAAAACGAAAGTGAAGAATTATTAAACGAAATTAATGTATTAATTGTAGACGAAAAAATAGAAGAATTATTTGAATTATTAGAAGATAAAATATACGACATAATAATCGAAGACTGCGATAACTTAACAACCGAACAATTAATAGAAAAATACGGCAATGAAGATAATAAAGAAACAATAATTTCAATATATTGTGCCGAAGGAACTAATGAAGATAATAAACGTAAAATAATAAACATAGGATTAGATAAATTTATAAAAGAAGAAGAAATTATAAAGGTATTAGAAGAAATAAACACAGCCGAAGATATGGAAACTGACTCTTCAACTACACAAGATAGAACACACGCTGACTATTCAACACATCAACACTTAGGATCTACAAGAGAAAGATATACTGAAAATACCAACCCTACACCAGCAAATAAGAGTAGAAATAGATACGTATTTGATACTAGTTCTAATATAACACAATCTGGTAGTATATTAAACTTAGATAAGGTAAACCCTTTAGATTGGGAGACAGCAACTGAATATTGGGAAAAAGGATGCTTTAGAGCATGTACATTAATAGAATTTATAAATAAAAGTGAAAGTGAAGTCTACTTTGAAAACACACTACAAGGAAGCATATCAAATTGGTATTTAACATATAAACTCCAAGATGTTTATTTAACCTTTAAAGAAATTTTAATGTAGAAAGATTTACAAATTTAATAAAAAAACTCATTTTTAGGATCAAATAGACTTTTACAAGTAACCGAGAAACAAACAAAGGCACTTAGAAATTTAGAACAATTACAAATATGTAGGCTAGAATACATAGGAGATTACACTAGAAAATATGTAGAGTATTGGACACAAACAGGAAGAACTGCAGATCTTAATTTATTAGATAGATATATACAAAAAATACCAGAAAAAATAGGTGAAAAAATATGAAAAATTGGCACAAACAAGAAGATGCAAAAACAAACCCGTCTATAGGAGCTAGAGTTAATATAGTATATAATACACTAAAATCAGAATGTAGAAAATTAAAAGAAGGAAAAGAAATTAAAAAACAATATTATCATACTTGTCAACAATTAGATCTACCACCACAATATGGATGTGATAATAAAGGAATAATAAATAGTAAATATAAAAACTATAATAATAAATATAAAAACTAAAAAGAAATACAAAAAATACAAAAGTTATAAAATTAGACCCAGTAAAACATATAAAAAACCTTATAAATATAATAATTATAAGAGAAAATGCCCATGGTATAAAAAACGAAGAATTAATAAAGAAAATAATAATAAAGAGACTAAAGACAATAAAAATATAATAAAAGTAACAAATTGTAAATGTTTTATATGTGGATACCCTAATCATATTAGACCAAACTGTCCATATAGAAATAAAAACAATAATATATCTAAAATACAAGAAAAAATAAATATATTAGATGACATTGAAGATGACTTAGGAGATACAATAGAATTAGAAAGTATATACGACGAATACGAAGAATTAGATAATATTAGTATATATAGTATAGAATCAATAGAATCTATAGAATCTGAAGATAATGATATAGAAATCTTAGAACAAAGTTTAGAAGATTTAAATTTTTGTTATAATTTAGAAGAATCTGAATATCAATATAAAAAATATATGTTTTCATTAAATTGTTCAAAATGTTTAAAAGAATATGAAGAAATATATTTATGTAAAATATGCAAACAAAATCTATGTGTAAAATGTTATAAAGAAGAAATAAATAATAAACCTAAAGAACAAATAAATAATACTAATAAAACAGCATTAATAACATTTCCTACAAAAATAAAATTTGCAAACAAAACAATAGAAACCACGGCTATGTCAGATACAGGTGCAACAAAGAGTTTAATTCATGTAGACTTAGTAGAAAAAGAAGACGCAAAAGAATTAAATTACCCAGTATATATACATCAATTTAATAAAGACACTATACATATAACCAACCCAATGTATACAAAATATACATATATATATACATGACGAACAATTTATTTTACCACAAACATACATAACAAATGTAAAAAGCCATCATTCCTTTATATTAGGATTAAATTTTATTCAATCACTAACAGGAGGATTTATGTACACACCATCAGGTATACAACTTTTTAAAAAAAGGAACACATATTATACCTAATAATCAATCAAATATCCTAAAACAAGATAATAAAATAATCCTTAACAATAATATAATATTAGAAACAAAGGAGGATATAGAATATAGTAAAGACATAGACATAGAAGAAAATTATTTAAAAGAATATTTATAAAATATAGAAGATAGTCAGTCTCAAAAAATAGAATTCAACAAAATAAATAATATTATGTTTAAAAACACAAAATTAGAATTAGAAGACTTAATTAGGTTAGCAGAAAAAACAGAAATAATAGGAGAAAACCCTCAAAAACATTGGAATAAAAATAAAATAGAAGCTAAACTAAATATAATAAACCCTGATATAACAATTAAAACAAAAGATATAGCATGCGGAATAATAGACCAAGAAGAATTTAAAATACAAATAAGAGAATTATTAAATCTAGGAGTAATACAAAAAAGCACAAGTAGACACAGAAGCCCGACATTTATGGTTAGAAATCACGCCGAAATAAAAAGAAATAAAGCTAGAATGGTAATTAATTACAAAAGATTAAATGATAATACATATGATGATAGTTATAAAATACCTAATAAAGATGAATTAATAAATAAAATCCAAAATAAAAAATACTATTCTAAATTTGATTGAAAATATGGATTTTGGCAAATAAAAATGCAAAAAGAATCAATATAATGGACTGCCTTTACTTGTCCAGAAGGACACTTCGAATGGTTAGTCATGCCCCTTGGATTAAAAAACGCACCACAAATATTTCAAATTAAGATGGATACAATCTTTAAAAAACATTCAGACTTTTATATAGTATATATAGACGATATTCTTATATTCAGTAATACTAAACAAGAACATAGAACTCACTTGCAAATAGTTTTTAAAGAATTTATAAATCAAGGCCTAATAATTAGTAGTAAAAAGATGCAATTAGAAAAACAAGAAATAGAATTTTTAGGACTTTTTATAAAAGGTGGAAAAATAGAATTACAAGAACACATAGTTAAAAAAGTGATAGACTTTCCTGATAAATTAGAAGAAACTAAAAAGCTACAAGCTTTTTTAGGATTATTAAATTACTGTAGATCTTTTATTCCAAATTTATCAAAATTAGTAGGACCTTTATATAGTAAACTAGGAAAAAATGGACAAAAGTATTTTAATAATGAAGACATAAAATTAGTCCAAAAAATAAAAAAAAATAGTTAGTAAATTAGAACCCTTATCACTACCAATAGAAAATAGCTATAAAATAATACAAACAGATGCATCAGCAGTAGGATGGGCCGGAATACTATTACAAAAACCAAATAAAAATAGTAATAAAAATGAAGAAGAAATATGTAAATACTGTTCAGGTAATAATAATGAAACACAAGGCAGATTACCATCAACAGACTTAGAAATATTAGGAGTTATAAATACAATAGAAAGGTTTCAATTATTTTTAGGAAAAGAATTTTTAACTCGAACAGACTGTGACAATATTGTAAAACACTTTAATAAAACAAATCAAAGTAAATCTGCAACCAAAAGTTGGTTAAATTTTAGAGATAATATTACAGGAAAAGGATTTACACCACAATTCGAACATATTAAAGGTAAAGAAAATCAATTAGCTGATATATTATCTAGACTAATTACTAACACTTCTTAATTTTGCAGATGTCTCAGTATCAAGGATCTTCATCAGGAACAAAAGAATATGCTAATCAATTTTTACCTTACCCTAACCAATTATTTACTGTTCTTAATGAGAAGCAAAAGTTCAGGTCAAAGGTACCCGTAACAGAGGAGCAACAAAAAATAATTGACAATCTCTAGTTCAATAGAGAATACAACAGAGGATCTTTCATACACACCATGAACTAATTAAATATATATTTTCACAATATTTCTCATCATGTTAAATCATTAGAAGCACAAGTTAATTATTATAAATCTCGTTCTAATCCACAATTAATAAAAGATCAAGAGACTATCATAAAACATTATAAGTATTTAAATTTAAAAAATCAAGCTAATGAAAAGAAAAAAGAAAAAATGAATCTTTATAATAATAGTAATTTTTTAGCTTCTTTTGACTCTTATTTTAGATTTATATTACGAACTAAAGTAGAAACTCTTTTACCATGAGATTTAGTAGAAAAAATATTTTTGTTTTCTAAAGATAAAGATATTAAAAATTGGGTAGCAATACAAAATCGTTTTCGTTTCGGTCTTGAACCACTAGGATGTACATATAAATATGAACATATATGTAATAATTTTCAAAATAAATATGATACTTTAATCCTATTAGATGTAGAATATAAACTTTTTGAAAACTTTGTAATTACTAGAACTAATACTATATTTCCCAATAATCCACCAATAGAAATAGAAGTAACAATAAGCTTATTATTAGAATATGGTATGGTAGCTAGCATTTTAATACCCCCACCTTGGGATCAAATAATACATAGTAATTTTCCAAACAGTTTAATAGATGCAATAGGAGAGAAACATTTAGGAAAAATTGTTTCATCCAACCTTTTATTAATAATAGAAAGTATACCACCTGAATTGATAGGACTAGGTCAAATTATCCATAGCAGGCACAATATATTTATGGAACATAGGCAAGATAAAATATCTAATTATTTTATTCAACTTAGAGATGATGATTCTTTAATTCAAGATAAAGAAGCAACAGAAGAATTACTTAAAATGTATAAAGTATATATAATTATGAACGAAGTCCCTTCAGACCCTTGGCACATGGTATAAGAAAATTTTAACATGAGAATTTTTGTGCCAAAAAACCCTTTTAGTCTAAATATAAAATATTTTAATAAATCTCTACTTTCTCATGAAGTAGAAGAAGCAATAGAAAATGAAAAAACCACTAATTATCAATATTCAACATATAGACATTCTGACTCGGAAGATGATTCAGATGACTCCATGGATTCTGTATCAAGACACAATATTAATAATATGATGGAATCATAAATTAAAGATGCAATAAGAGCAAAAGATTAAGATAAAAATTAATTAAAGATGCAATAGATAAATAAAAGCAAAAGATTAAGAAAACCCTAAGTCAGCACCTCATCAGCTTAACATCAGCAATCACTAAGCCCAACAAACAAAAAACCAGACACAAGAGATGATGCAAGCACGAAAGCGACACATTACTGTGCAAATACTGTGCACTTTTACTGTTCGATCACGCGACCAACTTTTACTGTGCAGCACTGTGCACTTTTTGACAAAATAAACTTACTATGTAAGATTCGGTCGAAGCAGCCCACGTTTATTTCCTGTACATATAATCTAATTCATTACTTTTGGCATCCAAAGCTCTCTCTTCTCCTATAAAAGGAGCCTTCTCCTTCAGTTTAGGGATCATCAAGAATCCAGAAAACCAAGCAATCGATCAATTACATCCCTCTTCCTTCCATTCTCTCAAACAACCAAGCCCTCTTAAAAATTTCCGTTCTACTTCCCGAATAAGTTTTTTTTCAACAACCATAGTTTGTAACTTCTCCTGTAATAGTAAGTTTTTCTTTCTTTTACTCCGTAAATTTTTGCATGTATCTTTGTTTATCACTTGTAAATTAAGCTTGTAATCACATGTTATATTCCCAGTAATAAAATTTCAAGTTTTTCATTAGAACTTTCGGGTCAACCACTCTGAGTACTTAGATAATATTCTTATTATGTTTTGATATATCATTAAAGGATCCTTGAGGAGTTGTTTTTATGGTAATATTGACATAAATATTTTAGTACATCTCTGGAATGATCTTTTGTTTATAAACTTTCCGGTGACCGGTGAGTTTCCATTGTCGCCGTTGTTGCCGTGATATAGGCATTTGTAGGCTTGACTGGGCTGCTACAGTTATCTGTATTACTGTGGACTTGAGGATTGTTTATGAATCAATATTCATTACAGTCTATGTTCTATAATGTTCATGTCACTGTTCACCCATAAAAAAATAATGGTATCATAAAAAAATATTCATTACAGTCTATGTTCTATAATGGGTGATCAATTACATCCCTCTTCCTTCCATTCATTACAGTCTATGTTCTATAATGTTCTATATTTATGCGAGCTACATATGTATATACACGTTATGTGCTGAGGGCCTAATGAATCCCGACGATTAACATTGCCAGGAATTAGTGTATTGGGGGGGGGGGGGGGTTCCTTGTTTGGATTTCTCTTGGCGAGACACCCCACGCACGAACGTAGAGAACGGTTGGGAATGGGGAGAAGTTTAGCCCTTAGTACTCGGGTATGAGGATTTTTAGAGGATTGCTGAATGGTTTAGTTATACAGAGTAGCTTAAATAGGTTGTTTAAAAGGTATGAGATATGTGTGCACTATTAGAAGAGGGGTGATGGGTATCTCATGGGAGTGCGATACCAATTTAAATATGAGATAAATTAATATTTTTAAATATGGCATTTATGCACTTGCTAAACATTTTCAAAACTCGGGCTTTGATCCGTTTTCTCTATTTTCCCTCTCTTGCTATATATTATATATATATAGGTGTCAAGACATAGGGATGCCTGGATGATGATCCTCTCAAGTCGGATGCTGCTGCAGCAGCTGTGGAAGCATGCAGGTTTATTTTTAGACGCTTCTATTATTGTGATCTAGATAGGAAGCATTGTAGTAACATTCGGGCTGAAAGCCCAATTGTACTTATTTATTATTTTACCACCATTTAGCGCGACATTCAATTTGGTTGTATTATGTTGAGCCGAGTGTTCGGTTATTTTATTTCATTTCAGTTTAATATATATAAACTGTGTGAATATTTCAATTGAATGGTCTGGTTAAAAAATTAGTTAAATAAAATTTTGACACCAACCTAATAGGTTATTAGTAATTAAATTGGTTTTCGATAGTGATGCTAAGAATGAACCATATGAGACTCCTGTTTTAATTTGGTATAGGATTGATCACCTAGTATTTTATTAGGCAGGGTGTCACATGTCTATCATCTTTTCATTAATAAAAGAGAAACAAATATACATTATTAAGAGATGATGAGAAATTTGAATTGGTGCTCGATGGAGTCTTTGACAAAATCATGATATGATAATTAAAAAATTTGTAAAGATGTCTCAGCATCATAAATAAAAATTAAGAAATGAGGAATATCATAGCACAAATACAATGAAAGAATGAACATTTGGACATACGTTTGAAGATGAGTTTTCTTTAAAAATGTTGAAATAAGAACTATCCATTAAGCATATGCCCAAACCTTTACAAATATCTTAAAAATATATTTCACTAAAAACTGTACACAGAGAAACCATTTGCCCCACCAATGCATGTTAGAATGAATGCCCCAAAGCATTTACAACTTTTAAAATCTTAATACAATCTAAAATAAAAATAGTGAAACCACAAACATTAAAAACAGAGCCATGAACTTAGCCAAATATGATATTTCGAAACCTTTAAAACGCAAATATGATATGTGTTGCAAAATATTAAAATCCTACCTTTAAAACCGTCATTTTACTTTAAAACCATCATACTCAACACTTTAGTGTGAAAAAACTCAGGCTGTAAGAGCCAAAATTAAAAAATCAAAAGTCTCAATGAAATTTTATTCCAAAGAATCTAAATCGATTTAAAATTTAGATAAATACCCCACACAACTTGAATAATCATAAAAATAAAGCATTTACTAAGAGAAACAAAAATTAATAATATAAATTATTTAAAGAAATAACATAGAAATAAAAATACATGTCGAACATCTAAAAATCTAAGAAAAGTATAAATGCTTATCACTTTACCTTCAGTCGGTACTCGTAAAGAACAGTTTGAGGCTGCTAATCTGGTTTCATGACATTGAATTTTGAAGACCTCAATTGAAATGATTTATGATATTCCATACATCGTTGAAAAGATTTGCATTAAACCCTTGCCTCGTAAACTGTGCAACCCACTCGTTATTCGCTTTATATTCACATAACTTTTTAGCCTCTCATATCCACTTCCACAGATGCATACCTATAAAAAGGAAAACAAATACATAAAATTCGTGCGAGGTGTTTAATTTGTTGATGGAAAGTAGTGCCTACATTAACTAACAGAAGTATGAGAACAAACCAAATTCAAAAGTTAGTATGTCAAACTAAAATCACATAGATCACCAAGGGCTAAATGCAAAACAGTTAATTCAGACCCCAAAGTTTAATAATTAAATCTGAAACACTTCCTAAAATTAGAAACCGAAAGTTTAATAATTAAATATGAAACAATTAATTCGGACCCCAAACTAAAAAAATATGGAACTTATAGGAATACATCTCAAAATGTCTTTAAGTGCAATAACGGTTGTAAAGATAATTAAGTTGAACATTTTGTCAAGTAGCCGAAGTGCAATAACGGTTGTAAAGGAAGGTTTAAGTAGAATAAAAACGTGATGAAATTGACCGTAGAATACATAAAAATGAGAATGAAACTCACTTTCTTCATAAGCCATTCTGGAACCTCCAGGTGCCCACATCCTGGAAAAACCTAAACTTATAAATATAGGGATTATAAGAAGCACACCTTAAGAGAGATCAGATTATTGTAAATCTTAAAATCAAACACAGACTAATGGAAGATGGACAAAATAACTAACATATCATTTTAAAGAAAATTAATACGGATTCAATAATTGAGGTTCCTTTCCAACATGGAAATACTTGACATTGAGAAAACTTGGACAAAAATTCGGTTTAATAGGGAAACACCTGTAAATACAAATAGAAAAAAAATCATATCTGAAAAATCAGTTAGAAAATTATTTATGTTTCAAACAAAAATATAGAGAGAGAGTGAGAAAGTGATTTCAAGTTTGTAAACATCTCTTTCTCTTAACATTGTTGCTATTATCAACAATCAAGAAATTTAACATCACAACTCTAACATGAATAGAACAGAGAGGATGGGTAAACAGTAATATATTCAGAAATCAAATACAAAAATAACATCTAAACATAAAATGGAATACCTATTTATGATTCTCCACACCAAATAAACATGAACCCGTTAGTAAATGGAACAAAGTAAAGGAATAAATAAATAAACTTGTAAAAAAAAGTAAAGAGATGAATATCCAGTTGGATATTTAACACATCTGAGTCAAAAAAAAGAAAAAAAAACATATTATTGAATCTAAAATACCAGATCTGATGGAGATCCAGTTGAATGGAATGGTAGTGTAAGACATGAAAGGGAGCCATTGGAGGAGGCATGTGGGGAAAGGGTGTCATCGTGTGAGTGTAGGAGTGTGAGGAATGAAGCGTGGGAGGTGGGATAATGAAGGAAATGATGAGTGATTGAGTCTAGGGTTTGTTTGTAAGGGTGAGTGCATGTGCGAAGAGGGAGGAAGAAAAAGTGGAAGGCAGATGAGTGAAGAGGGAACTACAATCTGAGATCATCGTGGGTTAAGGTTTTGGGGTCACGTCTTTGGTAGAAATTAATCTCAGCCCTCCATTTCTAGCCTTGTTGGCTTCAATCTGAACCACAAAATGTCTTAGAAACTTATAAATAGTTAAAGCACCATGCTACTTTATTTTTATATATATAGTTAGTGTGTGTGTGTGTGTGACATATATATATATACACATGGGTGAATATCTTACCGTTGTGTGGTAGTATGGAGAATAGAAAGTGTATTTCTAAAGAAATGTTTAATCTACTTATGCATGATGGTATCGAGATTGGATAGTGTATATCTAAGCAAGGCTAAATCTACTAATGTGTAAATAGTACGAAAGATAGATAATGTATATATAAAATTAAAATTTAAGTAGAGAAATTTAATTAAAAGGTTTAAACGACAACATATGTGACATGTTAACTTGGATTTAATAATAACGTAAGGAAGATGTTAATTATTAATTATATTGATAGAGTACTATATGGGAAATACATACAAGATAAAGAGAAACTTAACTGAGCAGTTAGTAATAATGAAGGGTATATTGTGGCTTACTGTATGGTCGGTAGGGAGGATCTAAATCTCTTAGTGGTTAGTTAGTTATTGATGGGACCTAGTCGGGTTGGGTATCATATCTAGGTAGGAAACGTTAGGCGTGCCCACTAGTTGAGAGTTTAGGAACTCAGAGGAGTACACATTGAAATAACATGTGTAATCAATAACTATTTTTAAACTTGTGATAAATACTTGCTAAATATATTCAAACGGTTTTACTTGGGCTCTGACTCGTATGCAAAATATTTTCAAAACCTTTTAGGAGTCCAGCTACAAGGACGCTAAGCTTGATGATCTATTTCAGGGATGCGTAGATGTAGCACTTGTGGGTGCTTACAGGATTTTGATTTAGTCTCTGTAGTTACTTCATTACTAGAGTAGGATGCAATTTATATATTTTATTTGGACATGTCGCCGCTTCAGTTATTTCTTTTAATCAATTTTATCAGACTTTGTATTTGTGGACTCCGTTTTATTTCATTAGACATTAGTCTGGCTTTTGTATTAGGAACCGATGGTTTATTCGATATTATTTTATTTCAGTTATTTATCTTGTGATTGATTTAGATTATTATTATTTCATGGATCCTTTGGTTATTGTAATTACTTTCGCATGTTTTTATTGTTTAATAATAAGATAAAATTTATCACTGGCGTTTTGAATACTAGGTGGTTAGTAAATTTTTAAAATGTTTTCGACAGTGATGCTAAGAATGAACCATATGAGATTCCTATTTTATTTTTATAAAGGATTGATCACCCTGTATTTAAATAGATGGGGTGTCAAAGATAACTGTGGAGATTAGGTGGCTAGTGCATCATACCTAAGCGGTATTGATTTGTGATAGGGATGAGTCCAGTTCTCTTAATAGGTATTTTGGGTAGTTAGTTCGAATGATGTGGTTAGGTGAATTAGATCCTTAGGATGGTATCACGACATAAGGAAATTCATGAGTTAGTGGGCATGATTAACTGTGGTTGTCAACACTTGGTATGTGTACTCATTTCGAGTGAATAAAAGAATATTTTTGTAAGTGTACTAGTGACCCTTGATTGAGGATTGTACCTCGTAGGATATGATGGGAGTTACCCGCAAATTACGATAAATATATTACGTAAGCAATGATGATTGTTGAGGAGACTTAGGAGTGAACTCTAGGTAGTCTTATAGGTTGGGCTTTCAAAAAATATGATGTGATTTTGAGTAATAGGACCTTTATTTATATGGGATGCAGACCTAGAGGTTTATAGGTTGTAGGAAATGTCTTGTATCCTTCTAGAATCCTTAGTAGTATTAGTTTTAGTTTGGTACATGGATTATGGTCATGGTCGTTTATATGAGACATTAGATTGTTATCGAAGTGTAAAGTCTCATTTTAGTAGTCAAGGTAATGGCTATATGCGATGTAATCCTAGTGTGAGTGTGGTTTAATGTCATCTTGGTATGACCATATTGTGTGTGGTGTCATTGAGGGTAGAAATTGACTTGTGATGTCTTAAGATTCTCAATGGTTAGGGTGGGCCATATGTAGAATCTCATAGACTAGTGTCTTTGTGAGCACCTAGTATTCATGATATGGGTATTTGAAGAGAGCAACTACAATGATAAAGGTATGGATGATGAAATCTTGTAAGGTCTTGAAGTCTTTTAAATGGAATGTGTTTGGTATCTTTAGGAGGCCAGTTAAGTCCGGTATGTAGAAGTATTAGCATCCTAGTAACGATTGTGTTAAGGGTTAGGTGATGATCTCAGATTGTTGTTCAAGGCTTAGAAGAGTCATATAGTGTACGTGTCAGGTGAGGTTTCCCTAATTGTCCTAGATGGGTGGTGTATCCTTCAAGGAGGAAATAAAAGCTCATGTCGTATTGAGCATGATGTCCGGGTGTCATGGAATGACTGGTAGTTGAGGTGTTGTGACACTTGGCTTTTAGATATATAAGGAAATATATTTTAGAGTTAGCTTTGTGATGCCATGTGGAGGATTGAAAATGGAAACCAAGGTGGGGTAATATCAAAACATGATTAGAACGTTGGCGTGTGTCGACAGTATAGTTTAGGATAGCCTTAGCGAGGTAAAGACTCGTTCCTTGCACATTCTTCCAAGATGGTACGGATTAAACGGTGTAGCACTATGTGGTACCCACTACCCTTAAAATTCCAATAGCGATTGGCATAACCATCACGTAAATTCAGTTTGGGTAGAACCTAGAAGTAAGCTTAGTGACAATCTCGTATAGTCAAAGGATACAATATGGTGAATGTCTCTCTTGAACGAAGTACTGCGGGAGTTGGGATCAACCACAATATGACAAGGCAGACAGTAACCTAGGTGTAGTAAGTTAGTGATGCCGTCACTAGTAAATGGATAAGGTCAATGTGGGAAAGGGTGTGAGGCATACGTTAATCGGAGTGGTTAACGTGTTCTGAGGATATGAGCTGAACGACCTTACTCCCAAGGATGGAAGTTGGGCATTGACATTATAGAGAATGATAGGTTCCTATGTTGCTTTCATCTTGCGAGGATGAATGGTTGGGACTCAATTCCTCATGGTTGGTGGCTCAAACCAGGGAATGTGGCTAGGTTAGTGCCCAATGAGTACATCTCAGATGAGTGATAAGACTTCAAGAACATACCATAGGTTATGTTTTCGTAAATCATTGTCTAATGCATATGGATGGGATTTTCTCGAAATGGTTTCCTGTTCCTATTGAGGTATTCTTATTATTGTACAAATTTTAGTGTGTGGGTGGCTTCTCTTTCAGCCACACGGTCTTCTCATTGTAAATTCTTTCCTTGGGATTAACATCCTTTCTACTGATCGGCATAGCAGTTAGTGGCTCTGGTTAGAAAGAGAAGGATGATGACTATAGGGAATTTTATAGTGTTAGAAATCGAAGAAACTTTGCACACGATGTTGCTTTGCCACAGTGTGGGGATTAATGTGAGGATCAAGTGAATGCTTAATGGTAAGATGCCTAGAGTAGTACTAGGGTCATCAGAGTGATCCAGAGAAAGGTGTCAGTCACATGCGCGGTGATGATTTGGTAGGTGTATTACTTCTCAGAGTGAGAAATTATCAATGTATGGATAATGTCAAGATTAGGAAAAAAAAAATTGGTCGGGATAACCTAAAAAGTTGCAGGACACAGGATAAGTAGTCCTAATAATATAAATGGTTCTTGATGATGAATTTAATTGGTTGTGTAATATTTCGCTTTTGGGTGAGTGCCTATCACTAGAAAGGGTCATTCATGGAGGCAACGGTATGCTTTGGGTATTAGCAAAGGTAGTCCTAGGACTAGACTGAGCATGACCATCAAATGAGTGGCCACTCGGAATCGGTAATGTGACGTTCATGGTTAGCGACATAGTAAGCATTAGAGCATGTCAAATGTTGAACCCTTGGTGACAAACCCCTTGTAAGGGACCATGATGTGATCTTATTTATTAAGCACTTTAATGATTTTATCCTACAGTGTTTTTCTGACTTAGAATAAGAGTTGGTAAACCCCATGAATTTCACTACACCAAAATGGGCAAATTGTCACCTTTCAGCCGGCCAGCCTTGTCAAGGTCATTGACCGTGACAAAAAACACGCGTTCTATGTCACGATCATTGACCTTGACACGACCGTGACAACTAATTGTCACGGTCAAAGACCGTGACAAGTCCGTGACAAATTTAATTGTCACGGTCTTGTCACGGTCAATGACCTTGACACGACCGTGACAACTTTTCTAGCAAAAACCCTTTCCCCCTTCTTTTTTCCCTCCCACCGTTCCCTCCCTCTCTCTCTCTCTCTCTCTCTCTCTCTCTCTCTCTCTCTACTTTCAGGTCCAATTTCTCTCTCTCCCTCTCTTCCATTTATATATATATTTGTGTGTATATTTATGTGTGTATGTGTATATATATATGTGTGTATGTGTGTGCGTGTGTGGGGGGTGGGCGGCGTGGGGCAGGGGGTGGTGGAGGGGGGCAGGGGGTGGGGTGGGGTGCGGTGTGTGTGTGTGTGTGGTGGTGGAGGGGGGGAGGGGGGCAGGGGGTGGGGTGGGGTGGGGTGTGTGTGTGTGTGTGTGTGTGTGTGGTGTGTGGTGGGGGAGGGATAATTCACGGGCTTTAGCTAAACTAGGGTTTTATAGAGTTTCGCTCCTACTACTTGGGCAATGACTATACTAGGGACCAAAGATAAATAAATAAACTGGATTCAAAGTAAATAATAGGAAATCCCAATTTATAACTGTCTAATTTATATCCTTTATTTATTTAATCACGATTCATTCCACTAAATAATCATGATTGCACTCAAATTTAATTATTTATAAATCACTCGAAAGGGGGGCAGGGGGTGGGGTGGGGTGGGGTGCGGTGTGTGTGTGTGTGTGTGTGGTGGTGTGTTTTGGAGGAGGGGGTGGTGGAGGGGGCAGGGGGTGGGGTGGGGTGGGGTGTGTGTGTGGTGGTGTGTTTTGGGGGAGGGGGTGGTGGAGGGGGCAGGGGGTGGGGTGGGGTGGGGTGTGTGTGTGTGTGTGTGTGTGTGGTGTGTGGTGGGGGAGGGGATGGTGGAGGGGGCAGGGGGTGGGGTGGGGTGTGTGTGTGTGTGTGTGTGTGTGGTGGTGTGTGGTGGGGGAGGGATAATTCACGGGCTTTAGCTAAACTAGGGTTTTATAGAGTTTCGCTCCTACTACTTGGGCAATAATGACTATACTAGGGACCAAAGATAAATAAATAAACTAGATTCAAAGTAAATACTAGGAAATCCCAATTTATAACCGTCTAATTTATATCCTTTATTTATTTAATCACGATTCATTCCACTAAATAATCATGATTGCACTCAAATTTAATTATTTATAAATCACTCGAAAGAATGTGTTCTTATTATTAAAGTTGATTACGGTATATTATGATTCCCCACGTTATGTTTTCGATACCCTCTTGGTTAAATAAATTTTCTACTAACCGATTTTAATGAATATCTGATCAATTTCTTGATTCTAAAACTTAATTCTATAGGATTATAAAATAGTTCATCGGTCGGGTAAACAAAACATATAAGTCTATCAAGGGGTATCACAATCCAAATTATTTCTTGGACGTGAATTCCTCCAAATTATGATCTCATACCTATTCACACAATGATTGACCAACTTGCGAGGATCTATTGTTCTAACATATAATTAAACTTCACCCATCGCAATCGAAGAAATAATTGTGAAAGAAATTTAATATCCATAACCCTAGGGATTAAGAATCTATGAACTTTTTGCACACGATATGAGATTTCCCATGTTTAATCAAGAACATCCTTAAACTTGTAGGGGGTGGGGTGGGGTGGGGTGTGTGTGTGTGTGTGGTGGTGTGTGGTGGAGGAGGGGGTGGTGGAGGGGGGAAGGGGGTGGGGTGGGGTGGGGTGTGTGTGTGTGTGTGATGTTCAATTTAGTTGGTGCACAAACTAACGGTCAAAGTAATAGTATATAATTCCAACATTTCAAACTACTTGAACATCACAAATGGATACGAACTTAAAATATAAATTGAGATAACCTTAGAATCTAATTAAGGTAAAAATATAATGGCATCAACTAACATATATACACAACACTAAAAGTAGACATCAATTTTATAAATAATTGATAATAGTTGGATAATAATTGGACAATAAACATCGGGAGGGGGTGGGGGTGGGGGTGGGTGGGGTTTTGAATATTATTTACATTCAAAATAAATAATTGATAATAGTTGGATAATAATTGGATAATAATTGATATTTTCATTAAAAATAAATATTTCATTCAAAAATATTGGATAATAATTGATATTTTCATTTAAATTGATAATAATTTTATTCATGAAATTAATTCAATTAGTTAAAGCCCATGATAATGAAATTTATGCTACAATTATAATTATCTCATGTCATAATTTTATTGATAAACAATATATGTAGTTGTCACGGTCGTGGTGGGGGAGGGGGTGGGGGTGGGGTGGGGTAGGGGTGGGGTGTGTGTGTGTGTGTGTGTGTGCGCGCGTAGGTGCGTAGGTGTGCCTGTGTGTGTGGCGGTGGGTGGGGGTGGGGGTGGGGCACCCATTTAATAACTCTTTAAATATTTGGAAAAAACATAATATTACAAAATTGAAACGAAATGGTATTGACGGAACTTACACATACGTTATAATATAGACGGAACATTTTTTTATCTGTACTATTAATTCAATTAATTCAATTAATTCAATTAGGTAAAACGAAATGTGTACTATTAACATTTTTTTTATCTGTACTAATAACATTTTTTTTACAGGAAAAATGTCTCCTTCAGATGTTAAGGCGAAGATGATGATGCTGTTTATGATGATGTCGTCTGGGTTCGGTGGTAGCGGAGGCGACGAGGGCTCCTCCGCCACTAGGCTCCCCAAATATGGAAAATTTAGGATTACCGTCGAAAACAAGTTGGAGCTTTTCGAGCTGCTAAAGACGGTCATCGGCCCGGGGTTTATGAGTTGGAAGGAGGTGCCGTATGAGCTCAAGTTAGCTGTTTGAGAGGCACTACAGGTAATATTTATATGAATATTTCAATTTATATTTATATTTATTCGCAACTAATATTGTATTTGTTGGACAGGAACAATTCAACTTGGATCCAAAGCTACGTGATTCCGTCTTGGAGCAGTTGAGGGAGCAACACAAGACGTGGAAGAAAAATATGCGGACACGGTACTTTGGAAAAACACGAGAGTCCATTTTACAATGGCGCGGATCCGTCCCGCCCAAGGAGCCGATCTCATTAGCACAATGGAAAAAGTTCATTGACAATGAGATCGAGGATCGACAATTGGCATCTCGCCAATCGGGGAGGGAAAATCGGGCTAAAAAGACGGACGTGCACTACTCCGGCCGGACCTCTTACGCTGAGGTGGAGCATAGGATGCAGGTAAGATTTAATTTATCTATAACTACAGAAATATATTATTGGATATTATTTTACTTTGCAGGTCCGATACTAATTTTACTTTACTTTATTTTATTTCAGGGGGTAGGGAGTGGGCCAGGGGGTAAGCCACATAGGCTCGATACTTATGTGGCTCTTCGGACGAAGAAGGGGAAGGACAAGGAGGTGTCCCCGAGCGTCGGGGCCACGATTGTAAGTAATCCGACAGTTTAATTATTGTTAATTACGTTATAATTTTTTAGTTTACTTATTTTACTAATCATGTGCTTTTTGTCGTTTCAGGCAAAGCTTAAGGAAGTGCATGAGTCGAAGTCTGATCCCGACAAGGCATCTTTGTCCACAGACGCACTCAGCCAAGTGCTTGGCTCTAATCGTAAAGGGAGGACAAGGGGAGTGAGCTCGCGGGTGGCCAAATCTAGGATCATCGGATTGGAGACGAGCGACGCCGGGTTGTCTCGAACGGTGGATTCCACGACGCGAAGCTGTCCCGTTTGGAGGCGACGGTCCAAGATATGTACGTATTCATGAACCGTACGTTGGGTGGAGATCGTAAAGGGAAAGGGAAAGGGAAGGAGAAGGCGGTGGAGGAGGAGGTGCGGGAGGACGAGGCGCAGGATGATGAGGATGTGGACCTCGCTGCTTCATCACCGACACGTTCGTACTTCGACGATCCACTTCCCTATTTGACTCCCTCCAACAGACCATTGTCGACAATTGGTTGGCCGAACGTGTTCATATTGGACGTATTTGATGGCCAGCGAATAGGGCGGGGGTTGAGGGACCCGAATATCGTCGAGGGTGGAATAGTCCATGGACGTGTTCTTCAAGAGATGGAGTCCAGGGTGCTCGTCACGCATGTCATACCCGGGAAGGAGAACTCCCTATTGTGGTTGCGCGAACAATGCGGCACGACGTATATTAGTGGGTGCGTCAATTCGTATGTTGTGTGGCCTACTCACCTCCTCAGTTTTATCCAATACATGTAGTAACATTATTTTTAAGTTTGTCCATTTTAATTATATTTGGATTATACCGTCATGTATATTGTTTTTACTTTGAATATTTGGATTATATCGTCATGAATATATATTTGCATTATCTTTACTTTGTTTTGGATATATGATGTTTGGAACAGGTACAACGTTGCTATAACAGGTATAAATATACTGCTGGGCAGTGGCGGTGGCCATACTGCCCAGCAGATTTTTTTTAAATTCTGCTCACGGTCATTGACCGTGACACGCCCGTGACAATTTTGTCACGGACGTGTCACGGTCAATGACCGTGAAAATTCTGGGCAAGAGGGGTCACGGTTATGTCACGGTTTAGAACCGTGACAAACGTGTCACGATCATTGACCTTGACACGACCGTGACACAAAACGCGAGTTTTTTGTCAAGGTCAATGACCGTGACACGACCGTGACAAAAAAAAGTTGTCTCGCCTCGAAATGTCACGGTCATTGACCTTGACAAGGTGGATTTGTCAAGGTCAATGACCTTGACAAATGGGCAGATTTGGTGTAGTGTTTGATGAATGGATGGATCGAGAATTTTGAGGACAAAATTCCCCAAGGAGGGAGGTTTGTAATACCCCAACCTAATATTTTAACTGTTTTGCCGCATTAGTTGAACTAAAATGAGAACCTTGGGATTTGGATAATTAGAACTGGGATTATATTCTGATATGACTATTTTTAGAGACTTGATGATAATTAGTGGAATTTGTGGGTTAAATTTGGATAAAAATTAAGGAAATACAAAAATATTTGTTCGAACGAAAGATAGGTCGTTCAAACGAGAATCAAGGATCGTTCGAAGCAAGGTATCAGATGAGCTTTGAACAAGATCGCACTGCATAACGTCGTTTGATGGTCATTATAAGCGAGGGATCGAACAATGCTCGCTTCTCATTCCAACGTGGGTCGAATCTCATTCGAGTGGCGCCAATCAAAATTTAAATTAGACCGCCCTTGTGCACTATCTTGTTTTGGGCCATTGGATTGATGAGTTGTCTAATAAACACATATTAGGTAAAAACGTGATTTTAATACTTTTGGGTGTTTTATAAGGGTTTATTGGCTCATTTGAGTCAATTAGAGTTGGTAGAAGAAAGAGAGAGAGAGGGGTGGGTCTTCCACCGTTTTTGTGTGTTCCTCCACCTCTCTCCACCACAAACCACAATTCTTCCACCTTAAACCATGATATTATTCTAGTCTTCACCGTATCAAGCTTTAGATACCCATTTCCACCACTGTTAGAACATAGCTACAAATTTGTGGAGTGTTAATGGAGATTCTGGAGGAGATGGATATGGGAGTTTCATGGATCTTGAAAATGATTTTTGATGGAGATTTCATGGAGACAAGCTTCGTGGGGATAGGCAACCTGCTTGAGGAAACTTTGGAGGTGGGAGGTTTCCATATTCGTATAGCTTTCATGCCTTTCATTGTTGGGGCTTCATTTAGGTGGGAAAAATCTACTCTTAGATTAATACTCTATTTTATGCATTTGTAGACTTGGTTTTTAGAATATTCAGAGTAGGATGCTTAGGAAAAATGATGATGGGTTTGTGAGAAAAATTAATAGCAAACATTTTTAAAAAATAAAAAAGTTAGAAAATGCCACTTTGTTGAAATAAATAAAAAATACATATTTCAAAGTTTCCTGAAATAGAGATTGGGATTTTTAAGAAAATGGTGCATTTTCTAGAAGTTTGATGTTAAAAGAACTGTTTGAAAATCATGTTGATTTGCAAAATATTTGGTGAAGTAATGTTCGAAATTTTCTTGCAAACATGAAGATTTTATGAAAAATGAACATTTGTTGAGTTTGAAGAAATAAAATGTCTTTTATGCGTTGAAAGTATATTTTTCAGGTAATATGAATTTCTAGAATGAAAAACTATGTTTAACCCATTAATAGGATTTTAGATTTAAAATCCATCTTCTAATTTATATAAACTAGTAGTGTTTTGGCAATGAACATATAAACAAGGTGTTAAACGTAATGCTCGAGTCAGACCGAGTAGACTATGGGTAACCCATAAATCCGAATCTGGGCATTAAACCTATTCTCTTGGCCAGATCATTGCAAAACACACTTATCTCGAATAACTACCTGTAGACCTAGACATTCACAATGAAATATAAGTGATGATATATATGAAGAGTCATATCCAAACTCACTAAATGACTACTTAAGAGATATGAAGGGCATGTATGTAAACTTGAAGATCTCACCTGATGATGAGAACAATGAGGGGAAAGACGCTCTTGATAATTATTTAGATTTGAGGAAAGTGGTATTAATCTTAAGATTCTATTTCAAAGTGTTGTTTCAATGTTAGAAATTGGTGAATCCATGGATAAAGTACATCAAGATATCACCACAAGTAAGTTTTCAATGATGAATATGAATATCAACTTTGTAATAGATGTGGATTATGAGCTGGCATAAGATTTTCTAAATTACATCAAAGTGACCATTGAAGTTGCACGTGTGCACAAGTGTGGAGGCTCATTAGGGTTCATATTATCTATGATTTTGAGCATAATTAAGATATACTATACTCTAGATGAGGAGGCTTAATCCCAATGGAATTTGATTTTTTTATTTGGAATAGTGGTAGCAAGGTGTACTATTCCTCTTAAAGTTTTGAGGAGGAGCATTTGATTCTATTTGTGGAAGACTACGATTATTTTTCTCATATTGATTATTGTTGGGATGGAGAACATTTGAGGAAAATTGTGACAATCTGTAAAATTCAATAGTAGATTAATCAGGTCTAATTAAAAAATCATGAAAATAAAAAACATTCGGTAACACTTTTAGCATAACGATATAAATAAAGTTGAACAAGTGTTATAAATATATAATGAAGTATTAAGTAAAACAACACCAACTCTGATACCATATAACTGACGACGCAAAAAGAAACCAATTTTGGAGTATAAAATGTATCTCCAATAAAAATTCAACTCTAAACAAAAGTACCACATATAGTAAAGTTGACTCCATAATTAAATAAATAAAAATAAGAGAGTGAACATCCAGACTCGACATCTACTTCCTGTAGGATCATCAACGGAGAGTAACTCAAAATTGGGTCATGAATGAGGTTGCACTAATGGCCTATGACTGGAAAAATGGTAATGGGAGATGTTAACAACAAGTTTAAGTAGTATAACGATGTAATTGACCTAGTGCCACAATTCAACTACACATATCCATCCAGTATTTTAGTTGCTTTTAAGTTAACCCAAACAAAACAACCATGCATACCATATGAGTATACTCCCGAGCTTATGTATTCCCCGTGATTAAGTCATTTGCAACATTATCGACTTTTAGGTACAATTCCACATATTTTACTATGAACTTCACTATTGTATAATATCAAAGGAACATATCTACATCAATATCATCATCAACCCATACGGCTCGAAGCCTCCTATCTTTTATTGTCTTTTAAATTATCCAAACCCAACAATCCTAGATATCACGTGCATTCAATCTCATATCCAAGTGTTCCTTATGATTACGTATTATCCATTTCATTGAAATGTTTGTAGATTATTGTTCTATACATGTCAAGTATATAACAAAATCAATGAATATAAATATAAATTTATATCTACGTAAGTACTACCCATATCAAATAAATTATAATAAAATACCGGAGAAACAAAGTGGCATCGTCGCGTTGCCAATGATAGATTCCCTCACAATCTACTGGGATATCAAAGTGGCACCATCAGCCAGACTACGATACAAATTATCTCTATTTAACAAAGTACCGAAGTTTCATTATCGCATGGCCAAGGTAGAGCCCATCGGTTTCTCTAGTGGTATACCGAAGTAGTGTTGTTGTTCGACCGAGGGAACAGTCCAACTCTATCAAATCTAATAATGTAGTAATCATCCTTGAATGATACATAAATATATACCATCTAGTAAGTATATTGCAGGTATGCATACCCACTATTTTTCACATAAAAGAATTTAGTTTTCGCGTGTAAGATTTCTATGTCTTTATCCCACCATTCGAATCATAATTAATATATATCAATTAAGATCTTTAATAGAATCAGAAATATCTTTATATTAAGTTAAACTTAACTAAGGATTTATCATAAATTGGGTTCATCAACACAATTCCCAAAATCACAATTCAAACCTAAGGAAAACGAGATAGTCAATCGATTTTCAAGAAATTGGTAGAAATTTCAGCCTTACGCGTTGTTCAGAAAATAATCATAAGATATTCATTAAACTTCCAAAAATTATGAGACAAAAGCCCACATGTTCTTAACTAAATTTAACTAGAACTGTTTTTACCAATATACAAATTTATAGATATACTATACCCAAAACATCTTTAAGATACCAAAGTCGCTTTAGAAACTTTCAACACTTCGTGTTGTTGAGAAAATTATCATAAGATATTCATCACAACTCTGAATATTACTAAACAAATGGCCACACATTCTTAACTCAATTTAACTAGGATGTTATTTTTGCGATAAAGTTATACTCCTAGGTCCATTACACCAAAAATGTCCAGAAAGTGACTGATTTTCTAGAGAAAGTGTATGCATAATATCATCATCCATTAATAACTCTTCAAGCTCCCATTTCACTACCAAACTCAGCAATAGTCATAAGTAAGTGTGCCAGTATCAATATGAATCTATAACTAATGCCTTTAACATATTATTACACGTATTTTAGTTATAAACCCCAATTATGATCTCAAGAACCCTAATTGATAAATTAATCCCAATCCAACCCAATTACCGATTAATCCATGAAGTCATCAAGGAGATTTATATCCTCTCACATCAAATATCTTAGCCATATCATAAATTTATTAAAATCTACTCTAAATAATGATGAATCATTTTAATTCCATAATATATTAAGAACATGCATTTTAAACAAATTTTACAATTAACATGATTCTAACAATTGTTGTAACGGTAGTCAATGTCATATTATATTAGTATTAGGCTAAGAATCAAATATATAATCATACTATAACACCACCTCAATTATATAATTATACTAAATAAACTTTCCATGAATGAAGAGATGAAGTCCCAATCCAAATTGCTTAATTCTTCTTCTTCTCCAATATAAAATTGTGCCTTTTCTTCATATCCACGTAGCCTCCTTCTTCTCTCACTAAGATTTTGTTTCTATAGTGTAGAAATAATCCCTCTTCACCACAAACTCTCTTTTTATATTTCTAACCACAAAATTGGTGTTAATACCTATATAGGCCTTGACCCATTCAGTCTAAAATCAATTCTAATTAGTGTAAATTCTAGTCCAAACCTATACTAACTTATGGGACTTAAAACCCAACATATTAGGTTGTACACAGACCTTCTCTTATCTAAAAATTGATATAAAAATAACTAAAAAGATTATTTACTTTTGTTAAATAATTATTAATGTCTTAACATATTTTCGATTTAATCCAATATCGAATAATACACACAAATTAGTGACATCAATCATACTCAAGATAAACAAATCAATATCAATTAAATGTTGATAAATAAATCAATATCAATTAACTAAATACTTAATTCACCTAAGATTTAATTCACTAAAATTTACGGGGTATTTAAATAACTTTTATTCGTTGGGCTTCACCTATTAATGATAAAGATTTCGGAGATGGAAAAGTTATTGTGGAAGATTATTGGGTTCTAAATATTTATATGCATTTAATGTGAAAAAATTAGAATTGGTAGTTTCCTTATGGTTTAAGCTTTAAAAAATTTTCAAAATGGCAATGACATCTTCCCTCTCCCAACTTGTCAATTTTCTGTTTGTATGCTTATGAAACCTCGTATATTATTGGAAACTTTTTCACTGCAACATCTTAGATACATTAGTATTTAGAGGTACCCTGACATTTTCATCAGTTAGAGTTACCCTCCTTCCCAGTGCAATAGAAAGTGGATTAGGCACATGCGCCTGGGGGAAGAGTAACAACCCACGCATTCTGGCATTAGCTGCCACCAACACTACATCAGGAGTTACAAAACTAAATATCATTCTTAGCATGTGACAGATATGAGACAAATAAAAATACATTCCACAAGATAATAATTAAATTCATCCAATAAATATAACATTCATACAATAATAAGATCCATCACTATGTTAATCTCTAAATTAAATGCAACTCTAATAATATAATCTCAAATAATGATCTAACTATAAATATCAGAATAAAACCGTAAACAAAAGTTGAACCAATTGGCCCACTTAATCCAAAAATAGATTATCATAATGAAAATGCAACGAAAAAAAAAATAAATCTGCCTAGTAAACATCTAGAATAAACTCCGGTTGCACCTCCAAAATATCTCCAATTACTCCAATGCAGCTACTCCAGCTGTGACAACCCGGGTATGATTATGATAAATTATATTTAAATCATGCTTAACTTATGTGATATGAATATTTTTTTATTAGTATATCTAATGTTAAGTGATTATATTTAGTCTAATCCTACTTTCATAAATCATGATATGTCGAATTATTTACAAATATAAGATTTTGTTATTTTTGGTAGAAATATTCCTGATGGAGATTAGTTTTGACCCTTGTAATATAACAATTGACTTGAGGTGAAAACTATATATTTGTATATATATGAGTTAAGTTTGTAACACAATAAACGGTGTATAAAACAGAGGTCCGAGTAAGGAGTTATAATGAATTTACGAACTAAGAGCAAATATGTCCATTCCCTTTAAGTGATAATTTGTCATTTAGTAAACCACATGGTTTAATTTGATTGGTTAGAATGGAGGGCTGAATTTTCTGACTTAAACCTCTCCATCTGACCTATTTATTCAGAAAATTTAACCCTAGGTTTAGTTTGGAGAATTTTTGCTTGAGGAAAGAGAAATGGTTATAGATAGTTCTAGGAAGCTTGAAAATTTAGAGGGGCTTGTAGGGCAAATTTATTATGTTGTAAATAAATGGTTATAGATAGCTCTAGGAAGCTTGAAAATTTACACTGTCACTTGAAATTGAAAGTGTATTCAGATATATTTTCATATTGATAAGCCTGGACACCTATATGTGTATAATTTATGAATATCTGATGGTTAAGTACGGAGGACAATAATTTGAGGCCATACTGGATACCCCATGAAAGAATGTTTTTATCTGCTCTTTCTAAAGGGTATTTTGAGTACATGTTTCATGTATATATAAATTGAGAAGTATACTTTTATGTTTACTTGATTTTAGTTATAAATTCCTTACGAGTTATTTTCTATGGTTGAATGTTTATAACGTTATCAACATATATTCCATTGTTTCATCTTTACTCATGTTTCATGGAATGTGACTTAAGTGGAATTATATTGTTGTTGTATATTAATTGAAAGTTACATAGATATATTAAGATAATACTTATGGTTGAGATTTCGTACTGATTTTGTTGGATTAACAGGTGTAAGGTCAAATCAACCTAGTTTATCTCCACTCGAAGGAAACGTGAATATATAGTTGACAACCCAAGGTGATTGTACTTAATGAGTTAATTGTGGATATGATGTGTATATACTATATGTTGAGATGACATGGCTTATTAAAAGTCACCAGATGTTGAGATGTTATGGCTTATTAAAGGTTAAGAGATGTTGAGATGTTATGGCTTTATAAAAGTCAAGATATGTAGAGTTGCTATGCAATTCAGGAGATGATGGGTTTTTAAAACCTATGGATATGATTATTGCCTACATGCAGGAGATGTGGGGCTTATTAACTTCGGATATGTATATGGACTAATTTGGCACATAGATGGATATATTGATATGTTGATATGTTAATATAGTACTTTTACTATACAGAGATGTAGTCAATTCACTGAGTTTTCAAACTCATGGTTTTATATGTTTATATTTTCAGGTTTTGAAGTTGCCACTGCCAGGTCTAGGATGTTGAGTGAATAGTAGTAGGGTCTCGTCAGTTTTTTTATACATTGTACTATTTGTAATTAAGTTAAACGGTATGCGAGTTTTGTTTAAATTATGTCTCCTTAAAACGATTGGATTTTTAGTATTCCGCATTTTAATCTTGAAGTTGTTTTAATGTGTATTACAAAATAAATAAATAAATAATAAATGTGGTTTCTGAACTATTTAGTTAATTATATCCTAATGGGGTTAGGGTGTGACATTAGCGCTATACCTGAAATGTTAGTCAACGCAATGGGTCAGAGCCCACGACATGAATACTAACTACTCTCCTCAATTAGGGTCCGTGAACCCGGACAATAACATTATACATAATAAATAGCACATAGAATATTGTAATGTAAACGAGATAATTATTAGCATGCGAGTAAAATAAACTGCGGACAACTAATCCCATAATTATGCCACCCCAAAGTTTAAATCCAACCTATGTTCTCACAATTCAATAATTATTCTAATGTCACCATATTTATTTAGATTGATTTCTCAAATTATTATTATATTTTTATATTTTATTATTATTATTATTATTATTATTATTATTATTATTATTGTTGTTGTTGTTGTTGTTGTTGTTGTTGTTGTTGTTGTTGTTGTTGTTGTTGTTGTTGTTGTTATTGTTGTTGTTGCAGTGCCTCCATAGCCACTCGACCCTATTGTATGTCCTACACTTATTTGGGCCCATATCAACTTTTACACCACACATCTTCCCCTTGTAATAACCATCCATCTCGTATTCTGTCATCCCTGTACTTATTGATAAGATTTTACACACGACATGTCATAATAGCCAGCCAACCTGTATTTTGTCAATCCTGCACTTATTACGACGTCACACACCCACATGTCGTAATAGCTAGTCAACCAGTATTATCTCAGTACTGCACTTATTAACGACGCCAAATCATTTTAATGCCCATTTATTATCTTATTAATGAATTCTCAATTTCACAATTTCTCATCAATTTAAATTAGCCTCGCCCTATTATAGAGAATAAATCCTCAAATTTACCCCAAGTCCCATACTTAGAGGTATCCAACACAAGTGCGTCCTCTCCTATCACATAGGATGAATTTCTACCATTAATTACCTTCTAGTCTCGCGCTTAGACTATCGAATCAATGGAGCGACACAAAAATCAGTCATAAAATCTCATGCGTAAAAATCTACACTCACTAGTCCTATACCTAGAAAGTGTTAACCACATTTAAGGCATACTTACAAGTCCTATACCTAGAAATTACGCCTAAATTATACTGAAGGAAAAACTACCCAAAAATTCCATCGTCCCTATAATGATAATTATAATCTAAATAATAATTTTCACATTCCAGTTTATCAACAATTACACAAAATTCTCAAGCCCTCAAAATTTACTTTAATTATATTCGTTCAATCTATCGTCGTAATTAAAACAATTTATTTTATTCAACAATTATAATTTCAACATCATGCAAGTCTAAATAGCACACAATAATAATTTACATGATCATACCTACATAATTTCATACGATTGCACAAGTCCCTTTTTTCATTGAAATAAAATTGTTATTGTTTCTACATGTAAACCTACCCCATATAACCAAAAATCCAATCTCTACCCTAGACACACAAGGGTTATGACTCTTAATCCATATTAATATTTTTCATAAAAATTGTCCCAATATATGTTTCACTTTTCCTAATTAAACTTCCTAATTTACTTTAAGAAAAAAGTGTGAATTAGTGTTTAGTCGATATTTAAAATGCGTAATACTAAAGAGAGCGAATAGAAGTATTCATGTCCACTGAAAAGTCAATTCACAATTCTGATTGGACTGTTGCGTTCCTCTCAAAAAATTAAGAAAGATTCGTTCTTACACAATCTTGAGAAAACTTCATTTAGATCTTCAAAACTGGGATTTAAAGTTATGTTCAATGGGGTTTAGGTTTGGAGATGAGAGAGAATGAAATTATGGGACGCTACTCATTTTTTAGAATGAAAAAATGTATTTCAAAAGTTCTAAATCTGTCACTTTATATTTATGTACCTAAAAGAATCTGAGTCCTAATCAAACCCAAACTCACAAAAAAAATTACGGACTATCGCGCCGTTGGAATTGGATGAATCTTAATATGTTGTAGCCAAAGGCGAAACAAAGCGCACAAAAAAATTCAGCTCGATCGAACAGTCGAATATTTTTATTTATTTTTTTCACCTTAGGATCCTCCCCCGATTTTTGTATAAAAAAGTCACAATTTCCAAATTTTAATCCCAATTTAAATTCCACTTAAAACCTTATTTTTATATTTAAAAGACAACATTTTTACATACCAAAACTAAATAGATTCCAAAAATTATTTTTTTATTTTTTCAATTTAGCAAAGTTTTTTATGGCTAAAAAATCACGGGGTGTTACATACTCCCCCATTAATAAAAGAATTTCGTCCTTGAAATTCGACAAAGGGTAAACGTCAAACGTAAATTCGTGCAAATAAAATAAAGCCTATAGATGCCTGCCTGTAGAATATCACAATTCAGCACCCATACACCCAATCCTACAAGCAGGTTCCTCGCGATAAAATATACAATATATATCATATCATATATATATATATATATATATATACACACACACGCACACACACACACATAACTATGAAAATAACGACGTACCTTGCTCTCTCACGAATCACCACTTGATTCCACATCCCAAAAGTCATCGCTATACTTAAGTCCTCAAATCAATTCTCATTACTAAAATTGATACTTACGATACCTAACTGTAAAAAGTGATGTGTCGTGTGGAATATCGATTCAAATAAATTCGCAAATTCCAATTATAAACTTATTTGATTAGAGTCAATTTTAAAATAAATTAAATCAACCCTTAAGCAAGCATCTACGTGTGTGTGTGTGTGTGTGTGTGTGTGTGTGTCTAACCAATAAACACAAATAACTAACTCACAGATTTTAGGAAAAATCCACGCAGGGAAAAACCATCTCACTATGAATTAAATCGCAATTTATAATCACAATGAAATTTGCAATAAGTTTACCTCAGCAAACCTACATAGACACGCAGGCTAGATTCAGCAATGGATCCCACATAGCGAACCCACATGAACCGCAGTCCAATCTTCAGTAAAGGAACACCGTCAAGTAATCCTCAATATTGTGCAGTCATCAGCCCAGTACCATAAAAGGCACCTAAAATAGCAGTATAAAATTCCAGCAAATATAAGTCTTGGGTACCACAAAATAACTCACATAAAAGTAATTAGGATTGTGAATTGAAAACAAACTTTGAACCCTTGAACTGTTGGAGAAGAACACACAATACTGCATAGCAGTTAATCAATCGAAAAAGGTGTTATGATAGAAGCAGTATTCTCCACATAGAAAACGATAACGTAAACCTCTATATATAGCAAACTTTAAGGCGGTGGTTGAAAACAATCTTTGAACCCTTAAAGTGTTGGAGAAGAATAGACTTGATACCGCATACCAGTTAAACAATTAAAAAAGGTGTTCTAATAGAAGCAGAATTCTCCACACAGAAAACGAAAGCATGAATCTCTATATATAGCAAACATTGAGGCAGTGGCATGGCTGACACAAAAATAGTGTCGCTCGAAGGAGAGAGGTGTCACTCGAACGAAAGTTGATGTCGTTTGAATGAGACACATTTCGCTCGAACGACAGTGTGATCTTGCTTGAAAATAAGAGCATCACTCCCTAAGAACGCCATCAGACTTAGAAAAATTCTTCAAAACCAAAACTCTACGAAATAGTTTATAAAATCTTTTTATAAAAACATTTTTATATTTTGAAAAAGTTTTCTAATCTCTTATAAAATTATCCCAACACTTTTAATATGAAATGTAAATGGAATTTAAACATATTTTTACCAAAAACAACTCATTGGGCTTGAACTTTAAAGACCACTTGATATTCGGATCCGTCTTTTGTAGATGTAAACTTCCTCAACTCTTCGACGACTAGTAGTCGTATATGACATACTTAATTGTGACAAAAATTTATAAAACCGTGTCCTTACAAATCTCCCCCTATGTATATGCCGGTACAAAATAAAAACATCTCAATTATCATAAAAATGACCTATACAAATCTACCCTCTCATAAAAAAAGTGGAAAGATAAAATGTCAAGTCTTCAAACTTTGCTTCAACAACCAAATACCTACACACATGAGCCAAAGCAAATACCATCGTGACGCATCGAGTTTGAAATGATATAAGAATAATTTAATCAATAATCAAATCTCCCCCATAATGAAGAAACTCCCCCATAATTGATTCTCCCCCTTTTTATTTGACCGAAATAGATAAGAAAATGAATGAACAAAAATAAACATGGAGTTCTCACGACAAATATGCATAGCATATATTTATCAAACTACGCTCATACAAATAATAACTCAAGGTCTTTCACTAACTATTATTGATTTTTCAATTTTTTCAAACAAAATCCAAAAATAATTTACAAAAATCACACACCATGAATTTACACTAAGACAACCAAATCTTGCAAACGAAATGTGTGGGTATGAACATATTCAATAGGCAAATCAACGCAATCAAACATAACATATGTGCATGATGCATACTTGTACTCCTATCAAATGAATCTCAAACTCGTCATTAGGTATCAAAAAGTGACGAATTTAAATGATATTGAGTCAATCCATCAACACAGAAAAGTCAGGAATGATTGCGACACCAATAACTTCCAAATCTATGAATGCTTTTCCAAGACCCTACCAGGACGTGCGAACTCGTTTATCATTTCTTCCCATCCAAGCTCCCTTACAAATAATAATCATTATATTTTTCTTTTGAGGTGGCCCCTTTTTGGCATATTTATCTTTTTATTGCCTTTAAATTTTTTTGGCTCTTTTAAACGGTGGCTTTCACGACGAGTTAATTTTATACACTCGCAGTCCTTTCTTGTGATTCACTCATCATATTTTGTTGTAATTAAATTCCTAACGACAAATGTTTTTTTACATGCACTACTTCTGTTGTCATGTTTTATCGCATATGGTTCGTTTTAAAGACAGAATTGAGATGACAAAACTCTGACTAATATGTGATAAATAAGTACAATTATCAAACAAGTTCGTGCAATTGTGCATTAAAGGAAATTATGAGTCAGACATGTAGGTAGTAACAACTAATCACATCTCAATGAATCCAAACATTGTAAAGTACAAAATGAAATGATGATGCATATCAAAACACTATCAAATCGTCACGTGGTTATGGAATGAAATTGTGACCCGGTCATCCTAAATGTTCATCCATAAACAGTGTAAAACAAACTATAAAAATCTTTTTGTCTTTTTTCAAAAAAAATTATCAAAATAAAATATTTTTGTATTTTTCAATTTTTTTTCAAAAACAAAAACTAATACAAAAAAGATACACACTTGAAGTAGGCAAAAATATCATCATGCAAATCACCCTATGCTAGCAAACAGGTCTAAACCTCAAGCATTAGGTGTGGTGGGATGACATCCTATGAAAAAACTCCATCAAATCATGTGAATTCTTGCTAAAAGTTTTACCTTCTCCCTAATATATGCAAACTCTCTCGTTTAATCATCCGGAGCATCAGGTGTGGGTGCGTGTGTGTGAGCACGTGTAGTAGCAAAATGTGGCACATGACCCAACTTAAAATAAAACTCTCTAAGGTGTCCTATCTTCTTGCAGTGTGTGCAAACATAAACAGGCCTAGGTACACCTCTCTCAAAATGTTTCCTACGCGTTCTTCTATTAGGTATGGGATGCCTAAGTGGGTTGGGTTAAGAGTCATGTGAATATAACACTAAAGTGGGAACTGGATCGGTTGCAATATGTGAAGTGGGCGCACCGTCATGACTTATTCCTCGTCTCTCAACTTCACCAAAAATGGGATTGAGAACCATCTTTCCTTCCTTCTTAGATGTGTTCTCTAAAGTGACATTAATCTCAGGCATTCTTAAGATCTCTCTCTAATTGTGACACGCGGGTTATAAGTTCACTCTTTTCCCATCATAAAGCTATCAACTATTCATTCAAAGAAATCTTCACCTTCTCTAATGAACTCGCTTTTGCCTCAAACTCCCTCAAAACCTCTAAATCTTTCTCGAAATTTCTCACCCTAAGACTCAAGTCCTTATTCAATTTTTTAGTCTTTAAAGTCTCGGCATACAAATATCTAAATGCGAACTGGAGCTCACTATCACCCTTACTAGCGCACTCACGCTCAGACTCGCTAGAAACACTCAGATCATCCTTGCGGGTCTCACGTGAACAAGTATCCTCATCATTATGGGACAAACTGGGTGTGCTTACGTGACGAACAGCAAAATTAACAAATTGTGTGTGTGTGTGTATACAGCTAAGCTCTAATGCGGACGCAACTTGCGAATTTAACTTGCAGACGGATTTATGTGTATTTGTTAAAAATATCAAACCATCAAATTTCGACTTGATTTTTTTTCTGTGGTATGTAAACATTTTAGGGGACCCCTATAAAAAAATTGATCAAAATGAAATGTTTTACTATTTTTAAAAATCGATCAAACATATGTCCGTTTTAAAGAGCTTTAAAAACCGACATATGATTGACCGATTTTTTTAAAATAGTAAAACATTTCACTTTGAGCTGATTTTTTTAATAGGGCCCCTTGGAATGTTTAACTTCCATAGAAAACAAATCAAGTCAAAAAAGTGTTTTTACTATTTTTGAAAAATACAAAAAAATCCGTTCGCAAGTTGCGTCCGCATTATATATATATATATACTTGTGAATAATTCTAAATTGTGTATTTAGTAGATACAAAACACTCGTACCTAAAGTAATCTTAGTGGGAAAAACATTAACTATAAGAATGATGAATACATAGTTGACTGCCGTGTATAAATTATTTGATAATGAAGTAGTATATATATTAGTGTGATAAAAATATATACCGGAGATGTGTCCAACTATTTGAACTTATTTGAAAACTAAAATAATAACATCTAAAATAACTTTAATGTTTGAGGAATTAAATATAAAATGAGAAATTCATAAGTGGTTATTCGATATAAAACATTTAGTAATGTATTGCGTGGGCGGTATGGGTGAACACATCGAGTAAGTGTGAATAATGAAACTTGATACGGGTAGTTAAGGGGGTAGCTTAACTAGAGGGGCTAGCAGGCAACGATAGGTGTGCACATTAGATGAGGGGTGAGATTTAACTCAAGAGAGTGCGACACTAGCTTAAATATGAAAATGGTGCATGCATATTTAATTATTGCAATTTAACTGCTTGCTAAATATTTTCAAAATGTTTTACTTGGGCTCTGATCCATGTCAAAACCTTTTCCAAAATATTTTAGGTGTCCAGCCACAAGGACGCCCAGTTTGAGGATTTTATACAAGGATGCGTAGCTGCAGCTCATGTGAAAGTTTCAAGAATTTGTTATAGATGCTTCATTCATTTGTTTAAGGTATAAGGACTTTACTTAAGTATTCATTTGGGCATGTCACCCCCAAATTTTGTATTTAGTTTATTTATTGGACTTTGTGTATCCAGGTTATTTTTCCCATTATTGTTGTATTATATTGTTTAACTGGTAGTGGATTCGACTATCTTCATTTATAGTATTCATATGTGTTTGATTTAATTATCATGGTGTACTGATGGCTTAATTTATTATTTATTTTCGCATGTTGTTAATTAATGAAAGATAAAATTTGGCACCGGTCTAATTAAATTACTAAGTGGTTAGTAACTTCAAAAATGTTTACGACAGTGATGCTAAGAATGAGCCATATCAGACCAACTTTTTATTTTAATTATGGGTCGGCCACCCGATATTTTAATAGGCGGGGTGTCACAGATGGTATCAGACCATCAGGTTCTAGAGTCCTTAGGATCTGTGCGGCTTATTATGTTTTAGCGTAGCGTTCTTTAATATAGAGCCTTATTATAGTATTGTTGTATTCCTTCATGTATGTGACTTACGTTCTCCTGCTATTAAGTATAGTTGATGTGATTCATATATGAGTTTGGTTAGGCTTCGTACACCGAACGATTTTGGGATGACCAGCGAGGGCCGTTAGAAGCACAGAAGGAGGGGAGGGGAGGCAGAAACCATTAAATATTTTGAGAACGGTAACCGTGATAGGAGTCACCATAGAAATGGGAGGAGAAGATCCAAAGATAATTGTGTAGGTTGGAGTGTAATGGCACCCAGTATTAAATTTTGGGCGCAAAATTTTCACTTATAGGAGTGACGTTGTAGTAGTGGGAGTCGGTCACCATAACCATGGAGGGATACCATAAATAACAAGGAATTTGGGGTTGTGGTTTGACCGCAAATCCTCTCACCAATTGTTTAAATAAGAGAGGCAAATGCTATTTCAAGACTTGTTTGAAAAGGGTCGTATAGAGGTCGGTCATGAAAAGAGTTAATAATTTTAGCAAACTTCGTACCTAATGAGGTGGATACGTCTGTAAGTTGATATTGGACTCGTGGGTAAAATGAACAAGCTAGGATGGGAAAATCTGACTTGGATGACTGGTTTTGTTTTCATCAAGGTCGTATGTTTACAAATTGATATCAATACTTCCTTGAGAAATGAACCAAGAGTGTTGGAGAACCTAACCGAAGGAAAAAAAAAACTAGATTTAATAGTGCTAGCGAGGCACCATAGGAGGGTGTACCAGTAGAGAACCCATTGTAATTATTGATACCAAAGGAATCCTCACTAAGTTATGGTGAATTCAGTCAGATCTGTCAAGGCCATCAACGAGTTCCACAGGGTCAGTTGAGCTAAAGGGGTAACGGGAGTAACAATCAGGGTCAAGTCTATTCAGTCAGTGAGAAGGACAACCCCGACATGGCCAGTGGGGCCAAGAAAAGGAGGATGACACAGAGAGGTTTCTTAGATGTAAAGAGTAGGAACACATGTGTGGATCTTGTCCGGAGCGAATTGGGGAACAAGGAAGGGATGCCCAGTAGGGGAAACAATTATAAGAACTTTTGTTTGGGACGAGGGTGTAATGTCCAGGAACCATTTGAACCGCAAGTGGTATTGGCAATTTAAGGCATGAGTTTTATCTCGGAGTGATTAGGATCTCTTTTGTGTGACACGAGCGAGTCACTGTAGGTTATTAGTACTAGATTCACATGTGAAACAGTTTTAGTAGAGGTACCGTTAATACTACCATAGTTCGTGTTTATTCACCATTGAGCGGAGAGTGTTTAGCTCATTGTTGTTTATGTGCTGAGAACTTAGTGATAGTGAGAGCATCGTATCATGTGACACCTTGAGAAACATGGGCATATATGATTTTATTTGTTGTTAGAAGACAAAAATTTTGATATCTTGGTTATGTGCTTGGAATGCACAGATTTCGATTACCGGCAATGCTAGGGGATAGTGCATTGGGGAAAGTTCTTTTGAACTTTGTTACGGGAGGTTACACACATGGATCGTAATAAATGTTGGGAATAGCGAGACATTATTGAATGCTAGTGCATTGGTTTTAAATGTTAAATTATTAAATGAGTAGAGGAAACACTTTAAACTGAGAGCTAATACGATATATGGCCAGTGGAGCCAGGTAGTGCTACGAAGGATGCACTGAAAAATTGCACCACAAGTTAATGGGTGGGGCAGGGTCGAGAAGGAATTAATTTGCAAATTTGGGTAATCGAGAATACCTTTATGATATAGCCACGCCGAAAGTGCAGAGCTGAGCTTGAGATAAATATATTATGTACGAGATGTTACTGATAATTATACTTAAATGTTTGGGCAATAGTGTATAGAATGGTGGGACTTTTTGTTTGTTGTTCCGAGATAGTTAACACCTGAAAGAGGGTCTAGCCTACATATATTCGTGTATATATGTTATCGTGTGTTGCATAATATACTTATGAGAAAGTGTTTGTATTATTATATTTGATCTCGGTGATTAAGGATATTTACTAATGAGATTCAGAGTGGATATATTTAGTGATGAGCGAGGATATATAGCTTGTGATTTACTCACGCTAAGATAATAGTGATAGTAATGGGCGCTATATTGTATGATATCTTTGGTAACATGAAAATGGTCGAGTATACTTTTATGTCAGGAGACGGGATTTGGGGGTATGTGTTATGTACTGAAGGCCAAACGGATCTCATCGACTGATAATGCTAGATAGTAGTGTATCGAGGGGATCCTTGTTTGCATTTCACTTTGCGAGACATCCCACGCATGAAACTTAGCACAACGTTGGAAGTGGGGAGATGTTTGGTCACAAGCACATAGTTTTGGCACCTTGTCTATTATGCATTCAGGTAGTTATGACTGTAAGTTGAAAATTGTATTACAATGTAAGGCTAGTGGAGCTAGGTAACCTTTGTGCAGTTATGCACGGGGCACTTTGGAAAATTAATTAAATTTTAATAAAATTCGCGATTAGAAGAGGTTGGAATATGTGTAGAGATCTTAGAGACATGTGAGTAAGGAAGTATTCAAGGCTTTGAGTACTAGGCTCATCTGAATTTCGAGGACGAAATTCCTTTGTAAGGGGGGAAGTATGTAACACTCCGTAAATTCGAGAGCTTTGAATTTAATTAATTTCGAGCAAATTTAATCATTTTGGGAGAAATGGAACAAATTTAAGCAATTTGGGAGAAATGGAACTTATTCATTTTCGGAGACATTTAAATTTATAATTTGGAGAAATTATTTAAATTGGTGGATTTATTTAAATTAGAAAATTAAAATTAAAATTAAAATTATACAGATTATTTTATGTCGCATTTTTTTAAGTAAAAAATTTGAGAATGTTATAAAGTAATTCGGATGGCTATCTAAGTGCACCGTTGACTCCGGATGGGTCAAAATAGTCAAAAAAGAATACCCGGGGGTATTAATCAGGCCTCGAGGTATTTTTAGGCATAACTGGACCCACACGGGACTGTTTGGGCAATTTTAATTAACCCATTAGTCTAAAAATGGGATTATCCTAATAAAAGCCAATTAACGGAGTTGGAGTCATCCATAACTCAATGGGAGAAAACCTAAATATGCAGAGGATTTTTGGGAGCCAAATCAAGAAGAGGAGATTAATGTGTTCTTCGTCAAAATCTCCGTCTACATCAAAGGATCAGACCCTACGAAATTATCCAGACAAGTAGTTAAACTTGCTTTCATTTAAATTGTGGTATTGCGATTCGTATCATGGTGGGTGTAAACTATATTCATTTTGGGATGAGTTATTATAGCAAAATTCGCTTTTGGAGGGTATCACATGTTAAATCTGGGTTTCCGGTATTTAAGCATTAAGGTTGAAATTGATGTTTAATTTATGTGAGAATGATATCATATGAGGCTAGAATATGATTTAAAATCGAAAACTGATAGAAATTTTTGTTGAAATTCGGATTATTGAATCGGATTGAGAATTTTGATTTAAGGGGTATTGAGAAAAACCAAATTTATGAACCCTAGAATTTTAATGAAAATCACTGAGGATTAATGTCAAATATTAGTGTTTGAACATGTTTATATATGAAATAAATATGGGAGATAAAGTAATCGAGGTCTGGATTGAAGTTGGAAAGCTTCGGAGTTTAAAAATGGTGGAAACAGAATCGGGGAAGAAGATAGATATCTGGTCGATCGATCGATCGATCGACGTAAGGAGTCAATCAATCGACCCATTCTGTTATTGTAAAACATAATATTGTATATCTTTTCTTCATGGTCGCGTGGGTGCCCACCTCGTATTTTTTTTATTATTTTTGGATTTGATATGATTTTTCTATGATAGGGTGCACGAGACCGACATCTATAGGAAGAAATAAATTCAGGCTATTTTGAGATGTCCGTAGATGAGTGAAGGACTTTGGAAAATTATAAGGAACATTATTTCATCCTTGGATTAAATAAGCATGAATTCGGAGTATGTATTTAGGAGTGTTTAGGATGAACAACACTAAAAAATATACGTCAAAAATATTTGAGCGTATTCGAATGGGAATTTCAAATGAATTTAACATACGGGCTGGTATCTTAAGGTGGATTTAATTGATACAAATTAAATGTATACAAGTACTTAGAGTCTTATGGGATGAGTATTAAGGTATTTAAGAGTTATATAAGGGGGAACCATAAGAAGTGAATTTTGAGTATTAAACTCATAAGTAATTAATTACGGGCCAAGTGAGTGTGTCCGGGCATTGTAGTTGAGCGACACTACTTAAATAAATTAATTATTGTGAAATTGATTAGATTAATCGGTGTAATTCTCAATGTAATTAATTGGGGGGGTTAAGAATGATTCACGGTGAAGGTGAGTGAACCTACGACTTGGACCAGTAAAATATGAGTGAATTACCTACTGAAATATTTAAAGGTTAATTGGAACACTTCGAGTAGTAAGGGATACTCGAAAATATACGAGGAGATGTATAATTGAAATTTATTAATACGTAGGATGTTTGTGAGATATATATATATATATATATATATACTACGTATGAGACACATACTATAGGTCCCGTGAATACCTATACGTCTGATAGAAAATTATATATTTGGGTTGTGTGAATACCTAATGATTATTATAGGTTGTGTGAATACCTATTGGTTGATTTATTATGTGTATGTCGTACCTATGCTTCTTACTATCGGGGTAGAGGTTGCGCATTGGGACGGTCTTATATTGAGGAGCCGTTGGGGGGAATTTAGACTCGTGCCCTAGAACATAGAATCTTGGAAACGTGTTATCCGGAATATGATAGTTCGATGGTCAAATGGGAATGTAGGTATGTACGTGACACTTAAGGCTAGGGAATATGTTCGCCTCTAATATGTGTTATTTGTATTGATGGTTCGAGAGAGATTGAACCAATAGCCCTTTAAGCAGTGAGTGATGCACCAGGACATGCTAGCAGAGTATCCATTGCAGTGAGTATGCATTGCAGCAAATGGTTCTAACCTAGGGGTGCAGGATTAATATATATATATATATATATATATATATATATATATATATATATATATATAATGCTTTTATGCGGACCGGATATGTGTCACCTAACTATGCGCCTAGAAATTATCACCTAAATTATAGTCACACTCTCCATTTTTTTTCGGCTCACTGCCAGGTGACACATGTCCAGTCCGCATTCTTAAAATGCGGACTAGTCCGCACAAGAGCAGGACTGTATACATATAGTGATAAATATATGTATGCTTGTGATTAATTCTACTATGTGTATTTAGTAGATACGAAAACATTGGTATTTGAAGTAATCTTAGTGGGAAAAATATTGAGTATAAGAATGATGAATACGTAGTTGACTGCCCTATATAAATTATTTGATAATGAATTAGTGTATATACATATATATATATATATTAGTGTGATAAATATATATACCGAGGATGTGTCCAATTGTGGGTACTTAGTGAAAATTAAGATAGTGACATCTAAAATAACTTTAATGTGTGAGGAATTAAATATAAAATGAGAAAGTCATAAGTTTTTATTCGATATAAAACATTTAGTCATGTATTACGTGGGTGGTATGGGTGAACACTTTGAGTTAGTGTGAAGAAGGAAACTTGATATGGTTAGTTAAGGGGGTAGCTTAACTAGAGAGGGTTAGCAAGCAACGTTAGGTGCGCACATTAGATGAGGGTAGAGATTTACCCCAAGAGAGTGCGACACTAGCTTAAATATGAAAAGAGTGCATGCATATTTAATTTTTGCAATTTTTGCTAAACATTTTCAAAATTTTTACTTGGGCTCTGACCTGTGTGAAAACCCTTTTCCAAAATATTTTAGGTATCTAGCCACAAGGACGCCTAGTTTATGGATTCTATATAGGTATGCATAGCTGCAACTCTTGTGTAAGCTACAAGACTTTGTTATAGATGCTTCGTTCATTTGTTTCTAATAAAGGAACTTTACTTCGGTATTCATTTGGGCATGTCGCCTCCAAATTTTGTATTTAGTTTATTTATTGGACTTTGTGTATCCAGGTTATTGTTCCTATTACTCTTGTATTATATTTTTTAACTTATAGTGGATTCGGTTATCTTCATTTATAGTATTCATCTGGGTTTGATTTAATAATCAGGGTGTGTTGATGGCTTAATTTATTATTTATTTCTGTATGTTGTTAATTAATGAAGGATAAAATTTGACGCCGGTCTAATTAGATTACTAGGTGGTTAGTAACTTTAAAAATATTTTCGATGGTGCTGCTAAGAATGAGCCATATCAGACCAACGTTTTATTTTAATTATGGGTTGGCCACCCGATATTTTAATAGGTGGGGTGTCATAGGGTACAATTTCTCAGTTGTTAATCTATTGTACTCTTGATACTTCTCATTATTAACATGTGATTTTTATGCCTAGTCAGGTTCTCCACAATGTTGTTCGTGCACTCCGTAGCACGTGTCAACTAAGTCTCGAAGACTTTCATTCTCAATGCTCTCATCGTTTTCGACATGTTCTTCACAATGAATAGTTTCTATAACGGGATTCGGGGAGTTGGAGGATCTTATTTCACCGGGTAAAATCCATGTAGCATATGTCGAATCTATACCATGCCGAATCAAATGAATGATGATATCTGACGCCCTGAACCGCTTCTTATTTTGACACTTAACACATGAACATGGAAATGTCGACATATGATGTCTATTGTTTGCCATTGCAAAATCAAGGAAAGTTGTTACTCCATTTATGTATACCTCACTTATTCTGTCCCAAACATTTGCTACTCGTATGCCTGACACCCTCACCATCCCACATCACACACAATCAACACTTGTTATGTCCCATTCCATTTTTAATTAGCTCACCTACTACAACATTCAATGACTAATGTAATGAAATTACACAAAAATGTTAAATAAAACATTTAGGTGGGTCTATCTATATTTTGTCCACCCCTAGACTACTCATAAAATAATTGTAATGTTAAATGAAACAAATGTGTGTGTTTATTTAGAAAACAAAAAATTGTTGCTTAGATTGTTTCTTATTAAATATCATTGCTCATAAAATAAATCGATATATACATGAACACTCATAACATCAGATCTAAGAAAAACATAAATAAAATCAAACAGTTACAAAAAAAAAAAAAACTAACTTATCAAATCCAAAACAAGTATGTTTAAGGGTTACGTGGAGAAGAGCAGCTACCGATTTGGAGAAAAATCGATTTTTGATTTGGGATTTTGCATGAAATTGATTTGGGAACACCTTTTATCCCTATACGAGCTTTCCACGAATTCTCCCGCTTTGGTTTGAAGAGAGTCGGGAAAATGTTTTGGTTTTGGAGAGGGGGGGGGGGGGGGAATTAACCTTTTTTCAAGAAAAAAACTACTTTTAAATTATTAACTAATACCACTAACACTTGGCCAAAATTAGTAACACTAATATATTGTGAGAAATAGTAATGGAACAAAAGTGTTAGTGACACAAAAAAAAGTGTGTTACTAAATGAGCGTTTTGGTGTAGTCCATATTAACCACAAATTCAATCTCTATCCTAGACACACAAGGGTTATGAGTCTTAATCCATATTAAGATTTTTCATTGAAAAAGTCCCAATATATGTTTCACTTTCCATAATTAAGGTTCCTAATTTGTTTTAAGAAAAACTTGTGAATTAATGTTTAGGTGATATTTTAAACACATAATACTAAAGAGAGAGAATAGAAGTATTCATGCGTACTAAAAAGTCGATTGAAAATTCTGATTGGATGGTTGCATTTTTCTCAAAAAATTAAGAAAGATTCGTTCTTGCACAATCTTGAGAAAACTTGATTTAGATCTTCAAAATTTGAATTGAAAGTTATGTTCAATGGGGTTTAGGTTTTGTAGATGAGAGAGAATAAAATTATGGGAGGCTACTAATTTTTTTGAATGCTAAAATATATTTTAAAAGTCCAAAACCTGTCACTTTATGTTTATATACCAAAAAGAATTTGAGTCATAATCAAATACAAATACAAAAAACAAATTATGGAGATCGAACCATTGGAATTGATTGAAATTTTAATATGTTGTAGCTAAAGGCGAAATGATATCACAAAAGAAAAATTCAGCTTGATTGGACGGTTAAATATTTTTTTTCTCCTTAGGTCGGATCCTCACCCGATTTATATATAAAAAGTCAAAATTTCCAAATTTTAATCCCGATTTAAGTTCCACTTAAAACCTTGTCTTTATATTTAAAAACCAACATTTTTACTTACCAAAATTAAATAGATTCCAAAAATTATTTTTTGAAAATTTCATTTAACAAAGATTGTTACGGCTCAAAAAGCACGGGGTGTTATAGGGGGTTACTGTAATTAATTAATTTGTAAAGGTTGTCTCTAATTAAAGAATTAATTATCTGAGGGGTTAAAGTAAGAAAGAAATTTTAATATATAAACTCATGTCTTAGCTCTAGTACTCTTAAATAAATTCTTTATATATATGTCTTATCCTCAACTCCCCTTATTAAGGAGCTTCGGAAGTTGATGAGAATTCAGGCACTTCGTTGCCACGTTATATGCTGTGAAAATGGTACTAAGCTTAATGGGAACGATATCCTGGCTTCTCAATCTTAAGGCCGCAGGGATTATATGTTTTTTCCGGATTTATAATTGACTACTTTATGTTATGTGTGGTTTTATGCTTTTTTATTCAATATCACGAACTATAAATATTATTGTATTAAAGATTAGATTATCTGGTACTTCAATGATATGATCAACGATTAGTTATAATGCTCAAGTCTTTTCTATTTTTATATATTGAGAATGCATTTTCTTCTATAACAGACTCGTTGGGTGATTTCCCAATGTCATAAGATTAAGGTCAAACCAATCAGGGGTAAATAATAGATTTCTCAAGCTTAGTTTGAAAAATTATTGAGATGTATTTTACTAAAGTTTGGCTCATTTATTTCATGAACCGAGATCAAATGTGCTTCTAAGTCTTTTGATCTATAACATGAAGCATCCCTTTGATAAAAATCTAGAGAATGTTGAAGGTAGTACTTTAATCACTCCATTTGAGTGATGTCATTATTTTTTGTTAAGTTTGTATCACAATCCAATAGCATATTGGTTTCCATTAAGACACATATAGATGGTGAGGTTAAAACAACCATATAATTTTTAATTATGTGAAGATTTTTGGACATGTGTCATACATTAATTTGGATGGTGGAATATATTTCAATATAATTTTTATGTCTAAACTATTGCCAAATATCATAATTACAATATTTTGTTAAAAATATATATGTTTGTATATCAACATTCACGAAATACCACAATATCTATTTGTGTTAGCTCATTTACCAATAAACATAAGGTATCGTTCAAGTGGTTGTATATTCTCCCAAACTTGTTATATATAAGGAAGGGGGAGTCAAGTAATGCTAAGGGTTCTTTATAGTCTTGATGGCAGGGGTTATTAAAGTATTAAAACTAATAAAAGGTTTTATGAGTATAAGCTTCAAAAGAACTCATTTAATACTTTTGGCAAAGAACCATTGAGATTGTTGGAAGATAGAGAGATCACTACAAAATATTGTAACTTAAATCATAAACAAATTTCTGAGATTGATATAGTTTATATATATTCCACTAAGTTTTTATGTATTTTTGCTAATGAAACTAGTGGAATATTTCAAAAATTTATTATTTCCATTAATGTTTTGGTAGACACAATGTTGGACATGTTGATTGTGTAGAGATAGATTTTACTAGTTGAATTAGATATGAGATGTTTGTGTTAATGATTAATCTTGTAACTGAGAAATGTTTAAATGGGTGCAAAAGATGTTACATATTGTCCCAATAGGTTTATGATTATGATTATATAGAATATAAGTTGTAAAGTTTAATTGTAAATTAAACTTTAGGGTTGAATTTTATTGTCCCTAATACTTTAGTGCCAAAATTTTGGCATCTCGACATTTTTTAGGATGGCCAATACCTGTCCCAAAAACATTTATTAAAGATAGCTTCTTTGTCGTGTCAAAAGAGTCCCATGGATAATGAGCCTTGGAGAAGGCTTAGTTTCGGTCTCAAAAACGTTTTTTGAGATGGTTATTTTCGTCGCAAAAATAATTTAAAATATGCTACCAATAGAACCCCTTTGAGTCATCCCAAATAATGTCCCAAAAAGTATTTGAGACGGATCGATTACCTTTGAGACCACTAGAATACTGTCTCAAAAAGTAATTTTTTGGTAGTGATCTCAAAATGTCTCACCCGCATAACGTCCTCACACAAATGTACATAATCTACTCATTCATTGACCTAATACACACTTAGGTTTGTCATCCTAAATTGCATTCGGATAAATCTCAAAACAAGATATCCTAATCCATGAAACATCAACTTGTCCCTCATGAAATCCCTTTGTTATGTACCCATGGGAGACAATGTTTACATGCTGATGGTGTTTGGCTAAGGTCAAATGAAATTAGCCTCGCCCTGTCAAAAAAGTTGTATAAGTTCTAGTGGAGTCTAAAGATTAAGAATTATGCTGGTGACATCTTAGAAGTTATGAAAAATTATAAAAATGAACATATATAATAAAGAAGATAAAGACAGTATGGTCCATTATATGAAGAGAAAAATAAATCTTTATATTTTTGTCCCCAGTGGAGTGACCACTATGGTATTGCAGGAACTGGTACTGATGCATAATTGAGCTCAATTTGGTCTCTTAGATTGTGATCTCCTAGATCTTTGTCTAGTATGTCTACTTTGCACAAGGTTTTGAAACATTACTTATGAAGTTGATTATAGTCATGATTTGTTTTATATAAAAACAAAGAAAATAGGCTAAGTGAGCCCTCGAGGGAACATCCTAAGGAAGTTTCTGCCACTGATTCCATAGGTTTTGGATGGGGTTATGGGTACCATGTTATAGGAGGGGAAGGTGTTAGTCACCCCATCTATTCTTTATATTCTTTTTATTTTTTCTTGATTAGTAGTTCATAGTTATTTCTTATTTGTCTGACATAAACTTTTTAAGAAACGTTGATATATAGCATCCAGAAGATATTTAGACTATTTCCTCAGGACTAAAGAATAAATGGTTATGAAAGTCATAGGCGGTTTGGTATGAGGGTGTGCATAGATGTGCGTCTCTTTATGTGCCTTAATGGCATGTGTGCATGGAAATACATCTAGTGTCGCTTTGTGATTATATGTGTGTGACTTAATCACATGAGTCTATATGATGGACATCTCGATGCTGTTTTATATGACATTTTGGGTTCACAAGAGGGAACAAGGTATTACTCCTATGTACCCATGAGATCACACTACAAGAATTTGTATCATTAGCAACAATATTTAAGAACACAAGCTATTTTTGTTGCCAAAGATACCCTTTTGGCAACAAAATCTTATTTATGTTGCTAAAAGACTATTTTAAAGGGTACTTTTGGCAGTATAAAATAAACTTTGTTGCCAAAGGTTAAAATTTTAAGAGGGAAGGTAGCAAAATAAAAGGGGGGAGAATTTTAACTTTTAGCATCATAATTGTTTGTTGCCAAATATGTAGTAACTTTTGACAACACAAGAGTTTGTTGAGAAAAATAGAAGACTTTTGGAAACAACAAAAATTGTGATGCCAAAAAGTATTTTTTATATCTTTTATGAATGAAAACTAAATACATCATTTTTCTATCAAAACAAAACGGAAGATCTATTTCTCGCCATTGCATCGATTTCTACTGCCCCATCCCCAAATCCCTCCCTGTCGATTTCTACCGCCCTATCCCCCATCTCCCTCCACGTCCAATTTCGATTGCCCCATCCCCATCGTGAAACTCTATAGGAACTAGCGTGGAGTTTTCAGCGGTAGTCCTCTGGTAATCCGGTGCTGCGCGAATCACCTTCTTCGTGTAATCCGGTGCTGCTCTCTTTCGAAAAAAATCTTCTTTGGGAGTTTTGGTTCGATTCTTGTCCAAAATCTTACCTATTTTGGATCGATGGTTGGTTCAATTTTGGGTACCATGTATAATCTCTATTTTTTGTTCATTTTCTTCTAAATCAGGTTTGTAGATGCGTGTTCTACTATATAATATATATATATAATAAGTTACAATGGTGTTTTCACTATTCATAAGATGGGGAGACACTTCACGGTTCAGATCAAAGCCAACAAGGCAACGATCCAATGGTTGAGATTAAAATATCACTCTTACCATTTTTACCCCTTAAGTATTTGAGGTCCCCCTCTTTTCACCCACTCTAATTTATCTTCCCCTTTGTTCAAAATTCAAAAGCAAGGGTAAAAGGGTATTATACCCATTTTGATCTCACTTTTCCTCTCACGCAATCCACCATACTCTCTCCTATCAGACATAACCCACAAAATCCTTTCTCTTTCGCATGACACCCTCTCTCCCATTTACTCTAAATTCACGTATACTCACCCACTCACCCTCATAAATCCTCTCACGAAATCCCACGAATATAAGCTTTTGCTTTTTTTTCTCGATGCTCACTTTTCACAAGGTTAGGGTTTGGAAATTTTATGGTTTCGTGGGTTTGTTTTAATTTTTTTGGTTGAATGTTTAGTTTTTTCACTTATTGAGTTGTAGATCTAATAATGTAATTATGTGTTAGAGATCCAATGTTTTTCTTATGTTTTGCAGATTTTGGTAGCCCTAAGAAGGTATGGGGTTATAATATGCTATTTTGGTACGATTCTTTAGGTTTTTTTTGTTGGCTCACACTAAGAAGGTATAGGGTGGAAGGGCCCTGCATATTAGTTTTATGGAGTTCTTTTTTTGAAATCTTATTTTATTTGGATCTTTGTTTTGTTTCTAGCAGGAATTATGCTGTATGTATCACGTATGTATGGATGCTTTATGTATATGTATGTATGGAAGTTTTATGTATATGTATGTATGGAAGTTTTATGTATCATGTATGTATGGAAGTTTTAATTAACATAATGTGGTATGATATGACTTCCATTGATGTTTTAATTAACATCTCAAAAGATACACAAAGTTTTATGTATCATGTATGTATGGAAGTTCATGGTGGTTCTTTAATTGATGTTTAAGATTTGAATTTTACATCTCTAGAGTTTTCATGTTATTTACATTACTTACATTATTTTAGAGGCATGTATACTTAATTTTCTAGAAATGAGTTTATTCTTGATTAGTAATGAGTTTAATATTGATATGCAATTATAGGTTATTTTGGTAGAGTTTTACATCTCTAGAGTTTTCATGTTATTTAGATTACTTACATTATTTTAGAGGCATGTATACTTAATTTTCAAGAAATGAGTTTATTCTTGATTAGTCATGAGTTTAATCTTGATATGCAATTATAGGTTATTTTGGTAGCACTTTCAATTCTTGAAGACAACCACTAAATGGAGGGCCCAGATCAGTTTAGTACATGCCATACGATTATGAAGATGGTCAATAGCATCGAGAAATTGGCAGTTGCAAGAACAGGGGATTACAATGCCATTAATGGCCAAAAAGATGGATAGGAGATCCGGGGTGATTATCAATGCCAACTAGGCTAAGCAGTTCCATAAGCATTCGAAGAAGAAGGTTAAGCGTGTTAGCCTCAATGGTCCGCCCACGCGCATTGTAAAGTGACTCGGTTCCTTATATTTGAGATAGCAGAACCAAACTTCCCAGTGTATGAAGTAGTTAGAATCTATGCATTTTGAGAGAGGAGCAGAAGCAAACAAATATCTTATAGAGATTCGTGGTCATTTCTTTGGGGGTCGGGTGGTTCATGCCTATTTATATAAGGAGAGGTTCAATATGAGTAGGAGAGTTTTCGAACATGGAAAGGTCTTCCCAAGGATGTGCAAGGGGTGGTCCTAATGTCATGAAACAAAACAGTAATGTTCATTAATTGGCATTCTAATTTCTTTGTTGATTCACATACTAAACAAATTTCTTTTATTACTAATAATGTCAGGCCCTGATTTCTTGAACTGATTTCTTTTATTAATAACAATTTAGTATGTGACATATTATTGAATGAGGCTAGAGCGAGACATCATTTGTCTTTGATAATATAGGAAACCTACGGGAGACATAAATATTCAGTGAAATGGGGAGAGTGAGACATCATTTGTCTTTGAGGTGTTCTGTACTCAATTAAGTGTATTTACAGCAATAGTCTTTATCTTATTTGGTTTCAATCTTAATTTTGTAGCGGAGCCCTAACGAATGGATGAATGCGAGTCAAAGTTTTATATTTGGTGTCCTCTTACTGTCATAGATGATTATTCCAGCTATTTTGGGTTGGCGGAAGTAGTTGATATTATAAGGAAGACACTGGCCAAGTCATTGCTATTATAAGGTAAGGTAATTTTTCCTTGAGTTCGCATCAGCAGTAGTAGTTTAGACATTTCAATTTATATGACTAATGGAATATATGTTTGGCATTTCAATTTATGTTGGGCTTGACTTAGGCTCTTTTTGTGCTCTTTTGACGTTTCCTTTTATAAACATTCCTATTGTTTATCTCTGTTATTTATCTGATGTATTTTTCTTGATGGTTGTACCTGAAATATAGCGAAAATTCCTTTTCACAACCACAAATATACTCATTGATTTACTAATTATAAGTGTAATTGAAATATATGATTTACCAATTATCACTCATTGGGTGAGGATTATATTTCTGCTAAGTAGTTTTTTCTCACATAATATATTGCTACTAATTATATTTTTGATTTTATTTTCATGTTGTGTTACGAGTTTATGCTTATTTCCAATCTGCATTGCTATTATTTAGAATCCAAATATGATATTATCTAATTCTTTTCTCGACTGTCATGGATTATTTGTATCTGATGACGATGTAAACTTTTATGCAATTCCCAAAAAAAAGTTGGGTGTAACTTTCACTCCAAATGTTTGAAGAAAGACTCAAGTGGACATTTAACTTTGTTAGTATTTTGTTTTAGATTAATTATAAACCAATATATTTCCTTTTTTCACTAACTGTCTTTAAAAAGTAGATGTTCATTTTTTTTTCATATTTGCCTGATGATATGAATGCTTCCAATGTTTTGGGATCTTTTAGGCAGGGGTTTAATGCAAATCATTTCATTGACGTCCAGATATCACCGAGAATATGCATGGCTTTCACCATCTTCCTAACTCCAAAGAGAAGTTAACACAATTGAGGTCATCAAAATTCAATTCCAGGAAACCAGTTTAGCAGTCTAGATTTTGATGTGTTAATGGTTTCAATAGTTGAATTGTTTACATTCTTATGGATGCATGATATTATGATTATCGAATGTTTTATCCATTGACCTTTACTTAGAAAGCTTTCTGCTATAAGTCCAATAATCTGGGGTTTTAAATCATTTTTTTATATTGGTCTCGATTCCTTTATGAGTTATTCTATTTCCACATGTCTATTTTCGAAATCATTTTTGTTATGGATTTGAATGGACTATGTACAGAGTTGTTTAGGTTCCTAAAAATGATCAATTTTGGGGATTTGTTTAGTTTTTTATATCACCATATATCTGTTATGATTATTTTTCTATGTGATGTTATGCCGTTGGTATTTAGATCTGTGTGTTATTCAATATCTTCGGCATGCTTTCCTACATTGTTGCAGAACAAGGCTATGATGTTGGCCTCCAAGCCCCTGGACGATGTTCCATCCTTCTGAATGTATTTTGTAGGGCTAAAAATTATGCAACAGAGCCTTAGTTGATCAACACATATGACTAAATAAGAATGCTAAGTAGGCCTGAGGATGCTAATTAGACCAGTTTTAATTTTCTTAGTTTGACACATTTGGTATCAGTTTCTGCCAATTTCAATTTCATCATTAATATAACAAATTTCCAACTAATGATAATTAGACCTGGTTTTTGTAGGGAAGGTTTTTGAAGACAAAAGCGGGTTTGGGGACTCTCATGTTCCTTAAGTTATCATCATTATGTGTGGCCCAAATAAACACCGGTAAGAAAAATTTTAATTTTGTTAAGCAAACATGTTATGTGTTAACTTATCGAAGCGCGTAGCAGCGTTGGATTCTAATGGCTTCTTCCAAAGAACGGGTTCAATAATTTCACATTTTTCAACGACCTAATGTAAAACTTTTTCGTTGGATTCTAATGGCTTTTTTGTTTTCTTTGGAAATTCTGATGGATAGTGCTCAAAAGAAAACTAAACAGAGCATCAAAGAAGGTAAAACTTATATTTTGATAATTCTTAGTTTACACTCCTCTTATATTAAGTATCTTAGTCTATCTTCATGGTCCATCATGTATTGGATAATCATTAGGTTTCTTAATTTGGTATGAGGTTTGGATCTTTGAAACTCATCTTACATGCTTCCTTTTCTATTTTTTTTTTTGTGAGTTCCTAATTTTATTTCATTCCAATCACCCCATTTGGTTTCGTAATTGAGATGTGCATAAGTTTGTATTATATTTATGGCTTAAGTTCATTTCATTTTATTGTTCAGTTAACGAAAAATTGCAACAAAAAAACAGGGGTTAGGGGTAGCAGATCTTTTGGATTCATTTAATGGGGATGGATTCATTTAATGTACATGGGACGGCTTGAATATGAAGAAGGTTTTGAGGCAGAATATGAATAAAAAGAGGAATGGAATGCAGTTTGCAATACGGCCATCATCAGATCAGGTAGTTTACAATTTTCATGTTCTTTAAATCCTTTAGAGACTAATAAAATATCCTATAAGATTTTCTCTTGATACGTTTCATGTTCTTTTAATTGTTGTCCGAGTTTGCGAAGGTAATTTTAGTAATATCTATTGATCCTTTTTCATTTGCTTTTGAAATTCTGATGGATATTTTGAGAATTCTTGGTTTATGCTCCTCTTCTATGAAGTATCTTAGTCTTTCTTCATGGTCCATCATGTATTGTATAATCATTGGGTTTCTTAATTTTGTATGAGGTTTGTTTCTTTGAAACTCATCTTACATGCTTCCTTTTCTATTTTTATTTGTGAGTTCCTAATTTTGTTTCATTCCAGTCACCCCATTTGGTTTCGCAATTGAGATGTGCATATGTTTGTATTATATTTATGGTTTAAGTTCATTTCATTTTATTGTTCAGTAAAAGAAACATTTCAACAGAAAAACAAGGGTTGGGGGTAGCATATCTTTTGGATTCACTTAATGGGGATGGATTCATTTAAGGTACATGGTATGGCTTGAATATGAAGAAGGTTTTGAGGCAGAATACGAATAAGAAGAGCCATGGAATGTAGTCTGTAATACGGCCATCATCAGATCAGGTAGTTTACACTTTTTATGTTCTTTAATTCCTTTAGAGACTAATAAAATATCCTATAATATTTTCTCTTGATATGTTTCATGTTCTTTTAATTGTTGTCCGAGTTTGCGAAGATAATTTTAGTAATATGCATTGATCCTTTTTCGTTTGCTTTTGAAATTCTGATGGATATTTTGAGAATTCTTAGTTTATGCTCCTCTTCTATTAAGTATCTTAGTCTTTCTTCATGGTCCATCATGTATTGTACAATCATTAGGTTTCTTAATTTCGTATGAGGTTTGTTTCTTTGAAACTCATCTTAAATGCTTCCTTTTATATTTTTATTTGTGAGTTCCTAATTTTGTTTCATTCTAGTCACCCCATTTGGTTTCGCAATTGAGATGTGCATATGTTTATATTCTATTTGTGGCTTAAGTTCATTTCATTTTATTGTTCAGTTAACTTACATTGCAACAAAAAAATAGTGGTCGGGGGGAGAAGATCTGCTCCAGTTGAGGTTGGGGTACTCGCTGGCAAGATGATTCTAGGCAAGTATCTGACCTTGAATTTACTTTATGGTGATTTTTCAACTTCACTAATGACCTTATTCTTACTTTTTTATGCAGGCCCAACATCAGGGGAGGATCTACTAAGGGCCTAGGGCGTGCGGGAGGACCCCCCTCACCTTTTCGAAAAACATTACCAAGAAAAACATTCAGGGGTGTTTTCTACAACTTTGCTATATTAACACCACTATTCTTATATTCTTTACTACCTCAATAGGGTATATCCAATATGGCAGCTCCAATCAGCAACAATAATGTTTATGATCTAGGCAAAGTCGCATTATATTGAGTGCTAAAGTTGCATCTCTGAAGAATAAATGGGACAATCTTTGCCAACCGACTTCATTATACTCTCAGTTAGATGTCTTTTGGATTATAGTTTCATGTTTTTTTGTAATTTCATATGTTTCCATACTTTAAAACTAACTTTCACCGTTTTTCGATTACGTACACTTATGTTTTAGAAGTTAAAGATGAAATGAGGAATAAGTTCCGGTTTGCATTTTTCATTAAGTTTCATGCTCTTGGATTTTCACTTAATTTAGTTTTTGTACTGATTATGTGCATAAGAACATCAGATGGTCATGTGATGCTTCCGTTTTCTCTGATCATTTTAATATGGTCTTGATCAGAGTTTGTCATTGGAATTTTTTCTTATGTGGTATTTTTTTCTTCTGTGGTAATATGGTCTAAATATGTGAAAGCCATTACAAAATTTCAATGACAAACTAACTATACACATGCATTCTTAGAGAACCAACTGAATTCTTTACGAAAAACATATAGTTTGAACACACACTTTCACACGCCACAGAACCAATTGAATATGTAGATATTTACTATTTGTAATTGATTACGGTAAGCTTTTTAGTGTTTTTTTAGTAATTCCAAATTGATTCATATACAGGGGGTACTAAGGCATGACTTGCAATGATGAGCCATAGGATTAGCGAATTTTTTTGAAGACACAGGGCAACATAACGTGGAGGAAAAATAGATCATTCTCTCCATACCTTAACAACGATTTTACATCTTCACATTGCATTTCAATTAATATAAATATATTGCTAGATATTTAGACAAATAATGAACTTACGATATACTATTTTTAATATAAATATACTATTTTTAATTCTAATTCTTTGTTTGATGTGTTATCAGATTATCCCTCCTATATGGCAAAGATGCATTTGAGATGAATACTACCAGTCCTTGATACGAAAGCAACCAGAAACATCTGATGAAGATGAGGGAACATTTAAGTTGAAACACAATTCATCTTTTAAAAGGGCGCCTGAGCTCATTAAGAAGCAGCGTATACTAAAAAACTCCAAGCTAAAAGATGGTTTATAGCGTTATGCTCAACCTTAATCCATGTGGTATTACCCTGTAAGAAAACATCGAGTAATAGGCAACATGCTAAACTTTAGTTCTATATTTTAAATCTATATATGGTATAATTTTTACATTTAGTATGACCACTACACTTTTTTCCTGGTGGATTTTGGATATTCTAAAGTTTCAACATTATGTAATATCTGATGTGTAACAACCCGCATAATTTTGGGCTATTTTAATTAATTTCTGCAAAATGGAGGAAAATAAAGTTTTTGATAAAATTATTTTTATTGCTCAAATATGTTGGTTATTATTTTTAAAGGCGAGAATTTCAAAAGGTTTCGAAAACGGAGTTAAAACGGATTTTAAAATGATTTTTAAATATTTTTAACTCTTGGAATTCTAAGTCGGCGAACATTAAGTAATTTTCAAGAGTTGTTTTGGCTTCCAACTCTTCATTTCATTGCCTTATTTAAAGGAGTATTTTGATTTCCAACTCTTCATTTCTTTGCATTATAAAAGGAAGTCGTGGGCAACCCTTTTAACATACTTTTGGCTCAAATTTTGGCAGCAAATATATTTTATATTTCTCTTCTTTTTATATACACATTGTCCCTTGAGATTTGTGAGTTCCAACCTTAGATTATAGGTGTTCTTGGGGATATTTTATTGGAGGTTCTTGGAGAAGATTTTGTACATCATTTGAGTTGATCTTGAGGATGTGATCATTGGTTTCTCATCATGGTTTGAGGTATGGGGTTTTACACAATATGCTCCTTAATCTCGCGAGTGCTATTCCGTTGAATTCTTGTTAATTGAACTCATGTTTGAATTGATAAATTCTTGGAAATCTAGAAAAATAATTGTTGAAATTATTTCGATTCATGTGGAATTATTCATGTTGTAATTGAGCACGTTGTCATGAGATTTTAATATGGCACGGAGGTTGGGCACCCGCCAAAATTCCTGCTTCCCGGGCTATGTCTTGATAAAGCATATGCGGATGGGGTGAGGCCTGGTGACCTGGTTAAAGTGTTGTTGAGAAATTATATTGATAAATTCTTTGAGATTTGCATTTTGATTTGAATATTTGTACTCGTGTTGTTACGCTTTATTCATCGCTAACATATATTTGTTGAGCATCTTTCCTGTTGTATTGTGTACTTCCCCATATTTTCTTTTAGTGGCGGGATAGCGTGGATTTTGGGGCGCTATGGAGATTGATTTTAGCGAGGATTGTTTGGGAAAGATTTGTATTATTTTGATGTATAGAGCTTTGGAGATTTGTATTTTTAGTCGAGTTAGATAGTTGTAATTTTAATTCAAGAGACTTGTTGTAATTGAAGAGATTGAGATTAGTGGATTTATATTATTGTGGGTTTATTTAGATGCTCTATACCTTGTTACTTGTGGATTTAGTTATTTTATCGAAGTGGCACTCCGTTCGCTCTCCCCGGGCGGGCGGGGTGTTACATGATGTTTACTATGTAGTTTTACATCTCGATTGCTTTTGTTCTTGGTTGAAGAAACTGCACTCACTAACTCAACCTCAGAGAAAACGACAATCACAACGTGCTCATCCATTAAGCCAACCAAGCCAAATTTCGAGAAGGTATGGACTTTCATGACACCTCCTAAGTAGTCTTAGATGGATTACTTTTTGACATTCCTATATATGTACATTTTATTTTCGTATTTATTTATTCTGCACTTGAGGTTAGTTTAAGTATTGAGTAGATTTTCCAATGCGTTTGCTAAGAGGAATGTAGCAGCAGCCAGTCCCATACCAAATCTTTGTCAAGTTACGAGGGAAGCAACGATTCCCTACTATATAGTATTTGACACCCGTGACTTATAAAATCTCTTCACTTTAATTTCTGCATCAACACGAGATTGTGTACTCCCATGGATATGTGGTTGATCAAATTTATAATGCAAGATATTTACTTACTAATGGTTGTCTTGGTTTTGAGGTGTAGATTGTGTTTGATCAAATTTAAAATGCCAGCAAGTCTAAGAAGTCCGAGAAGCATTCAAAGAAGAAGGCGAAGAGTGTTAGCCTAAATGGTCCACCCAATCACATTCCACTACACATGAATATAGTGGGCCCTAGTGAGGTAAACAATGATATAGAAGGGGAGGTAGCAGTGTGACGAGTATGTAAGTGTTTTAAGAAGTATTTAAGCTTAGATACAAGTTTTTTATGGTAGTGTTTTAAGTAAAGGATTACTTTTGAAATTTTGAATTATCTTTTGTATAATATGTTGTATATATCAAAAGTTTGCACTTGCATTGTCCATTGGCAATAAATCACGCAGTTTCAAAATGTTTTATTTATGTTTTCATTTAGTTAGTTGATGGTTTGTAACATGGATAGCTATTCTATTTTGATGTTTTCATTGGTAGCAATAAGTCAAAAGCATGTGTAAATTTCCTTTTAATGTTTACCATTGAGATGGACCTTGAATTATGTATATTATTATGTTGAGGCATTTGTGAACGTTAATTTTATGGCATGATTTACAATGTAAGTTCATATTTATTATATAACATAGTATTGATGAGCGTTGATGGTGGATGAATGTTGTAGATTCTATCAAGGCTTTCGTAAATGAACATACTCATTCCATTAGGGGTTTGAACTTACCTTCACTCTTGACAACTAATAGTTTGGCGTTTACATCGTAATTTTGAAAAAAATATCCGTTCTTCAGAAAAATTGACCACGATTGATATTTTAGAAAATTATACTATAATACACTTTGTTTATGACTTGACAACACTAGAATTGTCATCGTGCCTTCAGGAATGCACATGACTTTGGAAATTATGACTATTTTTTTTTAAATTACGATTTATTTTGTTGGGGAACGAAATTTTTTCCGTTATGCAATTACGTATGTTGAAAATTTTTGTCATTTTGGGATTCCATACTTTGAAAATTTTCGTTGTGCCTTCAGGCACGGGTATACCCTAGTATATATATATATATATATATATATATATATATATATATATATATATATATATATATATATATGCGGCCGGTTTGCACTTGAATCGTTATTAGTACACATTAGAGATACATTTGTAGTCACGTCAAGTTTTTGGCGCCGTTGCAGGGGAATTAGGTAGACTTTTAGGTTAGGTTAATTTAATCCAAAAATTGATTCAAAAAAAAATCAGAAAATTGAAAAGTAAAAAAAAAATAACATCTCTCAAAACCCTTTCATGCAACATCCGCATCAAACCCCTCAATCTACTCCAACACGCATTCATGAGAATCCAATAGTTGAGTAAGATCCTCATAGTCCACATACTACTCGTGTTCCACAATTTTAGGTTCCACTTCTACACCTCAAAACTCCATCACGAGTCACATCCTGAGTCACTCTTCTAGGACACCGAGTGAGGATGCCGAGTTCTTGGGAGAGAGGGAAATGTCGGATATAGCCAGTTTCGGTACGGGTAAGGGAAACTTACCATATCGTCCCTTGAAAGAACTTTTACATCCTGAGCAAAGTGTCACTCCTAGATGCATTCTACTCTAGTACAATGCAGGACAGTTCCTATTTAGAAATGGGATGATATAAATTATCTCCACATTTCATGTCATGGATTCGGAGAAACCATACCAACACATCCGCAAGTTTGAAGAGGCATGCGACACATTTAGTGATCAATCTTGCACGCAAGACATCATTTGCCTAAAACTTTTTTCTTTTTTCCTTATAGGATAAAGCTAAGACCTAGTTTTGGTCTCTATCACCGAACTCAATTACATTATGTAAGGATATGCAAGCAAAGTTTCTCTCAAAATTCTTTTCACAACATAATACAAACTCCGTCAAGGCTCAAATTCAAGCCTTTCAACAATGAGATAATGAGCCATTTGACCGGTGTTGGGAACACTTCCAAGAGCTTGCTAATGGTTGCCCACATCATCAATTTGAAAAGCATCATCTTATCTCTTTCTTCTATAATGGGATAACTATAGCATCGAAGCAACTTGTTCAAACTATGTGTGAAAGACCGTTTTGGGAGTTGGATGCCAATGATGTTACTTCTCCTCTTAAGTATGTCGTCGAGACTACTGAATCACCCAATTCCCAAAATTGGGTCCGGTAGACGTCCACTACTCCTTTCACGTTCAGAATTTACAATTTGGACAACGATGCTAAGTGAAACTATAAGTTTAATGAACTTTCTAAACAAATAGAGGATGTCCGCGGATCCCACTGAAGAGAAGATACCGAATCCACCTGAGGCGTGAAAGAAAAGTTGTGTTCTATTTATGAGGCGGGTCATTCAACAAAGGAATGTTCGACGATACCCGCCTACAAAGTCATGCTTAACGAGAAAGTGGAAGCGATAGGGAGATTTAAGGGAAATTTTAATGCCCCGCATGGGAACTCTTACAACCCTTCGTGGAGAAACCATATTGGTTTTGGCTACGGGAAACAACAAGATGCATTGAATCCTACTTCACATATTTCCCCACCTCCACCTCCTCACCAATATCAACGATACCACCTCCCTCACTATATGTCACCCCACTGCGGAGAACTCTCGAGGATAGTTTAAATCAATTCATCCAATCTTAAAATGCAACTAATGCTAAGTTTGAGTGCATGTTCATTGAGATGAATACAAGTATCTCTAGGTTGCAGGCATCCTTAAGTATTCAAGAAAAAGGGAAGTTTTTGTCCCAAGGCCGAAGACCTCCTCAAAGTCAACCTAGTGTCAGCTCCACATCCAATGCAAATTAAGAGGGATGTAGTCCAATTACCACTCTACGTAGTGGAAGGGTTATTTACTTGTGACCTCCTCCGCGCGATTAGTAAAATTAAAAGGAGATTTTGCCTGACATGAAACAGGGTGAAGATGTCCCCTTGAAAAATAGTGGTAATGATGACAAAGGAGGGTAAAAACTGGTTGTGAAACCTCCTAGTGCAACTCCATACCTTCAAAGGTTGTTCCCTCACTCCAAAGATACCCCTCGGGATGATGCCCTAGACATTCTTAAGCAAGTAAAGATCAATTTACCTTTCTCAAGAATATCAAGAAAATTCTCACGTACGCTAAGTTCCTTAAGGACTTACTCATGGTGAAACGTAGGCTAATGGTAAAAAAATGTGTTTTTAACATAGAACGTCAGCTCAGTATTGTTGAGTGATCTTCTATTAAAATATAAAGATCCGGGTGCACCCACAATTTTCTGTATCATGTGGAAGAACCGAATCGAAAGGGAACTAATAGATTTTGGAGCGAGTGTTAACATTCTCCCCTATTCCATCTATAAGAAACTAGACTTGGTGGCCCTTTAAGCCCACAAATATGACTCTCCATCTCGTGAATCGCTTGGTGAAGATAACTTAGGGAGTTGTCGAAGATGTAATCGTCCAAATTGACACTTTTTATTTCCCGATGGCTTTTGTCATTTGATATGAGGAGCCATCCATTCTCCAGAGCAATCATGTTCCCATCATCCTTGGCCGCCCATTCTTAGCTAAGGCTAATGCACTTATTAATACTCGAAATGGGAAAATGCAACTAACATTCAGGAACATGACCCTTGAGATAAACATCTTTAACAACACCAAGCTTGAGGATGATGAAAGTCAACCGCGAGGGACGAATCTTATAGAGGAAATACACGAGCACGAGAGGATTCATCTGGGAGAGCCTTTAGGGGTAGGTCGTGTTTCACCAAGTGAGAACGGTAATTGTGACATTGAGCAAGAAGTAAGGGAGGTGTGTTTAGTGACTGCGATTGAGAGCGAGAGTGAGCACGTAGGCGTGGGCAGGACAAAGAGATTTAAGGAGATTAAGAGAGAGGATGCGAAAAGTAATCATGGGAGAGAGTTGGGCAATATGAGTCTAGAGGACTTTGAGAAAGAATTTGAGCCGATGGATGAAAACCTTAATGTCGAATTCTAACCATTATTGGAGTCATTTAGTAACTTAGAAGAAATCTAATGGAAAGATAAGGTAGATAAATTCCTTCTTTGTGACCATCCACCCATACCACTTGAGTCCTCTAATGTGATTGAGGAAAAGACTCAGGTATCTTCCGATTTAAATCCCAACCCATGAGATCCTAAAACTAAAAGAAATTGAGACGGTCTCTCCGAATCGATGCAATTAGGCCATCATCCAATTACGCACCACGAGGATCTCTTTTCAGTTAGTCAGCCTACAACCCGGGGTCTTTCCCTTATTTATGGGAAGGGTCCCAACTTGTTATGATTATTGGTATATGATGTTAGGATAGGTGAGACGAGGAGAGCATCAGTCCCCGTTCATGGGTTCAGGTGAGTTTTAGGAGAGACAGATAGATCATCGCACCCCCAACGCTTATGGGTAGATTCTTGTGTATATTAGTAGTGTGTAGGTTAGGATCGCTCGGTAAAAGTCCGTAGGGCATAATTCGAGTCTGGATAGGAGCACAAATGCACATTTTGGGAGAGTTACACGCGATGTAAGGTGAGTTTTTGGGGTTTTACAAGCTAGGATGATGGTAGGAGTGTTTTGGAAAAATTTTGAAAAATTGGATTTTCGGAGTTCCAACACTTAGTTTTTTTTTAGATGTCAAGTTGAGGAGCACGCTAGAAATCCAAACCAGTGCGCTTTTTTTGTACTATCAGGGACGAATCGGTTCGCCTAGGGTTCGAATACAAAAATAATTTTTGCACCGAACCGATTTGCACAGATCCGAACCGGTTCACCCATAGTAGGTGCTGATTTCGGCGACTTCCAATGTCAGCATTTCCCATACATCTCCCCTTTCCCATACACCTCCTTTTGTTTTCCCTCCAAATCCATCCCCCCCCCCCCCCCCCCCCCACACACACACACAGACACACCTTTTCCCTCCAAATTCTTCCCTCCTATTCCACCCACACCCACTTATAAATACACACTCCAATTCCCCCATTCCTCTTCACCCTTCCCATAATTATTTTCACTCTTCTTCATCCCCAATCACCCGTTCCTATTGCTAACCAATAATTACCCATCAAATATGACTCCACTGAAATACTCCATGACGGTGACCATGGCTACCGCTCACTCTAAGAGAGAAAATGGGTTAAAGAATTCTTTTCAATCTCCCGCACCGTGCACATCGAGCGGGCAATTAATTGGGATGGACTGCCCCACCTGTGAATGCTATCTTCAGGCGTCAAAGGTGGCACCAATTCCTAGCCAATCCCGGCGATGAGGTTTGGATCAATGAGGTGCTCTCCTTTTATGGAACTCTTGCCCATGTCCTCGAAAATACGTACCAAGTATATGTGGATGAGATACCAATCCTATTCTCTCTCTTCATCGTCGCCCAAATGATGAGCGCCAATAACGTCTTGAATCCCCAAAATTTTTACTTCGCACCTATGGAAACCCCATCCCAAAACATCAATGTATAGAGAGCATCTCCCCCAATCACATTTGGTACTACAACACTTTTTCGGTAGGCAACCTTAATGAGACCACCCGCTTTGCCTACCTTATCAGTTGAGGGACTATCCTCCAAACCTCCAACAATTCCGCAATCCGCCTACGCCATGGAAATTTCCTCTACCACCTTCTTCGAAATCAGAGTACTATTTATCTCCCTCGCATTTTCTACTCGGAAATCATTGCTTTCACAACGAATCGCAAAGGCAAAATGTCTCCACCTTATGCTCGGTTTATAATATCACTTCTTAGGACCGTCGGGATTCAACCACCGCCATCGCAACCCCGTCTCCCCAAGCCTATGGGACCGGAATCCACAACAAGTAGTGTGTGTCAAATGGAGGTATTGCACCCCACCACCGGCGGTAGAAGACGTGGAAATGGGGGAAGATGAGCCGAAATACAACAAGGAGGAAGATTCCGACTATGAGCTAGAAGTGGAGGGCAGGGCCTAACTCGCCGGATTATAAATATGAAGGACATATTCATTAGGTTCTTGACAGACTACAAAGAGGACCAAGAAGCCTACCAAAGTGATACGAGCATGATGGCCGCTTGCATGAGGAAATGTACAAGCTGTAAGTGGGGTCCAATGTCACATTGCCAATATACTTCTATCATTCATAAGGCCCCAATGCTCCCGGCCCGTCCAACCCACCCTCACAATAGTTTGATGTTTATGTTGCTTATGTTATCTATCCTTTCTTTCCGTTCTACTTGGTCCTTATTAATGAAATGTTGCATTTTCTACTTTATCTATTTTTCTACACCCTCTTCTCTTTTTGTTTGGATTTTAGTCCTTATTGCATGAGGACATTGCAAAAGTCTAAGTTGGGGGGTACATGTGCGTTTCAAAAAATTTCACAAAGTTCAAAATGCCCCCAAAAAATAGAAAATTTCCAAAAAAAATGAAAAAAAGACAAAAAACAATTCTTCAAAATAAATAAAATTTGGAATTTAAATTTTTCAAAAATGTCACAATTCTTTTAAGTCTCGAATTGCAAATTTTCAATTGTATAAAGCCGAAATTGACCAAAGATGGAAATTGAAATAAAATTGACGACTTTACAAATAAGTGTGGAGATTAATCAACCCGATGAGATTTCGAGCTCATCACTTTTTGCGAGTTTTGAAATCAAATCGAGTTAACAGTTAACATAAAGTTTTTTTGAGTGTTTAAATAAGTCATTGAAGATCTCTATTACTTTGTTTTGATCTATTACGGGAAACGTGTGAGATGTTGTCTTGAAAAATGCGCTAACATATCTCCAAACTAAATTAATCTCGAGACACATATGGTAATATAATTAGTAATTTGGTCTATAAAGTAGGCCCTCATTTGTTACCCAAAAATATTAGACTTAAAAAGTTGTGAAAAAAATTCCCTTTGCAACCCAATTTGAGCCTAATAAAATATTTTCCCTTTTTGTTTGGTAACTCGAATAACCCATTTAGCTCAGAATTGTTAAAATTTGAAAAAGTCATAATTTAAATCAAAATTGTGTTTTAAAAAGGGGCAAGAAAAATAAAAGAGTAATGCTAAACCAAAAATAGTAAGAAAAAAATAGTAACATAGAGAAATGAGAGAAAAAGAAGAGAAAAATTATCAAAAGCCCAGCAATCACGGACATCATAAGAAGATTTTCCAATTCCAAATTTCCCAACCATTTTCTATTTTACCCAATACACCTTAAACCCGAAAAACTCTTAACCGAGTCCGAATTTCGAAATTGATTACCGTATGGAGAGCTAAGATACAAAAAGATAATAAGCAAGATTAATTGATGTGAATGAAAGATGATGTTTCCCATTTTCCAATGACCGTAACCCGATGAAGAGATATTTTCACCCATAAATTTCCTTCTTTCAATTTTATGTCCGGGAATTCGCATTCCACTACATTTACTCTTAAAATCACGTGCACCGAGAGAAATAGCCACATTTCGAGTGATTCGTTTGTGAGAGAATCCTGTGAGCATTTGAATCAAAACGAAATTAAAGAAAGTAACATAATGATCCATCGGTGGAAATTTGCAGTTTAATTTTAGCTTCGCACAGACAATGACTTGAGACTTGTGAATCTGAATTTACGGTGACTATTTTAGAAAAGTTTAAATAGTACAATTTTTAGGTATTTCAATTTTTTTGAGTCAGAAATGAATTTTGTGGGTATATTGACAGCAAACGCTCACAAGATACAACTCGTCCTACTAGGGTAATCTAGGGGTTTAAAGTCTTGTTACATACGCTTAATGCAATCGCTTGCCCTCGAAATAGGTATTATATCCCAAGAATAGGTTGCTAAAGAGTTGAGACATTGCTTCGATTCTTTTACATTGCTCGGTATGATCAAAGTTCTAAGTTAGAGGATTTGATTAGGCATAAATTCTTCCAATTTATGCACTTAATTTAGAGGCTTTTATCACCTCATACGAGGTAAACCACGTTGATTTATCTCATATCTTTACTACTAATATTTCCTATATAGTGCATCGAGTTTCGTGTATTCTTCTTGCATTTTGTAGATATTTAATATAAGTGGAGAGAAGAGGAAATTCAAAACCGAGAAATCAATAAAGAAAGAAAAGAAGGAAAGTCAAGGGGCAAATAAGTAATTTTAAACCTGAAATTTAGACGTGAAAGCCAGAAGAATTTAAAGTCCATGAGCCAATGAGAGCATGAAAGAAACGACATCCAAATACGAGAACCAAGTGAAAAGTTATGAAGGTTGAAAGTTGAGAAGATGTCATGAAAAAACACAAAGGAAAAAGAAAAAGACTTAGAAAAAATTTCAGCCTCGGTTTTACGCAATAACACCAAAAAATCAAACCGGTTCGCCCCAGCCAAGAACAAAAATCCGAACCGGTTCGTCGTGACACAGTTAGAATTTTTTTATGTTAAAATTAGAGTTGTAATTATCTCAAACTCTTGTTAATCGGTAGGATTTTTATTCCAAATTACCATCAGACTTGAGGGAGATCTCTTTTTGTAAGTTTTAAAGAGCTTTTGAAGCCAAGAACCCTAGGGAATTACTTTCATCAGCAATTGCTCAAGTTTTAGGCATTAATTCAAGATTTTTCTTCATTCCAATTAATATTCTCTACATGCTTTCCATTCCTTTCATATTTGTGTTTGATTATTCATAGAAATTATGTTAAAATTCTTCTTTAGAAGTTTCATCCCATTTTTCAAGTAATTATTAATTCATGTAATATATATATTTCTTGTTGAAGCATAGTTTAATCATGTCTAGCTAGATTTCTAAAGTTTGGGGTGCATGAACCCAACCCGATGTAGTTTCCACGTATAAAAAATTAGTCTTTGAATTCAATAACAATTGAATCGTGTTGTATAGTGATCACAACAGTCGTAGGTCTTTTTAACTCGTTTGCCCTAGGTAACTGGGGTGTTTAAGGATGCGACGCGCGTGTTAATTATTTCGACACCGCTTTATTCTTGCTCTTGATTATGAATGATGAGGGCTAGTACCCTCATATAAGTAATGTTTGAGATTAATAAAGATCGAATTTAATCAATTATATAATTCAAAACTTAGTTTTGTATCCGGTAAACATACTAGGGTTTGGGGATTGTATTCCAACCTCATTTTATCATTCATAGTTAATCACCTGAAGTAGTTTAATTTTACACACTTAGTTTAGTTAGTAATTTTAATTTTAGTTTGCATTTAGTTAGTATAATTCAAACCCCAAAATTAATCATCTTTTTTTTTCTAGAGTCAATTTAGGGTTAGTCACCTTTCCTACGTCGTCACAAGTGATCGTCCTATTTCCCTGAGGAGTCAACCTCGTCTTATCGGGTTATTACTTACGCGATCGGTTTATACTTGAATCGTAATTATTATGCATTAGAGACACATTTGTAGCCACGTCAACCATATTTAACAATAATAAATAAAATGGTTTTTTTACAATCCTAAAATTTAGGGTCCCGTGACTTTGCAGCTAGTTGCTACATGTTACGTTGGACGAGCACAAGGTGTTTCAAATTATTGTCGTATTATCAAACTGGGAGTCAATTGACCATGTTTATAAGCCTAAGTATGGATATTTTCAAATTAACATCATATTCTCAAATCGAGAGACCCTTAACCACGTGGTCAGTTCCGGCGAGTTACATTGCTCCCATGCAAGGTGTTGGTGCCTCTCGTAGGGCAGTTCTGGGGATGTTTTAGGGTTTCGTCGTCTAATGCCATGTTTTTAAGCCTAAGTCTAAATATTTTTAAGTTATCATCATATTCTCAGATCGGGAGTCCCGTGATCATGTGGTAAGTTCCTACGAGTTACAATAGTCCCATACAAGGTGTTGGTGCCTCTCACGGGGTCGTTCGATGGATGTTCAAGTTTTCTCCCTCTAACGTCATGTTTTTAATCCTAAGTCTAGATACTTTCAAATTATTGTCGTATTCTCAAATTAAGAGTCCCGTGATCATGCAGTCAATCCTTATGTGTTACATTGGTCCCGTGCGAGGCGTTGGTACCTCTCACAGGGCATTTGGGGATTATTTTGGGTTGAAAGTCATGTGATCATGCGGTCAGTCCCTATGAGTAGCATTGGTCCCGTGCCAGGTTTTGGTACCTCTCACGGGGCCATTTGGGGGTTATTCCGTTTGGTTCCTGTTTCGGGGATTCCCCCTCCAACCCCATGTTTTTAAGACTAAGTCAAAATATTTTAAAATTATCTTCCTATTCTCAAATTAGGAGTATCGTGACTGCGAGGTCAGTTCCTACGAGTTACATTACTCCCGTACGAGGTGTTGGTGCCTGTCAAGGGGTTATTTGGGGGATGTATTGGGGTTTTCCCCTCTAATGCCATGTTTTTAAGACTAATTCTATATATTTTTAAATTATCGTCGTATTCTCAAATCGAGAGTCCCCTGATCCTTACATTGCTCCAATGCGAGGTGTTAATGCCTCTCACAAAGCGATTTGGGGGTGGTTTCGGGTTTCCCCCTCTAACACCATATTTTTAAACCTATGTCTAGATATTTTTAAATTATCATTATATTCTCTAATTGGGATTCTCATGACTGCACGGTCAGTTCCTATGAGTTACATTGGTCTCGTATGAGGTGTTGAAGGGCCGTTTGGGGTCTGTTTTGGATGTTCGTCAGGATATGTTGAAGGGTCGTTTGGGGTCTGTTCTGGGCATTCTCTGCCATCTCGTTAGAAGACCAACCCAGGTCATTCGAACGACCTTGTTCGAACGAGCTTCTAACGAGATTCTAGTACCCCTTCTAACGAGTTCGTTCGAATCCCTTCGTTCGAACGACACCCGTTCGAACGAGATTTCTAACGAGTTTACAGAATGGTCTTTTTCGGCCGATTTTAGTTTCGAACTTTTCGTCGGCTTATTTAATTGAGTGTTATTCTTCTCTTGTTGATTAGTGGGTATATTTGTGAGATTGGAGCACGTTGAGGATTAAAACTTGAAATTTTATAAAGGCTTGATGACTTATATGGGTTAGATTGTAAGTACCGAAATTTGCAACGTGAGAAGTGTTGGCGATCTATATTGTATATTATCCGGGGACTTGTAAATGTATAACATCTATTGACGGTATAGGAATGAAAAATATATCTCTATTAATAATATAAGATATCTAAGATGTGTGAATGCTTAATATATGAACTTATATGTGTATAACATACCTACCATACTTGCTATCACGGGAGATCGGCTTTCGATCAGGGCCATCTATTCTTTGTGTGCCTACGAGGGGATTTAGATTGGTACCTCAAGGACATAGGTCATAGAATGACTTATTGGTAAGATAATAAGTCAGCTGACCATGGGAGCGTAGGTATGTGCATGACCCATGGGTATGTGAGCTATGTTCGCCTCCATTATGTGTGATTGTTGCTTATTGAAACGGTTCCTGAGAGATTCAGAATACGTGGTCCTCATGTACGTGATGTACCGGGATTCGATAGCAGAGTATATGTGCATCGCAGCTTAGCTTAGGGGTGCCCTTATTGTATATTTAAGATGAGATTAATATACTGGTAGTTGAAATACACTTTTATTAATGTATGATTGTGAATTATTGTGACATTTTTGTAGAGTTAAAAAATGGAAAATTCTTAGCAATTCTTATAACAAATTCTGAGTAATAAAAGTAAGACTCTCAGTTTATATTAAGATGTCGGGAATTGACTTTGAATTGTAAAGTAAAGTCAAGTTATGGATTTGACTATGTTGATAGTGGAATAACTAGAACGGGTATGGGTACGTTAGGCGTGCAGAATTAGTTGAGAGGTGAGGAACTCATGCGAGTGCACGCACTATCATGTATTTTATATTCACTATTTAATGATATTAAACACTTGCTATATTTTAAACTGTTTTCATAATTGGGCTCTGACCCGTTTGCTTTCAAATCTATTTTCTTGTAAAAACCTTTTAGGTGCCCAGCCACAAGGACACAAAACTTAGAAGTTCCATTCCAGTGACGTGTTGTAGCTGCTGTGGAAGTTACAGGACTTCGATAGTAGACGCCTCCACTTTCTGCTTGACTCTATTTCAGAATTGCTCATCTTTAGGGCATGTCTCCCCTTTTCTTTTAGAGACATCCTATTTACTCAGTTCTATTTCAATTTTGGATTTAATTAATTAGTAATTCATATTTTGTATTTGGTTGTATTCAGTATTCGGATTATTCAGAGGAGTATTCCTCCATATTCAGTCTATTGCATTGTTATTATATTGCGACTATGATGTGGTTGTGGTATTAGTATTTCATAATTTAATTTGGTTGTATACTAATCTAATTTAATTAAAATTGACAACTGACTTTTTAAATATTAAGTGGCTAGTAATTGTTTAAAAAAAAGAAAAAAATTATTTTCGACAGTGATGCTATGAACTGAACAAACTTGACATTTTGTATTAATTTGAATAAAGGAGTAGCTACCCGGTATTTAATTAGTCGGGGTGTCACAGGTGGTATCAGAGCATCAGGTTCTAGTGTCCTTAGGATTTGTACGGCTTATTATGTTTCAGCTGAGCGTTCTTTGATATAGAGCCCTATATTTTAGGATTATTTTATTCTATTGTGTATGTTTCGCTCTTCAACTACTTTGAGATAATAACTGTAGACTTATAACACTTATCTTTCATTTCAGATGCCTCCACGATGTGCACAGTGAGTTCCCAGGGATGCTCAGCCCGAGCCATAGCCTACACCAGTTCAGGGCACCATGAATGACGCAAAGGTTGCCGCTATTGTGGCCCAAGTAGTAAATGCCGCTCTAGAAGTTATACAGCAAGCAACGCCTTAGCCATCGATAGTAGCACCAGTACAGGATCATGCATTCCCTTCTGCTTGGGAATATGTTCATGATGCTTTTCAGAAGGAACACCCTCCGGAGTTTGCAGGTAGCTCTGGCGTCGTTGTGTCCAGTCAGTGGAAGAAGGACATCCAAAGACACTTGAGGATGTACGAGTGTACGAATGTACAAAGGAAGATACTGGCTACTTTTAAGCTGGTAGGGTCAGCGTTGCAGTGGTGGGAGTCCGTTACCACCGCAGAGGAGATGGATGTTCTTACTATTCAGGAGTTCTGGGTGCGGTTCGACCACAAGTATTTTCTTTCATCCCTTCACACCGAGATGAGGAGAAAATTGATGAACCTCAAGCAGGAGGGGAGGACAGTTGTTGAATATGAGGCCGAGTTCACAAATCTCTTGAACATCATCGGCGATGAGATTCCGACAGAGGAGAAGAAGTTACATAAATTCATGGATGTGTTGACTTGGAGGATCCGTCAGCATTTACTGGGAAATCTCTCGTTGGCCACTTATTCTGATGTGGTTAACGCAGCACTACTTCACTGCCAGGACCACTGCTTTCACTTGTCAGAGGGTAAGTGATCAGGAGAGTCTATCCATCAGGGCAGGATAGGGGGAAATGGTGCCAACTAGGCACAATCAGTTCAGGGTCAGCACAGGAAAGGTGATCAGAGTTCCCAACAGGGGGATTCTAAGAGATTTCGATCTGGAAGTTATAGAAACGGTCAGGGAGGTTTTCGTCATGGCTAGTAGGGTCAGCACAGCCATCAGGGTCACAGGGTCAGCATGGCCAACAACAGTAATTTTAGCAGGGCCAGCATGGCCAGTGGAGGGATGGCAACGGTCATCAGGGCCGTGGGCAACAGGGTTAGAGAGGGGGAAACTTTTCGGGGAAATGTTTCATTTGTGGTAAGATTAGCCACAAGTGCCAGGAGTGTCCTGATAAGGGCAGGACCCCACAGCAGCAGCAGCAGGGTGCTCGAAAAGAGCCCCAGAGACCTATGTTTCCCGCCGCCCTCCCAGCACCACCGCAGATGCCAGCTTTGCCACCTATCCCAGCAGTCCCAGCCCAGCAGGGACAGCTTCAGTACGAGCGAGTTTATCAGCTCCAGCAGGCCGTAGTCCCACATAATCCACCTGCTATTGAGGGTATGGTCTCTATTCAGGGGACTATGGGGTGTATTTTATTTGATACGGGAGCCACACACTGTTTCATTGCCACGATATTTGCGCACACTATAGGGTTGTTAGACACTACAGAGAGTACGATTACTTGCTTAGATTCACCGTTGAGTAGGGGTTCTATGATTTATCTTATTTGTAGAGGTGTGGGTATAGAGATTGGGAGGTTTACTCTAACTGCTGATATGTTAGTATTAGATATGACTCAATACGATGAGATTATTGGTATGGATTGGCTAGTTGCATACCGAGCCATGATTGAATATTTCAGTAGGAGTATTATTTTTGCCATACCCGGGCAGGAGATGTTCTTAGTGGCGATGCCTCGTCCTAAGGAGGATTGTCTACTCACTTATATTATATAAAGGAGGAGACCTCTAAGTAAGTGGTAATACCACTCGATTCGATACCCGTTGTTAGTGAGTTCGCTGATGTATTTTAGGATATTCCGGGATTACCGCCTAGTAGGAAAATAGACTTTGTTATCGATTTGACGCCGGGCACTCGTCATAATGCCCGAGCACCTAACCGTATGGCTCCAGCGGAAATGACAGAGCTACGAGATCAGATAGAACAGTTGTTGGGTCATGGGTTTATCCATATGAGTACCTCGTTATGGGGTGCACCTGTGCTGTTCGTAAAGAAGAGAGATGGATCTTTGAGGTTGTGTGTAGATTATCGGGAGATGAATAAATTCATGATACGGAATAAGTATCCGTTTCCCCGAATCGATGACTTATTCGACCAGTTGAGAGGAGCTTCTTTCTTCTCAAAGATTGACTTGCGATCGGGATACCATCAGTTGCGTATCAGGGAACAGGATGTCTCGAAGACTGCCTTCTTGATGAGATATGGTTCCTATGAGTTCTGGGTTATGCCTTTTGGCCTAACCAACGCTCCCTCTGTGTTTATGGACTTGATGAATAAGGTGTTCAGAGAGTTCCTAGACCAACTCATCATCATCTTTATTGATGACATTCTGGTTTACTCTCAAGTAGAGGAGGAACACGCCTATCACTTGAGGCAAGTTTTGAAGACACTGCGTCAGAATGAACTATATGCAAAGTACGAGAAGTGTGGGTTTTGGCTGAAGGAGGTTCAGTTTTTGGGGCACATCATTTCAGACCGAGGAATATCAGTTGATCCGGGGAAGGTATCGGCGGTGAGATAGTGGGGACAGTCCATGACACCGACTGAGATTTGTAGTTTCTTGGGCTTAGCAGGATACTACAGGAGGTTTATTCGGGATTTCTCTAATATAACGGGTCCTTTGACACATCTGACTCGCAAAGGTGTGCCATTCATCTGGAGTGATTCCTGTCAGTTGGCATTCGATGAGTTGAAGGACAAGTTAACCTCAGTGCCTATGTTAGCATTGCCCAGACTGGGAGTTGAGTATCTAGTCTACACCGATGCATCTTTATAAGGACTTGGAGGTGTACTGCAACAGGAGAGTCAGGCTATAGCTTATGCTTCCCGTAAGCTTAAACCTCACGAGAAGAATTACCCAACCCACGACTTGGAGTTAGCGGCAGTCGTATTTGCTCTTCGAATTTGGAAACATTATCTCCTGGGGGAGAAATTCCATTTATTCATAGACCACAAGTCTCTACAATACCTCTTCACGTAGAAGGAACTTAATATGCATCAACGTCGATGGCTCGAGTTCATGAAGGACTATCAGTTTGATATCTAATATCACCTAGGGAAGGCTAACGTGGTTGCAGACGCGTTGAGTCGTAGGCCACTAGGTGAGGTGGCCTAAGTGTGGAGAGCAAAGTGGAAGGAGTTGGGACACCAGGAGGCAGTGGCCCGATCATTCATGTCTGTGATGACTGTTACACCTCAGATTGTTATGAGAGTGATATAGGCCCAGGAAAAAGACTCGTTTTGTCAAGAGCAGATAGTTCGATTACTAGCAGAGGGAGCCGAGTCCTATGCCGTTAGTTCAGATGGGGGTTTACGCTTAAATGGGAGACTAGTTGTTCCTGAAGGGGAAGACTTGCGACACGAGGTAATGTCAGAGTCGCACAGCTCACGGTTCGCAGTACATACTGGTGGGGATAAGATGTACCAGGATATGAGGCGACAGTACTGGTGGAGTGGGATGAAGAGAGATATTGCCGAGTTCATTTCCAGATGTGCCACTTGTCAGCTGGTAAAAGTGGACCATCAGAGACCGGCAGGACTTCTACAGTCGTTCGAGGTTCCTATGTGGAAATGGGAAAGCATTTCCATGGACTTTATCACGAGGTTCCCTACTTCGCAGAGGGGTCACAACTCCATATGGGTAATCGTGGATAGATTGAACAAAGTTGCTCATTTTCTAACAGCCCGGACATACTACACTACGAGACAATATGCCCAGATTTTCATTGCAGAGATAGTGAGACTCCACGGGGTGCCTCTCAATATCGTGTCTGATCGAGACAAGATATTTGTTTCATGATTTTGGGAGAGTTTCCAGGAGGCCATGGGTACGGAGTTGCGGCTGAGTACGGTGTATCAGCCGCAGACAGATGGGCAAATCTAGAGGACGAACCAAATGTTGGAGGACATGTTGTGTATGTGCATCCTAGACTTTAGAGGTGGTTGGTGTAATACCCCGTACTTTTATAGATATTTTATTTATGGGATTAATTAAATTAAAAGTGAATTAATTGAGAATTAATCCGGATAAAATACTAACAAATGTGAGTTGGTATTTGATTATAATGTGTATATATGGCAATATATGAATATTGAAAATATTGAAATTGTCATGAGATAGAAATACGGCAATTTGGAAATTTTGCTGGGACGCGCGTGACAGTCGCGTCAGGAATGTAATTATTTTAATTAAAAAGTGAATTTTATTTTTATCAACCATATGGTCATTTTGAGTGCACCAACGTGTCCGGAAGGGTCGAAATAATCAGAAAAAACTAGCCGGGGGTTTAGTTTGGGTCCCGGGGCATTATTGGGCCATACCGGCAACTTAAAAGGGTATTTTGGTGATTTTGAAAATTGGAAATTTATGACCAACGAATTTTGGGAATTAAAAATAGGGAATTTAATAACCCACTAACCCATTACCAACACTTAACTGATTAGAGGGCTACGGGGGTTTCATGAGAAGTTAGGAGAAGTTCCCAAAGAGAGAACCCTAACCCCATCTTCAACCTTCAACCTTGGGAGAAAAGGAGAGAGAGCAACCTACATCCAGGATTCAACACCAAATTCAGAGAAAGATCAGAGGCAAGTTGTTTAATTTCGTTAATTTCAAGCGAATGCTTCTTCCATGCTTAGAAAATTGATATATTTGTATTGTATTGGGAGATTTATAAAAACCCATGAAATTGGAGTTAGAAATTCAGGTTTTGATATAGGTTTGCATGTAGAATTGTTATTGGGTGATTAGACTAAAAGAATTACTACTTTTTATGTTACAAAAACGGATTTATTTATGGAAACTGATGACTTTAAATTTCTAGGGTTCATGTTCATAAGATTTGGGGAAAAGTGGGGAGTTATGATAATTAGATGATGTTTAGGAAGATTTGGCCCCATATAAATGTTATATTATGACCTACGAATGTTTAGTGATGTTTAGAGACATTAAAATACTGTTGGGACGACTTTTAGATGAGTTTAAAGGTGAAGAAAATTGAGAAAAACGTGATAGGAAAATTCTGGGCTCGGAACTGTCACCTCGTTAGAAGACCTGCCGAGGTCGTTCGAACGAGCTCGTTCGAACGAGCTTCTAACGAGCTGACAGTTTGACTTCTAACGAGTTGGATGTTCATTCGATGCCTTTCGTTCGAACGAGACATCGTTAGATGCCCACTTCGTTCGAACGAACTCTCGTTCGAACGACCTCGTTCGAACGAGACTTCTAACGAGTTGACAGATTAGCCTTTTGGCCTGATTTGATTTCTAGTGTCCTGTAACCTTGTTTAATTGTAGAGATAACATTCCCTTGATGACTAATTGATATAGTTGGGATATTAGGGATATATTGAGGAGTAAAATATAGAAGAATGATTTGAACCAAAGGATATTGGTGGATTAGGGCGCGAGTGACTAATCACGATGCGAGGATAATTAATGACTTGAATACTTATAAATCGGGGACATAGGATTTGTGTGACATTATAGGTTGGAAAAATATTGAGAAGTATACCACTAATAAATTATGGTAATTACTAAGATGTGTGCATGCTTAGTATAGGTATATGATTTTATGTGTATGACATACCTACCATACTCGCTATCACGGGAGGTTTGCGTTCGCTTAGGGCCATCTAATCTTCGTGTGCCTACGGGGGGATTTAGATTGGTACCTCGAGGACATAGGTCAAAGAAGGACTTATTGGGAACTTAATAAGACTGCTGATCGTGGGAGCGTAGGTATGTGCGTGACCCATGTCATGTGACTGTGTTCGCCTCCATTGCTTGTGATTGTTGTTATCTGAGAACGATTCCTGAGAGATTCGGAATGCGTGATGTACCGGGATGGATAGCAGAGTATGTGTGCACCGCAGCTTAGTCTCGGGGGCTTGTATTGTATATTTATGACGTGAATAATACATGCTTAAATAATGAGAATTTTCATGTTGGTATTGTAAGTATAATTATGGTCACGCTTTGAGAAAATAAAAAGGGATAACCTGTAATGAATTGTATTTCTAATAATTGAGAATCCGAGTTTAAGTAAGGTCCTCTATTTAATTGATAACGTTAGAATGTATAATGGGAATCGAGTAGAAAGGGGTAGAACTTAAAACGGTTTAGTTAGATATGAATGTCATTTAGATGGGTATGGTACGTTAGGAGTGCACAATTAGTCGAGAGTTGAGTATTTCATGTGAGTGCACGTCCTAACATGTATTTTGCATTCATTGTTTTAATGTTATTAAAACACTTGCTATTTTTAAAATACTCTCCACTTTCGGGCTCTGACCCGTTTGCTTTCAAATCTATTTTTGTAAAAACCTTTTAGGTGCCCAGCCATAAGGACACCATGCATAGAATTTCCATTCAGGTGACGAGCTGTAGCTGTTTGTGGAAGTTACAGGGCCTTGCTAGTAGACGCTTCTTTTGTCTTGACTCTATTCATTTTTCATCATTTGTAGGGCATGTCGCCCATTTCTATTAGAGACATTTCATATTTCAGTTATTCAGATTGTTGGCATGTAATTAATTCAGGATATACTGTTTTATTTATTTCAGTGGTGGGATTGTTGTGAGGAGTTTTCTTCCGGACGTATTATTAATTGTTGGCTACTTTATTGAGACTTTATGGTGTATGGTTATGATATTCTTTCATAATTCTTTTATTGTATGTCAATCAGACTTAATTTAAAATTTGACATCTTACTTTTTAAATACTGGTGGTTAGTAATGATTAAAATGTTTTCGACAGTGATGCTATTAACTGAACCAACTTGGCATTTTGAATTAATTTAATAAAGGAGTAGCTACCCGGTATTTAATTAGTCGGGGTGTCACAGGTGGTATCAGAGCATCAGGTTCTAGTGTCCTTTAGGATATGTGTGGCTTATTATGCTTTCAGCATTGCTTTCTTTGATATAGAGCCCTAATGCTAGGAATGTTGTGTTTATCTCTATACATTGGAAATTCGTACTTCTGCGATTTGTTTATTTGAATGATGAACTCATCCAAATTTAATTAAATTCTCAGATGGATCGTCAAGAAGAACTAGCTAAAACGGTTAGGGGAGTCAACGAGCAAGATCGACTCACACCTCAGGTATCCCCAGAGAGAATATCAACCGCCGAGTTAGCAGGTATCGTGGCACAAGCAGTTAACACTGCAGTTCTACAATACCAAGAACGCAGCATACAAATTAAAGGAGGCAAAAGACCTAGAGAGGTTAACCAAATGCATGTGACAAACGTTGAAAATTGTGCGAAGGCACCAAATCTATGACAACAAAACAATCAAGATCGAGTAAGTTCCAGAAGTAACGAGATTTATGTACAGGGGAAAAAGTGTCAGGGCCAACGAAGTCAGGTTCAGAATGAAACCACAAAGAGGTGTTTCGGTTGTGGAATGGACGATCACAAACGTAAATCTTGCCTGAATCAGACTGGGGATAAACTACAATCTGACCAGCGAAGAATTTTGAAACTCTGCTATAAATGTGTACAACCGGGTCACAAGTGGATGGATTGTCCTCACCCTGACATAGATTTTCTGCAAATTTCCCCTCAAGGACAGCAAGACCAGGGAAAAAGCGAGACCAGTCAACACCGTAATGAAGTGAAGCAGTTTCAAGGGAGGTGCTTCGTTTGTGGCAAGACTGTCCATAAACGCCAGGATTGTCCAGATAGGGTGCTCGACAGGAGCCGCAGAGGCCTATATTTCCCGCCGCCCTCCCAGCACCACCATAGATGGCAGCACTACCACCCGTGCCAGCGGTCCCAGTTCAGCAGGGACAGCTTCCGTATGGGAGAGTGTATCAGCTTCAGCAGGCCGCAGCCCCACAGGATCCACCGGCCATTGAGGGTATGTTCTCTATTCAGGGGACTATGGGGCATATTTTATTTGACACGGGAGCTACACACTATTTTATTGCTATGAGATTTGCACGCACCATTGGGTTGTTAGACACCGCCGAGAGTACGGTTACTTGTGTAGATTCGCCGTTGAGTAGGGGTTCCTTGATTTTCCTTGTATATAGAGGCGTGGGTGTAGAGATCGGGAGGTTTACCTTACCCGCTGATATGTTAGTGTTAGAGATGACTGAGTATGATTCCATTATTGGTATGGATTGGCTAGTTGCGTACCGAGTCATGATTGACTATTTTAGTAGGAGTATTATCTTTGCCATTCCCGGGCAGGAGATGTTTTTAGTGGCGATACCTCGTCCTGAGAGAGGATTGTCCACTCACTTGTACTATATAGAGGAAGAGACCTCTAAGGAAGTGGTGATACCACTTGACTCGATTCCGGTTGTTCGAGAGTTTGCCGATGTATTTCAGGATATACCTGGATTACCTCCGAGTAGAGAGATAGATTTTGTGATCAATTTGACACCGGCACTCGGCCTATTGCCCGTGCACCTTACCCTATGGCTCCAGCTGAGATGAGAGAGTTATGGGATCAAATTGAGCAGTTGTTGGGTCAGGGGTTTATCCGGAAGAGTATGTGACAACCCGCTCCAAATAATAACGGGTGGCCAGCCCTATACTACATAAATCAGGTATCTCAGATGGTACAGTCTCAACATCAACAACTAAACACTATAATATAAGGCTAACTACCCGAAATCATTAAGTGCGAATTGCCAAAAATTTAAAACTTTTATTTTTAACAACAACAACAAAACCAATAATTCACTCAACCAACAATATACATCTAACTATGATGTGAAATGTGCATGCTCCAATGATATGAAAGAGTACAATACATTGTACAACAAATCTCAATAAATAAATACCCGAATATACTGTCGGGCAACAGACAATACAAGAATCTGATAAATAAAATATGAAAGTGTTAATCTACAACACTTGAATACTAACTCAAAACAACTGAATCCTAATCTAGATGTACAAGAGATAGGAATCGACTAAAGCAAAGTGCCGCAACAGTCCGCTACTGCCACAGCTCCACAAATCCTGAATGGAGGAATATAAAAGGCGTCCTTACGGAGGAACACCTGAAGTAATACAATATATATACATGGAGGAGGAAAATATAAACGGGTCAGAACCCGAGTTTGAAAAACAGTTTATAGCAAGTGTATTAAAATGCATAATAATTATAAATGCATTATTACATAATTTAGTTGGAATCGAACACTCCATCAAAATTCAACTCACCTCTCATATAAAGCGCGCACTAAGAGTATGCACGTGTCTCCAAAGGATGTCCGATTCTAATAAGGTAAGAGGATTCTAACTTAAACCCAAATAAAGTATTTAAGTGAAACCATCTAACCTATCTCCCAATTCTATATTTAATTCTGTACTTTAAGTTATATACATTATCTTTAATGTAATAGTTATAGTTATCTTTATAATGTTCATTTGTTGAACATATAAAGTTACATGATCCAATCATGTCCACATCATCACAATACATCAACAATATCATTTACTAGAATTTATATTCTAGTTATGCCCATATAAGGCATGAAACCATATATATAATTATTATAGATGAGTTATTAGCATCAAGAGTTAAGAACTAAACTCCTCCCGATTCTCAACACGGTACTGCGTTTCATGCGTGGGACGTCTTGCCGAAGCGAAATCCAAACAAGGAACCCCCCCGTTACACTACTCCTGACCGTATCAATCCTCGGGGCTCATTATGCCCTCAATGCAAGATGCATGTAACCCAAATGATTATTATCCAAATTTTAATTAATTAATATTCCCAATTCTCAACAGTACACGGCGTTTCATGCGTGGGACGTCTCGCCGAAGCGAAATCCAAACAAGGAACCCCCCCGTTACACTACTCCTGGCACTGTCGATTGTCGGGATAGGTGATATATATGTATATATATAATGATGAGAATTAAGGACTAAACGCATCCCCAAGTTCCAACATTACACTGCGGTTCGTGCGTGGGACGTCTCGCCGAAGAGAAATCCAAACAAGGAACCCCCCCGATACACTAATCCTGGCAATGTAGGTCGTTGAGGTCCATTATGCCCTTGAAACCCAAAGTACAAGCACAAGCAATAATAACCATCCAACCGAGCTATAACTCGAAGGACGCAGGCTCACATGCTATCATCTTCCAGCAGCCCATATACGTAGAAAACTGGGGCCACCTGGTGGGGTTCAACGACACCCACATCGTGATCTACTCACGCACACAACGTCCGGGAAGCGGTCATAGTTCCTAACCGGCAAGTGAGAGCGTCCCATACCCCCGACCTCTCACCCCCATAATAAATAGATATATATATATATCATAAATGTCATTTGCTGACCACAAAGGACGACTATGACCTGGGGAATATCCACATCCTTCTTTTCTAGTCAGAATGCTCACCCTCTATGCACGAAACTTCCCAATGATAGCAAGGAGGGGGTATGCTTAACATGTATATACACCAACATATAAGGTATACATACATCCCACATAATAAAGATATACCGTTTTATATAAGGTATACCTGCAACATCATATTCATTTTCATTATACGCTCTTAGGCGTAAATTTGATTAACATCATTTGTTTAGTATATTTCTCTCAAGATATACTAACGCCCAACCTCTCACATTAACCCCACTTAGTATATGCTATACTAATTCTCGCTTGAAGCTCTCATGTCGCTTCTATTATGAATTGTCTCTCAATTCTATCTAAGTTAAGGATATTCTATATCCTAATGCACCTCAACTAGCATTTCTCACTGTGTGAGATATCTCCCAAATCAATCATTAATAAGGATATTTCTATATCCATATGCACATCAAATAGCATTCATAATTCTCCATCCATTATAGGGTTCAATTTATTTTGTGAAACTTTAAAGTTATCCCAATTTGGGATTGGATCCTAAGATCCGGTATCTCTAAATTATTCTCATTCTTTCATAAGAATTTAATTATCCTCTCCAAATAGAATCTCCAATAAAAGTGGGCTTCCCCCACTTAAAAAAATACCAAAATCTCTATTCGGTATTCCTCAATTTAGTAATTATTACTCCAAAATTTCTTATAAGGGAAACTCTCTAAAAGTCTCCAAAACATACTCCAAATATCTCTTATAGAGATCCCCAATCGATAACTGTAATACCCCGTATTTTTGGCTATATTATTTTTGGGATTAATATTTTGGGATTAATTAATTAAATGTGTATTAATCGAAAATTAATCCGGGATAAAAAATACTAATGTGATACGAGTTAGTATTTGATTATGTGCATATATGATTATATATGTATTTGGTATTATAAAATTTGTCGTGAGATTTATATACGGCATTTTAGAAATTTTGTTGAGACGCGTGGGACCGCCGCGTCACGGTATAATATTTTGTTAATAAAAAGTGAATTTAAAATCTATAATCCGTATAGTCATTTTGAGTGCGCCAACGCGTCCAAAAGGGTCGAGATAGTCAGAAAACACTAGCCGGGGGTATAGTTTGGGTCCCGGGGTATTTATAGGCCATACCGGCAACTTAAAGGGTATTTTGGTAATTTTACATTTTGAGGAATTAAAAGTGACGAAAATTGGTGATGTAAATCTAATGTGGAATTTGTCCCACTAAGCCCATAACCTACCCATATTAACCTAGAAATCTACGTAGGTTATCATTTAGGTTTTCTAAGTTTCCCCAAATCAAAACCCTAGCCACCTTAAGCCACCATTGGAGAAGAGCTTGGAGAGAGAGGAATTTCTGCAGAAAACTTCATCTAATCTACGCCAAACTCAGAGACAACCAAGGCAAGTGACTTTATTCCATTTAATTTCGGAGAATGTTTCCTCCATGTTAGACAATTCGGATTTATGGTTTGTTCTTGATGAAAATATGAAAACCCATGTAGTTTAGATTATAGAACTTGAGAAATTGTGAAGAGAATTGCATGTAGTATGATAGGTAGATGATTTCCCTTATAATAATTGTGATTTGAAGGAATTAAAACGAAATAAATTCTGGGATTTGATGATGATATAAACCTAGGGTTCATGTTCTAGAGAAATTGGGAAAAGTGTAGAGATTTGTAAATTTGGTTGATGTTATGATGATTCAATCCTTGAAAACATTTTAGGAGATGATGTAAATATGTTTAGGATGAATTAGAGACCCTAAAACGTTGATTGGATGAACTTTGGAAGAGATTAGAATTGATAAAAATGGTGAAAAACGATTTTGGGAAAAATCTGGGCCGAAACTGGTAGCTCGTTAGAAGCAGCCCCCAGGTCGTTCGAACGAACTCGTTCGAACGAGCTTCTAACGAGTTGACCAGTCGTTACTAACGAGTAGGGATTTCGTTCGATATCTCGTTCGAACGAGATATCGTTAGAAGGGACAGTTCGTTCGAACGAACTGGGATCTCGTTCGAACAGCCTCGTTCGAACGAGACTTCTAACGACCTGACAGTCCAAACTCGTTCGAAGCCTCGTTCGAACGAGACTTCTAACGAGTTGGCAGTTTGGTCCTTTTTGGACTGTTTTGACTTTTGGAGTTCCATAAACTTGTTCGAGGATATAGTTAACCTTCGTAGTGATAAAATTGGGACATTTGGGTATTTACGAGAAGGAATTTACATACGAGAGTGTATTACATGGACGGTTTGGGTTGAGACATGAGTGTCTACTACGACGTGAGATAATTATGGCGCGTATAATTACAAACCGGAATAGTATGAATTGTGTTAATTATAGTTAGTATGAGAATATATACTACGATTAAAATACGGTATTACTAAGATGTGTGTTTACTTAGTATTGGTATATGGATTGTGTGTATGACATACCTACCATACTTGCTATCACGGGAGGTTGCGTTCGCTTAGGACCCTCTATTCCTTGTGTGCCTACGGGGGGGATATAGACTGGTACCTCGATGAACATAGGTCATAGAAAGACTTATTGTGATATTAATAAGTCCGCTGACCGTGGGAGCGTAGGTATGTGCGTGACCCACGTGATGGTGACTGTGTTCGCCTCCACTATTTGTGATTTGTGTTATCTGGACTATTCCTGAGAGATTCGGAATATGTGATCCTTATGTACGTGATGTACCGGGATTGATAGCAGAGTATGTGTGCACCATAGCTTAGATTGCGGGGTGCTTGTATCGTATATTTATGATGTGAATAATATACATTAAATTAATGGGAATCCTCATGTTAATGTTGTAAAAATATTACGGTATTATTTCGAGTTACATAATGAGTTAACTGATAGTTATATCAATGGTATATTTAGTAACTGAGTTCACGTCAAACCCCTATTTAATTACGAGCGTTGTTATGTTAAATGGAACCAAGTATTATGGGTAGAACCCTTGTCGGTCTAGCTAGATACGTTGTCACTTAGCTAGTGGTATGGGTAGTTTTAGATGGGTACTTGCGTTAGGAGTGCACAGTTAGACGAGAGGTGAGAATATAATGTGAGTGCACGTCCTAACATGTACTTTGCATTTAATGTTTTAAATGTTTTTAAAGCACTTGCAGGTTTTTAAAATATAACTCCACATTCGGGCTCTGACCCGTTTGCTTTTCAAATCTTTTTCTTGTAAAACCTTTTAGGTGCCCAGTCACAAGGACACCAAGCATAGATTATCCATTCAGGTGACGAGCTGTAGCGGTTTGTGGAAGCTACAGGTATTTGCAAGTAGACGCTCCTATCTTTTGGATTCCAAAGTCACTATCTATCAGTTGTAGGGCATCTTGCCCATTTCTATTTAGAGCATCGTTTACATTTCAGTTTTCAGACTTTAGCATTTATTGTTTCAGTTTATTTATTTCAGTTATGGGATTGTAGTGAGGGGTTTCCTCCAGACTTTATTTACTCTATTGTGACGATTATTTGTTTTACTTCAGTATGGTGAATGGTGTTATTTACTTCTTCATTACTTTTGTTGCATGTTAATCAGACTTAAATTAAAAATTTGGCAACTTGATTTTTTAAATACTAGGTGGTTAGTAATATTAAAATGTTTTCGACAGTGATGCTATTAACTGAGCCAACTTGGCATTTTGAATTAATTTAATAAAGGAGTAGCTACCCGGTATTTAATTAGTCGGGGTGTCACAGGTGGTATCAGAGCATCAGGTTCTAGTGTCCTTTAGGATCTGTACGGCTATTATGTTTCCGCTATGTTTCTTTGATATAGAGCCCTATATTTTAGGACTGTTGTATTCTTTTGTGTATGCTTCGTTCTTCAGCTATTTTAAGTTTATAAACCTTGAACTTATAAACTTTGTTCTTATCTCAGATGCCTCCACGACGTGCACGACGAGTTCCCAGGGATGCTACGCCCGAACCACAGCCCGCTCCAGTTCAGGGCATGTTGAACGCCGCTGAGGTTGCAGCTATAGTAGCTCAAGCGGTGAATGCCGCGATTGCCGTGATTCAGCAGGCACCACCACAGGCGCCGGTTGCCGCGCCAGTACAGGTTAATGCATTCCCGTCTGCTTGGGAGCGTGTACGTGACGCTTTTCAGAAAGCGCATCCGCCAGAGTTTGCTGGTAGCTCAGATGTGGTAGTCTCGAGCCAATGGAGGAAGGACATACAGAGGCATTTGAGGATGCATGAGTGCACTGATGTTCAGAAGCAGGTGCTAGCTACTTTCAAGCTAGTGGGATTTGGACTACAGTGGTGGGAGTCTATTACCACCGCAGAGGAGAGGGATACCCTCACGATTCAGAAGTTCTGGGTGCGGTTCGACCGCAAGTACTTTCCATCCGCAGTTCATACAGAGATGAGGAGGAAGCTGATGAGTTTGAAGCAGGAGGGCAAGACAGTGGCCGAGTATGAGGCCGAGTTCACTAACCTGTTGAATATCGTTCCATACGAGATTCCAACAGAGAAGAAGAAGATTGAGAAGTTCACCGATGGGTTGACTTGGAGGATCCGTCAGCATCTGTTAGGGAACCTATCGTTGGCCACGTATTCTGATGTGGTTAACGCTGCATTATTGCACTGCCAGGACCACCGTTTTCATATGGCCGAGGGCAAGCGGTCGGGGGAGTCTAGCCATCAGGGCAGGACTGGAGGACATAGTGCCAGCGGGGCACAATCTGGTCAGGGGCAGAGGCAGAGTGAGCAGGGCTCCCAGCAGGGGGATAATAAGAGGTTCCGGTCAGGGAACTACAGGCAGGGACAGGGAGGTTTCCGTTAGGGCCATCAGGGCCAACAGGGACAGAATGGGCAGCAGTTTCATCAGGGCCAGCAGGGCCAAGGGAGGAATGGTAACGGCCACCAGGGCCGGGGACAGCAGGGGCAGAGGGGAGGGAACTTCCCAGGGAAGTGCTTTACTTGTGGCAAGACGGGCCATAAGAAGCAGGATTGTCCTGATAGGGGCAGGGCCCCACAGCAGCAGCAGCAGGGTGCTCGCCAGGAGCCACAGAGGCCTATGTTTCCCGCCGCTCTTCCTGTACCGCCACAGATGGAAGCTTTGCCACCCATTCCAGCAGTCCCAGCTCAGTAGAGGCAGCTACAGTATGGACGTGTCTACAACGTTCACCCGGCTGCAGTTCCACAGGCACCGCCCGCGATCGAGGGTACGTTTCCTATCCATGGCACTATGGGTCGGGTGTTATTTGATACGGGTGCTACACATTGTTTCATAGCTACACACTTCGCGAAAGCTTTAGGATTGTTAGCTACGGCAGAGAGCACAGTGACGTGTGTCGACTCACCATTGGGGAGTGGGTCACTTATTTTCTTTATATGCCGGGGAGTGGGGGTAGAGATTGGTGGTTTGGTATTGCCTGCAGACATGTTAGTGTTAGACATGCATGTTCACGATGTGATCATCGTTATGGATTGGCTCATAGCATATAGGGCCATGATTGATTGCTTCAGCGGGAGCATTGTTTTTGCCATTCCGGGGCAAGAGATGTTTATAGTGGCGATGCCTCGCCCAGAGGGAGGATCGACCGCTCATCTGTATTACATAAAGGAGGATACCTCTAAGGAGGTTGTGATTCCTTTGGATTCGATCCCGGTCGTCAGGGAGTATTCAGATGTGTTTCAGGAGATACCAGGCCTACCACCCAGTCGAGAGATAGATTTCGTTATAGATTTGCTACCGGGTACGAGACCTATAGCACGTGCACCGTACCGTATGGCTCCGGCTGAGATGAGAGAGCTACGGGATCAGATAGAGCAGCTGTTGGGACAAGGCTTTATTCGCAGGAGTACCTCACCTTGGGGCGCTCCGGTTTTGTTTGTGAAGAAGAGGGATGGTTCACTGAGGTTGTGTGTGGACTACCGAGAGTTGAATAAAGTCACGATACGGAATAAGTATCCGTTGCCTCGAATCGATGAGTTATTCGACCAGTTGAGAGGAGCTTCTTTCCTCTCGAAGATTGACTTGAGGTCGGGATACCATCAGTTGCGTATCAGGGAGGAGGATGTCTCGAAGACCGCGTTCTTGTCGAGATATGGTTCTTATGAGTTTCGGGTTATGCCTTTCGATTTGACCAACGCTCCAGGAGTGTTTATGGACTTGATGAACAGAGTGTTCAGGGATTTCCTGGATCAGTTTGTCATTGTCTTCATTGATGACATTCTGGTTTACTCTCAGACAGAGGAGGAGCACGCCGAGCATTTGAGGCAGGTTTTGCAGACACTCCGTCAGAACGAGTTGTATGCAAAATATGAGAAGTGCGGGTTTTGGCTGAAGGAAGTCTAGTTCTTGGGTCACATTATTTCCGACCAAGGGATATCTGTTGATCCGGGGAAAGTATCAGCGGTGAGGGAGTGGGGACAGCCCACGACACCAACGGAGATTCGTAGTTTCTTGGGTTTGGCAGGATACTACAGGAGGTTTATTCGGGGTTTCTCGGAGATAGCAGGTCCTTTGACACATCTTACTCGTAAAGGTGTGCCGTTCATTTGGAGTAATGCTTGTCAGTTGGCATTCGATGAATTGAAGGGCAAGTTGACCTCAGCACCTGTGTTAGCATTGCCGAGACTGGGAGTTGAGTATTTGGTTTATACCGACGCGTCTTTGTAAGGGCTTGGAAGTGTATTGCAGCAGGAGAGACAGACCATAGCTTATGCTTCCCGTAAGCTTAAGCCTCATGAGAAGAATTACCCCACACATGATTTGGAGTTGGCGGCAGTGGTATTTGCCTTACGGATTTGGAGGCACTATCTTTTGGGGGAGAAGTTTCAGCTGTTCACGGACCACAAGTCACTACAGTATCTGTTCACGCAGAAGGAATTGAATATGCGGCAGCGTAGGTGGCTTGAATTTGTGAAGGACTACCAGTTCGACATCCAGTACCACCCGGGTAAGGCTAACGTGGTAGCAGACGCGTTGAGCCGCAGGCCAGCAGATGAGGTGGCAGAGGTGTGGAAAGCTAAGTGGAAGGAATTGGGACACCAGGATGCAGTGGCCCGATCTTTCATGTCTGTAATGACCGTTACCCCACAGATTATCACGAAGGTAGTACGGGCACAGGCTAATGACTCATTCTGTCAGGAGCAGATAGTTCGATTACTAGCAGAGGGAGCCGAGTCCTATACCGTTAGCTCAGACGGGGGATTGCGCTTCAATGGGAGATTGGTAGTTTCGGAAGGGGAAGAATTACGACACGATGTTATGGCAGAGTCGCACGGCTCACGGTTCGCGGTACATCCCGGAGGGGACAAAATGTACCAAGACATGAGACGGCAGTATTGGTGGAGCGGTATGAAGAGAGATATCGCTGAGTTTGTCTCGAAATGCGCCACTTGTCAGCTTGTAAAAGTGGATCATCAGAGACTGGCAGGATTGCTACAGCCGTTGGAGGTCCCGATATGGATGTGGGAGAGCATATCAATGGACTTTATTACGGGGTTGCCTACGTCGCAGAGGGGTCACGACTCCGTTTGGGTAATTGTGGACAGGTTGTCCAAGGTCGCTCACTTCTTACCCGTAAGGACTGACTACACTACGGGACAGTATGCCCAGCTCTTCATTTCAGAGATTGTGAGACTTCACGGTGTGCCCCTAAATATCGTGTCTGACAGAGACAAGATATTTGTTTCGAGGTTTTGGGAGAGTTTCCAGGAGGCCATGGGCACGGAATTGCGGTTGAGTACGGCTTATCATCCGCAGACTGATGGGCAGACAGAGCGCACCAATCAGATGTTGGAGGACATGCTACGCATGTGCATTATTGACTTCGGGGGTGGATGGGAGCAGTACCTTCCACTGGTGGAGTTTGCTTACAACAACTCCTATCAGTTCACTATTGGCATGGCTCCGTTTGAGGCGTTGTACGGTAGGCCTTGTCGTTCCCCAGCATGTTGGTTAGAAGTGGGGGACAACAAACTACTTGGGCCGGAAGTGATTCAGGATACTTCGGCAAGGATTGAGTTGATTCGGAGTCGCATTCGGGTAGCTCAAGACAGGCAGAAGAGTTATGCTGATGGGAAGAGGTTCTTCAGGGAGTTCCAAGTGGGGGACCAGGTTTTACTCAGGGTTTCTTCGATGAAGGGGATTAAAACCCACGAAAATCTGGGAATTTTGGTAATTTCGAAAATCTGGGAATTAAAACCCACGAAAATAAGAGATAAAAATCTGACTCTTTCTTTATCCACTAAACCCACTACCTACACTAAGGGACTTAATGGGCTATGGGAGAAGTTAAGAAATAGTCTTAACTTGCCAAAACCCAACCACACCTCCATTGTCATCATCCTTAGAGAAACTTGTAGAGAGAGAGAGAGAAGAGAATTCTGTAGAAAGAGAGAGGGAGAACAACTCAGCCTTCAAGATTCAACATCAAAATCAGAGAAAGATTAAGGGAAGTGGTTTAATTACAATTGATTCAATGCCATGCTTTTCCATGTTTAGGAATTATCGAATTTATCTTGGAAGATGATATAGACCCATGAATTGGAAGTTTAAAACTATGAACTATGTTAGGGACTGCATGTAGAAACATTCTGGACGAATTATAAACTTAGAATTATGACCCTTGATGATTTAAAAACGGATTTTAGAAGAAGTTTATTAATGTTCTTGAAAGAAATAGAAATCTGGAATTCTTGATGAAGATTTGATCCATACAAAGCCTTGAATGATGAATTATTGGTTTTAGAACGTTAGCAATGTTGTAGGATAGTTGTATGATGATATTATAACGTTATCTTAGAGTTTCATGCTTGTTTGGGATGATTTGTAATGATTTGAAAACTGCAAAACTAAGCAGTCCGTAGCCATACCTGGTGCGTTCGATCGATCGATGTTCATCAGTCGATCGATCGACCACCATCGATCGATCGAAGGAAAAGGTCGATCGATCAACCTTCCCAGAATGAGTAAAGTTTTTCCCTATTTAAATTTTAATGGTGGTAACCCTTGGAAAATATTATTGGGGACCTTATGAATAACCTTAAACTTAAGGAAGACCAGTAGGCATGATTATGAAACTTGGACCTTAATTAGAATCCAATTTGAGGAATTATTCTAATTTAATGAAATTCGATAAGTGAGATAATATTTGGGTTAATAGTGTAAAATTGAATAATTTGATGAAATGAGGATTGGGGCAGAAGTAAGAACCTTAGGATTAAAGATGTTGTACGTTGGAATAATAGGAACTTAATAATCTATTTTAGATAGGTTTGAAGTATAAGAAACTACGATGTGAGACGTGTCGACAGATTAACTTTTATATTATCTAAAGACGTAAAATATACAAATTTGGAATAATGGTATAAGGATGTAGAGCATACCTTTATTAATATTGAATTATCTAAGATGTGTGAATGCTTAGTATATGATTTTTATGTGTATGACATACCTACCATACTTGCTATCACGGGAGGTTACGTTCGCTTAGGGCCTTCTTATCCTTGTGTTGCCCGGATTTAGATTGGTACCTTGAGGACATAGTTCAAGAGAACGACTTATTTGTGAGTTAATAAGCCAGCTGACTATGGAGCGTAGGTATGTACGTGACCATGGATATGTTGAATTATGTTCGCCTCCATTTTTGTGTGTGGTGTTTATTCCAACAATTCCTGAGAAATTCGGAATTTGTGATCCTTATGTACGTGATGTACCGGGATGGTAAGCAGAGTATGTGTGCACCGCAGCTTAGCCTTTGGGTGCTTGTATTGTATATTTATGATGTGAATAATATACGGTTAAATGAAAAGGAAATTGCTATGTTAAATTGTGGGTATAGTAATTGTAATATTATGAAAAGATAAAAAGGGGACAGATATCAATAAATTGTTTTGTTAATAATTGGGAATTCGAGAATTAAAGTAGAACTCTCTATTTAATTGTTAAGGTTGGAAATTAAACGTGAACCGAGTAGAAGTGTTAGAAACTCTTTGGAATTAGATAGTTATGAGAAAACACATGAATGGGTATAGGAACGTTAGGAGTGCACAGTTAGACGAGAGGTGAGTATTTCATGTGAGAGCACGTCCTAACATGTATCTTGCATTCATTGTTTTAATTATTATTAAAGCACTTGCTGTTTTTAAAATACTCTCCACATTTAGGCTCTGACCCGTTTGCTTTCAAATCTATTTTTTTTTTGTAAAAACCATTTTTAGGTGCCCAGCCACAAGGACACCACGCTTAGGATCCTCATACAGGTGACGAGCTGTAGCTGTTTGTGGAAGTTACAGGGACTTGCTTTTAGACGCTTCTATCATTTGGATTCCATGTTCAGTATTCCTCAGTTGTAGGGCATGTTGCCCAAATTCTATTAGAGACATTTCCATTTCAGTTTTTCATATTTTGGCATGTATTAATTCAGTATTCAGTATTTCGTTACTTATTTCAGTTGTGGGATTTGTTGTGAGGAGTTTTTCCTCCGGATTTATTTATATCATGTGATGGTTATTCTATTATTTCGTTATGGTGAATGGTGATATTATTCTTGCTTTAAATCTTTTACTGCATGTTAATCAGACTTTAACTTAAAATTTGGCATCTTACTTTTTAAATACTAGGTGGTTAGTAATCTTTAAAAATGTTTTTCGACAGTGATGCTATTAACTGAACCAACTTGACATTTTGTATTGATTTAATAAAGGAGTAGCTACCCGGTATTTAATTAGTCGGGGTGTCACACGCATTTACTACCTCGACGAAAGTCTTTAACTTAGGACTTTCTAACAAATGTTGTTGGATTTTCCAATCTAAACCTTGAACAAACTTCGATATACGTTTCTCTTCCGTATTTACCTCATTAGGTACTAATCTCGCCCATAGAGAAAAATCTTCTTCATATTCTGCCACCGTTCTATTTCCTTGAAAAATAATCCCCATATCCTGAGTAGGGGAAAACAAATACCTTCGATCAAAAAGTTCCCAAAATTCTTTTATAGGTAAAGTATCTCTCTGTTCAGATGTGGTGACAGACTCCCACCATTGAAGAGCTACACTCGATAACCTAAAGGTGACTAAAAATTATTTCTGCACCTCACTACACTCAACCATACGAAGGTGCCTCTGCATAATATTTTTCCATTGACTTGCAGCCACTACATCAACTCCCCCTGCAAAGTCGGGAGGATGCCCCTTACTAAAATCTTCCTTCACTCTCTCCCATAAAGACAATCCTAAATGGGGTGGGGCTCCTCGAGCGGCAGATTATTGAGCCATCATAGAAACGGTAGCAGTTACTGCTTGTGCCACTATATTGGCAACATCCTCCATAGTCATGTTCCTTTGAGGCATTTGGGGTTGCCCTTTGTTTGCCCTGACTGAACGACCGCCCTTCGGTGGCATCTGAAACAAGAACAATTGTATCACAACACCTTTCAAATATTTTCGATTCACGGAAAGATATGGACGTATGAATGTAACCGTCCTAGCAATAAGGCACTATATCAAGAACGCTTACGGAAGATCGTAGTAACGCATACAGATCCTAAAGACACTAGAACCTGATGCTCTGATACCACCTGTGAATACCCGCTCCAAATAATAACGGGTGGCCAGCCCTATACTACATAAATCAGGTATCTCAGATGGTACAGTCTCAACATCAACAACTAAACACTATATTATAAGGCTAACTACCCGAAATCATTAAGTGCGAATTGCCAAAAATTTAAAACTTTTATTTTTAACAACAACAACAAAACCAATAATGCACTCAACCAACAATATACATCTAACTATGATGTGAAATGTGCATGCTCCAATGATATGAAAGAGTACAATACATTGTACAACAAATCTCAATAAAGAAATACCCGAATATGTTGTCGGGCAACAGACAATACAAGAATCTGATAAATAAAATATGAAAGTGTTAATCTACAACACTTGAATACTAACTCAAAACAACTGAATCCTAATCTAGATGTACAAGAGATAGGAATCGACTAAAGCAAAGTGCCGCAACAGTCCGCTACTGCCACAGCTCCACAAATCCTGAATGGAGGAATATTAAAGGCGTCCTTGCGGAGGAACACCTAAAGTAATACAATATATATACATGGAGGAGGAAAATATAAACAGGTCAGAACCCGAGTTTTAAAAATAGTTTATAGCAAGTGTATTAAAATGCATAATAATTATAAATGCATTATTACATGATTTAGTTGGAATCGAACACTCCATCAAAATTCAACTCACCTCTCATCTAAAGCGCGCACTAAGCGTATGCACGTGTCTCCAAAGGATGTCCGATTCTAATAAGGTAAGAGGATTCTAACTTAAACCCAAATAAAGTATTTAAGTGAAACCATCTAACCTATCTCCCAATTCTACAATTAATTCTATACTTTAAGTTATATACATTATCTTTAATGTAATAGTTATAGTTATCTTTATAATGTTCATTTGTTGAAAATATAAAGTTACATGATCCAATCATGTCCACATCATCACAATACATCAACAATATCATTTACTAGAATTTATATTCTAGTGATGCCCATATAAGGCATGAAACCATATATATAATTATTATAGATGAGTTATTAGCATCAAGAGTTAAGAACTAAACTCCTCCCGATTCTCAACACGGTACTGCGTTTCATGCATGGGACGTCTCGCCGAAGCGAAATCCAAACAAGGAACCCCCCCGTTACACTACTCCTGACCGTATCAATCCTCGGGGCTCATTATGCCCTCAATGCAAGATGCATGTAACCCAAATGATTATTATCCAAATTTTAATTAATTAATATTCCCAATTCTCAACAGTACATGGCGTTTCATGCGTGGGACGTCTCGCTGAAGCGAAATCCAAAAAAGGAACCCCCCGTTACACTACTCCCGGCACTGTCGATTGTCGGGATAGGTGATATATATGTCTATATATAATGATGAGCATTAAGGACTAAACTTATCCCAAAGTTCCAACATTACACTGCGGTTCGTGCGTGGGACGTCTCGCCGAAGCGAAATCCAAACAAGGAACCCCCCCGATACACTAATCCTGGAAATGTAGGTCATTAAGGTCCATTATTCCCTTGACACCCAAAGTACAAGCACAAGCAATAATAACCATCCAACCGAGCTATAACTCGAAGGACGCAGGCTCACATGCTATCATCTTCCAACAGCCCATATACGTAGCAAAGTGGGGCCACCTGGTGGGGTTCAACGACACCCACCTCGTGATCTACTCACGCACACAACGTCCGGGAAGCGGTCATAGTTCCTAACCGGCAAGTGAGAGCGTCACATACCCCCGACCTCTCACCCCCAAAATAAATATATATATATATATATATATATATATATATATATATATATATATATCATAAATGTCATTTGCTGACCACAAAGGACGACTATGACCTGGGGAATATCCACATCCTGCTTTTCTAGTCAGAATGCTCACCCTCTACGCACGAAACTTACCAATGATAGCAAGGAGGGGGTATGCTTAACATGTATATACACCAACATATAAGGTATACATACATCCCACATAATAAAGATATACCGTTTTATATAAGGTATACCTGCAACATCATATTCATTTTCATTATACGCTCTTAGGCGTAAATTTGATTAACATCATTTGTTTAGTATATTGCTCTCAAGATATACTAACGCCCAACCTCTCACATTAACCCCACTTAGTATATGCTATACTAATTCTCGCTTGAAGCTCTCATGTCGCTTCTATTATGAATTGTCTCTCAATTCTATCTAAGGTAAGGATATTCTATATCCTAATGCACCTCAACTAGCATTTCTCACTGTGTGAGATATCTCCCAAATCAATCATTAATAAGGATATTTCTATATCCATATGCACATTAAATAGCATTCATAATTCTCAATCCATTATAGGGTTCAATTTATTTTGTGAAACTTTAAAGTTATCCCAATTTGGGATTGGATCCTAAGATCCGGTATCTCTAAATTATTCTCATTCTTTCATAAGAATTTAATTATCCTCTCCAAATAGAATCTCCAATAAAAGTGGGCTTCCCCCACTTAAAAAAATACCAAAATCTCTAATCGGTATTCCTCAATTTAGTAATTATTACTCCAAAATTTCTTATAAGGGAAACTCTCTAAAAGTCTCCAAAACATACTCCAAATATATCTTATAGAGATCCCCAATCGATAACCTCGAACAAAACGGGATAAAATTCTTTTTAGAAAACAATCCCTCAAAAGCCCTGTTTCCGAATCGATTCGGGCTTATTCCGAATCGATTCGGCCCAGCGAATCGATTCGGCCAGGAAGGCGAATCGATTCGGGTCATCAGACCTGGGATTCTGTCTCAGGACGAATCGATTCGACTGGAGTCCGAGTCGATTCGGTCACTCAGACCTGGGCACCTGCATAATTCCGAATCGATTCGGCTAGGGGGCCGAATTGATTCGGCCCTGCTGAACCTCGAAAATGGCTACTTTTTAAGTAAGCCAAAATACCCAAAAATCATTTTAATGGTTTTCTCTCCATTTCTCTTCAACCCAATCACAAATATATCATCAATAATCATCCTAGAATACATATAAACTTGTTTCTATCCTCAAATCAAAGATCTACCTATTAAATCTAAGATTATACCCAAAAGTTAGGTTTTGTAAAACTAAACCTAAATCCCAAAAATCAATCCACAAATCATGCAATAGATGGTACACAACAATTATTTAGCAAGTTTAATCACTTGCCTCGGGTTCGTAGGGTCTGAATCCGCGGGAAAATCCTCTTTCTCTCTCTCTTCTCCTTCCTTTTCTTCTTCTTCTTCTTCTTCTTCTCTTTCTCTATTTTCTTTTTCTCTTTCTCTCTTTTGGAGAAATATCTCCCGTAGGCTTTTTAAGCCTTAACTCCCAATGTACACATCTTTAAATGATAATACACACTTTAATTGACCCGGTAACTTTAATTCGAGTCAAACAGTCCTAATTTATTTCAGAACCCAAATATACCCCAAGTACAGCCATTTCGACTTTCTCTACCCTTCCGGAAACGATGGTACCCTCAGAATTGCCATTAGACATACTTTCTAACGACTCCAAATTTTGACTTCAATTGCCAATTTAATTATTTCTCCAATAAAATATTATTTATTTCTCCCAAAATAAATAAATTACTGTTCCGAAAGTCTTGGGTTGTTACTGAGTACTTCGCCGTGGGGTTCCCCTATGTTGTTCATAAAGAAGAGGGATGGATCGTTGAGGTTGTGTGTAGATTACCGGGAGTTGAATAAGGTCACGATACGGAATAAGTATACGTTGCCCCGAATCGATGACTTATTCGACCAGCTGAGAGGAGCTTCTTTCTTCTCAAAGATTGATTTGCGATCGGGATACCATCAGTTGCGTATAAGGGAGGAGGACGTCTCGAAGACTGCTTTCCTAACGAGATATGGTTCCTACGAGTTTCGAGTTATGCCTTTTGGTTTGACCAATGCTCCAGCCGTGTTTATAGACTTGATGAATAGGGTGTTCAGAGAGTTCCAAGATCAGTTCGTCATTGTCTTCATTGATGACATTTTGGTTTACTCCCAGACAGAGGAGGAGCACGCCGAGCATTTGAGGCAGGTTTTGCAGACGCTACATCAGAACGAGCTGTATGCAAAATATGAGAAGTTCGAGTTTTGGCTGAAGGAGGTTCAGTTTTTGGGGCATATTATTTCCGACCGGGGGATATCAGTTGAACCGGGTAAGGTATCCGCGGTGAGGGAGTGGGGACAGCCCACGACACCGACTGAGATCCGTATTTTCTTGGGCTTAGCAGGATACTACAGGAGGTTTATTTGGGGTTTCTCCAAGATAGCGGGTTCCATGACACATCTGACTCGTAAGGGTGTGCCAATCATCTGGAGTGATGCCTGTCAGTTGGCATTCGATGAGTTGAAGGATAAGTTGACTTCAGCACCTGTGTTAGCATTTCCGAGACCGGGAGTTGAGTATCTAGTTTACACCGATGCGTCCTTACAAGGACTTGGAGGTGTATTGCAGCAGGAGAGTCAGGCCATAGCTTATGCTTCCCGTAAGCTTAAGCCTCACGAGAAGAATTACCCCACCCATGACTTGGAGTTAGCGGCAGTGGTATTTGCCCTTCGGATTTGGAGACATTATCTTCTGGGGGAGAAGTTTCGATTGTTCACGGACCACAAGTCCCTACAGTACCTATTCATGCAGAAGGAGTTGAATATGTGGCAACGGAGGTGGCTTGAGTTTGTGAAGGATTATTAGTTTCATATCCAATATCACCCGGGGAAGGCTAACGTGGTAGCAGACGCGTTGAGCCGTAGGCCAGTAAATGAGGTGGTAGGGGTGTGGAAGGCTAAGTGGATGGAGTCGGGACACCAGGATGCAGTGGCCCGATCGTTCATGTCTGTGATGACTGTTACACCGCAGATTGTCACGAGAGTGGTAAAGGAACAAGCAAATGACTCGTTCTGTCAGGAGCAGATAGTTCGATTACTAGCAGAGGGAGCCGAATCCTATACCATTAGCTCAGACGGGGGATTACGCTTTAAAGGGAGACTGGTAGTTTCGGAAGGGGAGGAATTATGACACTAGGTGATGGCAGAGTCGCACGGCTCACGGTTCGCGGTACATCCCGGTGGAGATAAAATGTACCAAGACATGAGATGACAGTATTGGTGGAGCGGGATGAAGATAGATATCGCCGTATTTGTTTCTAAATGCGCCACTTGTCAGCTGGTAAAAGTGGATCATCAGAGACCGGCAGGACTTCTACAGCCGTTAGAGGTCCCGATGTGGATGTGGGAGAGCATATCCATGGACTTTATCACGGGGTTACCTACGTCACTGAGGGGTCACGGCTCCATTTGGGTCATTGGGGACAGGTTGATCAAAGTCGCTCATTTTCTACCCGTAAGGACCGACTACACTACGGGACAGTATGCCCAGCTCTTTATTGCATAAATAGTGAGACTTCACGGTGTGCCCCTAAAGATCGTGTCTGACAGAGACAAGATATTTATTTCACGGTTTTGGGAGAGTTTTCAGGAGGCCATGGGCACGGAATTGCGGTTGAGTACGGTGTATCACCCGCAGACCGACGGGCAAACCAAGCGTACAAACCAGATGTTGGACGACATGTTGCGTATGTGCATCATTGATTTTGGGGGTGGATGGGAGCAATATCTTCCACTGGTGGAGTTTGCTTACAACAACTCCTACCAGTTCACCATTGGCATGGCTCCATTTGAGGCGTTGTACGGTAGACCTTGTCGTTCCCCAGCATGTTGGTTGGAGGTGGGGGACAACAAACTACTTGGGCCGGAGGTGATTCAGGATACTTCGGCAAGGATAGAATTAATACGGAGTCGCATTCGGGTAGCTCAGGATCGGCATAAGAGCTATGCTGATGCGAAGAAGTTCTTCAGGGAGTTCCAAGTGGGGGACCAGATTTTACTCAGAGTATCTCCTATGAAGGGGATTATGCGATTTGGGAAGAAATGGAAGTTGGCACTGAGATATGTGGGGCCATTTTCTATCATCGAGCGGATTGGGTCTGTTGCATATAGACTTGGGTTACCGGAGCATTTGTACAGGATTCATGATGTGTTTCATATTTCCTCGCTAAGGAAATATCTTAGAGACAATTTGGCTCATTCTCACATTGTTTTGGAGGACATCGATCTCCAGCCTGATAGCTCCTACGAGGAGGGGCCGATTGCTATTTTGGACTGAAGTGAGCGGAAACTGCGGTCAAAGATAGTTCCGTTAGTACGTGTTCAGTGGCGGCATCATAATGTCGACGAGTCCACATGGGAGCGCGAGGATGAGATGCGCGAACGTTATCCAGAGTTGTTTTTATCAGGTATTTTCTAGTTCCGAATTTCGGGATGAAATTCAGTTATTAGGGGGGAAGTATGTAATACCCCGTACTTTTATAGATATATTATTTATGGGATTAATTAAATTAAAAGTGAATTAATTGAGAATTAATCCGAATAAAATACTAACAAATGTGAGCTGGTATTTGATTATAATGTGTATATATGGCAATATATGAATATTGAAAATATTGAAATTGTCGCGAGATAGAAATACGGCAATTTAGAAATTTTGTTGGGACGCGCGTGACAGTCGCGTCAGGAATGTAATTATTTTAATTAAAAAGTAAATTTTATTTTTATCAACCATATGGTCATTTTGAGTGCGCCAACGTGTCCGGAAGGGTCGAAATAGTCAGAAAACACTAGCCGGGGGTTTAGTTTGGGTCCCGGGGCATTATTGGGCCATACCGGCAACTTAAAAGGGTATTTTGGTAATTTTGAAAATTGGAAATTTATGACCAACGAATTTTGGGAATTAAAAATAGGGAATTTAATAACCCACTAACCCATTACCAGCACTTAACTGATTAGAGGGCTACGGGGGTTTCATGAGAAGTTAAGAGAAGTTCCCAAAGAGAGAACCCTAACCCCATCTTCAACCTTCAACCTTGGGAGAAAAGGAGAGAGAGCAACCTACATCCAGGATTCAACACCAAATTCAGAGAAAGATCAGAGGCAAGTGGTTTAATTTCATTAATTTCAAGCGAATGCTTCTTCCATGCTTAGAAAATTGATATATTCGTATTGTATTGGGAGATTTATAAAAACCCATGAAATTGGAGTTAGAAATTCAGGTTTTGATGTAGGTTTGCATGCAGAATTGTTAATGGGTGATTAGACTAAAAGAATTACTAATTTTTATGTTACAAAAACGGATTTATTTATGGAAACTGATGACTTTAAATTTCTAGGGTTCATGTTCATAAGATTTGGGGAAAAGTGGGGAGTTATGATAATTAGATGATGTTTAGCAAGATTTGGCCCCATATAAATGTTATATTATGACCTACGAATGTTTAGTGATGATTAGAGACATTAAAGTACTGTTGGGATGACTTTTAGATGAGTTTAAAGGTGAAGAAAATTGAGAAAAACGTGATAGGAAAATTCTGGGCTCGGAACTGTCACCTCGTTAGAAGACCTGCCCAGGTCGTTCGAACGAGCTTCTAACGAGCTGATAGTTTGCCTTCTAACGAGTTGGATGTTCGTTCGATGCCTTTCTTTCGAATGAGACCTCTTTAGATGCCCACTTCATTCGAACGAACTCTCGTTCGAACGACCTCGTTCGAACGAGACTTCTAACGAGTTGACAGATTAGCCTTTTTGGCCTGATTTGATTTCTAGTGTCCCGTAACCTTGTTTAATTGTAGAGATAACATTCCCTTGATGACTAATTGATATAGTTGGGATATTCGGGATATATTGAGGAGTAAAATATAGAAGAATGATTTGAACCAAAGGATATTGGTGGATTAGGGCGAGAGTGACTAATCACGATGCGAGGATAATTAATGACTTAAATACTTATAAACCGGGGACATAGGATTTGTGTGACATTATAAGTTGGAATAAGAATGAGAAGTATACCACGATTAAATTATGGTAATTACTAAGATGTGTGCATGCTTAGCATAGGTATATGATTTCATGTGTATGACATACCTACAATACTTGCTATCACGGGAGGTTTGCGTTCGCTTAGGGCCATCTAATCTTCGTGTGCCTACGGGGGGATTTAGATTGGTACCTCGAGGACATAGGTCAGAGAAGGACTTATTGGGAAGTTAATAAGACTGCTGATCGTGGGAGCGTAGGTATGTGCGTGACCCATGTGATGTGACTGTGTTCGCCTCCATTGCTTGTGATTGTTGTTATCTGAGAATGATTCCTGAGAGATTCGGAATGCGTGATCCTTATGTACGTGATGTACCGGGATGGATAGCAGAGTATGTGTACACCGCAGCTTAGTCTCGGGGCGCTTGTATTGTATATTTATGACGTGAATAATACACGCTTAAATAATGAGAATTTTCATGTTGGTATTGTGAGTATAATTATGGTCACGCTTTGAGAAAATAAAAAGGGATAACCTGTAGTGAATTGTATTGCTAATAATTGAGAATCCGAGTTTAAGTAAGGTCCTCTATTTAATTGATAACGTTAGATTGTATAATGGGAATCGAGTAGAAAGGGGTAGAACTTAAAACGTTTTAGTTAGATATGAATTTCATTTAGATGGGTACGGTACGATAGGAGTGCACAATTAGTCGAGAGTTGAGTATTTCGTGTGAGTGCACGTCCTAACACGTATTTTGCATTCATTGTTTTAATGTTATTAAAACACTTGCTATTTTTCAAATACTCTCCACTTTCGGGCTCTGACCCGTTTGCTTTCAAATCTATTTCTGTAAAAACCTTTTAGGTGCCCAGCCACAAGGACACCATGCATAGGATTTCCATTCAGGTGACGAGCTATAGCTGTTTGTGGAAGTTACAGGGCCTTGCTAGTAGACGCTTCTTTTGCCTTGACTCTATTCAGTTTTCATCATTTGTAGGGCATGTCGCCCATTTCTATTAGAGACATTTCATATTTCAGTTATTCAGATTGTTGGCATGTAATTAATTCAGGATATACTGTTTTATTTATTTCAGTGGTGGGATTGTTGTGAGGAGTTTTCCTCCGAACTTATTATTAATTGTTGGCTACTTTATTGAGACTTTATGGTGTATGGTTATGATATTCTTTCATAATTCTTTTATTGTATGTTAATCAGACTTAATTTAAAATTTGACATCTTACTTTTTAAATACTAGGTGGTCAGTAATGATTAAAATGTTTTCGACAGTGATGCTATTAACTGAACCAACTTGGCATTTTGAATTAATTTAATAAAGGAGTAGCTACCCGGTATTTAATTAGTCGGGGTGTCACAGTTGGGAGCAGTACCTTCCACTGGTGGAGTTTGCTTATAATAACTCCTACCAGTTCACCATTGGCATGGCTCCATTCGAGGCATTGTATGGTAGACCTTGTCGTTCCCCAGCATGTTGGTTAGAGGTGGGGGATAACAAACTCCTTGGGGCGGAAGTGATTCAGGATACTTCGGCAAGGATAGAGATGATACGGAGCCATATTCGGGTAACTCAAGACCGACAGAAGAGCTATGCTGATGCCAAAAGGTTCTTCAGAGAGTTCAAGGTGGGGGACCAGGTGCTACTCAGAGTATCTCTGATGAAGGGGATTATGCGTTTTGGGAATAAGGGGAAACTGGCACCAAGATAAGTGGGGCCATTTCCTATCATCGAGCGAATTGGACCAGTAGCGTATAGACTTGGGTTACCGGAGCACTTGCATAGGATTCATGATGTGTTCCATATTTCCTCGCTAAGGATATATCTTAGGGACGATTTGGCCCATACTCACATTGCTTTAGAGGACATCGATCTACAGCCCGATAGTTCCTACGAGGAGGGGTCTATTTCCATTCTGGACCGCAGCGAGAGGAAACTGAGGTCGAAGATAGTACCATTAGTACGTGTTCATTGGCAGCATCATAATGCCGAGGAGTCCACATGGGAGCGCGAGGATTAGATACGCGAATGATATCCAGAATTATTTGTACCAGGTATTCTTTAGTTCCGAATTTCGGGACGAAATTCTGTTATTGAGGGGGGAAGTATGTAATACCCCATAATTTTATTGATTTTTATTTAATAGATTAATTGAATTAAATGATAATTAAATTGGAAATTAATCCGGAGGTAAATTCTAGCGAGATGTGTGTTGTTATTTGACTACGATTTAAATAAAACATTACTGGGAATATATGGTAATATACGAGTATTGAAAATATTAAAATTATCGCGAGGCAGAAATACAACAATTTGGAAAATTAAGTTGGGACGCACGTGTTAGTCGCGTCAGGAATGAAATTAATTAGATTAAAAAGTAAATTATATTTTTATCAACCGAATGGTCATTTTGAGTGCGCCAACGTGTCCGAAAGGGTCTAAATAGTCAGAAAACACTAGCCGGGAGTTTAGTTTGGGTCCCGTGGCATTTTTAGGCCAAACAGGCAACCCAAAAGGGTATTTTGGTAATTTTAAAAATTGAGGAATTAAAACCCACGAATTTTATAGTTTAATTATATATTATTAAAGAGGCCACTAAGGCCATTATCAGCAAAAGACAAGAGAGTGGGCTACGGGGTTTTGAGAGAAGTTGGAGAGAGGTTACAAGAGGTTCAAACCAAAACCATTCTGGAAGTATTTGTGACAAGAAAGAGTAAAGAATCAACCTATAATCACCGACTACAAATCAGAAGAACAAATCTAAGGCAATTGATTTGATGTCATTAATTACAATGAATATTTCCTCCATGTTTAGTGTAGAAACTTTATATGCTTTGAAAGTTTTGATGAAACCCCAATGGAATTGTTGTAAAAACTCTTAATTTTGGTTAAGGATTGCATATAGAATTATTATGGACAAAATTGGTACTCAAAACTTAACTTTGATGTTTTGAAAACGGATTAATGATGAGTATTTAGGTACAATAAAATTCTAAGTTCATGTTCATACGGTTTGGGGCAAGATTTGGGAATTTATGGTTATTACATGTTGATTAGTAAGATTTGACCCCAAAAATATGTTAAGAAGTGTCCTAGGGTGACTTAGAGTAGTTTAAAGACATAAAAACTTAATTGGTACGAACTTAGGATCGATTTGGAGAAATGAATTTGGTGAAAAATGAAGTTGGGGAATTTCTGGGCATTCTCTGTCATCTCATTAGAAGACCAACCCAGGTCGTTCGAACGACCTCGTTCGAACGATCTTCAAACGAGATTTTAGTACCCCTTCTAACGAGTTCGTTCGAATCCCTTCGTTTGAACGACACTCGTTCGAACGACCTTGTTCAAACGAGATTTCTAACGAGTTTACCGAAAGGTCTTTTCCATCCGATTTTAGTTTTGAACTTTCCGTGGGCTTATTTAATTGAGTGTTATTCTTCTCTTGTTGATTAGTGGATATATTTGTGAAATTGGAGCACGTGGAGGATTAAAACTTGAAATTTTATAAAGGTTTGGCGACTTCTATGGGTTAGATTGTAAGTACCGAAATTTGCGACGTGAGAAGTGTTGGCGATCTATATTGTATATTATCCGGGGACTTGTAAATGTATAACATCTATTGACGGTATAGGAATGAAAAATATACCTCTATTAATAATATAAGATATCTAAGATGTGTGAATGCTTAGTATATGAACTTATATGTGTATAACATACCTACCATACTTGCTATCACGGGAGGTTGGCTTTCGATCAGGGCCATCTATTCTTTGTGTGCCTACGGGGGGATTTAGATTGGTACCTCAAGGACATAGGTCAGAGAATGACTAATTGGTAAGATAATAAGTCAGCTGACCATGGGAGCGTAGGTATGTGCGTGACCCATGGGTATGTGAGCTACATTTGCCTCCATTGTGTGTGATTGTTGCTTATTGAAACGGTTCTTGAGAGATTCGGAATACGTGGTTCTCATGTACGTGATGTACCGGGATTCGATAGCAGAGTATGTGTCCACCGCAGCTTAGCCTAGGGGTGCCCTTATTGTATATTTAAGATGAGATTAATATACTAGTAGTTGAAATGGACTTTTATTAATGTATGACTGTGAATTATTGTGACATTTTTGTAGAGTTAAAAAATAGAAAATTCTTAGCAATTCTTATAACTAATTCTAAGTAATAAAAGTAAGACTCTCAGTTTATATTAAGATATCGGGAATTGAACTTTGAATTGTAAAGTAAAGTCAGGTTATGGATTAGACTATTTAGATAGTGGAATAGCTAGAACGGGTACTGGTACGTTAGGCGTGCACAATTAGTTGAGAGGTGAGGAACTCATGCGAGTACACGCACTATCATGTATTTTATATTCACTGTTTAATGATATTAAACACTTGCTATATTTTAAACTTTTTTCACAATCGGACTCTGACCTATTTGCTTTCAAATCTATTTTCTTTTAAAAACCTTTTAGGTGCCCAGCCACAAGGATACCAAGCTTAGAAGTTCCATTCCAGTGACATGATGTAGCTGCTGCGGAAGTTACAGGACCTTGACAGTAGACGCCTCCACTTTCTGCTTGACTCTATTTTAGAATTGTTCATCTTTAGGGCATGTCGCCCCTTTTCTTTTAGAGACATCTTATTTACTCAGTTCTATTTCAATTTTGGATTTAATTAATTAGTAATTCAGATTTTGTATTTGGTTGTATTCAGTATTCGGATTATTCAGAGGAGTATTCCTCTAGATTCAGTCTATTACATTGTTATTCTATTGCGACTCTGATGTGGTTGTGGTATTAGTATTTCATAATTTAATTTGGTTGTATGCTAATCTAATTTAATTAAAATTGACAACTCACTTTTTAAGTATTAGGTGGCAAGTAATTGTTAAAAAATAAAAGAAAAAAAAATGTTTTCGACGGTGATGCTATGAACTGAACCAACTTTACATTTTGTATTAATTTGAATAAATGAGTAGCTACCCGGTATTTAATTAGTCGGGGTGTCACACTACCGACCTAAAAAAGTCAAAATCTAGCCAAATTAATAAATTTAATTAGAGCCAATAATCAGAACCTAACAAGTTGTGAATTTGATTTATTGTGTAAGAAAAATATTTGGGTAATATATACATTCCTTCAATCCCAAATTGAGAGTACCTATTTAAATTTCACAAATGTTAGAGAATTTATGTTTTCCAAATTTGCTTGAAGGTGACACGCGCTAGATACCAAATTCATTTCTTTTAATAGATCAAAGGTAATATTAGAATTATATGTTAACTAATACTATAATTATGAATATGACTCTTAATTGATAACAACCACGTAAGGAATAAAAATTTCATATTAGGACAAAGGTAGTACATGAAAATGGGGAGAGTTTGATTTAATTTGGAATCCTAGTGCAGAAACTCAAGGTACTTAAATTGAAGTGCAAACACCAAAATAAAACTAAATAGGCTAATTACAAATAGCATGGTAGTCACTCATCTTAATATTTTTTTCCTAGTCAGGTAAAAAAGACAGCAACACACCTTGATGTCAATTATCACGTATGAAAACCCAAATACTTATTTAAGACTCGTTTAAATTATTTGTAACAGATATGGGACACGGGGATATCAACATGCAAATTTTAAATAGCACCCAAATAGGAATAAATGACAATCACACGATATAAATTTTATGTATTGTTAATCAATTGAAAAAAGAGAGGAGAATAATGTAAACTATGACCTTAAAGATTGAACAATGTTGAATAAATAAAATAACAATTAAAAACATAAACTTTTATGTAATTTTCCTTGATTTAGGCTTTATATGTTGTAAAATAACTGTCATTTTTTTAATTATTGATTGTTTATTTTTAATTAAAAAGGTTATGTACATTATATCCGTTATCATTGTGTTTTAAACCATATAATTAAGAGCAATATATTTCGGCAAAAAAGCGTAACAATAGAACTTCATTGTGTTGTAAACCATATAATTGACCTTAAGTCCCTCGAATATAGTATACTCATTCTCCATAATTAGTACCATAATTTCCTTTTTATTTCGCTGTGTCCTAAATTGTATTATCTAATACCAGAACCAAATTCCCTAGTTTATGACAAGTTTGCTCCAACATTCTCGCACCAACTATAGTACAAAACTCGCATTGAGCCTCAGAATAAAGGTCTTTTTAGACAGTATTTTTGGGTTTTATTGCCAAACTTAGTGGGTTTGTTGGGCTCTAAGGATTGTGAATGAGACAAGAAACGAGTAAGAGTTTTAGGCATGGAGGAGAAAGAGAAAAAGGGAATTTTGTAAACGGTTTGGGTTTTCTAAGTAGTAACTTTAATACTATAAGGAGTGCCTTAAATATGAATTTGTAAGGCATTACACTCTAAACTCTAGATTAAGGTTGAATCATATATTAGCTATTCACACCTAAATATAACGTAGCTACATTTGTAGGACTCTAGTTTGGAAACCATGAGAACTTGGCCACAAGGTAGTTATGGTGCCGAACATTGTCCAAAAGATTTTAACTTTCCAAAGCGTTACAACATTATATGGGAACTCAATGGTTTAAACCTTTACATGATATCTCACTTTTTAACCTATGAATAATTGTAACACGAATAAAGCTATAGTATAAAAAAATTAAATAAATACGAACATTAATGTAGGTGACACGGCCATGGAACTAACCAAGAGAAATTACATGCTTCTGTAGCCTATAACTTTCCAACAAGATTGCCATCAAAATTTGCTACTTGGATATTTTTCAAACATGTAGCCTGCAACTTTCATATCTCAATGTGGTTGTGACACCCCGCCTAATAAAATACCGAGTGATCAGTCATATACCAAATTAAAACAGGAATCCCAGTTGGATCATCCTTAGCATCACTGTCGAAAACTTTTTAAAACTTACTAACCACCTAGTATTCCAAAAACTGGTGCCAATTTTAACTTTTTAATTAAACAAAACAGTAAATGCGAAATTAAAATATAAACCATTCACACAACTGAATGAAAATAAACTGAATCATAATTACACAACTTGCCGAATAAATCACCGGCCACCAAATAAATAATCCAATACAAATATCCAACACCTGAATGAATTACACCTGAAAACTGTACTGAGAAGTCTGGGCTACAAGCCCTAAATAAAACTGAGACTGATACAAGATTCCTACTCTAGGAATTAACGAATGATGCGTTTAATCCAAACTCCTGCTAGCATCCACATATGCCGCAGCTCTGTGTCCCTGGAATAGAATATCAATCCTGGCGTCCCTGTGGCTGGACACCTAAAAGGTTTTGAAAATATTTTATAGCAAGGGTTAGAACCCAAAACATTTTGAAATATTTAGCAAGTGAATTAACTGCAGTAATTTAAAATGCATGAATGCGCTTCATATTTAAGTTAGTGTCGCACTCCCTTGAGGACATTCTCACCCCTCCACTATTGTGCACACCTACCGGTTACCTTAACCCCACCTAGTTGTACTACCCCGTCCAACTAGTCCTGGTATAACCTTTCCTTACCATACTACTCTAACCCGAGTATAATGATTCTCGAATTATAAGTTATTTCACAATTAACTTAATTAATTCCTCTTAAATAGTAGCATATAACCGTGTCACAAGTTATATAAAGTAAATACATCACGTACTGTATTATTCCCACAAATGATTAACTTAATTAACTTCTCATTAATTAACTGCGTGTAACTGTAACCCGAGTTATATAAAGTAAATACATCACACACTATATTATCACCTACATATAATATTTACTACCATATTATACGTACCTTTACTAACATCCCACATATATCATACGTGCCGAGTTTACCCTCACCGGATGATTCCCTCTAAAATGCTATCTCACTAAGTGTGCTCACAAAACCTAGTTTTCCCAAGTTGGAATCGCTCACCAACTTGGACCAAAATATAAACGAAGTGGAGGCGGTCATATTCCTTCCCTGGAAGTGAGATAAATCCCTCACCCATATATACCGGACGCTATGACCTGGGGATATACTCGCCCTACTCCTCAAGCTAGGGGGATTCACCCACATCGCGCAACCTCCCTTGATAGCATTAGAGTATATAAATTTAATAAATATTTAATCACTGATATTTAGTATCACGCCCAATAAATACACGTATATATATACTATCACGACACCGTATATATATAATATAAACCCCGGCTTTACCGTGTACTCAAAATCCCGTACACTGCCTGTAAATTAATATCACACACAATATATACACACACACACACACACACACACACACACATATATATATATATATATATATATATATATATATATATATATATATATATACTATCACTACACCGTATATATATATATTAATAACCCCCGGCTTTACCCTATACTCAAAATCCCGTACACTGCCTGTAATTTCCTGAGTATGTGGCCCGACTCAATGTAATTAATTTTCTCACTTAATAATTTATCGTCTTCCCGAGTCTATGGTACGACTCTAATATATTTAACTCACACTTCAATTTATATAATACTTTCCCCGAGTCTATGGTCCGACTCCAATTAAATTAATTAACACACTTATTAATTTAATACCTCCCCGAGTCTATCGTCCGACTCTAATTAAATTAATTAACACACATATTAATTTAATACTTACCCGAGTCTACAATCCGACTCTTATTAAATTAATTATTACACCCATTAATTAAATATCTCCCCGAGTCTATCGTCCAACTCTAATTAAATTAATTGTTACACCCATTAATTTAATATCTCCCCGAGTCTATCGTCCAACTCTAATTAAATTAATTATTACACCCATTAATTTAATACTTACCCGAGTCTACAATCCGACTTTTATTTAATTAATTTACACATTAATTAATCAACACATATCCGAGTCTGCAATCCGTCTCTAATTAAATTAATTATCACGTTTATTAATTTAATAACTTGGTGTTACCCAACCATTTTCTCCAGACTCTCTCACTTGGCCCGTACCTCAATATTTCCTGAGTCCATGTTCCAACTCCAAACAATTTACTTTCTCTCAATAATTAATTTAATGCCTTAATGTCACTTAACCAACATACCCGGACTCGCTCACTTGGTCCAATTTACATCTCATAATATAATACCCACATTTTCGCCTACAATGTGTCACGCCTTTATTTCTACAATTTTCCCAATTATATTTGCCTATAATTATTAACATAACCGGACTCGATTCACTTGGCCCAAAATTAAATATTTCCCGAGTCTATATCCCGACTCTAAATTACTTAGTTTATCTCCAAAGTTAATTCACTACCTTGGGTCGCTTTATCAGTATACCCGGATTCACTCACTTGATCCGTACCTCACTATTTTGGAATAAAGTCTCTCAAAGTTATCCATTAAATGTCCCACATAAATTCATCCTAGTCCCAATTACTTTCTCCTATAATGGATAGGAATATTTGTTTCACAATTATTTACCACTAATAATTGTATGGAAATTATTTTATAATTAATTCCCCCTTATACCTCACCCAAGGCCGAACTGCCCAGAATTTCCCATCGTCGATCGATCGATGCCCCCGATCGATCGATCGATCCCTTCGTGCCAGCACTCCTTCCTCGCTGAATTCCACCATTAACGAAATTTCAAGGTTTCCTTCCTCAACAACCAACCTCAAATCAGTTTATTAATCATCTTATAACATTTCTCATGAACCACAAACATCATCTAAACCTTTTAAGATCATTAACACTATAAATCTTGACCCACCCAAGAATACAAATTTCTAGGGTATAATCCAAATTTCAAATTCAAATTCCATCCTTTTATATTTCGATTTTTCTCATTCAAACCAGATAATCATACTCAGAATTATATATCACAACTAATTCTTACCTTAAATTTCATTCAATGGATCCATTATCAAAACCCCCTTTTTGTACCCATTTATCCCCAAAACAAATTTGGTTTACACATCACTATGATATGAATTGATTATCACACTTTAAGAATCAAAACAGTTAACCACTTGCCTGGAATCGTTCGTAGGGTCTGATTCCGTTGGCGTAGTCCCTCGATTTGGCTCCAAAATTCCCAATTTGTTCTTGATTTGCTTTTCCCCAAATCCCCTCTCAAACCCTAGGTGTAGAGTTATGTTGGCTGCCATTCTTTAATCTCCCAATTAGGTTAAAAACCCTTAATCCCGTTTTTCACCTAATGGGCTTAATTAAAGTGGGCCAACTCACCCCGTGTGGCTCCGGCTATGCCCAAAAATATCCCGAGACCCAATTACTACCCCCGGGTACTCTTTTCTGACTATCTCGACCCATCCGGACTCAACCGCGCACTCAGAATTGGCATCCGAATTAATTTATAAAAATTCTTATCTCACACCCAATTTAGTCTATACCGACTCCCGGCTGAGATAAATGCATACCCCGTCATTAATACCCGAAGCGACGTAATTAAATTATTACTATTCACTTAGTAAATAAATTTCCCTAAACATTAACCATTCACTCCCCGATTAATATTTAAATATATATATTGCCATAATTAATTCAATTAAAACTACAACACACAAGTAATTTAAAATTCCCAAATTAATTAAATATTAAATGCACAAAAATACGGGGTGTTACAGTGGTGTCCAAAACTTTCACCACTATTCTACAGCCACATGCAGACCAATGACCAGTGCAAATTGACTTTGTAATCAAGAATATTATACCTAATCAAATACCGCATGAAATGGAAAACAATGAAAAAATGTATGAAAATATTTGTTTCAAACCATGATAAGGTACATTTTAAAATGACAAAAATACTAGAATACTTATATAAGAAAATAAATATAATGAAATGAAATGAGAAAGCGGGGGGGTTATATGGAATTATTTATATCTTAGGCTAGACACACAAATTTACTTTTTATAAAATTTTATCTTGATTTAATTTAAAGTGAAAATGCAATAAAATAAAGAAGTCAAAATTCAAACCAAACAGTAAGAAGAAGAATTTGATAAATAATTCTTTTTGGAAAAATATTTAATTTTATCATTGTTTATGAAAAGACAGACACCTGATAACTTATAAACTACTAAAAATCCACTAAGTATGATGTGGTAAAGTCTTTAATTTTTCAACGTAAAATGTATAGTCCAGCACTTCCCACAACAAAAAGTTTTTTCCTCGGTATCCAATGATCACTCTCAAGAATCTCAATTACTTTCTTCTTCAGCTGTGGAGCCTCAACTTCCCAATTCAGCAGCAGAGAAATTCTCTAAAAGGGTTTTTGGACTTTGAATTTGTTCTCTTAATTCCGAAAAGTGCTCTTCAAATATCCAAGGGGTTTGGTTGAAAAAACGTATAGAGTTTGATACAAAAGTAACTCTAAAATGGATTCTAGAAAATTCTAATCACTCATCTCCATTTATAAGGAAAATTATTGCAAAGAGATAGGAATTAAATTTTTGAAAAGATATGTTGTAAAAAATAAAAACACGCGTACTCGTTCAAATGAACTGTCACCTCGTTCGAAAATGTACCCTTTCTCATTTGAACCGTTTCCAACAAAACTTTGAACGACATTCAACAACATACCCAAAAGGTGACATTTCAAATCTAGTTCAAAAGAAATAATCATCACAAAGATAATCAACAAATCACGTGCGATGAAATTTAGAAAAACCATATCAACTATATTTCAAAATTTTCAAGATTTTCAAATATAAAAATAAGTATATGTATAAAAAGTACAGATTGGTACAAAATACATCACACCATGTAATAACACTAAATTATCCAAATCATGAAAGTGGAAAGTAATTGTGCGAACATTCTTCATAGGAAAAATAACATAGGCATTCATAACATAGGCGTATGAATTTCACGAGATACTTTTAAAGAATGAACTCAATTTTAACATTAGGTGTAAGAGTATTGAACAAGATGAAATTGACTCGACTTGTGCAACATGCCATGAATTTAAATGATTCCCAAATCAATAATGCCAAAATATATAATTCTCTCCAAGAGAGCCCATTGTGCAAGTTCATTAATCTTCTACTTATAACACCCTCAAAATCTCACATATTTCAGAATTCACTATCAATATTTTGAAGATATAATAATGCCCATATGTATAGAAGCATCAATGAAAATAAAAATGAAATTAACAATTATATTTTTATGTTCCATTAATCCTTTAGGCTCTTTTTACAAATGGTGGCTTTTAATGCAAAGAGATTTTTTCTCTTTTGTAGACCCTTTCCATTTCTTGACATGTAATAATTTTTTTCAAAAAATGAAATCCGGACAATGGTTCTTACAAGAACAAATTATATATAATATATTTTGTTTGTTATTAAACACTACTAAGATGAGGACGCCGTATTCAGCAGATGATAAGAAAGTACAATCTTCAAAATCCCATTAACATGAGAAATAAAGGTGATAAAGAGTCTAGCATGAAGAGAGTGGTCATCAATGAACGGAGATATGCTGAAAACGCATTATTAAGCATACTCAAAAAAGAAGTGATGTCTCAAAACATCATAAAAATTCACATGAATGGATGAAATAAAGTGTTGTTTAGAACATCTTAAATGTACATCAATATATGGTGAAAAACAAAAATACAAATAAAATTTAATATACACAAAGTTTAGACATTTTCAGCTGTTTAAACTAATCTAAAAAAGAAATAGCTTCCCAAGTTTTCTCTCCCACTTAAACAAAATATAAACCTCCATTAAAACAAAGCTTTAACCCAATTTTTGAAGGCTCAACTCAAGTTTTCTCAAGATAAATCAAGAACGATACTTTGTTATTTTCATGAGACGAACTCAACTGCATATTCTTATTTTTTAAGAGACTTATTTTTAGGCAAGAATATCACTATCAATCTCTTTAAGTGTTGTTTGGTTTCAATGTTGCCTAAATCTAAATAACACATGTTTTTGGAAAGTAACTAGCAATAAGGAAAAGTGAGAACCTAATGATGAACTGTTTTTTATTAAATCTGAAAATTGATTTAAGACTTGGAACATCACATGCTTAAATTAGTTGTATTGTGTTAGTGTGGACGATCGGGTCAAATTGCATGTTAAACATAAAATATGTAATTCGAATAATCTTTTGGGTTAAAAAATCACAATGTTGATCTGTATGTTGTAAAGTATATGTATTTCTTATAAAACATTGTTGTTATGCATATTTGAATTCAATTATATATTGAGTTAATAAAATATGATTCGCATTGGAATTATGGAATTTGACAACTTGTGTAGCTATTTAGATGAAATTGATTATTACATGACAAAATAGATGAAATTAGAATGGAATTACATTCATATTATTTATTGGTGGTTTGTAAAACTTAATAAAAATAAGAATTATGTAGAGATTGCTCGTGTTAATAATTTGACATCTCAGGGACATTAGAATAAACCTTGTTAGTATGTTGTTTGCTAAGTATGAGACTAGTAGGTAACTTTGTTATTGTTGGTACTTTCTAGGTTTGGGACTAATGATTATGAGTTTGAACGATTTGGTATTTTTCTGGGCGGGTCTAGGTAGTACACTGCTACATTATTCCTTTAGCCTAGGTACGACACTAGGTGCGACTTTTGGTTAGGTATTATTACTAGGTGATAGACTAGGTAATACTTATGGCTTAGTCATCTCTAGGTATGGGATAATGATGGAGTTAGTGGTGGTGACAGATTTAGGGTTGGGGTGGGTCTAGTTACAAATTATGTAAAGTTAATAAATAGACGTTGATTAATTCCAAAAATAACATGCAGGTATTAAAATGGATTGGCGTCACTAATATGTTCAGGACTAACAAAAATTGGGTCGGCTTGATATAGTAATGTGGGTGTGTTTTGGTATCACCAATATGTGCAGGGCTAATGAAATTGGGTTGTTTCCTTATAGTAATGTGTCATATGTAAAACATCGTCAATATGTGCGGGGCTAAAGAAATTGGGTTAATTGGCTGTAGTCATGGGTGTGGGTCTGATGTCTTAGAACTTTGTATCAAGCTCGAATATGTTGTAATACCCCGTAATTTTCTAGAATAAATAATAAGGTAATATTTTTTGAATAACTAAAAATTTGTGGAAATTGGATTTAATAAAAAATAATAATTTATTAATTGTGAATATGAAATTTGTTGTAGGTCATAATTATGTGTGGTTGATTTTGTATGTTAATGATTATAATAATTTCATGTGTTGTAGAAAATACACAATTAACTTGTGATACAATTAAAATTATTTAATGTTGGGATAAAATAATTCGGGACACATTTCAGGGAGTATATGGGCTCATTTAGGCATTTTGAACCTTTAGAAACAGCACACGTCGCCCCACTTTAGGGGTAGCATCCATTACAATATGGGTGGGTCTATCATGTCACGACCGCGGATGGGAGAGAACCGGCATAGGCGGTTGAAGGAATGTTTCCAATAATCAGGCACATAGGTCGCGTTTTATTTGACACGGGTGCATCTCATTCTTTTGTTAGCATGAGTGTTTCACGGGAAACTGCGATGGTAGATTTTGCTTCAGATATTGTGTTACACGTAGATTCACTAGTGGGTAGATGGGCACCCATACGTTCAGTGTGTCGGGGTATCGGGATTGAGATAGGTTGACTTACTTTTGTAGCCGACTTGTTAGTACTTGATATGCATGAGTACGACTTCATTTTATGGATGGACTGGCTAGAAACATATAGAGCATGTGTGGATTGCTATGCGAGGTCCATCATCTTTTCCATTCTAGGGTAGGATATGTACCTAGTTGCACTGTCGTACCCTGGGGTGGGTTGAGCACGCATTTATACTATATCGAAGAGGATACTTCTTCAGATGTTGTGGTGATGCTAGACTCCATCTCGATGGTGAGTGAGTTTTCTTATTTTTTTGGGGAGATTCCGGGTTTACCACCTAGTCAATATATCAACTTCGTGATCAACTTGATTCCGGGCACAAGTCCCATTGCATGTACACCAAATTGAATGGCTCCTCTAGAGATAAGGGAGGTACGGGATCAGTTTATTCAGGTTGTTAGGCCATGGATTTATCAGGATGAGTACTTAGGCTGGGGTGCTCCAGTTTTGTTCATCAAGAAGAATGATGGATCTCTTAGGCTTTGCATTGACTACTGGGAGTTGAATAAATCACTATATGGAATAAACACCCATTGCCATGTATTAACGATTTATTTGACCAGCTGAGGGGTGCTGCATATTTTTCAAATAATGATTTGAGATCGGGTTACCACCAGTTAAGAGTCTGGGAGCAGGACATCTCAAAGACAGCTTTCCTAACGGGATATGAGTCGTACGAGTTTTTGATGATGCCATTTGGGCTAACTAATGCATTGGCACTATTTATGGAGTTGATGAATAGTGTGTTTACAGATTACTTGGACCAGTTCATTTTCATGTTTATAGATAATATCCCAGTTTATTCTCGGACCGCATAGGAGCGCGCAGAGCATTTATGGGTGGTCTTACAGATGCTATGAGATCACCAGTTGTATGCGAAGTTCGAGAAATACAATTTTTGGCTGAGAGAGGTACAGTTTTTAGGCCACATTGTGTCTAAGCGGGGGATATCCATGGACCCGAGGAAATTTTATGTCGTGATGGAGTGGGGATAACCCACTACACCCACTGAGGTGCGCAACTTCTTCAGACTTGACAGGTACTACCATTGATTCATCCAGGGGTTCTCGAAGATAGTCGGGCCATTAACAAATTTGACGAGGAAGGGAGTACCATTTATGTGGGATGACATGTGTCAGCAATCATTCGAGGAACTGAATACAAGATTGACTACAACACTTATTTTGGCATTACCTCGGGCAGGGATCGACTGTAAAGTCTTCAGAGATGTGTCCTTGAGGGGACTTGGAGGGGTTTTGATGTAAGAGGAGAGGCCTATAGCTTATGCTTCCCAAAATCTTAAGCCTCACAAGGGACATTACCCCACCCACGACTTGGAGTTAGAAGCCATGGTTTTGCATTGCGAGTGTGGAGGCATTATCTCTTGGTGGAGAAATTTTAGTTTTTCACATACCACAAAAGCCTGCAGTATTTGTTCACACAGCAGGAGCTGAACACGAGATAGAAGAGGTGGCTAGATTTTGTGAAAGATTATCAGTTTGACATTCAATACCACCTGGGGAAGACGAATGTCATAGCGGATGACTTGAGCCGCAAGATGATTTTGGAGTAAGCGGCAGCATGGAAGGCGAAGTGGAAGTCACTCCATGGGGATGATCACATGACCTGCGCATTTATGGCAGTACTCACCATCTCCCCCTAGATCATTATTTAGGTGGTGAAGGCACAGGCAGTAGATCAGATTTCCCAGGAGCGAACGAGACTGCAATTAGTCGAGGAGGTGGATCACTATTCCATTATGTCAAATGGTGGTTTGAGATTCCAGGGGAGACTGGTTGTCCCCATAATGAGGATTTGAGGTGAGCCATTATGTCTAAGGATCATGGGTCATAATATTCCATACATCTTGGAGGGGATAATATATACCACGGCATGAAGCATCAGCATTAGTGGGTCAGGATGAAAAAGGATATAGAAAAATTTATGTCTAAGTCTGCTATGTGTCAGATGGTGAAGGAGGACCAGCAGCGTCTAGTGGGTATTCTACAACCCTTGAATATCTAGTGTGAAAATCGAAAAGCATCTCTATAGATTTCATTACTGGGCTACCTATATCACAAAGAGGGAATGATCCTATATGGGTGATCGTCGACATATTGACGAAGGTGGATTACTTCTTACTAGTCCAGATAGGTTACAGCTCCGAGCAGTACACCAGGATTTTCCTTACAGAGATTATTAAGATATATGGGGTACCACTCAACATCGTGTTAGATAGGGATAGGACGTTTATGTCCCACTTTTAGAGGAGCTTTCAGCAGGACTAGGGGGTAGATCTCAGATTGAGCACATCATATCATCTTCAGACTGATGGGAAGACATAGAGGGTGAACTTGATATTGGAGGACATGTTGCAAATGTGCATTTTGGATTAAAAGGAGAGTTAGGGTCAGTACTTTTCCTTAGTAGAGTTTACATATAATAACAGCTACCGGTTCACAATAGGGAAGGCACCGTTTGAGGCACTCTATGGGAGACCTTTCCATTCACCCTTATGATTGTTAGATGTGGGGGATTATAAGTTACTTGGGCCAGATTTCATTTAGGTTACCTCAGATAAGGTAGATATGATTCAAGCCAGGATACAACTTTCCAAGACAGGAAAAAAAGATACGTGGATGATTAAAGTGTCTCCGATGAAGGGGTGATGAGTTTTGGGAAGAAAGGAAAGTTGGTTCTTCGATACATGGGACCGGTCCGTATTCTGGAGAGGATTGGGTCCGTCACATATCGGTTGGGATTACCGGACCACTTGCAGCGCATGCATGATGTTTTCCACATATCTACATTGCGGAGGTTCCTTAGAAACGAGATAGCGTAACAACACATTGATATTGATGAGATATAGCTCCAGCCAAATGCTACTTATGAAAATAGACCGATAGTTATTCTAGATCGACAGGGGTACCGACTTCAATCCAAGGTTGTTCCTTTAGTTCGGGTGCATTGGGACACCATCGGGAGGACAAGTCGACTTGAGAGACGGAGTATGACATGCTCACAAAGTATAACGAACTCCTCTATCTATGTACATACTTTCCTTGATTCTGAGGATGGAATCCCGTTATTAATGGGGAAGAATGTAACACCCCATAAGATTCTAGAATACATAATAACTTAATATTTTTGGAATAAATAAAAACTTGTGGAAATTGGACTTAATCGAAAAATATGATTAATTAATTGAAATTTTGAAATTGGTTATTAGGTCATAATTATGTGTGGTTGATTTTGTATGTTAATGGTTATAACAATTGCAAGTGCTATAAAAAAAATACATAATCGTCTTGTGACACAATTAAAATTATCTAATGTTGGGATGAAATAATTAGGGATGCATTTAGGGGAGTATATGGGCTCATTTAGGTATTTTAAACCTTTATAAATAGTCTAAGGCCATGGGTATATAAGTTGGGAAACTTTTGGGATAGTTTGGGTATGCATTCGGGCCCATTTATGGGTCCAAAGTTTGGGGTTTTAACTCAACTTGGGATAAGGGAGTAATATATGTTTAAGGGGAAATAAAAAAACTCCCCATTGCTGATTAGAAACCTAAACCTCACTGCTGCACCAAGAGAGAAGTGGAGAAAAACCAAAAAGGGGAGAAATACAATAAATCAAAGGGGAATCAAGGGGCTTTCTTCCGTAACTTATTAAGGCCAAAATTCTCTTACTCAATTTAACTTCCAATGTATTTCTTGAAGCATTATAATAACCTCCTAGGATTTTTGGGTTTTAGGTTAAATCTTGATGATTAGATGTTAAAGAATTATACCATGCACGTAAAGGACTAATTTTGATATAGAACTCTGACCTAGAAATCTAGGTATCGAATTCTTAAAATTTATGATAGATACCTTAGGGTTCTTGAGACAGATTTGGGTAATCTTGAAATCTACATGTAAAGGTATTAATGTATGTTCATATTATGGAGATCTAAGACCTCAATTTCCTGATTATATGCCCCATTAATTGATTTACACATGGCTAATAAGGCAATAAGAAATTGGATTTTAGGTTAGAGAATAACCACATAAATTCTGGGAATTTGGACAGGGTAATTGGGGTTACAATTTGAAATTGATCACCCTAAGATGATAAGTAAGGGTTTGGGATCATGATAGTATGTTTTCACAGTGGTATAAATTTTTAGGTTGCACTTGGGGAAGGAATTAAGGGTTTGTGTGTTAAAGAAAATAGAAGATCTGGGCAACTGTTGCTTTTCGAATTGATTCAGCCTTAAGGCGAATTGATTCGGTTTGGCAAAACTGGGCTACTGCCGTAATCCGAATCGATTCAATTTTGGGACAAATTGATACGGTTTGGCAGCGAATCGGTTTGGCCAAGAACCACATCGATTAAGCCCTTGGAGAGTTGATCCAGGGGTTTGGTTACGGACATTTTTAGAAGTTCATGCGAGTTGGTGGGACAGTGTTTGGGCTAACATGGAATTTATTAAAAATGTAAACGTGTCCACATTTAAGTGGAGAATTGATAAGAGGCTTTTTGCGTATATCATTGAGGGAAGCCAAGTTAATCAAAACCTTCAAATACCTACAAAAATATAATAAACTAAAGTGTATAGGTAGGTAAGGGTGTTAATCCTGATCTAAGGATGATACATATGAAAGAGGAAATATGCTATCCATTTGTATTTAATTTCTTTTTAGACTTTTTACTTTTCTATTTTTTTTATCTTTTTTAATATTAAAACAATTTTTGTGGTGAGGGTGAAATAAGACTAAACTAAATCAAAGATCTAAATACTAACTAAAAAGTGTGGTGAAAAATGAGTGAAACCTAACAAAATAAAAATTTAAAATATGAGATGAATGAGGAAATCAAAGTGAGAGATAACAAGGGATAGGATGAAACCAAATATTCTAGTTAATCAAAATTAATTATTTCATTAAAAGTAATTATCCCAAGTTTGTATGAAAATCACAAATAAACTCTCCTTGCAAATGTAATTTTAATAAAAACATTTTAGAAAATTAAATTTAACACTCCTACAACTCTTGAAAAGTAGATCTAAATATCATTTAATATATCACCCACTAGGATCAATTTGTTAAATTAATTTAAATCATGAAAATTAGCATAGAGTTGAATTTTACATAAATAATTTCATATTTTAGAAAATCATATCTCTAGTTCGATTCTAAAATGAAAACTATGACTAGAATCTTGATTTTCTCTCAAAAATAATTTACCCTCTCTCGAGGCGTAAATCAAAATGTAAGAGTGCAAAATTAATCATCAAACGGACATTTAATTTAAATAAACTAATTAAAATGGGATTAACATTAAATAATGGGATCACCCCACCCATTGAAAGGGTTTCTAGCCTAACATGGTGATAAAACACAACAAATGTAATATTATTAACAAACTAAGCATGAAATTTTAAAAAAAAAGTACAGATAAGAGAACAAATCTTAGAATCAAGTTTGCTTGAATTGCAAGTTGAACTCCAAACTCTTCAATATAATCCAAACTCTCACAATTTAATCCTCACAAAATATCTAAAGTAAAATAAAAGAAAAATAATATTTACAAAGATGTTTCTCTCCCTATTCTTATCTCTAGGTTTTTCTCTCTACAATGCTTATTCTCCTCTTGAAATGGGCCTTCCTTCCTTTTATAATGTTCCAAATGGAGCTAAGGGGATTTCAGGTAATGAGTTAGGAGGGGTATTTAACACACATATGGGGGTTAATGAGGTTAGTTTGTGAAAAGGGAATAAAAGGTCATTTTTAACGCATGTGGTTTTATGTTTATTTGGGGACAATATGTTGAATGGGTAATGGCTTGGAAAAGAAAAGGGAAATGGGTTATGTTGTTCTGTTGGAGGATATGGGTGGATCTGGGTTTGATGATCGAGTATGACAGTGGGTTTGGGTCAAGCCAGGGACCGCCATGGTTGGTTTGCGAGTTCGATTCTGGGTTTAGGGAGCTTGACGAAATCGGGTTTCAGGTTTGACATGGGGACTGACCAGAGTTTGGGTTTGGGTGGATGTTCCGGGTATGTTGGAATGGTGTTCGGTCGAGCTGTTGAATCGATAATTGAGACTAGGAAGGTGGTTCGGATTGGGTAGAAGCATGTATGGGGAGGTTGGTTTCGGGTTTAGCTCGAGTAGAAGGAGGGTCAAATCAGGTTTGGGAATGGTGAGTTAAACCGGGTTTTGGTTTGGGCAGATATGGGTATACAGAGATTTCACTGGAGCTAGGGAGGAATGGGCTCCGGGATGCTTCGGGTTCATTTTTCTAGCGATGGCAGTAGGCTGTCGGGTTTGATTACTTCCAGGAGCAAAGGGATACAGGTGTAGGTTGCGGGTTTGATTAAGGCCGAACCGGGTTCATGGGTGAGACGAGAGAGGTCGAGGGGTTGATGGGTATTGTGGCTGAAAATCGGTGTATGGTGGTTCATGGTTTGCCCGAGTGAATGGGGGTTGATGTCACTAGCCCGAATGGGTTTGAAGGTTAAAATTGGGGAGAGGTATGTGGTCCGAGAGGTTTTGCAGGGAAGGGGATAAATGGGTGTAGGTGAGTGTGGTGTGGGTTAAGGTGTAGGATAGGAAGTGTGTGTGTGTGTGTGTGTGTGTGTGTGTGTATACTTTGTACCTTACTAAAAAAATTGAAAATTAAAACTAGTTAAATATTTACAATTCAAAATCAGAAAATATAAATATCACTTAAACTAAAAATAAAATCTTTTAAAATTAAAAACTAAAAATTAAATTCCTAATCTATTAATAAAAGACTCAAAATTAAAAAATTAAAAATTAAAAATCTATTAAAACTAAAAACTAAAATCCTAACTAAATAAAATAAAACTAAAGAAAATGCAAAATCTAATAAAATAAGAAAAATAAAATCCTAAAAAAACTTATCCTAATAAAAACAAAATAAAATAAAAAGAATTAAAATAAAATAACTAAAAAAAGTAATGACTATGCACACCTATAAAACTATAAGAACACTAAAAATAAAAGAAAATATAAAAACACACGATGCACATGTAAATCCTAAAAATAAGATATAAATAAATTCTAAAAATTAAAAACGACTCAAATAAAAATCTGAAAATATATATAAAAGGTGAAAACTAAACACACAAGGCACGAGATAGGTTTAAGGATTGATTGGGCGTGGTTATGGGAAAAGGTTAGGCTTGGGGGGGGGGGGGGGGTTAGGTTTAAGCTCCTTTATCCACATCTTAGCCGCATTTTCCTTGATTTAATGCTTTTGAATCCACAAACGGCGCATGACCTACAAAATATGCATATAAGCCCAAAAGACCCATTTTATCGAGAATTAGCTATTAAAAATCATCTATTCGGTGTATTAATTAAACACTTTTGGGTGCTTATCAAGAATCTCATTTAACTAGATGGTTAAATAATTATCAAAGAAAAAGTAATTAATAATTCACTAGAGGGTAAATTATTAAAGACTGGATAAATTGTGGACATTATGTGAAATTATTTTAAAGTAATTATAGAGCAGTTACCTATACATATTATATGAGATAAATAATATGTACTTATATGTATTTTGTGGACATACCAATGTTCGTAGGCAGTCCCATCGGCTTAGGGTTTCATGTGTTTGGACTGCGTAACACACGTCGGTACAAGTGGGTTAGACGTTGTGTTGGTCATTTAGCTACTACATAGGAGGTTCATCTATGAGAGGTAGGTGTTGACGCCGGTAGCCTTTGTCACCATTGGGTATGGGTCTTGAATTGGTATATTGCATAGGGACCTCCCCCAATCTATGCGTGTTTTGTGATGTCCGCTTAGAATAAGAGGTTCCTCCGGACATGCCGAGAGAGTACGAATGAGAAACCAACGGTAGATGCCTTTGCGTGTCGTATATATGAAACGACATATATATATATATATATATATATATATATATATATATATATATATATTATCCGAAATTTAATGAGATCAATTAAATTGTCTACGATGGGAGACATAAGCTGCAGACCCTTATTATATGGTGCATAATAGATGCTTATGCCACTTTCATGGTACTTATGGAAAAGAGACATGTAATTAATTATAGTCGGCTCTGTTGAAATAATTGGGTGTAATTAGTCCAATAAATATTAAATTGTCACGCTCTCACATATATCATTGTGGGACTTAATGAATTGCGAGTAATATCACACTTAGATGATGGGTGAGATGTTAATCTCTTGTGAGTGACGATGGAAATATTTATTTTTCATCAATTGTACTTGTTGCATCTTAAATTGATTAAGTTAATTCTTTCACTCCTAGGGCTCTGACCCCAATTTAAATGTTTTCTCCCCCTACGTGCTCCTAGATAGGGATAGCGGGATTGTTGTTGTATCAGTCTTGCGATCTCTTTTTCTTACCATCTTTTTAGATATATTGGATCTAGAATAGGTGCTTTTTCCTCTATAGTTATTTATTTCATTTGAGACAATTGTAAGGGCATAAGCCCGATATTTCTTTACATTACGGTGGGTTGAGATATTTACTTTTTTGTTGGATATATTATTTACTTTGTGTTGGTTTGTATTCATTTATTGTTATGGAAATATTCTTCAACTTCAATTATGGTCCTTTAATATAACTTTTTTTATATTACGTTTGTGCTGAGAATGGTATTAATTGATATACAAGCCAAATCTTTAACGTATCGTGCCTGGCCATCCTTTACATGAGAAAATAGGGGTTGTTAAATATGTACTGGATAAATAGAATGGATGGTTGACTATTGTGATACCACATCAATAAGATAATTAAACAATGGAATTGACCTACTTAAAGGGTTGTGATCTAATTAAATGTTGAAATAGCATGAAAAATCAGTAATATATGCAAGGCTAACAAAATTGGGTTGTCTGTATATAGTGATGGGTGTCGGTGTGGTGTTTTAGTATTTTTAGCATGCCCGAATCTATACAGGATCAATAGAACAGTTGGATGGCTACAGCGGTGTCACATGAATCATGTAATTGAATAATGGAAATTTAATTAAGTTAAATGATTCAGATTTAATTAAATGTTAATTGGATTTGGGTAGTGGGGTGGCTTAGTTTATGTTTTTAGTTAGTATCATTTTACTTTACTCTTATCTTATTATATTGGTTATTAATTTAAAATATTTTATTATGATATTTATCTCTTATTATGCTTATGATTGGATTCACAAATCCTATTTGATAGGAATAACTAGTATTCTTGTGGTGGGCTCTGGCCCATCACTGTTGACTAAATTCTAGGATAGATTGTTGGGTGGATGCATAATATTTGGAGATTGAGGACTTGCAACTGGAGTTCACATTTATTACATTAGCTGTTTAGTTTCCTTTCTAGTCATTTTTATTATGAGATAGTTATTTATGAATTTTTCTGCATCATTCCATTCCATGATTGTTTATGGTTTTTTGTTGGAAATTATATAATTGGATTATTCTTTCCATCTGAGTATTATTTCTATTGGAGATTGAGATATATTTATTGGAGTTAGCATAGTAATGTATTTAATTTTTCCTAATGTTATACATTTGTTAGTCTTTTGCAATTTATATCTTGTGAAAAAAAGGCTTTAAAATGTCTCATAATTTTGTTACATACTAAGAATGGTATTTAATCATAATGCCTGGCGTAAGTTGGAAGCGGGGTCTAGCCACCTCCAATGTCAAAATACGCAGGGTGTTACAGTTGGTATCAAAGTCAGGTCTTAGCTCTCGAGGGTTTTGAGTCCATTTTAGCTTTCGTGTTGCCTATATTTGATTCATTTTATTGATTTCCTCTTTAGGTTTCTATGTTTGATGTTTTTTGTTCCTATCTTTTCAGATGGAGAACACTAGGATATATGGAGATGGAAGAACGGGTTTAGTTTTTGGTTGGGGTCAGTATCATTTTGATGTTGGGGAGTTAGTGTCTATCATTCGTGCGGCCACATCAGTTGGTATTGAGATTGGGAGATATAAGTGGGGAAACAAAGAGATAGAGTCGCAGAGCGCACCCATTTTGACATGGAATAAGGTGAGGACCATATTCTATAAGTTAAATCCTCTTACTTTTGCTGGGGGATCTTAACAAACGGTTCCTCCTTAGTGCAATCATGATAAGGAAAGAAATTTTAGGATAGTGGAATGCAAAAATGTGTTAAACTATATGTTAGTTATGTTTAAGTTGGTTGTAGATGCATTACAATGATGGGAGAGTCTCATCGCACTTGAGGATAGATCTCGTTTGAGTTCTATATATTTTCTGATGAAGTTTAGTTACAGTTATTTTCCTTAATGGATTAGGAGTGAGAAGAAGAAAGAATTTCTGGACATAGAATAGGATTCGGAATCGATTACTGATTATGAGCAAGAGTTCACGAATCTATCATTGATTGCACCTGAGGAGGTGAACACTAATGAAAATAAAAAAGAATGATTCATTAAGGTTCTATCTTGGTCTCTTAAGATGATGGTTTGGGAAATTCGGTGTACTCTAATTACACTCAGGTGGTGGACATCGCATTATTTCTATGGCAAGAGAAGATGGGCTAACAAAAAAAGTTAGGAATGAGGAATGAGCAAAGTGGTCAAGATGGGGAGAAGTAAAGTTGGGAAAATAAGGGTTGCAATGACCAACCATTAAAGGGCCCTCAAAGGCACGTACAACAGGGTGAGAAAACACCATCTAGGTAGTCTGGACATTTTCGGGATGCTTTTTTCATTTGTGGAGAGATAAGACATCGAGATTTTAAATTTCCTAAAGTTAAAATCAATCAAGTCCATGGACCTCCAGCATTAAGATCATCAGGGGCATAGGAGCGCCACCGAGAGGTCGTTACACCACTATCGTCTATGTAATATCCCGCCCAGTAACTAATTAGAGTATGAATGAATTATGCATAAGAAGAAATTAATTAGAAATAAAACATGATTTTTATTTGAGGATTATACATATATGTGTTATAGAATTTTCGGTTAAAAGTTAATTAAACCATATAGTCTTCTCCTAACCATTCGGAAAGTATTAGGGGAAAAGCATGAATTTGTAAAGTTGGTCATTCAAATGACCAACGATGTCCTTAAAATGAGTAAGGAATGTCGTTCAAATGACTCCTCTCGTCATTCGAACGATGCTAATAAAAACTGCTCACCCTCTTCGCTGTCAACATATGAGATGTTGAACACATTTCTATGTCAGCTCATTCTGAGCGAAATCAGATGAAATGTAGAAATATGACAATGTAGTCTTTGTCTTGGATATAAGGGAAAGAAACGTGGGAAGTAGAAAAAACACAAAATCGATCCTACAAATATCAATTTCGGCATTCAACATTGATCCACATTTTTTCAGTGCATGGGCCTAACTTTGCAGATGAAAGGAACTTATTAATTATGGGTTGCTGTGAACATTAACCAAAATCCATCATAAATCTTGTATTAGAGCCTTACTATGAGTATAAGAGAGATGTGTGGGGAGAAAACCCACTGTCAATCTCTTTTCTGTCCTAAGGATCTCGTATCTCCCTCTCACTATGATACACTACCTTCAACCATTAATGGCCCTAACAAATTTATTCACACAAAAATATTTATCTCCCCCACTAACAAAAAAATAGAGCTACGAAATATTGGAGATATTTGTTGGGGGGTTTCGATAAGTATTTAAGAGGGCATTCTCAGAAGAAGAAGACGGTTTAGTTGAGCATTCTTAGGGTATTTTGGAGATTTTATGGAGGTTGTTTAGTGGAGCATTTTGTGACTCCATTTAAGGCCACCTTTGGAGGTGGGAGAGTCACCCATATTCTTTAACACCGCCATTATTTTCAGATTGTTTGAGGTGGGATAATCTACTCTTATATTTGAGACTCTATTACTGTATATTGTAGTCTTATTATTGTTGAGTATTAAGAGTAGGATTCCTATGAATAAAATGATAAGTTTCAAGTAAAATCATAAGTATACATTTTTATAGGAAACAAAAATGTAGGAAATTATTCCTTGTGTAGTTTTCCTAGTAAAACTGAAAATAAACATTTTTAAGGAAGATAAAAATGTAGAAAATGTGATTTGTGCATATTTCCAGTAAAAAGAAATATGGGACATTTTTATGGAATAAAAATGCAAGAAAAATATTATTCATGTATAATTCTAGTAAAAAGAAATAAGGGATATTTTTATGAAATAAAAATGCACGAAAAATATTATTCGTGTATACTTCAAGTAAAAAGAAATATCATATTTTGTGCATTTTTTGTGACATGAGTTAATAGACATTTTTATGGAATGAAAATGTGAGGAATTGATTATTTTGTTAAAAATAATAGGTGGATAATTATTTCAAAGTGTGAAATAATAAAAATTGATGTTTTATTAAAATGGTGTATGTTCTAGTAATTTTGATAAAAGTAAGTTTAAACCATGCAGTAGGATTTTGAGTTTAAAATCAACCTTCTCATGCATATAAACTTGTGGAATTTTGACATTAAATGTATAAACTAGTTTAGAGAAGATTTTGTTGGGGTTTAAACAAGAAGTAATAAAAGTTAACATTTTAGTCTTCAAAATGTGTAATTAGGACTAAAAGGCATGATGAGAATAAGGGTAAAAGACTACATGTCAAGTTAAAAGTAGTGACAATTTTCTCAAAGAAGCATTCGTTAAGTGTTAATAAGTAAAGATGGAATATAACTACCAATGTTGTGAAATATTAACACGTATGGAGTTAAAAAGAGATTAAAGGTGTAAAATTGTTTACAATCAAGTAAAGAAATACTCCAAGTGTAAAAGGGTGTTAAGGATTTAAAACACTTAAGAAGTTGGTATGTATAACTTAATAGTGTTTTGGGGTGAAATTAACACTTGAGAAATGGGGTAAAAGGTAATTTTGAAGATAAATGGGTAAAATGGTAATTTTACTTAAAGTGGAACATTTTTATTAAATAAAAATATTGGAAAGGATATTACACAAGGTGGTCCTGGATGGAAAATATTTTTGAAATAAAAGGCAAGGTTAAAGTGCAAAGGACATGAAATAGTAAATTTTCAAATTGTAACACAAGATGTGGTGGTAAAGTCCCAGGTTTTGGCTTCGGCAGGATAAAAGGAAAAGTGGGAAAATGTGAATATTATGAACACATTGGAAAGATAATGATATTGGATGATGTCGGGTTAAATAATTAAGCAAAATAATGCTGTCCTTTGGGTGAAACACCCAAAAGCAACTGCAGTTTACTAGCGCTTGGTGCCAGACGATGAAATTTTGTGAAACCGTGGGGGTGCGTGTGTTGTGATGGGTGGGTGTGTTTGCAGAATCCCTAAATATAATGCTAAGTAATGAATTGAATATTCATGAGAGAGGCATACATGAATGTCATTAATTCATTGATTTACTAATGCATGCATAACATCAAATGTTTAATATTCATGTGGTAACATTGGATGGTTAAATAAGGTGACTTAATGATGTCTAATCTACCTAATGAGATTTGAATCACAATGAACAAAAGCGCGTGTTATATGAGACTTTCAAAGGAAAATGGGTTATTTTCTAAACACAGTGTGTGTGCTTTTTGAAAGAAAATCTTAATTAATGATTAATAACTTGGTTTGAGTTGGTTAATGTAGAGTAATAATCGTTCATAAGTGAATGAAAGGTTTTCCCCAACAATTGTTAATTGTTTAACTGGGTGAGTTAACAGGATGAATATGCTGGTTTTAAGCATAAGATACAAAAGTATTATTTCGAAAAGGTAAGGAGGATAAACGATATCAAATAACATTTTTGGAATAAAAGGGATTAATACATTGGGACATGTATTTTCCAATAGTATATATGTAGATATATACGTATTTTCACATGCATGTGATGGTAGCGTGTGAATGTTTCCTTTTTGCAGTTCATTTCTATACTGCATTTATTTATAATCCCATTTGGCACTCGTCTCACATCCCTCCTTTTGTTACAGTAGGTTATATGCTACTCCATACTTTAAGACCATTATACAGGTAAGTAGTTACTTGCATTTACGATTAGTAGGTCTGTTTACTTGGCCTTTGGGGGAACTTCCCTTACGTCCTATCATGTAGTTGATAAAAATTGGAATTGCATGCTAACAAGAGTAATGTTAAATAATAATAAAACTGGATTAAAAACATTAATTAGGTTGTTTCACCGCACTGCACAATTAACGTATGAACCGAATTGGGTTGACCCTTTATTAACCCCTAAATCTGGGTTAGGGCGTTACAACTTAGTATCAGAGCTTTAGGTTCTAGTTTCCTTTTGGGTGTGATGGGGTGAGGTCAGTATTAGATATTTCAACGTCGGTGTTGTTCGTAGTGTGACATGTATTGTGTTCTAGTTTTTGATAATGTATAGTCCTTGGAGTTGTGGATATAATGAAATATCTCTCGTGGGACAAGTGTCACTAAATTGTGAATAATCAACGGTAGGGATTTATAGTTAGAGTGTTATAAGTATGCAATCTGAAATCATTATTTAGACTATATGTATCCTTGGGTATGACACATATGAGGGTTAATATCGATGTAATAATTAGGCAATTTCGATCCTTAGGGTAATACCATGACTGATGCTAAGGTCAATGACATTTTAAATTGATGTAGGCTAATGCTAGAGGATAAGTCAGCCTTAGTAGATAGGACAATATTGTGACACCCCATCTAATTAACCCCAGCTGATCAGTCCTAAATTAAATTAGAACATGTTTCTCAGTTGGTTCATTCTTAGCATCACTGTCACCTTTTTAATTACTAACCACCTAAGTGAGAAAATTAGACTGGTGCCAAGTTTTATCTTTCATTAATTTAATGAAATAGTCATGTGGAAACAAAATAATTTAACAATTAACCGAAATCAACCATTCACATCTAAATAAACTGACTGAATAAACCATCGGCTCAAATCCAACGAAAGTAAAGACAGATAATGATCAAGTCAGACATAAATACTAAATAAAGCTGTGAGAAAGGTTCTAAAAAATACGGGGCATGATCGAGGCATGGAGGCCAAGCCTTAAGCCTTAGAAGCCTAGGCGGGGCTTAGGCATGGAAAGGCATTTAGGCCTTCTTAATATATTTTAATATTTTTTAACCATAAGAAGGATATTAAAATAATAAAATTGTGCATATCATAAAAATATGTTTGAATATATGAAAATTAAAATACTATTTGATTATTTTGGATGAGATAATGGTCCGGTTTGTAAAAAAAAATCTTTAAAAGGTGATATCGTTTCACTAAAGCATTGTTGTTTTTAGAAAAAAGTGCCCCTTAAGGGTTTTATCAAGAATAAGGCATAAAAAGTGTAAGGTGGTGCGTTTCTCCCAAGCCTCAAGCCGAGGCGGGTTTTTTAGAACAGTGGCTGTGAGCAACATGCTCGAGTAACTGATAGGAAATTTCTATACTAGAAATGAAAAGAATGAGGAGCCTATCAAACTCCCACAACATCCACATATGTTGCAGCAACGGACCACTGGAATGAGTCAAGTCTGGCGTCCCTGTGGCTGTACACCTAAAAGGTTTTCAAAAATATTTATAGCAAGGGTTAGAACCCAAAACATTTGGAAAATATTTAGCAAATGATTAACTTGTAGTAATAAATATGTATGCATGCTCTTCATATTTTAGTTAGTGACGCACTCCCTTGAGGATATCCTCACCCCTCCTCTAACGTGCACGACTAACGACTTAAATTAATTCCCTTAGTTATTTATCCCATAACTAGATAATCGATATAACCCCTTGCAACCACCCTACTCTAACCGAGTATGCAATAATTATGATTTCTAAGTTATTATCAACATGAACTTAATTAATCATTCCCCCTTTTTAAATTCATATAACTCTCACACCCATTATACATATAATACAATTCACGGATTGTATTAAATTACCCATATATAATTATTTATTTCATTATATACGTATAACTACATTACAACATTCACACATATGTTGAAATAATAAATAATAAATAATCATAACCATCCTCCTGAGTAATAACTCATCGAATCTATATTCTCTAAAGTGCTATCCCACTAGGTGTATTCACATAACCTAGTTACCCAAGTCAATATTGCTCACTAACTTGGTTAATAACATAAATATTGGAGGCGGTCATATTCCTTCCTTGAAAGTGAGATGTCCCTCACCCATATAATGGACGCTATTACCTGGGGATATACTCGCCCTACTCCTCAAGCTACGGGATTCACCCTCTACACGCAACCTCCCCTGATAGTAATAGAGTATATATTATAATAATATTTGTCCACTGATATTAATGCACACACCATATATATATATATATATATATAATAATCCCGACTTTACCCTGTATTAAACCTGTAACACTAGCCTATACGTCATAACTTGAGATTATGGTCTAACTCAGATTATTAAGTAATTTGCACATTAATTAATTTATTTACTTTTGTATCACTCAACCACTATACCCGGACTCGCCCACTTGATCCGAAATTTAATATTTTGGAATATATTTCTCCCAAATTTACCATAATGTGTCACCCATAAATTCCCTCCAAATCCCAATTACTTTCACTCATAATTGTTAAGAATTTATATCCTATATTTAATTTTCACTAAATAAAGTGTGGGAAAAGAATTTTATATAAATTTCCCTTATATACTAAAACTGGCCGACCTGCCAAAAATCCTCGAACATGGATCGATCGATCCCAGCCATCGATCGAACAGGTGTTCGTCTTCTCCGAAGGCCTATTTTTTCCATGGACGAAAACCTTAGATGTTCAACTCCTTCTACAGTCTAACCCTGGTCCTATCATCAATATAATACACTAAGAACATCACAAGGAACCCCCATAAAGTCCCCAAACCTCGTTTAATTTCCGCTCTCTCCTATTTTCTGAATTGGGGAAAAACTCGTGGTATTCGTTAATTAGTCTCAACACCAAATTACTATCTCAAATTCGTTCATAATTCGTCTGGGTTTTCACATCTGACCAGTACATATCAACCTCAGATCATGTCATGAATCTCTACAATAATTTCTAAACAGAAGATTTTTTTACAAAAGCCCCCATTTTTGTACCCCCTTTACCCTAAAACGAATTTTGGTTCCCACTTCACACAAATATGAATTATAATACAAATAAATGCTACAACAAGTTAACCACTTGCCTTATGGTTTCGTAGGGTCTGATCCGGAGTTGTGATTCTCAAGGTTGATGCTGAAATCCCTTTTGGTTCTTACCTTTGTCTCCCAAATTGGTTCCCAGGGCCTTTAACTGCTCCCTAGGGTATTTTCTCCAAATTTGGGTTTTCCACACTGTAATCTGTCATTCCACTTTTTCCTTTAATTAATTAATTAGGCTTAATCCCATTTTAAGCCTAATGGGCCAAGCCCAAGTGACCCAAATACCCCCATGTGGGCCCGACTATGTCTAAAACATCCCGAGACCTATTTAATACCCCCGGGTACTCTATTCCGACTATCTTGGCCCTTCCGGACACAACCGTGCACTCGGAATTGGCATTCGGATAAGTCTATAAAATTTCTTATCTCCCACCTATTGTAGTCTGGAATCGACTCCTGGTTGAGATAAGTAAACCCCATGTCATTACTACTCCTAAGACGTAATTAAATATTACTATTTACCTAGTAAATTAATTTCTCATAAACATTAACCAATTATTCTCCCGATTAATATTTATATAACAATTCCATAATTAATTCCATTAAATTAAGACACACTAGTAATTTAAATTTTTCTCGAATTAATTAACTATTAAATGCATAAAATTATGGGGTGTTACATACTCCCCCCTTACAAAGGAATTTCGTCCCCGAAATTAGGTCGTACCTGTGGTGAATGGCTCTGGATATTGTTCCCGTATATCCTCCTCCCGCTCCCAGGTAGACTCGTCAATGTTGTGATGACCCCACTGTACTCTAACTAGTGGAAAAACCTTGGATCGTAACTTGCGCTCACTACGGTCCAGAATAGCCACCAGTCTCTCCTCATACGAGATGTCTGGTTATAAATCAATTTCCTCGAGTGGAATGTGCCAGAAGGACCTCTCGCTCCTTTGATATTTCTTCAGCGATGCCACATGGAACATGTCGTGTATCCGCTGAAGATGTTATGGCAATCCCAGTATATATGCTACCAGTCCCACCCTCTAAATATTAGGGAAGAGTCCCACGTACTTCGGTGCTAGTTTACCCTTCTTGTCTAACCTCATAACCCCTTTCATAGGGTGCACCCGGACTAATACCTAATCCCCAACCTCTAACTCCACATGTCTCCGTGAAGCATCAACATAACTCTTCTACCTATCCCGAGCTATCTGAATCCTCCCTCGAATCAACTCTATCTTGGCAGACGTTTCTTGGACAATCTCAGACCACAATAACTTGTTGTCCCCCACCTCTAACCAACAGGCGGGTGAACAACAAGGTCTCCCATACAGTGCCTCGAACGGTTCCATGACAATGGTGAATTGGTAAGAGTTACTATACGCAAACTCTACCAAAGGAAGATATCTCTCCCATCCTCCCCCAAAGTCTAAAATGCACATCCTGAGCATGTCTTCTATCATCTGATTGACCCTCTCAGTCTGCCCATCGGTCTGTGAGTGATAGGCTGTACTCAAATGTAGCTCTGGCCTCCTGAAAGCTCTACTAAAAATGGGCCACAAAAACTTTGTCTCTGTCAGACACAATATTTATCGGCCCCCTGTGCAGCTTAACAATCTCCACCATGAATACCTACGCATAACTCATCGTCTGAAAGTCTGTGTGAATCGGTAGGAAGTGGGCCACCTTGGTCAACCGATCCACAATGACCCATATGGAGTCATGACCCCTCTATGATGTAGGTAACCCTGTAATAGAGTCCATGGAGATGCTCTCTCACTTCCACACGGGAATCTCTAGTGGTTTAAGCATCTCTGGAGGTCTCTGATGATTAACTTTCACGAGCTGACACGTGGTACATTTCGAGACAAACTATATTATGTCATGTTTCATTCCTTCCCACCAATACTTCGACCTCATATCATTGTACATTTTATCCCCGTCGGGATGTACCAAAAATCTCGAACCATGGGACTCTGTCATAACAGCGTGCCCCAACTCCTCATCCTCTGGCACAATTAACCTCCCATTTAGGCGTAGGCCTCCTTTCGAGCTGATCGAGTAACCCTCAGCTCCCTCAGCTAACAACTGGCGCACCCTATCCCGACAGATCTGGTCCTCCGCCTAAGACCTCACAACTCACATAATGATCTCCGGTGTGATGGATAATGCTGACATACAGGCCCTGGCTACATCATCCTCATATCGAAGCTCTGTCCACTTAGCTTTCCAAACCTCTGATATTTCCCCAGTCGGTCTCAGGCTCAATGCGTCTTCCACCAGATTAGCTTTACCAGGATGATACTGAATATCAAACTGGTAGTCTTTAACTAATTCTAGCCACCGCCTCTGTCTCATACTCAGATCCTTCTGTGTGAAGACATACTGAAGTGACTTGTGATCTGTGAATAAGGTGAACTGCTCTCCCAGCAGATAATGTCTCCATATTCTCAAAGCAAAAATGACAGTTGCTAGCTCTAGGTCATGAGTGGGGTAATTCCTCTCATGGGGCTTTAGCTTTCTGAACGCATAAGCTATAGCCCTCTCCTCCTACTAAAGCACACCCCCAACTCCCTATAAGGATGCGTCGGTGTAAACCCGATACTCTAGTCCTCCCCTCGGCAAAGAAAATACAGGTTCAAGTGTCAACTTGTCCTTTAGCTCATAGAAAGCTAATTGACAATGATCACTCCAAATAAAAGGCACCCCCCTTCCGAGTCAAATTCGTCAAAAGGGCCGTAATTTTTAAGAATCCCTTAATGAATCGCCTGTAATAACCTGCCAATCTCAGAAAGCTACGCACCTCGGTCGGTGTCGTGGACTGCCCCCACTTCCTCATCACCGATACCTTACTCGGATCCACAGGAAATATCTCGGTCTAATACCACATGACCAAGAAACTGTACCTCCCGCAGCCAAAATACACACTTCCCGAACTTGGCATAAAGCTGGTGATCCCGCAGTGTCTGTAAAACCATACGCAGATGCTCTGCATGTTCCCCCTCAGTGCGCGAGTATATCAGGATGTCATCAATGAACATAATGACAAACTAATCGAGATACTCTCTAAAAACCCTGTTCATGATATCCATGAACACTGCTGGCACATTAGTGAGCCCGAATGGCATCACCCTGAACTCGTAAGATTTATACCGCGATAGGACAGCGATCTTAGGATCATCCTCCTCTCGGATACGCAGCTGATGATACCATAACCTCAAATCGATCTTAGAGAAGTAAGACGCCCCTCTCAATTGGTCAAATAAGTCATCAATCTTAGGCAACGGATACTTATTCTGTATCTTCACCTTGTTCAGCTCCTTGTAGTCCATGCATAACTGAAGTGAGCCATCTCGCTTCTTTAGGAACAACACCGGTGCACCCCCACGGTGATGTACTCCGCTGAATGAATCCTTGACCCAGGACCTATTGAAGCTGCTCTCTCATTTCACGCATCTCTGAAGGGGCCATGCGGTAAGGTGCTCGAGCAATCGACCTCATCCTCGATGATAATCGATTACAAACTTGATTTCCCTGCTGGGTGGTAACCCCGGTATTTCCTGGAACACATCCTTGAAGTCCCCACTATCGGAATCAAATCCAACAGAACTACCACCTTCTGTGAGGTCTCCTCCTTAATTTAATACAAGTATGTGCGCGACCCTCCCTCGGGTAGAGGCATCGCTATTAGGAACATCTCCTATCCCATAATGGAGAACATGATTGTCCTCTCGTAATAATCTACTGTCGCCCGATATCCTGCCAACTAATCCATACCTAGGATGACATCGTACCCCTCCATATCTAACACTAAGAAGTCCATCGCTAAACTATTCCCAATCAAAATGTCCACCCATCGACACATCAAGTGAATCAATGCCCCGCTACCTACTGGCGACTCTACACACATACGGACACTACCCGCGCTCTCTAGCAACCCGACCAGTTTAGAAAATTTAGATTTAATGAATGAATGAGATGATCCTCTAACAAAAAGTATCCTACCCTCATGAATGTCAATAAGAAACATACCCTTAACCATTGGCGGTTCCCAATGTTCTATAGGATTGGGAACATCCCGGACGTTATACACACGCCCGTAGTGCATTTTCCCCTGCTGCTGTGGGGCTAGTGGAGTCGGTGCTACTGGTGGCATCTGTCCCTATTGCCCCTGTTGGGCACCCAGCTACTGGACTCTGCCCCTCTACGGGCACTCCCTCTTGAAGTGTCCTGTCTGGCCGCAAACAAAATAGTGTCTCTGACCATCTCCCTGTCATTGGCCCTGATGTGGATGGCCCTCTTGGCCTCCCCTATTGTTCCCTTGGCCCTGGCGGCCCTCAGGAACCTGCTGATGATGATTTGGGCCCGATTGACCCTGCCTAAATCCTTGTCCTCCAGATCAGAACCCACCAGGCTTAAATTTCTTAGCCTGATTCCCTTGCTGACTACTAGTTTGCAGCTGAGTACCACTTGTGTCACCACCAACAACTGCCTTGCCCTGCTGGCTCTAGCTCCCCTTTGCATGGAAGCGATGATCCTGGCAATGTATAAAAGCGGCATTACCGACATTTATATACGTCACCAAAGTCGAATTACAAATCAAATGCTGCCTGATCCTCTAGGCCAGGCCATCCATGAACCTCGACTTCTTTCGCTCTTCGTCGCTCACCTCATTTGGCACAAATTTTGCCAAATGGGTGAACTCCTCTTCATAATCTGCCACTGAATGATCACCCTGCACTAACACACTAAACTTCTACCTCATTTCTGCCTCTACCGCCGGTGGGAATTATTTACGATCAAACTACACCCAGTTATCGGATATCGTCATCAAATCTCTCTCCTCAGCGGTGGAAATTAACTCCCACCACTATAAGGCTGCCCCCGACAGACAAAAGGTAGAAAGCATCCGTTTCTGCACATCGGTACACTCCAGAATGTGCAGGTGTCACTGAATATTTTTCTTCCAATCACAGGACTCTACTACATCGGTGCTACCCCGGAACTCTGGTGGGTGACCCTTCTGAAAGGTCTCCCTAACTTGTTGCCAAGAAGGTGGTCCCACTGGAGCCTGAACTGCTCGTGCCACTGGCGGCGGTGCTTGGGGTTATGGAAAATGGGATGCTATAGCTCGCATCGTTGTCTCAACTGCTTGGGCCACTATCACTGCCACCTGAGGAGTGGAGATAAACTCGAATGGGGACGGGAGTGGGGGTGAGGGTGGAGGTGGCGGTACCTGTGTCTCCTTATGAGCCTACCTTAACTCATCCCTAGCCTCAGCCCTCTTCGCTCTCTGTCTCTTCGGTGGCATCTGAAAATAGATCGAATCGTATAAGTACGCAATTTATAGAAAAATTTAATAGCAGAAAAACGATATCGCAAAAGTGAAAAATGAATCAACAGTCCTAATAATAGATCCCTATAACAACCGAACGCTACGCTGAAACGTAGTAAGCCGCATAGATCCTAAGGACACTAGAACCTGATGCTTTGATACCATATGTGATACCCTGCCTAATTAACCCCGGGTGATCAGTCCTAAATCAAATTAGAGCAGGTTTCTTAGTTGGTTCATTCTTATCATCACTGTCGTCTTTTTAATTACTGACCACCTAAGTGAGAAAATTAGATTGGTGCCAAGTTTTATCTTTCATTAATTTAATGAAATACTCATGCAGAAACAGAATAATTTGAACAATCACAATTAACCGAAATTAACCATTCACATCTAAATAAACTGACCGAATAAACCATCGGCTCAAATCCAATGAAAGTAAAGACAGATAATGATAAATCTCAACACGTCTGACATAAATACTAAATAAAGGTGTGAACAACATGATCGAGTAACTGATAGGAAATTTCTATACTAGAAATGAAAAGAATGAGGCGCCTATCAAACTCCTGCAACATCCACATATGTTACAGCAACTGATCCCTGGAGTGAATCAAGTCTGGCGTCCCTGTGCCTAGACACCTAAAAGGTTTTTAAAAATATTTATAGCAAGGTTTAAAACCCAAAATATTTGGAAAATATTTAGCAAATGATTAACTTGCAGTAATAAATATGTATGCATGCTCTTCATATTTTAGTTAGTGTCGCACTCCTTTCAGGACATCCTCACCCCTCCTCTAACGTGCACGACTAACACCTTAAATTAATTCCCTTAGTTATTTATCCCATAACTAGATAACCGATATAATCCCTTGCAACCACCCTACTCTATCCTAGAATGCAATAATTATGACTTCTAAAGTATTATCAACATGAACTTAATTAATCATTCCCCCTTTTTAAATTCATATAACTTTCACACTCGTTATACATATAATACAATCCACGGCCTATATTAAATTACCTGTATATAATTATTTATCTCATCATATACGTATAACTACATTACAACATTCACACATATGTTGAAATAATAAATAATAAATTATCATAACCATCCTCCCGAGTAATAACCCACCAAATGTATATTCTCTAAAGTACTATCCCACTAGGTGTATTCACATAACCTAGTTACTCAAGTCAGGATCGCTCACTAACTTGGTTAATAACATAAACATTGGAGGCGGTCATATTCCTTCCCTGAAAGTGAGATGCCTGACACCCATATAATGGACGCTATGACCTGGGGATATACTCTCCCTACTCCTAAAGCTAGGGGATTCACCCTCTACGCGCAACCTCCCCTGATAGCACTAGAGTATATATTATAATAATATCTAGCCACTGATATTATTGCACACACCATATATATATATATATATACAGTCCTGCTCTTGTGCGGACCGAACATGTGTCACCTAGCGGTGAGCCCGAAAAAGAGAGAGAGCGTGCCTATAATTTAGGCGATAATTTCTAGGTGCATCGTTAGGTGACACATGTCCGGTCCGCATTCTTAAAATGCGGACTAGTCCGCACAGGAGCATTATATATATATACATATATATATATATATATATATATATATATATATATATATATATATATATATATATAATCAATATAATCCCGACTTTATCGTGTACTAAACCTATAACACTAGCATGTACGTTATAACTTGAGTTTATGGTCCAACTCAAATTGTTAATTAATTTACGCATTAATTAATTTAATGACTTTGGTATCACTCAACCACTATACCCGGACTCTCCCACTTGATCCGAAATTTAATATTTTGGAATATATTTCTCCAAAATTAACCATAATGTGTCACCCGTAAATTCCCTCCAAATCCTAATTACTTTCACCCATAATTGTCAAGAATTTATGTCCTATATTTATTTCTCACTAAATAAAGTCTTGGAAAAGAATTTTATATAAATTTCCCTTATATACTAAAACTGGCCGACCTGCCAAAAATCCTTGACCATCGATCGATCGATTCCAGCCATCGATTGATCGATCGAACAGGTCTTCGTCTTCTCCGAATGCCTGTTTCTGCCATGGACAAAAACCTTAAATGTCCAACTCCTTCTACAGTCTAACCCAGGTACTATCATCAATATAATACACCAAGAACATCATAGGGAACCCCAATAAAGTCCCCAAACCCCGTTTAATTTCTGTTCTCTCCTATTTTTTGAATTGGGGAAAAACCTGTGTTATTCGTTAATTAGTCTCAGCACCAAATTACTATCTCAAATTCGTTCATAATTCATCTGGGTTTTCACATCTGACCAGTACATATCAACCTCATATTATATCATGAATCTCTACAACAATTTCTAAACAGAAGAATTTTTTTTTAGAAAAAACCCCATTTTTGTACCCTCTTTACCCCAAAACGAATTTTGGTTACCACTTCACACAAATATGAATTATAATACAAATAAATGCTACAGCAAGTTAACCACTTGCCTTATGGTTTCGTAGGGTCTGATCCGGAGTTTTGATTCTCAAGGTTGATGCTGAAATCCCCTTTGGTTCTCGCCTTTGTCTCCAAATTGGTTCTCAGTTCCTTTAACTGCTCCCTAGGGTATTTTCTCCAACTTTGGATTTTCCACAGTGTAATCTGTCGTTCCCTTTTTTCCTTTAATTAAGTAATTAGGCTTAATATAATTTTTAGCCTAATGGTCCAAGCCCAATGTAATACCCCGTATTTTTATGCTTTATTAATTTGGGGATTTATTAAATTTAATGTGAGTTATTAATTTAAAATAAATTCGGAAATTAATTACTTTATAATTATTAACGTGATGTGAGTTAGTAATTATGGGAAACTTGTTGAATATTACTAATGAATAGATTAATATATAATATTGGTTCTATTATATGCCAAGAGTGAATAAAATGACAATTTTGAAAATTTGAGTCGGGACGCGCCCGTGTCGCGTCGGGACTGAATATTGATTAATAAAAGTGAATAAATTATAAGTTACTCGTATGGTCGTTTTGAGTGCGCCAAAGTGTTCGGAAGGGTCGAGATAGTCAGAAAAGTGTACCCGATGGTTTAGTTTGGGTCTCGGGATGTTTTTAGGCTTATTTAGCGCCCCGGGAGGGCATTTTGGACATTTTGTAATTTTGGGCAATTAAACCAACGAATTTTCAAGGGTTATATCAGATGTATAAGGTTTCCTTCTAGGGGTAACACAACCAAAGACAAGTGACGGCCATAGGAGAGGGAATGAGAGAGTTTTCCAAGGTGTTCTAGGCCGAAAATTCATCCGGTTGCACCGCCACCACCACCAACGCGTAGATCGCGCGATGGGGAACGCAACCACACCAAATTCATCCTCAAATCAGAACCAACAAATTTCCAGGCAAGTGTTTATCTTGCTTATTTTCGTTAATGCATCACTCATGTTAGTCTAGGGTTGATTAGGATGAGTTTCATGGAAGAAAACCCATGTTGGAGATAGGAAATTGCATATAGTAATGATATAAATGGAAATCTGGGAATCCCCCTTTATATGTAGAGGTTAAACCAGGGATTTATGATGTTTTAGAAAAAGAAATTCTGGAAAAAGACTGATTAGAATAAAGTTAAAAAAATTTCTAGGGTTCATGAGGTTTATATAAGTTTTTCCCCTTTTAATCTATGGTTATTGATGAAAATTCACATGCTTTACGTAGAAGATTGTTAGTTTGGGTTTATAATGTTTGTAGTACGAATTTCTGGGAGTTTGGGTGTTAAAAATCTGAATTTGGGTGATGTTGGATGGTAGAACCCGTAACTGTTAATCTACAGAATTCGCATACCTGTTTGATCGATCGATCGAACTAGGAGTGTCGATCGATCGACGCATCGATCAATCGAGCTCCTTCCATCGATCGATCAACCCCTTCTGGCAGACTCATATTTCCCCTTTGTAAATAGTTAAATTCAAATTAAATGAGTAAAAATATTTGGACATCCTTATTAAAATATTTTGGAAGGTAAGGGAGACCAGTAGGACTTATTAGTAATTATGAGACCTTTATTGTAAGACGAGATGTACATTTTTGGGATATTTACATATAAGGGACGATGGAATTATGTATTAAAGGGAGAAACATGTAAGATAGTTACGTTGGAAATTAGATGAGTACCTACTAAATTCTACACTTGGGAGGATAGAGTTCATGAGTGTTACATAGTGAGTTGGAATAATCCCTCAAATTAGAGTAAGAGACGAACCATTATAAGTGATAACTAAATAATGAGAAATAAGGACAAATGTTATAATTATGGGTTATGAGATGAACCTAAATTTGATATGGTAAAAGTAGTATATTTATATGACTGTGTTTATGCATATACTATATACGTGTGAAAATCATGCCCGCGCTACTTGTTATCCCTAAGGTTACCGCGCCAGGACAGTCTTATCTCGATGGGACCTTTATGGGGGATATTGACTCGTACCCTAGAAGATAGATATCCTTGGTACATGCTATCTGAACGATGGTCAGACGGTCCTAAGAGACGTGAGGGTATGTACTGACCTCTTAGAGACTTGGAATCTATGCTTCGCCTCAATATTGTTTGTGTATGTGTTAATACAGTTCTAAAGTGATTCCGAACTTGTATTTCCCTTAGTACGAGTGAGACGGGGATTGGATAGAAGAGTATGCCGCACCATAATTTTTATGTGGGGTGTTGTTAGAATATATATATTATACGAGTATTTAATATATATATTAAATTATGAATTTGGAATTTCCTACTGTGTTTATGGTAAGTAAGAAATGAATAATGATTTCAATTTGGATATACTTGTTTTGAAAATCATAATATGATACTAGGAAACTTTATTAGCAAATAAGGTTTAAATGAGGACTTTGTGATCAAATGAAATTAATCTCTTAAACAAGGAAATTGTTAAGTTTAAATCTTATGAGTAACCTAAGATAAGTTAAACCGTTGGGAAGGTTAGTGCGATAGGTGTGCACTTTAGAAGAGAGGTGATAATTTCTCAAGGGAGTGCCGCACTAATATGTTGTTGCATTGGCCTGTAAACATTTTAAATACTTGCTAAAAAAATTCTAAATCATTTCTACAATCGGGCTCTGACCCGTTTCCATTTTCTTTTCTCTCTTGTATATATATGTATATATTACAGGTGCCCAGCGACAGGGGCGTCTTGCATAGGATCCTTGCTTAGACGAACTCATTTCTTGATTCCATTTCTAGCACTATTTATTCAGTTGGGCATGTGTCGCCCTTTTCATTATTCAGTTATTTAGCAGACATTGTGATTCATTTATTTTTCCAGTATTTTACTCTTTGGGATTTGCTTTTGTCAGGATGTTTTCATTTAAGTATTAAATGTTGGATTCATTTAGTTGGATGTTTGATTATTTAGATCGTATGTTCTAGGATAGTTGTGGTGTGACTATTAAATTGTGAATTCTGAAAAGTTTTAAATGTTGGTTTAGTAAATAAAATTTGGAAAGTAATGTCTAAAATTGTTTTGACACTTAGCTAAATTTTTTAGGGTGTTTAAATTGGAAAAGTATTTTCGACAGTGATGCTAAGAATGAACCAACTGTTCACGTTGATTTTAATTTAATAAAGGAGTGATCGCCCATTATTTAATTAGGCGGGGTGTCACAGGTGGTATCAGAGCATCAGGTTTTAGTGTCCATAGGATCTGTACGGCTTATTTCGCTTTCAGCTTAGCATTTTTGTTATAGAGACCTATTTTAGGATTGTTGTATTCTTGCTTTTATGTTTACGTCTTCAACTATTTGAGACTTGATAATAACTGTAGACTAATAAATTTCTTCATGTTTTAGAGGCCTCCGAGACGTGCACCAAAGGATAGGCGTGCCTAAGCCGAGCAGCCAGCAGCTCCAGCTCAGGGTACGATGAATGCTAATGAGGTAGCCGTTATTGTTGCTCAGGCGGTGAATGCCTCATTATTGGTAGTACAACAGGCTCCACCCCAGATTGAGGCAGTGGCGCCAGTACCTGCATAGCTTCCATCAGCATGGGAGCGGGTTAGGGATGCCTTTCAGAAGGCTCATCCCCCGGAGTTCTTGGGTAGTTTAGATATTGTCATCGTTAGCCAATGGAAGAAAGATATCCAGCGGCATCTTCGTATGTATGAGTGCACAGACTTGCAGAAACAGTTGTTGGCTTCCTTTAAGCTAGTGGGGGCCGCTTTGCAGTGGTGGGAATCCACCACCACCTTGGAAGAGAGGGATACTATCCCGATTCAGTCGTTCTGGGAGCGGTTTGATCGCAAGTATTTTCCACCCGCCGTGCAAACTGAGGTGAGGAGGAAATTACTGAACTTAAAGTAGGAGAATTCTATTGTTGTTGAGTATGAGGAGGAGTTCACGATACTTCTCACTATAGTGCCAAATGAGGCACCTACTTAGGTTAAGAAGATACTGTTGTTTGTGGACGGGTTAGCTTGGAGGATCCATCAGCACCTTATAGGGAATATGTTTTTAAGTACCTTCACAAATGTACTCAATGTTGCTTTACTACATTGCCAGGATCACCGCTTCCATCTGCAGGGAAGCAAGCGAGCAGGAGAGTCCGACCAGCAGGGTAGGACAGGGGGTAGTGGCGCTGGTGGAGCACCGACATCCCAGGGACAGACTCGTCAGCATGAGCAGAGTTCCCATCAGGGGGACCCTGCCAAGCGCTTCCGATCGGGTGATTCCAGGCAGGGATTTGGGGGTTATAGGCAAGGTCAGCAGGGCCAACCTAATCAGTAGGGCTAGCAAGGCCAACACCGTCAGCAACAGGGACAGCAGCAGGGCCAACAGGGCCAGCCACGATTTCATCAGGGCCAACAGGGCCAGTGGCGGGGTGGTAACGGCCAACAGGGTCATGGTCAATAGGGTCAGAGGGGAGGAAATTTCAAAGGCCGATGTTTCGGGTGCGAAAAGAATGGCCATAGGCGCCAGGATTGTCCAGAGGGAGAGAGGGCCCCACAGCAGCAGGGTGCTCGTAATGAACCGCAGAGGCCACTTTTTCCAGCCGCCCTCCCAGCACCAGCTCAGGTACCAGTCATTCCAGCAGCTCCAGTGCAGCAGGGGCAGTTACAGTATGGACGTGTCTATAACGTCCACCAGGCAGCAGCTCCATAGGCACCACCCGCGATTGAGGGTATGTTTCCTATCCATGGTACTATGGGTCGGGTTTTATTTGATACTGGGGCGTTGCATTATTTTATAGCTACTCATTTTGCGAAGGCCTTAGGGTTATTAGCCACAGCAGAGAGCACTGTGACGTGTGTAGACTCACCACTGGGGAGTGGATCGCTAATTTTCTTTATATGCAGGGGAGTGGGAGTAGAGATTGGTAGCTTGGTATTACCTACAGACATGTTAGTCTTAGATATGCATGAGCATGACGTTATTATCGGTATGGATTGGCTCGCTGCTTACAGGGCCATGATAGATTATTTTGGTGGGAGTATTGTTTTTGCCATTCCGGGGCAAGAGATGTTTGTAGTGGCGATGCCTCGCCCGAAGGGAGGCTCGACAGCTCATTTGTAGTAGATAGAGGAGGATACCTCTAAGGAGGTTGTGATTCCCTTAGACTCGATCCCAGTTATTTGTGAGTATTCCGATGTATTTCAAAATATACCAGGCCTACCCCTCAGTCATGAGATAGACTTTGTCATAGATTTATTACCGGATAATAAACCTATAGCACGCGCTCCATACCGTATGGCTCCGGCGGAGATGCGAGAGTTACGAGATCAGATAGAACAGCTGTTAGGTCAGGGCTTCATTCATAGGAGTACCTCACCTTGGGGAGCTCCAGTCTTATTTATGAAGAAGAGATATGGTTCACTGAGGCTATGTGTGGACTACCGAGAGTTGAACAAGGTCACGATACGGAACAAGTATCCGTTGCCTCGAATTGATGATCTGTTCGACCAGCTGAGGGGAGCAATTTTCTTTTCGAAGATAGATATGAGGTCGGGGTACCATCAGCTACGTATTAGGGAGCAGGATGTTTCAAAGACTGCTTTCTTAACGAGATATGGGTCCTATGAGTTCATAGTGATGCCATTTGGACTCACAAATGCTCCAGCAGTATTCATGGACTTGATGAACCGAGTGTTCAGAGAGTTCTTGGATCAGTTCGTCATTGTTTTCATAGATGACATTCTGATATATTCACACTCCGAGGAGGAGCATGCCGAGCACTTGAGGCAGGTTCTTCAGACTCTGCGAGAGCATCAGCTGTATGCTAAGTATGAGAAATGCGGGTTCTGGTTACGTGAAGTGCAGTTCTTGGGACATGTTGTTTCTGAACAGGGGATAGCAGTTGACCCGAGTAAAGTGTCAGCAGTGAAGGATTGGGGACAACCCACGACATCGACGGAAGTGCGTAGTTTCTTGGGGTTAACCGGATACTACAGGAGATTCATTCGGGGATTCTCCAAAATAGCGGGTCCATTGACGAACCTGACTCGCAAAGGGGTACCATATGTTTGGGATGATGCTTGTCAATTGGCTTTCGACGAGCTGAAAGACAAGCTGACTTCAGCATCGGTCCTTTCTTTACCGAAGTCGGGTGTGGAGTACCTGGTTTACACCGATGCCTCTTTACGGGGACTTGGGGGAGTACTTCAGCAGGAGGAGAAGGCTATAGCTTTTGCCTCCCGCAAGCTTAAGCCGCATGAGAAGAATTAACCCACCCACGACCTGGAGTTAGCAAGGGTCATTTTTGCATTGAGGATATGGAGGCACTATTTATTGGGGGAGAAATTCCCCTTGTTCACAGACCACAAGTCACTGCAGTACCTGTTCACTCAGCGAGAGCTGAATATGCATCAGCGCAGATGGTTAGAGTTTGTGAAGGACTATCAGTTCGACATACAATACCATTCGAGGAAGGACAGCGTAGTTACTGATGCGTTGAGTCAAAGACCGGTAGACGATGTAATGAACGTCTGGAAAGAAAAGTGGAAAGAGTTGGGTCACCAGGATGCAGTAGCCCGTTCTTTCGTATCCGTCATGACAGTGACACCCGAGATTGTTACGAGGGTGATACAGGCACAGACCGCAGACCCGTTTTGCCAAGAGCAGATTATACGATGTTTAACTGAGGGTGCTGAGTCCTATTCTGTTAGTTCTGATGGGGGTTTGAGGTTTATTGGGAGATTGGTGGTTCTAGAAGGAGCAGAATTACGTCATGCAGTGATGACCCAGTCTCACGGGTCCCGATTTGCAGTACATCCTGGAGGAGATAAGATGTACCAGGATATGAGGCGGCAATACTGGTGGAGTGGTATGAAGAAGGACATTGCTGAGTTCGTGTCCAAGTGTTCTACCTGCCAGCTGGTAAAGGTGGACCATCAGAGACCGTCAGGGTTGCTTCAGCCATTGGAAATACCCGCGTGGAAGTGGGAGAGTATTTCCATGGACTTTATTACAGGGTTGCCTACATCACAGCGGGTCCATGACTCTATCTGGGTGATTGTAGACCGTTTGACCAAGGTGGCTCATTTTCTGCCGGTGCGGACAGACTATACTACGGGTCAGTATGCTTAGTTGTTCATTGCTGAGATTGTCAGATTACATGGGGTGTCCCTGAATATTGTGTCAGATAGAGACAAGATTTTCGTGTCGCATTTTTGGGAGAGCTTTCAGGAGGCTATGGGTACAGAGTTGAGGTTGAGTTCAGCTTATCACCCACAGACAGATGGGCAAACAGAGCGTACTAATCAGATGCTGGAGGATATGCTACGCATGAGTGTCCTTGATTTTGGAGGAGGTTGGGAGCCATATCTTCCACTGGTAGAGTTCGCTTATAATAACTCTTATCAGTTCACGATTGGCATGGCCCCATTCGAGGCCTTGTATGGCATACCTTGTCATTCCCCAACTTGTTGGCTAGAAGTGGGGGATAACAAGTTGCTCGGACCAGAGGTGATTCATGAAACCTCCGCTAGGATTGAGATGATCAGGAGTCGCATTCGAGTAGCCCAGGACAGACAGAAAAGCTACGTCGATGTGTACGTTTGAACGATTGGGTATTTTCCTTGGTGGGGTTAGGTGGTATGTCATTGTGTTATTCCCTTAGGCTAGGTGCAACCATAGGTTGTGAATTTTGATTCGGTATTCTTTCTAGGTTATAGACTATGTGATACTTATGGTTTGGTGATCTCTAGATATGATAATGGGGATGGAGTTAGTGGTGATGCCCAGTTTAGGGGTGGGGCTAGTTGAGAATTATGTAAACTTAATAGAGAAAAAATAATTAATGCCTAAGATAACAAATAGGTATTAAAATAAATTGGCCTCACCAATATGAGCAGGACTAACAAAATTTGTATCGGTTGCCTATAGTGACGTGGGTGTGATATCTTATAATTTAATAGCATGCCGGAATATGTGCATGATCAATAGAACAATTGGCTCGCTATAGTTGTGTCGCATCAACAAGATAATTCAATAATAGAATTAAGTTAAGTTAAAGGATTGTGAACATCAACAATATGTGTAGGGCTAATGGGATTGAGTTATCTGACTATAGTGATGGGTGTCGGTGTGGTGTGTTAGAATTTTTAGCGCACCCGAATATGTGCTGGATCAATAAAACGGTTGGTTGGCAAGAGTGGTATAGCATCAACAAGATAACTAAATAATAAAAAGTTAATTAACTTAAAGGAGTAACATCGAATTAAATGTTGAAATAAACGTAATTGAACTTGGGTTGTGGGGTGGCTTCGTTTATATTGGTGGTTAATATCGTTCTACTTCACTTGCATCTTATTATATTGGTTATTGATTAAAATTATTTTATTACAATAATTTTCTTTTATGATGCTAATGATTAGATTCACAAATCATACTTGAGAGGAGTATAGTTGGTATCCTTGCGGTGGGTTTTGATCGGTCGCTATTGACTAACACTTCAGGTTAGGTTATTGGGTAGTTCCATAATATTTGGAGATTGAGAACTTGCAACTGGAGTTTACATTTATTACATTAATAATTTAGTTTCATTTCCAATTATTCTTATTATGAGACAGTTATTTATAAATTTTCTTGGGTCATTCGATTCCACAATTATTTACTCCTTTCAATTGGATATTCTAAAGTTTAATTATTCTTTCCATTTGAGTATTATTTCTATTGACGATTGAGATTAATTTATTGGAGTTACCATGGTGATGGATTTTAATTCTAGTGGATATTATAAATTCGTTGGACTTTTGTAATTTATATCTTGTTTTTTTTAAATGGCTCATATTTGTGTCAAATACTAAGAATAGTATTTAATTTTAACGCCCAATGTAGGTTTACAACGTGACCTCGCCACCTCCAATATTAAAATGTTACATAAGTATTGTCACAACACATATAAAAAAAAAATAGGCCCTATATATATATATATATATATATATATATATAGTTAGGCTCTCCAACATACCTCCTAGCAATATACTAATTTTTCAAAACAGTAAAAAAAATAATTTTGAGCTAATTGTTTTATATGGGTTCATGATGTTTCAGTGTGCCCCTATAAAAAATCAACTAAAACAAAGATTTTTTTATTATTTTTAAAAAATAGGTCAAAAAACTGACAATTTTTACCCTTTAAAATTGTCAATCTTTTTATCTATTTTTAAAATATAATGAAACACATTATTTTGAGCTTAATATTTTTACAGGGGCACATTGAAATATCATGAACCCATATAAAAAATATCAACTCAAAATTATTTTTTTACTATTTTTAAAAAATAAGTATGTTCATAGGTATGTTTAATGAGGTATATTGGAGAGCCTGACTCTCTTTCTCTCTCTATCTGTGTGTGTGTGTGTGTGTGTGTGTGTGTGTGTGTGTGTGTATGAAATAAAGGAGGAGGGAGTTTTTGTCTTGGCTAACTCACGGCTGAGATCGAAAGTTGTTAACTTTGGTCTTTATCAATTGATAGTTAGGATGAAATCTTTGGAATGAAATCTTAAGGGTTTGTATCCAATGGCTTAGATTCCTCCCAACACCTTAGAATGATGGGAGTGTTTTACACAACTTTTGGACCCTTTGAATTTTTCGGACCTTTAGATATGGAGATTTTTTAGAAATAGTGTGGTTGAAGTAGATAACCTAAGTACACAACTTAATCCATCCCCATACCCTGCCAACTAAAAGCCTCGAACCTCTCAATTTACAACCTCAAGCCTCTCAATTTACGACGCACTCATCTCTCTTCTCTCGGTGACTCTCTCTCTCTCTCAACAATGGATCCTCATCAATCTATCTTCTCACCGTGCTCTCTCACTCTTATTGCCTCCCTCTCTCGCACACTCTTATAGGTATCACCTCAAGCCTTAATTTTTGTTTATTTTTTGTAACTATTGTTGGTTTGGGTTTTGAGTTTGCTTTTTGGTTTGCACACAGTACAAGGGTTTTAGTTTTGGTTCGATTTACAGTAACCCATTTGTTTGTTCAAATTTGTGCTGAAATCACGAAAATCCAAAGAAATCTCTCTCTCTTATATTTAGGGGCAATCCAGAGAAATTTCTTTCACAAACCTTTGAAACGAAAGATCAGTGCTATTAACAATGGGGTTTCTTCACTCCTCCTGTTTGCTTGGTTCTAGTGGTCGGACCTAACTTCTGGTGGTGGGAGAAACTAAAGTTTTTTTGGGTAGATCTTGCGTTTTGTGGATGATTTGTGTTCATTTTGTAGCTATTGCTAGTTTGAGTTTTGGGGTTTGCCTTTTGGTTTGCACACGGTACAGGGGTTTTAGTTTTGAATTTGTTCAAATTTGTGCTGAAATCATGGCAAGTTAATTTCTGATGCTTTTTTTCATTCCAAACTTTTGATTCTATTTCTCTCTCTTATATTTAGGGGCAATCCAGAGCAATATCTCTCATCAACCCCTAAAACGGAAGTTGAGTGCTATTAACAATGGGGTTTCTTCACTCCTCCTGTTTGCTTGGTTCTAGTGGTCGGACCTAACTTCCGGTGGTCGTAGAAATTATAGTTTTTTTTTGTAGATCTTGCGTTTTGTGGATGATTTTATATTTTCATATTGTTTTCACTGTGCCATCGTGTATAAAATAATTTCACATTCTTTCTTACATTAAGAAATGTTAACATTTATATGAAAAAAGTGTTATTTTTATTAGAAAATATATGTTATTTAAATGTTCTTCTTATAAATACAATCAATCTTACATGGCAGTTTTTTTTCGGACTAAGATGACAAGACAAGGCAGTCTTTTATCTTAGACGAATACGAGATATCCAAAATCTATTGACACGTTTAATTTTTTCTTTAATTTTGATAAATCAATAATAAGGAAGTGACAAATCTTCCCCAGTCAGTGGAAGTGGTGCTCGAGAATTATAAGGGGGTAAAGAAACATATGTCAGCACATGTCAATCAAGAAGACACATGAATGAGAAAAAAAATTTACTTCTTTACTTTTTGTCTAATATGTATTTGGATAACAATTATTGTTTTAAATAATTTTTTAAGTTATTTAAATTAATATATTTTTGTGTCCAAAATTAATATATATATATATATATATATATATATATATATATATATATATATATATAAAATAATGCTCCTGTGCGGACTAGTCCGCATTTTAAGAATGCGGACTAGACATGTGTCACCTAACGGTGCACCTAGAAATTTTCGCCTAAATTATAGGCACACTCTCTCTCTTTTCTGGGCTCACCGCCAGGTGACACATGTCCGGTCCGCATTCTTAAAATGCGGACTAGTCCGCACAAGAGCATGACTGTATATATATATATATATATATATATATATATATATATATATATATATATATATATATATATATATATATATATATATATATATATATATAGAGAGAGAGAGAGAGAGAGAGAGAGAGAGAGAGAGAGAGAGAGAGTGTGTTTTACTATTCACCCTATGTATAATATTATTTTTTCATGCCCATGCATGAATGTCATGCTAAAAGTTAATTTTTTTTTTTTGTGTGTGTATTAAAGGGTCTGTGTTTTTTTTAAAGGGGGAGGGGGGGGGAGAGATGGGCGTGGGCTAGGGGGCGGGGGGGTCCCGGGTCCCAATATTTATATTACAAAAGATCCTCTTATGGCATGTCTAACTCAACAAAAGATCCCTTTATGTGGCATGTCCACGTCAGCAAAAAAAATCTTTCATTACAAAAAAATGATTTTTTAGATAAATAAGCCTTTTTAATAAAAAAAAAGGTCATAAAACTTTTTTTAAAATTCAAACAAAATTTTTAATAGTAAACATAGTTTTTTTTATTTATAATTTATTTTTTAATTTTAATAAAAAAAATATGTTTAATTTGATGTCTTAGATTCGCGATCGATTAGTGCCGCTGATGCGGACCCAAATTATTTGTTGAATGTGGGCCGCATTAGTGACATTAATCAATTACGAATTTAAGACATCAAATTAAACATGTTTTTTAATTAAAATTAAAAAAATAACTTTTTACAAATAACAACTATGTTTGCTATTGAAAATGTTGTCTTTAATTAAAAAAAAAACTTTTTATAGGTTTTTTTTTATTAAAAATACTTATTTATTTAAGATTGTGTTTTTATAATAAAAGTTTTTTTTGTTGAGTTCAACATGGCACATAAGGGGATCTTTTGCCGAGTTAGACATGTCATAAGAGAGTCTTTTCCTGCATAAATTGTGCCACGTAAGTGGATTTGAGAACTAGATTTATTTGGTGAGCCTCTCTATTATTACTTATTTGTATGTCTAAATAGTTATCGCTCCAAATTAATTATGAGCAACAAATTCTAAATTCTTATGGAATCAAATAAATTTACCATTTACCCAATAATCTTTGTGAACACCTTGTCCCCCCCCCCCCCCCCCCCCCCCCCTCTCTCTCTCTCTCTTAAAACTATACATGCATGCATGGAAAGTATAATTTCATCAACCATACATAAATTGACATTATTTACAATTTTAATAAACAAATAAATTTCCTACATGAAATACATCGATTTTTTTATTCTTTACTTTCCGTTCTTTCTATTTCTTTTATTGTTTTCACTTTTTCACTCAAACAAATGAAGGTCAAAGATTTAATAAAGCTTGCTCCGTGTGAGCTTTTTAATCAAAAAAAAGAAATAAGGTCAAAGTTAGAGAGGAAAATAAAGAGAGACAATGAATTTTGGGGTTGGAGGGGAGAGAAAATGAGAGAGAGTGTAAGATGGAATTTTCCAGGGACAAGGGACATCAACTTTGGGTGATTAACACTGTTACATATAACATTGATACGGTACGCAACAGATTTGATGGTGAGTGCTTTATGAGTGACTATCATTGTTGCCAAAGAACTCAATCCCTAAGTAGATGTATCTACTCCTCTTTGATTCTAATTGGCTTTTACCCTGATTCTTGACCAACCCAGCAACGAAACGTTAAACAACGTCCCTCTCTGGTTAGTTCCTTCAGTCCTGCACCAACACCCACAAAGTCCATTTTGCCATCATTCTGTGCATTATATTTCAGTTTCTCACACAACAGATGTATACACTGCTGACCTGATATAGACGATCTTCAAGGACCTACACAAACACAAGATGCTGTAAGGGTCCCCAGCCATGTAGGGGTAGTATTCAAAATATGCATCAAACTCATCTAAGATATTTAGTCAATCATATATTCGTTTAGATTTCAGAAGGTTTCAGAATTTCTCTTAAATAAAATAAAAAATTAAGATCATGTTTCTTTCTATATTTAAATTTTTAGAATAATACTTTTCAAGTTTATAAATTTAGTCTAGTACACTAATATTTATTTGTGTGGTTCCTTTAGAGTTATGAGTTCATTTTTTTTATCCGCACTAGCGATATCATTTTTTTACCATTTTTCACGGTGTTTTTAGTACAGGAACTAAATTTATAAAGTTATTTAGAGTGTTCTATTTTTATACACTTTGAGAATTATAAAAACATTTCCCCATACCCCCCTAAATAAAATTCCATGCTTTTATTTCATCACTTAGTTACGTCAAATGGATTTTCTTTTTAACATTTGGATTATTTATGTTTAACCCCTAATTTATAGTAGTCATTGTGTATTCCCCAATTTTCTTTCTTCTAGTCTATAAATTTGTATTAAACTCCCGCCACTTAATCTACATTAATCAAACATTTACATTTTTGATAATTCTCAATAGACACGCGATTCAAATACATTTTTATTGGCACACTTATTGTGTCTACATTAGTTGGTGGTTTGAATGATAATGAGTGACCTCTAAAAGAGCCCGTTTGATTGTCCCAAAATTGTAAATTGACTCATTTATAAATTGGATCATTTATAAATTGATCAATTAAATTGTGTTTGGTTTTATTAATGAAATAATTCATTAATTGTCCCATTTTATCTCGTGTGTAAAATTTAAAATTAGATCATTTCACAAAAAAAGGTGAAATGCAACCATTTAAAATAAGAGTCACATAAAGTGCATGCTACTCTCTCCCTCACCCCACCCCACCCCCTCCCCCCCCCCCCCCCCCCCCTCCCCCTCCCCCTCCTCCTCTTTTAATTTGTTTTTATCTTTTTTTCTCATACAACCTTAACATCAATTTTAGATTATCAAACATTATGTAAAATTTGACTTAAACATAATTCAAATTCACTCATTTATAATTCACTAATTAATAATGAACCGATTTACATAATCAAACAATTTGCGCAACCAGACAGGGCCAAAGTGTATCTACAAAAATGTGTCAGTGAGAATTGTTAATAAAAATTAGCAATCATAAATACTAAAAGTTCACGGTATTATTTTTAATTATTTTTTATATTTCAACCTTTTTAAAGTGTTTAATATCATGTTAATGTTTTGATTTTATTATGTATTTTAGGAATTTAAGGATAAAAAAATAACATCCCCAAATGTAAATAACTGTTTGACTAGTGTTACATAAGTAATCGGGTGTAACACAAATGATTTTTTTAGTATATATTGGGCTACCACCAAAATAATTATCAACAATTTAGTGAAATTTTAATTTTGCGCATAACAACTATTGCATATGCTTTAGACAAATGATTTATGAACTTTCCATGACTGCGACAAAAGTGAAAAAGATTTAATACCGCAACATTCACACTTATCTCAACTTTTAAATGATACTTCAACCGAGCATGATATTCTTATCCGCTTGAGATAGTTACTGGACAAGTGAATGCATGAACAACTGCAAGTAGGTGAAAATAATTTTAAAAGATTTTATGAATTCTTTCAAGCTGTGTAGGATAATAAATCTAAATGACTGAAACCATACATGAATATGGTTTTTAATGGAAGGGGAATTATTTACGTTTAATAATATAATTACAATGTTAAGTTGATCCAATTTTGCGATATAAAAATGTGATATAATTAACGAATCGCACTCTCATCCGTTCGTATTCGAACTCCACTAATTATATAAGTTTGAAGAGTATGAACGCGAGCAAATAAAAATATTAAACATCAATTGTATCATACGCTTATATCGCAATTTTATATCAGTACGAAGGACTCATAATATAATTGATAGGTTAATAGTTTAATTGATTACTATTTGAACCTACTACTTAAATAAACTTTTGATAGAAAATGTCGAGCGTAATTCTACACAAGTAAGATTCCCAAATCCAAATTAGGAACTTTGCGACATCTTGTGTCGTTGTAATGATTACCCTAATTCAAATTATCCCTAAGCTTAATCCATATGATTGGAGTTATATGCTCCTCACATGGGAATCTATTAAATTAAAATTTTGTTCTCTCACACTCTCGCACAACTAAGTGGTGGGGTCTTTGGATCTCTAGTCGTGCAAGTTGTGTACGATTTGATGTCTCTTGAGCAGATTTTTTGGGTAACGAACTGCAAAAAGATACATAGGACCACAGTATAAAGTGAATTCTGTTATACTTGACCGAAGGTCTAAGTGACTGCTAAATTACTTCACTAAATCATTTATATTCCACACACCAGTAAAGTAGAAATGTTCATAAGGAAGAGAGTGGAAAATTAAAACGTCCAAAAAAAAAATCTATGAAATAATCAAATTAAAAAAAAAAATGGAGAAAAGGTTGATAGAATTATTTTAAACAATAGTTCTTCGTACTTATATGTGCCATTTACTGTTTCTGGTACATTTATTTATAATATTTGATGTTTGGGGGACGTCCGTTTTCGTATTAATTGACTTATTTGACCGTTATATGACATCTTTAACAAATTTCTCTCACATGGTAAATGACATATTTACCCTTGAAATTAAAGCTTAAAATGTTTAATATTTATAAAAAAAATTTAATCAAAATTGTTTAATATTAATAAAAAAATGTTGTTCAATAAGAATTGTTTAATACAAACTTTTTAATAAAAATTGTTTAATGAAAATTGTTTAATATTTATAAAAAAATGTTTAATCTTTATAAAAAAATGTTTAATATTTGTAAAAACTCTTCAATATTTCTAAAAATTGTTTAATACTTATAAAAACTGTTTAATATTTTTAAAAACTGTTCAATATTTATAAAAATTATTTCGTAAAAACTCTTTCTTGTAAAAATTATTAAAAATATATTTTTAAAAGATAATTGTTTTTAACTATTTTAAAATTGATATGTATATATATATATATATATATATATATATATATATATATATATATATATAGAGAGAGAGAGAGAGAGAGAGAGAGAGAGAGAGAGGCTCATGTGTACATTAAGTTTGCACACTAAGTTTGCATATCATTTTTTTAATGTAGTAAAAAAAATATTTTTGAGTTGATTTTTTTGTATGATATTTAAACATTTTAACGGACCCATGTAAAAAAAATCAGTAAAAAAAAACTTTTTTTTGCTATTTTTAAAAAATCGATCAAACTTTCGCTACTTTAAAGCACTTTGAAAACTCTCTCTCTCTCTCTCTCTCTCTCTCTCTCTCTCTCTCTCTATATATATATATATATATATATATATGAGAAGGCTCACATACATCACACTTTATAGATCATTCATACATCACACCTAGTTGTAGGGCATAAAACCTTTTTGTTTTCAAATTTTATATTTTCCCTTAAAATTAACCTTCCAATAAACCCATGTTCAAAAAATTAGGTCAAAATACATTTTGTAGCTATTTTTTAAAAATTCACAAAAAACTGCTCAAAATACCCTATTTATAAAGGTCTGCGCCAACAGTTTTTTGTTGATTTTTTTTAAAATAACTACAAAATGTATTTTGACCTAATTTTTTGAATGTGGGTTGATTGGAAGGTTAATTTCAATAGAAAAATAAAAAATTTAGAAAAAACGTTTCTTAGGGCTTAGAATTAGGTGTGATGTATACATCATGATATATATATATATATATATATCTTATAAGGTTTATTTAGGAAAAAAAGCCGTTAAAAAAGTTGTCAAAACTTGTTAAAAAATAATTTTCAAATATTGTTAAAAATAATTTCAGAAAATAAAAATGATTTCAGTTAAAAAATATATATTCCTCGCATAAAAATAAAACCTAAAACACTTTTTTCATTAAAAAAAATTATTTTCAGAAAAAAAACGTTTTTCAACATAGAAAATAAACACGATTTCAGTTATATATATATATATGGAAAAAAAACGTTTTTCAACAATTAAAATATTTTTCAACAAAAGAAAAATGTTTTCCAATCTAAAAATGATATCCAGCTAAAAAAATTATTTCCAGCAAAAAAATAAAAAATAAACCTGATTTTGGTTTTAAAAAATAATTTTTTTGAAAAGAAAAACTTTTTTCAAAAATTAAAATGTTTTTCAACAAAAAAATATGTTTTCCAACCCAAAAATAGAAATATAATACAAAAATGATGCACAATAGCAATAGGCATAAAATATCAATATTAAAAACATCCTACGCTAGCAGACAAGTCTAAACCTCAACCGTTAGGTGCGGTGCAGTTTTCCAAAGGTGGTGACATCTTATGAAAAACTTCCATCAAATTATGTGAAGTCTTGACTAAAAATATAACATGCTCCCTAAGATGTGAAAACTATCTCACGTCATCATTCAGAGCATCATGTGTGGGTGCGTGTGTGTGAACACGTGTGGTAGCAAAACGTGACACATAACCCAACTTAAAACAAAACTCTCTAGGGTGGCCTTTCTTCTTGCAGTGTGTGAAAACATAAATAGGCCTAGTTACACCTCTTAAAAAATGTCTCCTACGTTCTCTCCGATCAGGTACGGGATGCCAAGGTGGATTGGATTGAGAGCTATGTGAATCTAACACTATAGTGGGAACTAACTCGGGTGCAACTTGGGAAGTAGAATCACCATCATGACTTATTCCTAAACTATCACCTCTACCCAAAACGGGATTGAGAACCATCTTTCCAACCTTCTTATATGCATTCTCTAAAGGGGATTTGACCTCCCGGGCATGTTCAATATCACTCTCGAGTGGGGATACACGCGTCGTCAGACTAGACAATGTGTTGGTCAAAACACTTTTTTTCGGCCTAAAGCTATGAACTATTCATTCAAAGAAACCTTCACCTTCTTGAGTTGACTCGATTTCTCCCCAAACACCCTTAAACTCCCAAACTCTCTCTCCAAATCTCTCACCCTTAGACCTATTTATTCAATTTCTTAGTCTTTAAGGTCTCGGTGTACAAATCTCTAAACGTAAATTGGAGCTCACCTTCATCTCAATTTTCACACACACTATCACCCTCACTCAAAACAGTCAAACTATCATCCTCTTCGGGGGTCTCACGTGCACAAGTATCCTCATAGTCGTGGGAAAAACTAGGTGTGCTCTTGTGGCTATCTGGAAATTCACTACAAGAAAAAATATCATTTATGTCAATTTACAAATGAATGTTATGTCAGACAAATGTAAATTGACATAAATAATATTCATTTATGTCAATTTTACTTTGAAAGTAAATTTTTATTTCAATTTAAATAAAATTGACATAAAAAATAAATCATTTATCTCATATTTATATATAGATGACACAAATATATATGAGTTATTTTCATCTTTGGAGTAAAAACTGAGATAAATGAAAAAAAAAGCGGTGCTAATTTTTTTCGTTCCCTCGCTCCAAAATTTTGGAGCCTCAAAATTCGCTCCTCTCTCTCTCTCGTACATCAACTATCGTCCCTCTCTCCCTCTCTCGTCCCTCAAAATTCGCTCTTCCCTCTCTGTGGGTCGCTCTCTCTCTCTGACTCTCCCTCTATCTGGGTCGCACGACTCTCTCTCTCTCTCTGTCTCGCTCACGCAAACTCCGGCTCACAGCACCTCTAGCTCTCTCACGTCTCATCACCTCCGGCGCCGGCGAGATTCATCAATCAGGTACAAAAAGCTCTAATTTAGATTTGTAAGGGTTTGTGTATATGTGTTGTGTATATGCGATTTGTTTTTGATATGTCTGTGTGCGATTTCTTGATTTGTGTATATGCGATCCGTTCTTGATTTTTGTATGTGTTTGTAATATTTTTGTTTGAAAACCTAATTGATTTCTCTTCCTTTTTATTGTGTCTTTTATCAGGCTTGCAGCTGGGACGCCTTCCCTCTTCTCCTGTTTTCTATCCCGGCGTACGTTGCTTTAACTCTTTTTACATTAGTAAATAGTTATGTTTGTGCCAAGCATTCTTCAAGCCTTTATTCGTTAAGATTGGTTACAACTATTAGCAACGCTTTAAAGAATTGTGTCTATTATAAATTCAGTTTATATATTGTCCTTTTTTTTTAAAACACACATTAAAGAAATAGTTGAGTGTCATTAGTTTCAAGCGTAATTTTATTTGCTTTTCAGTTTATATGTTCAATGTTTAATAATTTTGGCTAATGACTTGTTGCAAAAAATAGTAGGGTCATTTGAAGAAAAGTTCTTTGACAATTTTATAATTAATATATAGTCCAAACTTTTTAATTTTGTTCCAAAAGATCCCTCGGCGCTGAAAACAATTACAAACTTTTTTTTATCTTATCCTAAACTTTAAAAAATAATTATAAAAAAAGTAAACAGGGGAGTTTTTGCAAAATTAAAAAATAAGGTGAACTAAATGTAAAATATACTTAGCTCCTAACGACTAAACATTAATTGTCCCGGTTGACTTAAAATATTTAAGTTAAATGTAAAATATCTAGTTTTTGACATAATGTAAAATGTTATGCTTAATGTATAGTATTTAGAGGTTTAGAAATGTAGGGTCAATTCATTTAGTGCTTAGTACTTGAATTTTTGTTAAGATTTTTAGTTCCTAATATGTAATTGTGCAGTATCGTTTTTGTGTCCTTCAATATTCGAATTTCTTTTGAGTTAGACCTGTCATATTCCGGTTTCTTTCGAGTCGGACTCGTTAATTTTAACATGTTAAATGATGTTTTGCTTGAGTTGTGAAAAAAAAATCAATCTTACAGTTCCGGCCGTCCTGAATTAAAATCCTAGATCCGTCATTGTGTGTGTATCAGCCTTCTTTTGATCAATAGGTAAAAATTTATTCTTATCGTTCTTAAAATGGTGATTATTCGGTAGAAATATATGATGATTGGCACAACATATCTTACCACTATGTTGTAGTTAAGTGGAATCAGTTTCCTCCTCATATATGGGATATACATAATTACCATGAACATTGCAATTGGACAAGTTCCCATAGGTAGGAAAGTCCTTGATCTCCCACAACACTATTTCTTTAAGTGTGAACTATTTAGCTTTATGAGTGTTAAATGACCACATGCCTTCATCGCATAACTCTTTAAGTTTGTTAATTAACGGGGCTAAGAAAATATCAATAATGTTGTTGGGATCCTTTGTCCTAGGTATAATTAATGTGAACTCTTTTCTCATGCACAGTGTTCATTAACTAGGTCATAATGAACATAATCTGTATCCATAGACTGGTGGTTTTGATGGTGGTGGACTCCATAAGAATTATCAATTAGGTGGGTTAAAGGGCGATGCGCTAACAAACCATTCATCACTTCCACTTGATCGGGTACCGATAATTCTTTTAGAACATATGATATATTCTTTTGCCCATAGAATGTCCATATATTACAGTATTACGACATACCCCATCTTATAATATGAAACGTAATGTCCTCCAAAGACTAATATTTGTTGTTCATACAATAGGTGCACGGACATGGGATCTTATCTCTATTAAGATTTATACCTGTATATTTAATAAATTTATGAACGCCCTTTACATGCTTATTAGCATCTCTCATACTATCTTCCATCCACTCTTTATTGTGGGAAATCCATTAAAGAGTCCTCAAAATTTAATTCACCTATATAAATAGGTTAAAATGGAAGACATGTTTCATACAAGAACTCCCAATTAATAATTCAAGAAAATTCATCCAACCCACGCATTCAATCAATATGAAATAAAACCGAACAATTTAAGATGTCAATAAATCCTAAAAAATTAAAATCAAAATAATTAAGAGATCAAAAACGTTATTCAATCCCGAGAACTCGAGATACTCGAGCTCGTTTTGAAAAGTCCAAAGTGAAGTTAGTGTTGTAGGAAAGTCACTTTCCCCCGAGAAAAGTCCATACTTTTGAAAGTCACTTCCTCTTAGTGAAGTTCGTACTTCTAGAAAGTTGTTTCCTCTAAGAGAAAGAGTCAAACCTCTACGCACATCCTGTTAAAGTCAATGCTTTTAAATGAAGTTCTTCCCGACTAAACGTTGCCATTTCACAAAGGGCTTTCCCTCGAGAAATATTCAGCTCACGCTATAAGGGTTAATAATCTCTGCACAATATATATATATATATATATATATATATATATATTGTGATAAACTGTCAATATTAGTTCGGCCCCTGTTTAGGGGACTGGGTATGAATTTTAGAGCATTTACATTTTAAAGCTTGATTTTAACCCAACACCTATGTTTATTGAAATGACATGCTCATAGGTTAAATAAGTTCTAATCAAATTCCACAATTAAATACAAAACGTAAAAAACATACTTTTCAAAACTGTTCTCAGGAATCAGTCAAAAACATTGGGATTCTAGTCCATATACGGAGTAACCAACTCGAGGTACCAAACTATCTTCAAGTCGAGGTTTCTTGCACCCTTATATACATTAACAACCAACCGTTACCCAAATCGAGCTTCCTCACACCCTTATATATATATATATATATATATATATATATATATATATATATATATATATATATATTGACGGCCACCCGTTACCTAAGACGATCTTCTTCGCACACTTACATACATACAAACGACCACCCGTTACACGAATATAGACTCATACACAATAATCCCTATGTACCCACACCGATTTAATTGACGTTCATATACCTCTCGTGCATACTATTTTCATACATAAGCATACCTACGTTTTAAGGGATTTTCAAAGTAAGGTCTCTAAGCATGTTATGAAATAAACTAAAAAGAAATCACCTAATGCTAAGAGCGATAATAAGCATATAATTAAGTAAGAATAAAGAACAAGTGGGTTACCTAACACCTTCCCCACTCGTAATCCAATTCTCGAAACATACAATAAGAATATTTGGACCATTCGTAGACCTAAACCTTCATTAGGATTATCCTGAAAGGGCTAACCTGAATCTACTGTTTATTTTTATATAAGTAAACTAGCTACTATGAACAACCGATAACCCCTCACACGGAACATCTAAGCTCAAAACCAAACCAAGGGCATGCGATAAAAACTAAAAATGGTGTCTAACAACTTCTAGGGGAAAATCATTGGACCAACGAAACTATAACACAAGCTCGGGTTGAAGGAAATAACGAGAGATAAGAACTTTATCACCCCAATAGGGATCATGAAAAATGATCGAAAAGAACTTCCCGAAGCCTCTCGCTCCCCCCCCCCCCCCCGGGCCCATAACACCACAATTGACGACTCCGTTGGGAATAAATCAATGAACCAAATTATCCTTAAGCTTCTTTCCTATTATTCCACCGCATGACTACTTCATACATATTTTAGAACTTTTTAGAGGCCTTTGTTGTATAGTCCCTCGAAATGTAGATTTGTGTTTAGGTCCCCATGTATCTTTCAAACATATAAGTACACGCAAAGGACATGGCGATAAAATAAACATCAAAATATTTGAAAATAAAGACTACTTATTTACATCGCACACTAAATAGTCCTGATTTTCATATTATTTAAACCTTATACTTGTGAGGCCAAAAGCGGTCAGACAAAAGGCTACTAGCGAATCAATATTCTCACTCTTTTTACCCACTCGTCCGATGTATCAAACAACTTTTCTCTCCATACCAAAGTCTTGGTGACAGGGAACATTTGAAGTTTCTTCAATATTGGGGCATATCGAATAAGCTTTAGTAGTTATTTAATACTAGGGTAAAGTAGTTTTATGGGTACCTTAAAGGTTTTTCAGTTTAAGCAGTCAATAAATCATGATCCATGATAATGAAAAGCGATCCACCGATCACCGACTCCCATTGCCCTTTTGCATATAGAAAAAAATCTAAGTAAACATCCTAGTACACAAAAAGAACATATACTTATGGGCCAATCATTTTGTAAAATTTCAAAAATTATCAAATAGTCCGAGTCTGGTCGAAAACCCCTCAGATTCTAGGCTGAATAAATTCCTTTTCTTCACAGATTATAAAATAATAGGTATCCTCAAGTCATCGAACAAACATAATTCATTTATGTTAGATTCCCCTACCCACATTTTATTTGAGAAAATAATATACCAAAGTCCATTACTTCCTAGCTCCTCACATGAAAAATGAGAGCTCACCCCTGCTAACCCAAATTTAACGGGACTATGTTAATTTCTTCTCCTTAGAAGATACTTCCAAATAAAATAAAATAAAAAATATCGTCCACATATGGTTAAACACAGATAAAAGAATTGCATAAAAAAATCATTCATATATGAGTTCTTCTCCCCCTATGTATTGTCCTTATGTCTACCCAATCCTAAACGAAAGTTCCACGAATTTTTCTGTAGTTAACATTATTAGTAGATAATTCACACTAAGTTCTTACCTTGGAAACTCGAGTTCACGCTCCAACCGATCATCTAGGTTTCATCAGTGAAGTCCCCGCCCATGATTATCATGTTTGATACGCAGTATGCTCCATGTATACTAAAGAAGACCATGATCCATCCATGATGGATCAAGTATTAAAATAACTTGAGAACATCACCACCTCTCAGAACACCATGCATTCGGAAATGAAGACACTAGGTTGAGCACAGATTCACTTACAAAAGGCCAATGTTAGAACCGAAATCGAAGAGAATGTTATAATCAAAATCGGAATCTAAAATCTGATTCTGCTAACCAATCTTGGCTAGTGATAGGAGACTTTAATGTTGTCTTAAGTGATGAAGAAAAACTGGGAGGCAATCCTTTATAATTTCATGCTATAGAATATTTTAGAGACATGATTTCTAATTCTGCCTTAATTGACTTAGGGTATTCTGGATCAAGATTTACTTGGACAAACAATAGAATAAATTGTACCATATTATGTAGGCTAGATAAAGGTTTAGCTAATCAAAATTGAAAGAGTTGGCGCTTGCGTTCAAATAAGAAATAATATAATAAACACCAATTTTAACCCAAATTAACCCTAAGCATGCAACTAGGTGTGATTGAAACAATATGAAATCATGCACAAGATATTCAACACATAAAGTTTAAGGAAAAATCCCCCACAGGGGCAAAACCATTTGTATATCACTATAATTTGTAAAATACGGTTTACAATCGGATTACAATGAAATACAGATTGACTAAGAATTACCCTCGGGTATCGGATTCTGTAGTCGCGGCTGGAAGAAAAATCCCTTTCCAGAAGGGCTTGCGGCTGGAACTATCCCTGTCCAGTAGGGCTGCAATGAAGAGGAAGAAACGGTCCACTTCACAAAGGGTTGAACAACATCAATGGTGTTCTTTGGGTTACCAAATTTGATTCACAAAGATATGAAAGATGTGTGAATCTAAAAACCTAGAATCATAGGACTCAATAGGTGAAGACTTTAGGGTTGATATGCTCTGAAAATCGTGGGAAAGTCTTAAGAAAACCAACTGCTGATCGTGGTTTAAATAAGGGATCGAAACCCTTCAAAATCGGCTGCACGATCTGGCAGTGATTATCCTCGCCGGATCGGTCCGGTCGATTAGGCGGATCGGTCCGGGTAAGTCGGATCGGTTCTTTTTCTGAAACCGGATCGGTCTGGTTGGCATCGGATCGGACCGGTCCCTTTATCCGGATCGGTCCGGTGAACCGGATCGGTTCTTTTATCTGGTCCGGATCGGTCCGGTCCTCAGGAACCAGATTCCTTCAAGGAAATCTCTCCATCTTCAAAGGGCCATATCTTCTTCACCGTAGCTCGGAATGAGATGCCGTTTCTTCCAGTATCTTTGTTGCGGCAAGCTCTTCAACTTTCCAGTTGACCTATCCTCCGGATGGTGGATGTACAATTACCGAATTGCCCTTGAACTTTCATATCGAGCCTTTTTCACTGTTTTGACTTCTCTTGCGTACCACTAGGCATATAGTCCCTAAAAGCATGGAACGTGAAGTCATTGAGGCTGATGAAAAACACATGATGGAGATGCAGGATGCTTGATTCCTAGAATTCGGATTGAGGCCGTCATATGTGATCATGTAGAAACGTGCCAAATGTAACGGCGTACGACATACAAAACTGTAAGATAACGGACATGACAAAAATGTCCTTACAAATCTCCCCCTATGTCTATGCCGGTACATACATAAAAAATCCGAATTATCAATTCACAACTGCCTATACAAATCTACCCTTCCAGGAACCCAAAACTGGAAAGATACATATGAATAAGACTACATCGTTTGTTCTTCAAATCTTCAGGAATCTCAAAGCTTTTCTCATCAGGGTGTGCAATTCAGAGATCATCAAGATAGTGCCTACACACATGAGATAAAGCAAAATACCAAGTGACGTATCGAGTTTTGAAATGAGATAAACATAAGCATATATATCAATGTAAGATGATATTCTCAGAATTTCAAAAACTCCCCCATAATCAGATAATTCATTCTCCCCCTTTTTATGATGTCCCCAAATAGACAAATGAGAGAAATAAATCAAGCAATCAAGTACCGGGATGTCACAAGGCATAAAATCACACCATGAATGAACATAAAACAACCAAGTCGGTGATAGCGTAAAAGAATGGGTGTGATCAAAATTCAATAGGAAAATCAAAGCATACAAACATGACATGTGTGCACGATGAATATTGGATATTCCTAACGAATGAACTCAAATGCTTCCTTTGGTGTAAACGAGTGACAGTATAAGATATTGACTCAATCAAATCATCAAATCAAAGCTCAAAGTGATTTCTACACCAATAACGTCCAAAATGATTTTCATGCGTTTTCAGGACTTTCAAGGAAGTGCAAACCCGTTTTTCAATCTCCAAACTCCCTCAGATTTATATTTTGAATAGAGGTATACTAAATTCTCAAACTTTGGAGAATTGGTGGTGAAAACCTAAATGGCCCATATTTGGCATGTATTGCTTTTGATTGCCTTAACAATTTTTTCGGGCTCTTTTAACCTCTTAGGACCTCGGATATTAAAATTCCTCCATTTGAACACGCACTTTTTCAAAAATCAATTTTTTCAGAAAATTGATATCTTATAAAAATTTTGCGGAAAATAGGATCACGCGATAAATTAGCGTAACCTGCTCTGATACCAATTTGAAAGAGTTGGCGCTTGCGTTCAAATAAGAAATAATATAATAAACACCAATTTTAACCCAAATTAACCCTAAGCATGCAACTAGGTGTGATTGAAACAATATGAAATCATGCACAAGATATTCAACACACAAAGTTTAAGGAAAAATCCCCCACAGGGGCAAAACCATTTGTATATCACTATAATTTGTAAAATACGGTTTACAATCGGATTACAATGAAATACAGATTGACTAAGAATTACCCTCGGGTATCGGATTCTGTAGTCGCGGCTGGAAGAAAAATCCCTTTCCAGAAGGGCTTGCGGCTGGAACTATCCCTGTCCAGTAGGGCTGCAATGAAGAGGAAGAAACGGTCCACTTCACAAAGGGTTGAACAACATCAATGGTGTTCTTTGGGTTACCAAATTGGTGTTTAAGCCCTTCTGGAAAGGGATTTTTCTTCCAGCCGCGACTACAGAATCCGATACCCGAGGGTAATTCTTAGTCAATCTGTATTTCATTGTAATCCGATTGTAAACCGTATTTTACAAATTATAGTGATATACAAATGGTTTTGCCCCTGTGGGGGATTTTTCCTTAAACTTTGTGTGTTGAATATCTTGTGCATGATTTCATATTGTTTCAATCACACCTAGTTGCATGCTTAGGGTTAATTTGGGTTAAAATTGGTGTTTATTATATTATTTCTTATTTGAACGCAAGCGCCAACTCTTTCAAATTGGTATCAGAGCAGGTTACGCTAATTTATCGCGTGATCCTATTTTCCGCAAAATAGGATCACGCGATAAATTAGCGTAACCTGCTCTGATACCAATTTGAAAGAGTTGGCGCTTGCGTTCAAATAAGAAATAATATAATAAACACCAATTTTAACCCAAATTAACCCTAAGCATGCAACTAGGTGTGATTGAAACAATATGAAATCATGCACAAGATATTCAACACACAAAGTTTAAGGAAAAATCCCCCACAGGGGCAAAACCATTTGTATATCACTATAATTTGTAAAATACGGTTTACAATCGGATTACAATGAAATACAGATTGACTAAGAATTACCCTCGGGTATCGGATTCTGTAGTCGCGGCTGGAAGAAAAATCCCTTTCCAGAAGGGCTTGCGGCTGGAACTATCCCTGTCCAGTAGGGCTGCAATGAAGAGGAAGAAACGGTCCACTTCACAAAGGGTTGAACAACATCAATGGTATTCTTTGGGTTACCAAATTTGATTCACAAAGATATGAAAGATGTGTGAATCTAAAAACCTAGAATCATAGGACTCAATAGGTGAAGACTTTAGGGTTGATATGCTCTGAAAATCGTGGGAAAGTCTTAAGAAAACCAACTGCTGATCGTGGTTTAAATAAGGGATCGAAACCCTTCAAAATCGGCTGCACGATCTGGCAGTGATTATCCTCGCCGGATCGGTCCGGTCGATTAGGCGGATCGGTCCGGGTAAGTCGGATCGGTTCTTTTTCTGAAACCGGATCGGTCTGGTTGGCATCGGATCGGACCGGTCCCTTTATCCGAATCGGTCCGGTGAACCGGATCGGTTCTTTTATCTGGTCCGGATCGGTCCGGTCCTCAGGAACCAGATTCCTTCAAGGAAATCTCTCCATCTTCAAAGGGCCATATCTTCTTCACCGTAGCTCGGAATGAGATGCCGTTTCTTCCAGTATCTTTGTTGCGGCAAGCTCTTCAACTTTCCAGTTGACCTATCCTCCGGATGGTGGATGTACAATTACCGAATTGCCCTTGAACTTTCATATCGAGCCTTTTTCACTGTTTTGACTTCTCTTGCGTACCACTAGGCATATAGTCCCTAAAAGCATGGAACGTGAAGTCATTGAGGCTGATGAAAAACACATGATGGAGATGCAGGATGCTTGATTCCTAGAATTCGGATTGAGGCCGTCATATGTGATCATGTAGAAACGTGCCAAATGTAACGGCGTACGACATACAAAACTGTAAGATAACGGACATGACAAAAATGTCCTTACAAAAATTGGATTATGCAATTTCCTCAATCTAATATAACTCACTTACACAAATTATGCTATAATCATAGTCCATTATTACTTTCTATTAAGAGTAGTATAAATAATTATCCTAAACCATTCAAATTTCTGTCATTGTGGTGTAATAACTCAAATGTTAAGGATGATATTAAAGATTCTTGGTCAATAAACATTCATGCTCCTCCTATGACCAAATTTTCTTTAAAAATCACACATTTAAAATAAAAAATTGAGAAGTTGGAATAAAGAAACTTTCAAAAATGTTTTTCAGACAGTTAAAGACCTTGAAGATCTGATGATTATAAAGGAAATAGAATTTGAACAAATGCCAAATGATAACACTAGAAGTGAAATGTATAAAACTAGGGCAAAACTTAATATTGCTCTTCAAAGAGAGGAGAGTTTTTGGCAGCAAAAAAGTCATTTGAAATGGCTGAAGCTTGGAGACCTTAACACAAAAAAAAAATCATGCTTCTGTCAGAGACGAAAAAGAAAACTTACAATCAATAGACTAAAAAATTATCAAGGTCAGTGGGAAGAGACTAGTGAAGAAATTTTTAAAATGTTTCAAGAACACTTTCAAAATTTATGGTCTACAGAATATAAACATGTAGAACATTCTTTTCTTGAAGTTATAAATAAAGAAATTTCTGACGACATGAACAACATCCTTTCAGATTATCCTACTGAAGATGAAATTTTCTCAAGTTCTTCCAACATTGCAAGTACTGATTTGCTTCATGATCCTCTTTGCGTGTTTTGTTAAAAATGCCCTCAGGACAGCAATAGACATACCCCTGTTGTTAACATGGTGTTCATATATCTTTAAGATCAGAAATCAATCATAATCCTTAATTTTCAAGAAAAAAGTCAGTTGGTTGCAAAAGATATCAATGCAAGGTTAACAACAGGGGTATGTCTATGGTGATGCACGAAGTTATCCCACATTAATTATATTCCTGTGAAGATCCCGAAAGTCTATAGTAAAAAACGAAAAGGTCAGTGATGTAATCGATAATTGTAATATCGAAGTTAAAGAGGCGTGGTATAAAAGGCCCATTCTATTTCTCTTTCTTTGAGTTTGTTTATTTTCATATGTGGTTCGATTGGGATGAGTTTGGACGCAGAGTTTCGAGAGATGATGGTCTAACAGATGTTATCAAAACATTGACTCAAATACTGTTTGTTGACGTTATCAAATAAGTTTGATTTCATTTTGTTAAGATATAGTTCTATATACATATTAATACCTGATTCAGACCTTTGTTGAATTGATTGGATAGATGTTTGGAATAATGTTTCTTGTACTGGCCTGCCTAAGATTGAATATGATCATCACCCACTGCTATTTGAATCTACCTGGATTAATCTTACATAACCAAGACCTAACAAGACCTTAGTTAAAAAAATCTCAGCTCCTCCACACGAGATGTAATGAATTTCTACAGACATATCTTTCTTTCTCCTTTTTAAAATTGTCAATTTTTATAGCCCAAAAGTGACAAGTGTGTTTTTAAAGTCATTGTTCTTTCTCATGTGTTATGTGTTGCAATAAATACTGTCCCATGCTTATACTATGTGATAGTTTTAGAGGGATATTATACTTTCTACGATATTTTCTAATGGTGTGAATATATTATGTTGTATAATATTGCATTATTTTTAACAATTACATATATTTTATTGCTTATATCTCACTCGTGGTGGTTTACATACTCAGGCCAGAATGGACAGGTCTTGGATGAGCAAGGACAAATTATCAAAAGAATACATAAAAGGTGTTGATAATTTTCTTAGGGTTTCTCAAAACGCCTCCTTGGATGAGAACTTCATACGATGCCCTTGTAATCAATGTGAAAATAGATTAAAAATGGGTGTTAAAGAAATCAGACAACATTTGTATAGTTCGGGTATCGATCCGAATTATACTGTATGGAAATGGCACGGAGAGGAGGATTATCGTGAAACACTGTCGGATGTTAATATGGGTGATCCTATCTGTGACGATCTTAATATGGATACCATGGAGGATGTTGAAGAGTTGATTGACATGGTGGAGGCTATAAAAGAAGACTTCACAGGAAATGCAGAAATTTTTCAGAAGTTGCTTTTAGATGCGGAGAAGCCATTGTATGAAAGATGTAAAAAGTATACAAAATTATCTGTTATCGTCAAGCTATTCAATCTTAAAGCGAAGAGTGGGATGTCCGATAAATGCTTTTCAAATATGCTGTCAATCATTGCCGACATGCTTCCGGATAACAATGTATTGCCTTCATCCAGTAATGAGGCAAAACGTTGCTTATCGGTATTCGGAATGGACTTTCAAAAGATACACGCATGCCCTAATGACTGTATACTCTATAGAAAAGAGTATAAAGAAGCTGTTGAATGCCCCACTTGTGGAACATCCAGGTTCAAACAGAAGAAGAATTTGAAAGAACAAAAAAGGGATGAGGGGAAACAAGGTGTTCCTGCGAAAGTGTTATGGTACTTTTCAACCATTCTGAGATTCAAAAGGTGGTTTCAATCTAAAGAGACCGCTAAGTCTCTGACATGGCATGCAGATGATAGAATTGTTGATGGTTTATTGCGTCACCCAGCAGACTCACCAACTTGGAAATTAGTTGATGAAAAGTGGCCCGATTTTGCAGCAGAACCAAGAAATCTTCGATTAGCACTATCAACGGACGGAATTAATCCTCATAGTTCCCTTAGTAGTAGGTACAGTTGTTGGCCGGTCATGTTGAACACATATAACTTTGAACCGGAATTGTGTATGAAAAGAAAGTTTACAATGTTGACTACGTTGATATCGGGTCCAAAACAAACGGGGAATAATATAGATGTTTATTTGGCTCCATTAATAGAAGATCTGAATACATTGTGGCATGAAGGAGTTAAAGCCTACGACGCCTTTCGACAAGAATCTTTTACTTTGAGGGAAATACTGTTGTGGACAATTAATGATTTTCCAGTGTATGGATATTTATCTGGAAGTGTTGTTCAAGGCTATAATGCTTGTCCAATATGTAGTGGAAAAATGTATTCCATCAGATTACAACACTGTGGCAAGTGCGTTTATATGGGACATAGGAGATACCTTCCACAAAACCATCCATTTCGAAGCCAGAAAAAGGCTTTTAACGGTGAGTAAGAGTTCCAAGCCTCCCCCGAACCTTTAAGCGGTGAAAAAATATTGATAAAAGTTGGGAGACTTAAGGTTGCATGGGGAAAGAAGGCAAAAAAGGTGAGGGCGGTTAATTTGAAGAAATCATTAAAGCGTAAGAGACCGAGGAGGGTAGGTAATGGGGTTGAAAAAGGAGGTCCTAGTAACAATAGGGTTGAAAATTTTTGGAAGAAGAAATCGATATTTTTTGAACTTCCTTATTGGAAGGATTTGCCTATTCGACATAACTTAGATGTCATGCACATTGAAAAGAATTTCTGTGATAGTATCATTGGAACCTTGCTTAATATTCCAGGAAAAACGAAAGACGGGGTGAAGTGTCGACTCGACCTTGAAAAAATGGGCTTAAGAAGTGAGTTAGCACCGCAGGTTAATGAAAAAAGGACATACCTACCGCCAGCATGTTATACGTTATCGAAAGCGGAAAAAAAATGTTCTGCCAAACTTTGCATGACCTTAAGGTCCCGAATGGGTACTCTTCTAATTTTAGAAGCCATGTCTCTATGGAAGATTTGAAATTGTATGGCTTGAAGTCTCATGATTGCCATATTCTAATGCAACAACTTCTTCCAATTGCAATTCGATCGGTATTGCCAAAACATGTGAGATATGCGATCGTGAGAGTATATTTTTTCTTCAATGCCCTTTGTGCCAAAGTAGTGGACTTGCAAAAACTAGAAGAAATTCAGAATGAAATTGTGATCACATTGTGTTTGCTGGAAAAATACTTTCCACCATCCTTCTTTGACATTATGGTGCATTTAATGGTGCATCTTGTGAGGGAGGTCGAACTTTGCGGTCCTGTTTTCTTTCGATGGATGTACCCAATTGAAAGGTTAGGTCAATTTACTTTACTATCATGTATTAATATAAGTAAATAAGTGTATCGATTTAGTTTTCTTTTTCATGTGTTAGGTACATGAAAGTATTAAAGGGTTATGTGAGAAATCGTAATCGCCCAGAAGGTTGTATTGCTCAATGTTACATAGCAGAAGAAGCTATTGAGTTTTGTTCCGAGTTCTTATCGGAATTAGATTCAATTGGAATTCCGGCAAGGAAGGATGATGATAAATCGATAGGAGGTTCAGATGTCGTTGAAGTTGATCGCATGTCCTTGGAGCAGGCACATCTTCATGTGTTACATAACACGAATGATGTTCAACCTTATATAGAGTATGACTTTCTTAACTTCCCATTAATATGAAGTTAGTTCCTCACATACTTATCTCATATATTAATAACTAATGTTGCGTTACTCATTAATACTTTGTTAGGGAGCATGAACAGTGCTTGAAAGAAACCCATCCTCGAAAAGGGAAAAATAAGAAGTGGCTTGAAGAAGAGCACAACCGCACGTTTATCCATTGGTTAAGTAAAAGGGTATGATTTAGGGACATGTTGACTTAACCACCACTTTAATTTTCATAAGACTTTACTCATTTTTTAGTTTTCTTTTAAACAATGCCACTGTTTTTTTATTTATTAGTTGCAAATCTTAGTGAAAAACAATTTCGAAGTCTAATACCAACCACTGGAAAATAGTGGTAGAGTGTAAAGTAAAACTAAATAGTTGGTGAGGTATAATATTAAAAACTAAAGTGGGAATAAAGACGAAATATCCCCTTACTTTAATATGTTTGAATTTTGTTTTGTAAGTAACTAAAATTCTTATATTAATAGGTTGCTCTCGAAGAAGAACTCCCAAACAACAATATCTCAGATGACTTAAAATGGATTGCTCGTGGACCTCGTTGAGACGTCATCAAAGTTCACGGATATGTCATTAACGGTGTTCGTTACCTAACAAAGGATCGCGATGATGCACGAGTAACCCAAAACAGTGGAGTGAGCCTAGTTGCTAAGACGTTGTAGATAGCTAGTGCAAAGGACAACAATCCTGTTCGTACCGATATGATTTTCTACGGTGTCATAAGGGAGATATGGATACTTGACTATTTTTCAATTCAGATTCCTTTATTCAAGTGTGATTGGGTTGACAACAAAAACGGAATTAACATAGACGAGCTTAGTTTTACATCCGTCGATCTTGATAGAGTTGGTCATAAATCCGATTCTTTCATCTTAGCTTCTCAAGCGAAACCAGTTTTCTATGTTCCGGATCAAATGAATCCTAAATATTCAATTGTATTGTCAACTCCTCAAAGGGATTACTATGATAAAGATGATGAAGATGATCTCAACGAAGGATGTCTCGGGGATGATATTTGCACTACAGTTTTGCCAACTATTGAATCCTTCGACGTGGTTGAGAAATCTTCCGAAACTTATATGCATGAAGATTGTGAGGGGACATGGATAGACAATACGCCAACATAATTGTGTTAGACGATGTTATGATGCTTAATGTTTGAATTGTTCTTTATTATTAGTTATGGGTTCTTAAAATTTAAGCTTGTTTGGTGAAGTTGTCCAACTTTTTAGTTTTTTGTGTGGAACCTACTACAGTTGATTCTTGGAAATTGAATGTATGGAATATGGGCTATGTGACATTTGCTTAAGACTATGGATTATTATTTTCGGCTTAATATTTTGGCAATTGTGCTCTTGTACATTTTAATTAACATAGAATAAAATGGTGACTTTTAATTTGTGGTACATTTCAATAATTGTATTGTTTGAGTAGTTACGACTTGTATTGCTGAAATCTATATTATTGCTCTTTTTTGTGTTTCAACAGTTCGATTGCTTTAACTTGAAATGGAAGACATTGATCTCGAACTCGTGGAGAAACCTTCACAATATAGTAGTAAAGGCAGAGGTGCGGCGAAGCTAAAGCGATTGACTAAAATAAATAGCAGTGAGGAACGGATAAGAATTTTATATAATGATCTTGGTCAACCAATAAGTACTAGCAAAAAAAGAATTATCAAGTTATGGGGGTTTGATGGTGAAGTGCTTTGTGCCGATAACTTATCCAAGTTGGCCTAAAGTGCCAACCAAATTGAAGAATGATTTGTGGGAGGCAATACAGGTATATATATATATATATATATATATATATATATATATATATATATATCTGTTATATATAGAAAATATTATTTGATGCATTTTTGTTGTATCCATGGCTGAATTCAGATCACTCTTAAATTCTGTTCGTATTTGTTCCAATTTGTGATCCATTACATCTTATGTTTGGTGTATTTATGCAAACCCTGACTCTATCGCTTGCCATCAAGTTTCCGTCGTTTGTGCAATCTTAACTTACTGCTATGATACCAATTCTTGTCGATTACAATTGGGTTTAATTTAATCTCCTTTTATGCAACACTAGTTTGCTAACAGACTAAATTACCTAACATCTTTACACTGATTTTAAGACATGTATTCAACATCTTTCTTTTTCAGATCAAATTTGATATTGATCCGAACAGCAAGAGGATGGTGTTATCCTCTATGGGTTGCAGTTGGAGAGCGTTCAAAACAAACCTCACGAGACTTTGGATTAGACCATTGAGACACCAACGCGAGCTTCTCAAACATCCTCCTCCAAAATACAAGAAATTCATTAGTCCAGATGTGTGGACTGAATTTGTTTGCAGCAGGCTAACCAAAGGATTTGAGGTATAATTGAAAAAATAGTAGAAGATTTGTGTGGTACTTTTTGTTATTCTTTTCTAATTTTTTGCTTTGATTTATAAGATTGCAAGTGAGGAACAAAGGGAAAAGCGATTCAAGGTCACATACAATCATCGTATGAGCAAGAAGGGTTACGTCGGTCTTGCTGAAGATTTGGTATGTTTTAGTTTGAATATTTTCGTTAGATTTGTGATCGTTTGAACTTGAACATTGAATTATTCTTTAATAATATGATTTTTTGTTTTACAATTGATACCAGAAAAAGAAGATGGGTTCGGAATATGAAGATGACAGGTCTTTCTTATGGTTGAAAGGCCGTGAAAATAAAAATGGTGAATATGGAGATGATTCATTAAAAGAGGTGGCGGATAAAATGGTTAGTTTTTATAAATTACGACACGAGTTCCTTTATTTGGTGTTTTTTAGTGTATGATTTGTAATTTTGATAATATTTAGATGACATCTGAATGATTGAATCTACTTCATTGTAGGCTGAATTGAAAAGACAAGTTAAAGATGGTAGTTTAATCACTGAAGGAAGTAATGATGTTCTTACTATGACATTGGGTACTCCCGAACAGTCGGTCCGTGTTCGGGGGTTGGGATTCGAAGTTGTTCCCACAAGGTACTTCAATCTTCCAAAGCGTGGTTCCAAGAGACATATTACCGAGTTAGAATCTGAATTAAGAGAAGCGAAGAAAATATTAAAAGATATGGAAGCCCAGTTGAAGTTAAGAAATGTGCCGGTTGCCGCAGCCCCAACAGCCGCACCCCGAGCTGAGAAAGTTGCTTCATATATGCGTGAAAGTGAAAATATAAATCGTTCAAGTTCGGGTGGAAAAATTGCAACACAATCACTTTCTTCAAAGGTATAATGAGACAGATAATTATACAAACGCATACCATTAAGGTTTTGTGATTTTTGTTGTAATTGCAATTTGTTTTTGTGTTTCTTTGGCATAGTTCACAGATAGTGGTGTAACACATAGTGAAACGTTACTACCTCAATCAGTAGATGCTGTGAAAATTAAGAAACCTTCTTCGATAACTAGTGATAAAAGTACGAAACAAGTGTCTTCTTCAAAGGTAATGGGATCACATTTCTCGATGGTGATAACTTTGTAGTTTTACTTGGTTGGATTAGTAGGGTATTGAATTTTATGTAGTTTTACTTGGTTGAGGCCAATAAATTGCTCAATTTTTATGTGATTATTTTTCGTAATTTAGGTTAGAGAATGTAGGTTGGCTATTGGCAATAAAACTAACATCGTTGCCGAGGGGATCGTATTCGATAGGAATGGACCGAACGAGAAAATTCATAATATAGCATTGGGAGAAAACAATGTTCGGGTTTCCATTTCTAAAGTTATTTCTTCTAGTGCCATCCTCCCGATACCTGTTCCAAGTGAAATGTATTTTGTGAAAGAGGCTATTGGGTCATATGTTGCTTGTCCCAAAGAGTTAGTGTTGGGATTTGAGGTAAACCATTGGTTCTTATGTTTATCTATAAGTTTGTGTTTGTGCTATGAATGACATTGCTTTCTGACATTTCACATGATTCAATGCAGAATGAAATGGAAGTTAGGAAAAAAACAGGCCATGAGAAAGAGAAGGATATCTTCGGTGAAAGTAGATGTGATATAGTAAACAAGAATGTTGATTGCAATTTGATAACTGCCTTCACCCATAATTTAATTATAATGAAGATGAATCAAATAACGATTCCACTGACCGCATTAGTTAAATTTTAAATTTTAGACTCTTTGACCGCATTAGTGCCTTCATGGGTAAGTTGTAAAATGTCTCAGGCTTGTTTTGATGTGGTGCACGTCATAATACATCGGAACTCCTCAGGAGTGACAGCACCAAAAATTGCACTCAGTCCATGATGATGCTAGAAATAGCACCTCCAGATCCAGGTGTTGGAGATCTCAAACTAGCGTAACAATGGTAGCAAGTAAGCAATATAGATATATAAGGAGCTGAGGAGAAGAGGATAAACACACAAATATAAGTGGTTCAGCCTATTTAAGCCAACGTCCATTGTGCAAGTGAGTGATCTTCACTAATAAAATATGTGCTCTAATGGCCTTTATGATACAATACACTCACTTTCTCTCTCTACTGTGTAGTTTACCAGATCTTTCTCTAGGGTTTACAATCTCGATCCCTCTAGTAGGAAGGGGAATACAAGTATATATAGTTCTGGGGGGGGGGGGTGTAGTGTACCCCCAAGCATGGAATGAGTGTGATGATGTAGCCAATCTCACGCGGACACCTGGCTGTGTCACATGTAGATCATGATGACCAAATATTCCCTCACGTGAGGGGAATAATTTGGTTATAACATTTTTATCCACATGTTCCAAGTCTTCCATGCGCTTGCGTATGCTCGGACCTGTGACATCATCGACTGTAATCTCGGCTCAGTCGAGTACGATGTTGGTGAGTCCGATAGCTGTGTTAGTCTTCTAATTATAAGTATGTAATCGACCTAATTGGCTGGCCGAGGTTAGATATCAGGCATCGCTATGGTGTCGGCTGAAGCAGAGTATGAAAGAAGCCATAGTTGAGCCCGTTGGGCTATTGCTGAACTTGACTGCTGATTAGCCGAGGTTGATTAACGTGGAGCTGACCTTATGAAGGACGACCTCTTTGATGGCTATTGTGATCTTCCTCATAACTCAGTTGTGAGGTTAGCCGATGTTACTGCTCAGAGTATGAGGGTACATTTTGGGCATATCAATCACCCCTAGCCCCTAGTCATCTGTTTGAGTAGATGACTGAGGGGTATATAAGTTAGGCTGATGAGGGGATATTTTTTCATCTTGGGATATGTGAGTAGTCACTTTGACACATGTCACCCTTTGAGCTAGCTTGCATCTGTCCTAATGAACCTAATGAAGTGACAACGCCTTTTAGGTTTTTTAGGTGTAATGATGAGCGCCTTGGTACTTGCACCTCATCATTGCGATGGTTTAAATACCATTTTCCCTTTTTACTCCTCTTTATTCTTCCTTTCGATTTCCCGCTTAGACTTTTTTCTAAAACTGTATCCTAAAAACTCCATTGTTCTTCACCGCTCCAGGTCCTTTAGAACTTAAATCGTTCTCCCTTCATTAAAACTCAATCAGGTATTGTTATGTAACCCTTCCTTTTTCATTTTTGGGCATTAATTTATTGTTTTGATTTTTCAGTGAACTTTTTCTTTTCTGGTGAGGTTCTTCGCTACTATTGGGTGGTCATATAAGGTTAGGGTTACTGTAATTAGGTGACTTTGGAGCCATACTAGGTATCCCCAAAGTTGTTTTAGGCAGACATTCTTAGTTTTAGGGTTTTCGGTGGCCCTCCGATCATCTTCTCCGGTGGACTTCATCTTAACTATTCTTGGTGTTCTTGAGGATAACCATCCAAATTCCAAGCTTTGATATTTTGCCTAGGTGTTAGAAGTAATTAACCTATTTGTCTTTTTGGATGAAACCACAAGTGTAGTGTCGTATAACGGATGCTATGACCTTTGTATAAACTTAATAAATAGTTTCCAACTCTACCCGAGCAGTGTTTCAAAAAAATTAGACAGATAGAGTTAGCCCAAGCCAAGACTCGTGAGGCTGAGGCTTTTCCCCTACGACCAATTTTCCCTCCACCATTAGCTGTCATACACCTTGAGCCTGCTGAGGTATCTGACCCAATGTTAACATTTGAAGCTGCTTCAGACCCCATGTCAATATTAGAAGCTACTAAGAGCGTAGATTCTTTTCAAGAGGCAATGGATTACTCCCCCAAGGAAAGTGGAGTTTCTGAGGATGAAGAGTTTTCAGACCGTGCCTTGTCTCACCAAGGTGCTGGACCTTCACGTAGATCTCCATTCATAGAAATTTTAGATCCTAACATCGCGTTTACTCCTCCAATTGATGCCATTCCTCTATCAGTTGCCACTGGCATTGAGTTTGCAAAGAGGTTTCCTAGTGTTGTCCCCACTAGTGCCCAGGTCAAGGTTGATAAGGATGATGATGATGAAGGAAGTGAACTCGATATCTCAGTAGCTGCAGAGTACCAAAGTACTGTAAATGAGTACGACCTTCTAGCGTTTAGATACCTTTATTCCATTGATTCCATAGTCATCCTGAGGAAACCTCTTAAGGAATAGAGGGCCTTCGATGGCCGAGATGGTGACGTCTGCATTTATGAAAAGATGTTCAAGTTAGTTTTTCATCTTCCCATTTACCCAACTATCATATCCATACTCTCTTATATAAACCTTTCACCTTCCCAACTATCCCCAAATGCCTGGAGGGCCATGATTGGGGATATCGTCCTCTAGAAGGATGTTAACCACAACGATCTTCTAGTTTTATTGGGTGTTATACTCCCTCATCTGTAAAGAATCACCCAAGATACTATGACTTTGTAGCCGGGAAATTCGATAAGAAAATGCTTCAAGTTACCTAAACTTTTAATTATAACTGTAAACCCCAGTATTTCGTTGTATCCGGAGCTTGGGAGTTTGGTCCAAATGAGGCTTGTGGGATGTCTGATCCATGGACACCTCTAAGATGGAGAAAAGTCTCTATTTTTGGTAAAAGATGACCCTAGTTTCATCCAAGACAACTATAAGGACATTAAGGACCTTCGCGATCAAGGCGATAAGGGTGATCTCGTCAAATATAAACATTTGATGACCCCTTACTACTTTTCTCTAACAGGTTTAGGGGGTGGTACTTTGGACGAGCTTCATAAGTTTTAATAATTTTCCTTACCATGTTATGTCTCATAATTTTCCTCTGTCTGACTTGCTAACTCTAAGACCTCTTTTTGCAGAGAGACCCGAAAGCATTTCTGACGACTTCTAGGAGATGTCATCCCCTAGCCTTATAAAGATTATGGAAAGACGTGATGGTAAGAATCCACCCCCTCATGCCCCAATAAAAAGGGCATTGTCACTTCAAAGGTCGATGCTATGAAGAAAAGGAAAGCTTATATCGATCCTGCTCATACTAGGCCGAGCAAGGCTCCTGCTAAGGACTGTGCCATCCCCATTTCCATCGATGATGCTTTGGTTGATCGTCTGTCACAGCTCAAGATATGACACAACATTATCAACCCTAGCCTGCAAGCTGTCAATGCTATTGGCACCATCATGACTAAGGAGGACAAGCATTTTCTCTAGGCCTTAGATGTCCCTTTATTGGCCGAGTTTACCCTTCACAGGGCGGTTCAGGTATCAAAAATTTTCTTCTAAGTGTTGTCTCTGCTCTTTAAAAGTTATTATTTATATGTATGATCTTATTTTGCAGAGTGTGGTGTCCTTATATAAAAGGGCAAGGATGTTGAGAAAACTAAAGCCGATCAGAAGGCTAAGGTGGGGAGGTTAAAGGGGGATCTGAAAGGTAGAGATAAACAAATCACACAATCGAAGGAAGATTATGACAAGGCTCAGAAGGAAAAATATGAGAGTCTTTAATCAAAGGTTGATGTTACTATCAAGGCTGCGTTGGCCAATGCTTCAGAGAAGATCATTGAAGACTATAAAGTCTCTGATGAATTTATGGGGTTTAGTTTTGATTATTTGGAGAGAGGAATCAAAGTGACCAATCGATGGTCGGCTATGAAGTAGGGTGAGTCTGGGATCTTGAATGTTGAAGACTTTATTAGTCTAGGCTTTGTCGACCCTCAATTTGCTCAGGCTTTAAAGGAAGTGGAAGAAGACGATCCAACCGAGTACAGTCCCTTAGAGGCCACATAGACTGAAGATGCCGCTCAATATGAAGACGAGGTTGAGGTCACAAACTATGGCCTCGACCAAACAAATCCAGCTGCTGATGGGTTGGCTCCTGTCGAGGGACAAATCGAGCTCTGAGGTTCTCCCCAGCTCATAATTAATTATGAAGCTTTTTGTAATCCTTCTTTTGTGAACTCATGGTTGTAACTTTTTTGGTTGAGCTGAATGTAAACTCTTCAAAATCTTCTTATTATGAACGTATTGATATTCCATGTCAATATTTCTATTACTCTTTTATCTTTCTGTTTTGTTGCTCTATAATAACAGAGGTCACCAAATTAATGATGTTTATCCTCATAATTTCACCAAATTAATGATGTTAAAGGTCCGAGGTCACCAAATTAATGATATTTATCCTCTTAATTTCACCAAATTAATGATGTTAAAGGTCTGAGGTCACCAAATTAATGGTGTTCATCCTCATAATTTCACCGAATTAATGATGTTAGAGGTCTAAGGTCACCAAATTAAGGATGTTTATCCTCATAATTTCACCAAATTATTGATGTTAAAGTTCCGAGGTCACCAAATTAATTATGTTTATCCTCATAATTTCACCAAATTAATGATGTTTATCGTCATAGTTTTGCCATATTAATGATGTTAAAGGCCTAAGGTCACCAAATTAATGATGTCCATCCTCATAATTTCACCAAATTAATGGTGTTAAGGGTCTGAGGTCACCAAATTAATTATGTTTATCCTCATAATTTCACAAAATTAATGATGTTAAAGTTCTGAGGTCACCAAATTAATAAAGTTTATCCTCATAATCTCACCAAATTAATGATATTAAAGGTCTGAGGTCACCAAATTATTGATGTTCATCCTCATAATTTCACCAAATTAATGATGTTAAAATACATACACTAGTACAAAGGTGTTAACAGAACACTGATACTTACTTCTTATTGATATTTACTTCTTCATAATTTGATGCCCGAATTACAAGAAAATAAGACAACTACAACATCATAAGTAATATTTCCTCAAATGGTCGGCATTCCAAGGGTTTGAGAAGGGTTCTGATTCTAGATTCTCCAATCGGTATGTGCCTAGGATGATTTCATCAGTTACCCTGTAGGGGCCATGCCAATTTGGATGGAGCTTATTAGACTTTTGCCATGTTTTCTTCAAAACCAAGTCTCCTACAACTATCGGCCTCTCTTTCACCATTTGATTGTAAAATTTTGCAGTCCTATGCTGGTAGGATGCTTGCCTTACCTCAGCATCTTCTCTTCTCTCTTCAATCAAATAAAAATTAAGCCTTCGCTCTGTTGCATTTTCGTGAGGGTCGTACATCTAAACTCTATGAGTAGGAAAGCCAATCTCGGTAGGGATGACAAATTCTGAGCCATAGTCCAACATGAATGAGGCCTCCCCTGTAGGAGTCTTGACTGTCGTCCTATAGGCCCATAGCACACGGTATACTTCTTTAACCCATCTTCAATTTTCCTCTTCTAGCTTCTTTTTAATCCCATCAAGGATAATCTGATTTGTCACCTCTGTCATCCCATTTGTCTGGGGTCGACCAGGAGAGGAGAATAATTATTTGACTCTAACTCTTTCAAAATATTTCTCCAAAGAGACATTCTTAAATAGTGTCCCATTATCTGAGATTAGGGTATTTAGGAGACCATACCCGCAGATGATGTTTTTCCATATGAATTGGAATGTCTTTTGTTATGTAATAGTGATCATCGGCTCGCCCTCTACGCACTTTAAAAAGTAATCTATCACTGCAATCAAGTATCGATAGTTATTCACAGCTCTTGGAAAGGGTCCTACCAAATCGATTCTCCATACTACAAATGGCCAGGGATATTTGATGGAGGTCAGAGTTTGATGAGGCTGATGGGGAATGGTAGCAAACCTCTAGAAAATGTCATATTTCTTTACATATGCTGCTGTATCTTTTACTAGGGTCGGCCACCAGTACCCCTGAGTTATGATCCTTTTGGATAATGATCTTCCTCTAATATGGCTAGAGCAGGAATCCTCATATATGTCTTTTAGGATATTTGGTAACTCGGATGGATGACCACATCTGAGCAAACAGAGCAAAAACCCTTTTTTGTACAAAGTGTCTCCTATAACAGAGAATTTGGCAACTCTGTGCCTCAACTTTCTTCTCTCGACTTTTGATGAGGGTAGCTCCCCCTCTCTGATGTATCTGATAAGAGGATCCATCCATGAAGCTTCTGTGCTTAGATTCAGTCAAGAGTTGAATATGATATCTCTCTCTTTAATAGATGGCCGAAGCAAGACCTCTACCGGCACTGTTCTTCTGATGTATGTTCTTATAGCTAAGGCCAATCTCGCGAGCACATCGTCTCGGCCGTTGTCTAGATGAGGTATTCAATTTTTCTTTACCTCTTTGAAGCTTTCCAATATTTATCTTAATCTTTTCATATATTTAGCCATTCTCACGTCCTTGGCCTTATATACTCCTAAGATTTGATTTACCACCAGTCTTGAGTCATTTTGGACTAGGAGTTGGAAGATATTAAGAGCTCGAGCTAAAGAGAGACCTTCTACTAAAGCTTAGTATTTAGACTCATTATTGGAGTCATTGAAATTAAACCTAAGAGCATACTCTATATCTGTGATGTCTGGTGCTGACACTATTACTCCGACACCACTTCCATTTTTGTAAAACGACCCATAAATAAAGAGGCTCCATACATCATCAGCCTTAGAAAAATTTCCCTCTGTCAGGGATCCTTGTTTGAAGAGATATCTCCCTTCTTTATTCTCGGCTGTCTTTCCTCTAGCAGTCCTTATCTCGGCCTCATCTATGTAAGGGCCAACACTTCTTTTTGGATGTCTGTCTGCAATCTCACCTTTTTCTTTTTCAACTTCAGCCTCGTCCCAAGTGAACTCAGCCAAAAATTCATCTAGTGTCTGCCTTTTGATTGCCACCCTAGGCTGGTAGACAATGTCAAATTCTCCTAGCTCAATTTCCCAAGCCATTAGTCTCCCTGATTTCTCAAGTTTGTGGATGACCTGTCTTAGCGATGAGTTAGTGAGGACGATTATTGAGTGGGCTTGTAAGTACAGTTTCATTTTTCTAGAAGCATGAATTAAGGCATAAGCCAACTACTCCATTCTAGGATATCTCTACTTAGATCCTTAGAGGGCTTTGCAATTGAAATACACCGACTTCTATACCCCATTCTCTTCTCTCACTATAGCAACACTAATTTCTGATTCTGAGACGTCTAAGTACACACATAACTTTTATCCTTGTATTGGCAGGGATAAAAGTAAGGGAGAGACGAGGTAGGACTTAAGCTCTTTAAAAGCTTTATCAAATTCCTCATTCCATTCAAAAGATTTTTTGGGAGTTTTAAAAAATGGAAGACAATTGTCTGTAGATCTAGAAACAAACATGTTGAGGGAAGCTACTCATCCAGTAAGTCTCTGGACATTTTTTATAGTCTCAGGTGTCTTCATTTCAAGAAAAGCTTTTATTTTCTCTGGATTAGCCTCTATTCCCCTTTAGTTGATAATGAAGCCTAAAAACTTTCCCTCTATGACCCCAAAGACGCATTTGACAGGGTTAACCTTCATCGTGTACGTATCCATGGTATCAATGGTTTTTTTAAGGTCGAACTTATGAGTGTCGGCCTTTAGACAATTCATCATCATGTCGTTAAAATAAACCTCCATGGACTTCCAATTTAATCCACAAATATCTTATTTACCAAATGCTGATATGTAGCCCCTGCATTATTTAAGCTGAAAGGAATGACCTTGTAGTAATAGGTCCCTTTATCTCTAATGAAGGTTGTCTTCTCTGAGTCGGCCGGGTCCATGAAGATTTGGTTATAGCCATAATATGCATCCATAAAGCTCATGGCCTGCTGCGGTGTTCACCATATGATCTATACGAGGAAGAGAAAAGATGTCTTTGGGGCAAGACTTGTTCACGTTGGTAAATCCATGCACAGTCTCCACTTCCTATTGTCTTTTGGCACTGTGCCAGCGTTGGACAACCATTCTGGGTAAATAACCTCTCTAATAAACTCGGCTTCTTAGAGCTTTTTAATCTCGTCTCTGATTACATCATACTTTTCATGGGACTAGATTCTCCTCCTCTACTTAACAGGCTTATCATCTTTTACTACATTAAGCTTGTGACATATGATCTTAGGGTCAATACCTGGCATGTCTGCATGACTCCAGGAAAAGATGATCTATCTTCTCTTCAACAGCATGATCAACTCTTCTTTAATCTTAGGCTTTAGGGTTTTTCCTACCTGGATGGGTTTTTCTACTCATCCTCACTGAGAATGCTGGATTATACCTCGTTCGCGGTCTCTCCCTTTCTGAGATTTATTTCATCTTTAGGATAAAAAGTGTCAATGTTGTAGGTGGTGGTAGCTTTTTTGTACGCCTTTCTTTCCTCAATAGAGTTGAAATAGCATTCTTGTGCCGATGTTTGGTCACCCTGAACTTCCCCTACTCCATAAGGGGTTGGGAATTTTATCATTTGGTGGACCGTTGAAGGCACGACCTCAAACTCTTTGAGAGAAACTCGTCCAATAATGAGGTTGTAGGCTGAGAAGACGTTCTCATCCATAATAAAAAAATAATTTTTCTCTTTAGAAATTTTGTCCCTCATCCCCCATTCTTATATCCATCTCATACATTCCTAATAGGTGAACTTTATGTCTGCTGAAGCCGATCAGTGGATGGTGGTAGGGGATGTATCTTACTCGACTAAGTCCCAACGCCCTAAAATAAGGCCAGAACATGACATCGACCGAGCTTCCCCCGTCAACTAAGATCCTCGGTACCTCAAATCCATGCACTATGGTTGTGATGAAGAGAGGGTTATCAGGTGGGGCTAGGATGCCCTTAAAATCCAGTCTTGAAAAGACGATTATTAGGATGTCCATGTCCACCATCTTCCTTTTCTCAGACTTCACATTAATTGAAGCCGAATATGCAACCTCAGCCTTTGTAACTTCCTTTGCCTCTGCGGCATGAGCTTTTTTATCGACTATCTCAGAGCCTCCTCCCGCTAGTCCCCCCACAGATCGTACCCACACTAAAAGAGATCATGTTCACTCTTTTTACTTGGCCATTGTCATCCTTTGGTGGGATGTCAGGGTCATCATCGTCATCATCGGAGCGATCATCACGCTTGGATAGTGCATCTTCTCGTCACTTACCATTACTTTTCTTTCTAGGGTCGGCTAGGCCTCCCTTTGAAGATCTAGTATCCACATATTTATTTAGCTTCCTGGACTTCAACATCTTCTCAATTTTGTCCTTCAAGGAGAAACACTTATCAGTCAGATGATCGTGGTCTTGGTGGAATTCACACCACAAAATTTTTTCCTCTTATGAGGAGGAGCCTTTAGATTATCTATCCACCTTAAAGACCGATCGCTCTTGATGTCATTAAGGATGTGTTCACAGCTTATAGTTAACGGAGTGTAGTCTGTAAACTTATCGTCAGTCGAACTTTTCTTCCCATCTTTCTTTTTCTAGAACTTGCCTCCACTGCTATTTCCTTTCTTATCCTTATACTTAATAACCATTGCTTCCTCAGAATTCATGACCTTCCCATCAGTTTCTATTAACTCGACCGTTGACTTGGGAGGGTTTTCATTAAGCTTCCATAATAGCTTTCCCTTTGGAGACCTCCGATGAGGGATGTCGTAGCTATGCTTTCTTCATAGTCCTCCACTTCAAACTTTTCCTTATTGAACCTTGCGATGTAGTCTCTTAGACTCTCATTTTTCCCTTACTTGACATAAAGTAGATGGGTCATCTTCTTCTAAGGTCTCACCCCAAAAACGAACTTGTGGATGAATTGCTCGGCTAATATTTTGAAGTTTTCTATGGAATTGTTTGGAAGAGATATAAACCATACACGTGGGGACCCAATTAAAGTTCTTAAGAAATCTCGACACCTGATCTCATTAGAGATGGAGTAGATATTTGTTGTTGACTGGTACATTTCTATATGATGGACAAGGTTAGTGATTCTATCGTACTTAAGAGACACTACAGAAGGCTTGAACTAGGTCGGGGTTGGAAACCTGACGTTCTTTACTACGAAGGGTGAGCCCTCTGAGTACCCCCTATGCAAGGGGTATCAGCTTTTTAGGATATCCCCAATCTTATCTTCAAGCCTTTGAATTGATTCATTCCTTGGCTTACCAACATCGGCCTGATTGAGGTTATCCCCTACCACTTCCAAGGGTTCAACTGAAGGTTCCCCTGCTGTAGCGCGACGTTGGCTATTGACCTCCCCCTAGCCACCGTCTTGGTCATGTGGGAGTCAACCATGACGGGGTCAAAAATTTACCTTTTCTCTTCTCGATCCATGAAGACTTCTTGACCTTAATAACCTCTCCCTCAGGTCATTGCCTAGGCCGAGCCTTTCAAAGTCCGACCCTCTACTCAATCGATCAAATGCTGAGCCTCTTGGGCGAACATCAGAATCTCATTTACCCCACTGACCTTGGCTATGATGAACAAGTCATATAGTGTTGTTGGAAATCTTATATGGCTCCCATCATTCCACTAGAGCATCATTAGCCTCCACATCGTCGTACTGATCCTTAGAGCAGGGGTATCCTTACCTCCTAAGCATAATCGTTTGGGGTCAACAACGTCCCTCCATCGCTGGGGAGGAGGTAAATCTTTATATGGTGCTTGAGGTGGTCCCCTGGCCTCCTGGTGTTGTTCTTGTACAACTCCTGGAGTCATCATCTCCAACGAGATTCCTCATGGCCTCATCATCATATTTTGGCTGAACTCGGCAAATTGCTCCTTCATAGCTTGTTGACTAGCCATCAAGGACTTCCACCTTAGCCATCTTGAATTGCGATTGTGAGTGGATGGAACTTGTCCCTCCACCACCAATTGGAGGAGGAGGTGGTGGTAACTCTGGTGCCATATTTTGAGCTTTGATTAAGAGACTAATGATCCTGAAAACCTTAATGGATCTCTTTTAATGGTGAAACAACTCCACACAAAGGGGGAGTATTGGTTCACCACCAGAGTCTCCTGTGAGGCTAAGCTTCAAGAAGGAATAGATATAGCTTCTCATTCCCATAGACGGCGCCAAAGTGATGTTGCTAGAAATAGCACCACCAGATCAAGGTGTTGGAGATCTTAAACTAGCATAACAATGGTAACAAGTAAGCAATATAGATATAGAAGGAGGCGAGGAGAAGAGGATAAACACACCAATATAAGTGGTTCAACATATCTAGGCCTACATTCACTATGAAAGTGATTGATCTCCACTAATAAAATAGGGGCTCTAATGGCCTTTGTGATACAATACACTCACTTTCTCTCTCTACTGTGTAGTTTACTGGAGATTCCACTAAGGTTTATAATATCGTTTCCCCTACCAGGAAGGGGAAGACAAGTATATATAGTGTCTGGGGGGGTGTAGTGTAACCCCAAAGCATGCAATGGGCATGAATGTGATGATGTAGCCAATCTCACGCGGACACCTGGTTGTGCTACATATAGATTATGATGACCGAATATTTCCTCATGTGATGGGAATAATTTGGTTATAACGGTTTTGTCCACGCGTTCCAAGTCTTCCATGTGCTTGCATATACTCGAACCTGTGACATCGTTGATGTTAACCTCGACTCAGTTGAGTATGATGTTGGTGAGTCTTATAGCTATGTTAGTCTTCCAATCATAAGTATGACCTCGAGCTAATGGCTGGCCAAGGTTAGGCATAAGGCATCGCTGTGGTGTCGGCTAAGGACAGTATGAAAGAGGCCAAAGTTGAGCCCTGTGGGGTTATTGCTGAACTTGGCTGCTAATGAGCCAAGGTTGATTAATAAGGAGCCGACCTTGTAAAGGACGACCTATTTGATGGCTATTGTGATCTTCCTGATAACTCGGCTATGAGGTTGGCCAATGTTACAACTTAGAGTATGAGGGTACACTTTGGGCATATCAGCCCACATGAATTAAAAGTTCTCCATTTGAATTCATCCTCAGCCCAGGTAGTCACATGTTTTAAATATGTTACGTTATCTATAGTGACAGTGGGAGGCATCCACCCTCTTTCACAAATAACCCAAATGCATTCATAAATGAACTTTAACTGTGATTTCATACGTGCTTTCCAGTAGGCATAATTAGACCAGTAAAAAATGGGCATCCGATTATATAAGTGATCCATTGAAAATTTTCTATTTTTCACAAAATATATTTTTCAAAAAAATAAATATCACACAATTTTTGTGAAATAAGGAATTCAGAATAAATTAGTGAAACCTGCTCTGATACTAATCTGTGAACACCGTGTGATATCGAATTTAAATAAATTCGCAAATTCCCAATTTAAACTTATTTAACTAGAGTCAATTTTAAACCAAATTAAATTAGCCCCTAAACATGCTACTATGTGTGTGTGTGTGTGTGTGTCAAACCGTCACATAGAAAATTGCTAACTCACAGATTTTAGGAGAAAACCCCTTTCGGGTAAAACCTTCATTTCACTATAAAGACGTAAATTGCTACTTACAATAATTACAATAAAATCTACAATGAACTCCCACAAGAATCCATAAAGACACATAGTCTTGAGTCAACAATGGAAAAACCTCAGCAGTCCATATGAACACACAGTCTGAATCAGTTAAGAACATCCTCGAGCACTCCCATTCGATATCCAGTCGTCAACCGTAGATTTACCCTCTTTATAAGAGAAAAACTTCACCAACATTGTATCTTAGGTTTCAAAATAATTCACATACACATCGCGATATTTTTTGAATTGAAAAAAAAAATGATTAAACCCTAAATGAAGAAGACAAAGTATTATGCCATTTTTTAGTTTATATAGAAACTAAAACGGAGTGGTTTCACACGCTATTTATAAAAAACTTAAGGTGGCGCATCACTCAAACAATATGTCAGTGTCGCTCGAACGATGACATGCGTCGTTCAAACGACTTCGCGCGACATAAGGATGTCGCTCGAGCGAGAGCCTCTGTCGCTCGAACGAAATTAAATAATTTCTTTTTCGTCTTTAAGAATCCACCTCTACCCTTAGAAAAATATTTTTGACCAAAAACTCCGCTCGAACACTTAGAAAATATTTTGTAAAAAATATCCCAACACTCTAAGTGAACCGTTAAGGTACTTAAATACAATCTTACCAAAATTAATCTGGTGGAGACTTGAATGTTGAAGAACTTTGATATTCAGATCCGTCTTGACTCTTGAATGATCTTGAATAATTCTTTGACGGTGGTAGCAGTATATTACATACTCACATGTAAGCTGGACAATAAAATAATGTCCTTACAAACACCATTAGGGTTTGGGGGTTACTTGATATTGTTTTGGATGTTCGGGAGGCTAAGTACATAAAATTAATGTTCGGGTGGTGAAGTGAAAGAAAAGTTAAATTTTCGAGGGTAGGTGTAATTAACCCTTAAACTGTAACCTAATGCTTATATATACAACTCTTATTGTTTTATTCATTATAAAATAACCATTGGATATTGTAGGAGCCCATTTTCTATAGTCCATGAGAGTAGCTAACCAAGTCCTAATAGATTAACACCTGCCCCAACCCAAATCATGACTTAATTTCCACAAGACTATTTTTAATGGTGTAACAACACTTACATATATTGTCAAATCAGGTACCAAAAATCTCAAATAAGATATTTAAGTACCTTATGACTAATCCACACGATAGATAGAGTTCCTTGAACAACTCAAATTCTGGAATGACATACTTATAAATTGTACACCTTAACCCATGGCAAAGGATTGAAACTTAAACATTTGGGATACACTTAATAAGAATAAGTAACCTCTCCGTGGCTATAGACAAGTTTCTTAACCACGTAACGTGTGTGTGATTTCATTTACTTTCTGTCATTTGTGATTATTTTCGTATAATCTTTTATTGTGATATTTTCTCCAATCACAATTGGCATCGTCTGTGGCAAATGACTTGTAGTCTTACGAAAGCATTCATTACCAAAAAGTTCATAATGTCTCACCACAGCAGCAACATCCCTTAACCCGACGACATCTAATAAGGTAGAGTTCCTCCTAGGGTCAAGTTTGAGATTCGCCAGCATATAAACCTCAGGTTTTGTCAGGACACGCAAACCTCTGAAGAAATCCATGAGCCACCTAGGTCTACCCAGATTTCTAGGTTGGTCGATGCTTATGAAACTAGGCTTCATGAACAAGAGGATGTTGTGTGCCTCCAAGCGGAAGAAAACACTCACTTATAGAGGCAACTCGAAAGAATGGAAATAGATCTCCAAAGGGCCACTGGAAAACACCGTGTGAGGACTATTAGACCTCGAGCTAACAACACTCATAGCCAAGGAATGAGATCCATGCATGAATAGGAAAGGACTACTTGTGACGGGTCAGATCGAGCACGATCAAAGTGTGGACAGCAGGAGAGGCACCACATGAGTAATGATAGACCAAATGAAAATTTATGGATTCTAGTCCATAGAGAGATGGACTAATATCCAGCTCAGGGAGGAGCTAGATCCTCCAGAGAACTATCCAGAAAATCCCTCAATACTCAGATGCGGTCCCCTTTTTCAAGGGCAATCAAGCAGTAGGAGCCACTAAAAAAATTCATAGTCCCCAGGTTCAAGGTCTATAACAGAAAAGTAGACCCTATAGACCATGTGACATAATATCGACAATCAATGAACGTATGGACCCACAATGATGGGCTTATGTGAATAATCATCCCTTCTAGCCTACATGAAGTAATATAAATTGGTTTGAGAGGTTGCCTCACAGATTGATCAGGAATTTTGCATCACTGGCGGAGGCTTTCACAATGCGATTCATAACTAGTAGCTCCCATCCTAAGATAATGGATACACTTATCATAATGAATAGTAAGTCCCAGGAGAACCTCCGGGACTACGCCAAAAGATATGGAGAAGTTTTGAATAAGATCGAGAATTTCTCGGAGAAAGTTATCGTAGCATCCTTTAAAATTAGCTTGTCGACCACCTCTTTGCTGAACCAATCCCTCACTAAGAAAGAGTCCATCACCATCGATGATGTTATGGATCGTATTGAGAAGTACGCCTAGGTGGATAACATAGTTAATCCTAGTGGAAGGGACAATGTTCGAGCAAAGACAAATAAGGGAACGAAGAAAAATGATACCCATAAGAAGGGAAATAAAAATGGGGGCAATAGTGTCTCTAAGAACGAAAATAAGGTTGACCCCTCCAAAGCATTCCAGGATGTTAACACAGTCTGTAAGGAACCTGTTGACAAGATCCTAAGAAAAATAAAGGATGATACCTTCATCAAATGTCCCAAGAAGATGGGTGGTTACCCATCTAAAAGGAACAATGCATTTAGATGCGCATTCCATAAGGAGGGAGGTCACTAAATTGAGAATTATAAAGATCTAAAGTAACAATTGGAATATCAAGTTCACACAGGACACCTCAATGATTATGTCGAAAAGAAAGCATAGAAGGTCGCAACCAACGATGACCAAAATCCAGACAACATCCTTGACGATAATACAGGACATGAGTTTGCAGTAATTCATGGGGCATCAGACCTTAAGCAGATCCAAGACAATGCCATTCAAATGTAACTCAAGAAGGTGACTTCCGTGATGTAATATTTTTAAATTTGATTGAAAGCATCCGTGACTAAAAGACATTGATTATACCAGGCACATCGTGTTCACCGAAGAAAACTTGGTTGGGGGTAAGAACCCCACATCATGATGCATTGGTGATCACACTCAGAATTCCTAATTGGGATATTGAAAAAATACTTGTGGACTAGGGGATTTTGTCTAAAGTGATGTGACTAGAACTGTTCCATAAATTGAAGTTGAATGTCGCCGACCTTAAAGAAGCCATTGTTCAACTGGTCGGCTTTGTAGGAAGGAACATAATGCCGTTAGGGAAGATAATCTTGTTGATTAGGGAAAGAAACATCTCAAAGCTAATTGAGTTTTCAGTGGTGGACATTGATTCCCCATTCCATGAGATTTTAGGAAGAGTTTGGCTCCACACGATGATTATCGTGCCATCCACCTTTCATTAGAAACTGAAGTGTATTACAGATCGAGGAGTGGTCGAGATCCATGGTGACCAGGATACAGCTAGAAAGTGATTTATTATAGCTATTCTCCCAAAGAAAGAAAAGAATAAGGACTCAGAGAATGCCTAGGAGAAAGCCCATGAGGGGTTTATTCTCTCCAAATAGAAACTATGGTATGGTGAACCAGGGGTGGAAGAGACCAGGGTCCAGCCCACCGATAGGGTCTTAGAAAGCCTGAAGGAAGTTATAGCCTATGAAATTTGACCGAAAGGAAATTCTTGATCGGAGTTGCTCTCACCGATCAGGAGAAAAGAGAGTTAGCTTCAATTCTCAAAAGCAACATAAATATTTTCACTTAGGAGCCTTACGAGTTACCAGGGATCGACCCCAGCGTGGCCTGCCATAACTTACACGTCGATTAAACCTTCAATATGATCACTCAAAAGGCTTGCCAAATATCCTCAGAGCAAGCTAAGGCAGTGGAGAAAGAAATAGGGAAGTTATTGGATGCAAGATTTATCAAGGAGGTTTAGTTACCTGCATGGTTATCCAACCCATTGGTGGCACCCAAAAACAATGGCAGTAAGAGGGTTTATATCAATTTAACCGACCTCAACATGGCGTGTCCCAAGGATATATTCCCTCTCCCAAAGATAGATCAGTTGGTTGATTCTACAGTAACACATGATTGAATGAGTTTCCGTGACTCCTACTCAAGCTGTCACCAGATTCCCTATATGGACCCGACCAGGATATAAGACCTCCTTTATAACCTCAATCGGGCTGAACTGTTACAAGGTTATATCGTTTGGCCTCAAAAATGAAGGAGCAAGTTACCAAAGAATGGTAACCAAGATGTTCAGTAAACAGATGGGAGGTATGATCGAAGTATACATAGATGATATGCTTGTTAAAAGAAAAGACAAGGCTAATCACCTCTCAAATTTAGTAACAACCTTTGAGATCAATGAAGATTAATACAAGTAAGTGTTAATTCGGTGTCTAGTTCAGAAAATTCTTAGGTTATCTAGTAAGTAAGAGTGGAATCGTGGCTAACCCAGACCAAATTGATGCTATCATTAGAGTCCAACTTCCTCGGACGTTGAGACATGTTCAAAAGATTACTGGAATGCTAGCGGCACTTAATCCCTTCATATCCAAGTCTTCGGAACACTGCCAACCATTCTTACAGCTTCTAAAAAGGTGTAAAGGCCTCATATGGGACAATGAATGTTTGCGAGCTCTGGAAGAAATCATGTCCTACCTTAGAAATATTCCATTACTGGTAATTCCAAATGATGGAGACCAACTATATATATACATAGAAGTATCCGACCATACTGTCAGCTCTGCCTTAGTATGTGGAAAGGAGGGGGATAACACCCAGTTTACTACACCAGTAAAACACTCCTAGATGTTGAACAATGGTACTTGCCTCGAGAAAAGTTCGCCCATGCATTGGTGGTCACTTCAAGGAAATTGAAGCATTACTTGGAATCCCACTCCATAACCTTAATCACCTCTTACCCACTCAAGGTCATTTTATGAAAGGCCGGCCTCTCTAAATGACTTTCAAAGTGGTCAATCGAACTTGAGAGATTTGATACCCACTTCCAGCCTAGAACGACGATCAAGGGATAGATCCTATCGAATTTCATTGCTGAGTTCGTAGGAGATAAATTGGTAGACCAATTGAATAGTGACCAATCGATGGAAAAAGAAACACAGTCCAAAAGTTGGACCTTGTATGTTGATGGAGCTTCAAATTCCAAGGGGGTAGGAGTACTGATTGTTCCCATCACCCCCGAAGACACTATAATTGAGCAAGTAATTAGATTAGGATTTGAAGCATCCAACAATGAAGCTAAGTATGAAGCACTAATCGTTGGCTTGCGAAAAGCCAAACTACTGGGGGCAAAGCGCCTCCACGTATTAGGTGATTCCAAATTGGTCTCCAAGAAGGTGAGTGGAGACCTCAACACCAAGGATGATCGAATATAAGAATACCTCCACATAGTAAGAGGACTCGTGGCATGATTTAAAAAGGAGGAAATTAAATAGTTCCCTCGAGGACAAAATAATCACACTGACACTTTAACAACACTCAGCTTAGCAATTCACTATAACCCAAGGAGAACAATTCAGATAGAGTTCCTTGCATAGCCTAGCATTAACTGGGCAGTTATCTCCAAGAAAGTTATCCTCAAAAATTAGGCACCAAGTTGGATGGATCCCATCATCAATTATCTACGGAGTGACATAATGCCAAGCAACAAGAGGTCGGCCCATCAAGTTAGGGTCAAGGCTGCTCATTTTTACCTCAACACTGGAGGGAAGCTTTACAAGAAATCATTTATAGTCCCTTACCTCCAGTTTGTTCACCCATAAGATACCGAAAAAGTACTTTGTGAGATCCACGAGGGAATCTATGGGAGTCACGCAGGTGGAAGATCATTAGCTTTTCACGCGATCAAAGAAGGATATTGTGGCCTCGCATGCAAAAAGACGTCGGTGCCTATATTCGCAAATGAAAAAAGTTTCAAAAGCACTAACCTATGGTTCACCAACCCTCAATCTACCTAAAATCACTCATGGCCTTTCTCTAAATGGTAACTATACATCTTCGGGCCATTACCTACTGCACCTAGAAATTGCAAGTATCTATTGGTGGATACAGATTACTTCACCAAATGGGTAAAGGTAGAACCACTGACAAACCTTTGAGATTCTAAAATAACAAGGTTTAGATAGAGGAAAATTATAACTCACTTCGGGATACCAAGGAATATCATCACCGATAATAATACACAATTTGAAAGTGGCTTATTTCATGATTTTTGTGATTAGCACAACTTCAAGCACCACTTGAGCTCTGTGGAGTATCCCCAAAGTAACGAACAAGCAGAGGATTCCAACAAAACCATGATCGATGGACTAAAAAAGCGGTTGGGAAAAGCCAAAGGTGCCATGGTGGATGAACTCCCTTATGTTCTATGGGCTTATCATACCACACCCAAAAAACCGACTGGAGAAATACCCATCACACTAACTTATATAATTTAGGTTTTCATCCCTTTGGAAGTAGGTCTCCCCACTATGAGAACCACTTTGGTCGACCAAGGCCTCAACGATGGAGCACTACGCACTGAACTTGACCTATCAGATGAACGACCAGAGCTGGCTTTTATCAAGCTGGTTTCCCACCAATGGCAACTGGACAACCAGTACAATAAGTGGGCCAATGTGAGGAAGTTTCTAATACGGGACTATGTCCCAAGGAAAGTCCTCATCAATGCTGTAAAATTATCAGACAACAAGATGGGACCAAATTGGGAAGGACCCTTTAGGCTAATCAAAGATGATCTTCAAGGATCATATCACATGGAAAATAGATACTAAGAGTATGGAATGTATCCAATCTCAAGAAGGTTTACTTTAAAATCTTCATTTTTTTACTAGCACGTTTAGTTTATGCAAATTTTTATTTTTCAAACATTATGCTACTGAGATAGTATTCGATGAATAAAGGTCGGATTGGTCCCTTTTCGTTCATATCTTTACATTGTCTACTTAACTCTTATCGTTAACATATCATTAATATGCACCCTTTCCAAGAAATACCTCCATCATGCATGACTAAAATTCTGACATTAATGCAAGTTGTTCAACTTGTTTTTAAATAAAGAAACTTAACAGATTGAGTAGGGTTCATAGCAATTACAACAAGTCAGTAGATTCGTTTTTATTATTACATCCTTCAGGTTCTTATTATAAACACAAGATACCTCATGGGTTGCCCCTGCAACCATAAAATTCCTATAAGGGATCCTTAGGCAACAAAATCTAACTTATGATGGTCGTAAAAAACCTGCTCTGGCAGATGGACCATTAATCGGGTGAATTCTCCCTATCATCTTTCTTAGGCCTAAGGGAGTGTGACGACATGACCTAAAATGTAAAGTTGATGGAATAACATAGCTAAGGCATGTTGTACTGGGAGAATGGATAAACACAAACAACATATAACCAACACTATCTCTCAATACCATTTAGTCTGTTGTAAAGCTCAAAATGATAAAATCGAAGGTAAAGACATGCTTAAAATAAATTTTTAGTCAGCATAAGCTCAAAACATCGAGAAATAATGATGAATCGTTTTTTCATTAGCTATAATGGAAAGTTACATTTACAATCAAAACTAGAATATGCAAAGATTTACAATGGCCCGGGATGGAGAGCAAGGTAATCTGTTACACGTACTCTTCGATCATCACCTGGGTGGGAACAAACTCCTCGCCTGCATCTCCTACGTAATTTACAGAAGTTGACTAGGAATAGCATTTACTGGGATCCACCTATCATCCTTGGAAAAGGGATTGTGGTAATCGATCTGATACTTGTACCATAAGGGAGACTCCTTAGGAATCTTTAGCTCTCTATGAGAACTAAGCCACCCCCCGGGAAAAGGCAAGGTCCTTTGCCTCCTTCACCCTCACTAGGGCGTCAGTCCATCCCTGGTCATAACCATCTTCCCATGCCTATATAGGAACTCTTTGGAACAAGTGCCTCAACATCATTATGTCCCCCTTAAGCCTCAATAGTAATTGCATATGACAGTCGAGAATCCCCTTTTAGCTCAGTAACGTCCCTTTGCAAAGCTTGGGTCTCAACTCAAGCAACCCCTTAGACGATGAAGAAGATCCTCGTAGTACCAAAGAGGAGCCTAATGGGGTGTTCTCCTTTATACGAGCAATCTCCCTCTTTAAATCATCATTCTCTCCTAGATCTTATCACTCACTTGATTTACTTCGTTGCCATCCAGAAGTTTGACCTTCATCCCATTTACCTCCTCTTGGACTGAAGCCCCAGCCTCTTCCATATCTTGAAGATTGTCTTTTAGCTTAGTGACCAACTCGGGTTGGTCCTTATACTGCTGGTTTTTTACTCTTAGAGATTTGCAGATCTTTACATAGGCCTTGCGAACCTTCAGATTAACATTTGGCCCAAGAATTTATCCCAATGAAGAGTTAATAGGTATATATTCATTAATATCAATGGGCTATGAATAATAAAATAAGCGATAAATTTAATGAGCATTAGTTCCAACACAAGATTAGAAACGATAAGATTCTTTTCATTCAAATATTAATGGGGGAAACACCGAGTATAAATTTGAAAGTTATAAAATACAACAATAAAGGATAAAAAAAAGTAGAAACTGTAAACCAACAACGAAGGTCTACACGTGATCAGAAGATGCTGGCCCCTTCCCCTTATAAATAGCTAGGGCAGCTTGATCACTAGCAACCACGATCATGTCGACCTCGCCCACAACCTGGACAACGAAAAGGTCTCCAGTAGTGAGATCAACAGGCTCTTTCCCATCTTGAACAGAAGGTTGGTCGGACAGAGGCTCCTCAACATCCATCGGGTTAGGGACTAGATTATGTTGAGAAAATAACTGCGAGTCTATAGGATCCTCATTTGTGACTAAATCCTGGTCCTAGCTCTTCTTGAAGCCCAATTGCCGAATATAGGTAATCTGGCACTCAACATCATCGTACAATGCCTCCTAGCCTTCATTATACGCCAAAGTAGCTTCTCCCTCCAACTTTTCCACCATAGCGGGAAACTCTTTGTTGGCCTCTACCACATTTAATTTATCAATAATTACTTAGGCGTAAACCTCCTGGAGGTTGACGAGCTATTTTGTTGACTATTCCTTAAGGGCGTCTAGAGACCTCTGCTTCTTTTAGCCAAAAGAGGCCTTAGCATTGACTATGTCCTCTTAGGAGCTCCTCAGTGACTCTTCCAGCTCGGTGTTCTTCTTCAACTAGTCAGTCTGACCACAAATCAATGTGGTGAAATTAGAAACAAGTTGTAAAAAGAAAAGAAATGCAAATATATTTATCAAAAAGGAAATAATTAGAAAATTTCAGAGTAATGTGACGTACCAAAGCAAGACCTTGGGCTGATTTTAGTGCTAACTGGTCGCCACCTATTTTCATCGATCGCTCGAGGTGGAAAATAAGTACAGCTCCCTCCAGCAATTCAAGGGCAATATGGGGGGAGTCAGCCACCCCCTAGCGATAAGAATTGGGTAATGCACAATAGGCGACTTTAGGGACTATGGCCTCTTCTTTTATTTTCTTCTTCTTCTTTCTTTCCCTCCTCCTCTCTCTTTATTTCTTTCACTACTCTTCTTCTCTCTTTTTCTTCTCTACCTCGCTCTTCCTAGATCCCAATTTGGAGCCAACATCCTTGGGGGAGTCCCCATCTTTTCTTTTCAAAGTCTTCATCTGATCAAATAGTAGATCATCATCATCATCATCATCATCAGGGAGAATTAGACACCTTTTTTTGTGGCGCCATTTTTTAATATTCTTCTTCTTCTTCTTCGATGCTTCCTTTGTCACTATCTTCTTTTGAACCCTCCTCTTCACTTTCTTACTATTATCTTTCCTCTTTATTGCTTTATTCTTAGACTTAAAGTGACTCAGAAGGGTTAGAAGGGCCACTAACTTCTTCCTCTAGAACCTCCAAGTTGAGGATGGTGTCAACTGGCCTAGTAGTGAAACTGGGAGTGGTGTTCTTATACTCTAGAAAATAAGAAGCCGACCGGGGATTCTCTTCTTTAGAAAGAGCATCCCTAACCCTCCAAGATTTTAGAAGAGTAGTGGCCCTAAGATCACGAGGATCAGGTTCTTGGTTCTTTTCCTTATTTTCAAAAACAACTAGAAAAAAAATATGACATATTAGAAAAATCACGAAGATGAACCAGAAAGCAAGGAACAAAAAAGAAAAATAGTGTTAGAAACCTATGTACTCCTCCCTAAAGGTATGGATTCGATGTTCGGTATAACTTACGCCCTCTATTTGGGGAGGATATTGTTGATTCCTAGCAATGAAGCCCTCATTTTAATAATCTTTATGAGAATCGGGAAAGTTTACAACTAGAACTCGGTCAGCATTGCTAGCCTTTAAGTAAAAGAGTCCACTTTTTGTACGTAAAAAACATAGCAATAAAAATTTTCTATAAGCCTTAATTTGGTCCTATACAACTCATTTATCCTATGTACTCCATTCAAAATTTTCCAAACATTTGGAGTGCACTTGGCTAAAATAATGTAGAAATATTGGAAAAAATGCAAAAACCGGGGATTTGGGGGAAATATCAAACCCCCTTGAGAAACCAATAAGTTATGGATCCAATGACCATCATCTACGGTAGGAACGTTATGAGGAATAGGGATAGGTAATACCTCGTACTTTTATGGATAATTTAAATTTCATAAATGGGTGTAATTTGGAAATTTGGGAAATTTGTGAGAAAAATCATTTTTGGAGTTTATCCGGGCTAGATGATTTTCGATGTGTGCTACATTCACTTTTGGGATTAAGTAAATGAGTTGGACCATTTTAATTACATGTCGCAGTTGGGTAAAGCGACAAAGGATAATCTTTTAATTAGAAAACATGCATTGAGATGTATTAGGTTTAATTAGTGGATTACGGTCAAGTACCTTAGATGGAGATTTCGAGTGTGTGGTTGGTTTCGGAATGGCTGAGATAGTCAGAAAAGAGTGTCCAGAAGTAGTGTTTAGGTTTAGAAAATTTTTGGATTTTTAGGGACTTGCAATTGAGTAAACGAGTCATTTTTGGGTTTAATAAGGGATAAACCCTTTTCTCTCTTATATAAGGCAAGAGAGAGTGGGAAAAAGGAAAGAAAAAGATAGAAGGAAAGGAAAAGGAGAAAAGAAGAGAGAGATGGGAGATTCCAGCCAAATTCGATTCGACTCGAGGTTATCGAATTTCATCCTCCAGGCAAGTGTGTACTTGCTTTATTTCATTTTGTGCATATGTCTCATGTTATAGTTGGTAAAATATATGATTTTGAGTTAGAATCCTTAAAATAAATTTGTGAAGATTTGAGTATGAGTTTACATATTGATGAAATGTAAACTCTTAATGATTTCTAGTGTTAAAAACATGTAAATGGAGTGAAGAAACAAATTAAAATGGGGAAAATGGTAAAACTAGGGTTGAATGGGTTTTTAGGTTCAAATATAAGAAAATTAGTTTAATCCCCAAATTAATTGATTTATTGGTTAGAAATCACTGTTTAAATGAATATAGTGTTGTTGGTGGAGATTTGAGACCATAAAATGAATTTTGGGGTTGTTGGCTAGCATTTTGGAGAACAGATTTTCGAGGATCTGGTATAACTGGTCGACCCCGCCCCTATGGCCGATCGATCGCTTTTAGGAAGAAGGGCCTACCAATTGGTTTGTTAGGCTTAATTACAAATCGCGGTCGATCGGGGGTCCAGGGCCGATCGACCGACACTCTATTTTCAGCCTAAGATTTTGGAGATTTTGTTTCTTCTCCTCTTTGTGTTTAAATCTTAGGGGCCTTCTAAATTAGAGCTTTATAGAGGGTTATGATCTGAAGGACTTGAGGAGTTGTAAATTGACTTTGGGTAATTCAATAGGTTAATTTGGGGTATGGACCTATCAAATGTTTAGGATGAGAGAGAGAGATTTTCGGGAAAATTATTCGGATGGAATTCGAGATGTAGGCTCAAATGGTTTGAGTGGCTATCCGGTACGTCTGTGGACGACTATTCAAAAGTTAATAAGAAACCTTTGGGAATAAATTAAGTTGAGGGTCGACTCATTTAAATATTATAAATTGATAAATTCAGTGAGTATATATAAAACCTTAAACGTGAATAAGGTATAGGTCATTTATCAAGTAAGGGAATACTTTTGGGTTTAGTATCGTGAGTGTGCGAATACTCGAATGTTATTATTAGTGAGAATCCTTGGGGTTATTAGCCATCGTTTGTGTGATTGGCAATTATGATCATATATATATATGGGGATTGATGTAGAATATATATATATATATATATATATATATATATATATATATATATACATATGTGAATCATACCCCCTCTAATGCTATCATGAGAAGCTACGCGATTTGGGTGAGCCCCTTAGCTTGAGGAGTAGGGAGCGTATAGTCCCCACGTCATAGTGTCCATTTTTATATTGTGTGATTTTTTATTATGGGTGAGACATGGTGGGTATGTTTCATCTCATTTCCAGGGAGCACCTATGACCGCTTCCCATACGTTGTGATTTTTTTTTTACCATGTCGGTGTTATTTAGTCCGACCACTGGTACCCAGGATAGTATGTGAGTAATGACCTGGAAGATGATAGCATTGAGAGACCGTATCCTCGAGTTATAGCTCGTTGGGATGGTTATTATACTTGTGTGTATAGTATAACACCTATGTATGAGAACAAGATATTATATATCTCTACAAGAGTAAAGAGATGAAATGAATAAAGGATAATTCTCATTTCGAGAGATTTTATCTGGACTTATATTGTCTTATGTATAAGAAAGTGAGTATGATAATATAGATAATTATATGAGTATGTATATATACGTTGTGTAATGAAGGTCTAATGGATCTCGACGATTGACACTTCCAAGTAATAGTGTATCGGGGGGGTTCCTTGTTTGGATTTCACTTCGCGAGACACCCCACGCACGAACGTAGAGCAAGGTTGGGACTGGGGAGAAGTTTAGACCTTAGTACTTGGGTTAAGTAGGATTTTAGAATGTTTGGAACGAGTTTAGTTAGGCAGGGTAGCTTGACTAGGTTGTTTGGAGGGATGCGATAGGTGTGCACCATTAAAATAGGGGTGAGGGGTATCTCATGGGAGTGCGATACCAATTTAAATATGAGATAAAACATAATTTTCATAATAAAGCATTTATGCACTTGCAAAATATTTTCACAACTCGGGCTCTGACCAGTTTCTATATTTTCCCTCTTTCTCTCTCTCTCTCTCTCTCTCTCTCTATATATATATATATATATATATATATATATATATATAAGTGTCCAGACACATGGACGCCTGGATGATGATTCCTTCGGGTCAGACGTGTGTTGTAGCAGATGTGGATGCATGCAGGTTTACTGTAGACACTATTATACTTGTAATCTAGTTAGGTACTACTGTATACATACTCGGGCCAAAATCCCAACTGTATTTATTTATTCTTTTACCGCCTTTTTAGTGCGGCGTTCGATTTGGTTGTATTATGTTAAACCGAATGTTCGGTTATTTCATTTATACATAAATTGTGTGGATGTTTTTATGGAATGGTTTGTTTAAAAAGATTAGTTAATTAAAATTTTGATGCCAACCCAATAGGTTATTAGTAATTAAAATAATTTTCTATAGTGATGCTAAGAATGAACCATATGAGACTCCTATTTTAATTAGGTACAGGATTGATCGCCCGGTATTTTATTAGGCGGGGTGTCACAGGATACACTTAATTTCCACCCAATCAGGGATATTGTAACACTTTCTAAATTCAAAAAGGGATCTGTTATCAAGCATTGTAATTTCCAACAAAACCCTAGCTACAGCTACGAGAAACTTTACAGAATAGTTAGAACTGAAACTTAAAAGTGTTGATGAAGAATTGAAAAATCCCTCAAGAAAGGAGGCTCTGATTTTGAAGACGAATAGAGGAATCTTAGAGACGAAGTACTAGCAGAAAATAAATGAAGACACTGAACTAACAGTTAAGTTACACACGAATGGTTTTCAAAACATCTCAAATAATGAGTCGCGCTTCCCTAAGAAGATCCCAATGCTTGAAATTTTTCCTCAAATACAAGCGCGTCCTCACCAGCTCTCACAAATAACAAAAATTCCATGACAACACTTTTTGTTGTTTGAAGCCTTGGGGCTCTAGATCAATTAAAATATGCTGGCTCAAAAATATTAGCCCAAAGATTTTAGGGGTAATTGTGGGTGCCCATTTTCTATAGTCCATGCGAATAGCCGACCAAGACCTGATAGATTAACACTTGGCCTGGCCCAAATCTTGACTTGATTTCCACACGAGTATTTTTAATGGTATAACAACACTTACGGATATCATTAAATTAGGTACCAAAAATCTCGGATAAGATATTCAAGTACCTTATGACTAATCCACATGATAGATAGAGTTCCTTGAACAACTCAAATTCTGGAACGACATACCTATAAATTGTACACCCCAACCGAGACAAGGGAATTGAAACTTGAACATTCGAGAAACACTTAATAAGAACAAGTAACCTCTCCATGGACGAAGAAAAGTTATTGAACCATGTAAAAAATTGTCATGCGTGTGATTTCATTTCTTTTCTTACAGTTGTGATTATTTTAGTAGAATCTATTGCGATATTTTCTGCACTCACAGATATTTCTTGGGGAAACATGGTGAAAATATCTTTTGTAGAAATTTTCAATAAGAATAAACTAAAAATAGTTTTGTCAATAAGTCTACAAGAAAATGTATCTAATTCTTTTTCGTCTCTAAAATAAAAATGTAAATATATATTGTAACAAAATTTTCATTAAATCAAAATTTAAAATTAAAAGTGTTACTTTCATTGACTAAATGTAAATATATCATAGTTGATATATTTTTTTGCAAATTTATTTATTTCCTCCATGAAAATGTATCTACATTGTTTTACGACGCTGAAAAATAAGGGAAACAAGTAAATATAGTTGAGTTAATGTATTAGAGTAACTGTTTACATGTTGTTTATGTTTTAGTGTTATAAATCTAAATAGGATATGATCTTAGAGTTAATTTATAGAAAATATAGTGTCCTTAAAATATCAAGAATATTTCTATGTGTCCTTAACATTGATAAATGACTAGTCAAAGGAGATATCGATAATTCCCAAATTTTACTGCACTAAAAAAATATATAAAATCATAACAGTACATAACCATGAAAAACACCACTACTTATGAACTTAGACCCTCATAATTTCGATGGGGACCATTTTGGGGGTCACGGTCCTATATCTTGAGCATTAGTAGGAGTCACAGACCAATCTGTAACCTATATTTCGGGAGATGGTCACGGTGAGTGACCACGACCACTAGTCACGGTTCATTACCATTACCCTTATCGTAAGAAACATATACCTTATCATGATCATGAATCCTGACCCGTGTGTGAATAATACACTGACTGGACACGACCTATGACTATGACCCATGTCTCGATTCATGAAAACTTTTCACAGTTATGGTGAGGGATTGGACCATGACCCATATTAAATTTATTTTAAAAAATAATATTTATTTGTTCGCTTGCAAAACACTTGGTACATGTTTCAAACAATTTCATTATAGAACTAAATAATTCATTAATGAAAAATTAATAATATTGAAAGTAACAATCCATCCAATTACTTAGTTGAATCCAAAACTAATAATATTAATATCCATACAATTTCCAATTTAATGTTATGTTGTTGGACATAGTATTCATAAAAGTTTTCAAAATCCTTCATCTCTTCAACCCGTTATAAAGAGCATACAGTCTTTATGAATTACCTACATTCCTTAGTATCCCTGAAGCATATGTAATCTCCTTGTAATTGATGTGAGCGTCCACCCAACGAGCGATACAAATATTGGAAATATTGTAAATATTACAAAATGTTCGAAATGTTAATAGTAATAACATCCTAACAACAAAATATGCCTTGCCCAAAGTTATAAATATTACAAAATGTATTAAACAAAATTTATATGCAAAGAGCTATGGTCTTAATAGGTCTATGAAAATTACGATATGCAACTGTTAACTTATAATTTCATATCGTGTTAATGTGCCAATTATCAAATTTACCAAACCCTAACCATTATCTTAATGAGTTTATCTTGTTGACCCGATTTTGATCCAAACTCGATAAGACAAAGCCCATTAACTTATAATTTTATATTGTGTCATGTTGTATCGTGTTATCATGTCGATAATATTGATATTACTAATCCCAGATTGTTATTATAACAAGTTTATCGTATTAACATGATATTGATCCAAACCCAAATGGAAAAAAATCATCAACCTATAATTTCATTTCAGGTCATGTTGTTGTGTTCATTGTATCAAAATTACCAAGCCTTAACTATTATCTTAGCATATCTATCCTTTTAACTAGATATTGACCCAAATTCGATAAATTATGAATGTTATTTTAATTAATTTTAAAATTACTATGAGTACATAAACTAATTAATGTTTTTTAATGAATCAATCAAACACAACAAGTTAAATTTTAGTTAAATTTTAATTAAATTAATCCCAAAATTACTATGTGTTTACCAAATAACAAAGTCCTTCCATCGATTTTTATTCACCTATTTATTAACCACTTAAAAGTAAGGGGTGGACACGACCACAACAGTCAACCAAGAAGATATGCACTAATAAAAAATAAAATAATACACGAACTCTCAATGAAATGAATGATCATCCTCTAAGTGAAGATATCCTTCATGCACACAATATCAAGCAATTAATGTTTTCCAATGAATTAATCAAACTCAACAAGTCCAATTCTAGTTCAATTTTAATTCAACTAATCCTAGATTTACTATGTATCCACCAAATCAAAAAGACCTTCCACCAAATTTTTTTCACCCAAACGTCGACTACTTAAGGAATGGGTGAACATGTCAACAATAGTTAACAAATAATATATATACACTAACACAAATAAAATAATATACTAACTTTTAATGAAATGAAGGATCATCATTTAAGTGAAGATATCCTTCATCCGCACAATATATATATATATATAAGGTACATAATATTTTCCAATTAATCAATCAAACACAACAAGGATAGTATTAGTTCAATTTTCATCCAATTAATCCAAGAATTATTATGTGTACACTAATAACAGAGTCCTTTCACCAATTTATATTCACCCATGTATCAACCACTTAAGGAAGGGGTGAACACAGTCACAACAGTCTATCAAGAAGTTATAAATATATATAAGATAATTTTACATGATATAAAAGATAAGTAAAATTACTTGAATAAAGAAAGTAACTAGATTTAGAGGAGCTTCAATAATTATTTTCCAATTACATGCGCGCATGGAATAAGAAGAAAAAATGTTTTAAAAAATACAATTGCAATAAGAAAAATGTTAACAAATAAGTAAATAACCCCAATTAATTGTATACAAATATATAGCTTCTAATAATATATATGTACATTTGTATATATAAAAATGTACAAACCCTTCTTGTGTGGGTCTTATAGCATTAGAACAGGTTCATGTAAAATATTAACTAAACTTGTAAATGGGTCATTCCATATTAGAATGAGTCTGTTTAAATATTTTTCAATTATTATTGATTAATTAAGAGTTGTGATAGTTCGTGTCCTGTTATATCATGTCAGGTCATGCCTAAGTTATTATATTTATAATATATATAGAATTTGTATTGTTTACGATTAAGTTCATGTTACTCATAAAATGTCTAACTAGTCAACTCATTTTGGTAAGTTCATTAAACCATAATTTACATGCTATATCATTTTATCCTAAGGATTCATTTGATGTCATGTGATGTAAATCATCAAACATGCATTGATGTGTTGTATTTTAGCGCTGGTTAATTTGTTTTCTCCAATTAATCATAAAAATGTACATGCAGTGCTCCATAAAAATGGTGCCATATATACGAAAAGAAATAACTGAGATGGTTATAAAATATGTTTGAAATGCTCCATTTTTTCATAAACATACACATAAATCAACCACATATAGAATAAATTTACAAACAATGCTCCATTAAAATGGTCTCCAATACACATATATACGAAAATCAACCGATACCTAGTTAATCAATCAATCACCACAAACCAAACCCTAAAATAATTGAAAACACAAACATATATATCTTAATTAATAGAGGGTTAAGGTCTTTCTAAACAAATACTAGTTTGATTAACTGCTTAAAGGTTTTGCTTCATCACATACATACACAAGGGTTTCGTGTAACACCCCATATAATTTTCCATTTAGGGCGATCAGGCCACGATGCCAAGATATGAGGATATTAGAATTAAATACTATTCTTAGATTTTAATTTAAATATGAGACATATAATTTTTTTTCTACAAAATAATCTACTAATAATAAACAATCCACCATAAAGATCCATCACCATGCTAAAACTCCAATAATATAAAACTCAAATGATATAAATGTCATTAATGTAATCTTTCCAACTAAAAACCATAAACTAACTTTTGTAATACCCTACCTAGTAATTCATTTAAATTTTGTATAAAATATAATGGAATAAGGTTTGATGAGAATTATTGTAAAGTGTGGGTCAAAATTGAAGAGAATAAAAAAATAGAATAAGGGGTCGTTCTAACGACATAGGGGTGTCATTAGAAGCGAAACCCAGTTTTATGTGAAGGTCGTGCGAAATAGGGATTCAAATTAGATTTCACTATATTACAGTCCCAGGTCGTGCGAAGGTTGTGCGAAGCCAATCATCGAACGGGGTGGTGATGTCGTTCGAACGAGGCTCATGTCGTTTGAACGACGTGCCTCAAAAATATTTAAATCTGATTGTCCTTGTGTGTTGTCACAATTTTTGCCCTTATATTTTTGAGTTGTCAAGCTTAGATCAACCCATATTGGGCAAAGTAGGAATTTAAGGTTTTTAAAGGTTTTATAAGGGTGTATTTGGGCTTATTTTGTTATCAGAAGTGGAAGGATATATATATATATATATATATATATATATATATATATATAGAGAGAGAGAGAGAGAGAGAGAGAGAGAGAGAGAGAGAGAGAATGGTCTTCCTCCATGGTTGTACACCTATCTCCACCCCAAACCACCACCCACCACCCACCACCATAATTAAACCATAAATCACCATTCTCTTAGTATATTCTACCATATTTGAACCATATACACCCATTTTCACCATTGTTGAAGTAAAGTACGAATTTTGGAGAAGTCTTGGGGGATATTTGGAGAATATGAAGGAAGCTTTCATGGAGTTTGGAGGGATTTTGGTTTGAAAGATTAAATAAAGAATTTTAGAGGATGTATTTTGTGACCCCTTGAGGCCACATTTGGAGGTGGTGGTTTATCATCCTACACCAACCTTCTTACCATCATTTTGAGCTTTTAGAGGTTTGAAAATATATCTTTAGTGTTTAAGACTCTATTTTTAGTCTTGTTGTTACATTACATGAGTAGGGTGCATTTGATTAAATGATAATAATCACGTGTAGTAAATAAGAAACATTTTTATGGAATAAAAATGTTTGTAAAATGTTATTTTGTTGGAAATAAAGAACGAATAAATATTTCAGAGTCTTGAAATATTAAAAATTGGTATTTCATGAAATTGGTGTATTTTCTAGAAAGATTGATGTTAAACACTTTATGAAATAAATTCTTTGAAAATAATGATTTGTTTTGCTAAATATTGGAGGAATAATGTTTCAAAGTTTGTTGCAAAAATGTAAAGTTTAGGAAAATTGACATTAAATATCTTTTATGTCTTGAAAGTGTATTTTTGCAAGTATGATGAATTTCTGTAAGGAAATATATGATTCACCCATTAATAGGATTTTAGGATTTAAAATCCTTCTTCTCGTGCATATAAACTTGTAGTATTTTGGCAATAAATTTATAAACAAGTTTAAAGAAGATTTTGTTGGGTTTAAATATAGAATAAGAAAAGTAAGAATTCTTGTCTTCAAAGTGTGTGAAAAAATGAGTTAAAAGTGTGATAAGTACAAAGTTGCAAGACAACATGTATTGATAAAAAAAAGAAAATGATATTTTTTATATGGAAGCAGCCATTAAGTGTAAATTAGATTTCCTGAATAAAGAAAGTAAAGAAATGTCTAATTTGGAAATATGGTTAGTAAACACGACTAAACATTGAGAAGTTGGTGTATGTAACTCAAGAATGTTTTGAAGGATTAACACTTATGAATTTGGAAGAAAAATAATGAAAAAAGATGTTTCCAATTAATATGAATATTTCTCCAAGGTTAAAAAGGTGTTAATGTATTAAAACACTTAAGAAGTTAGTATGGGTTATATAATAGTGCTTTGGGTGAAATTAACACTTATGGAAATGGAGTAAAAGATGAGTTTAAAAATAATTGGGTAAAATGGTAACTTTACTTAAAGTGGAACATTTTTATGAAATAAAAATATTGGAAAAGGTGTCACATAAATTGGTCCTAATGAATGTGATTTTTGCAATAAAATCAAAGTTAAAGTGTAAAGGACATGAAATGATAATTTCAAAGTGTAACTCAAGTCGGGGTGAAACTCCGAGTTTTGGCTTCAGACGGATAAAAGGAAAAGTGAAATAATGTTGATATTTGTAAAATATTAAAACACATAAAGGAACTCGGATGACACCGAGAAAATTAAGGAGGTTCCGGAGTCTTGGGGTGAAGACCCAAAATGACTGGCCAAAGCATATGATACTCATAGTCGGCGTTTGGAGCCCGTTGAATTATGCGGTTATTGGAATATTTTTAAAAAAGATAAAGGAATAAGGAACATATTAAGAAATGGGGTGTGTGGTGAAATGTGTTAATACAACCTAATTTGAATGAATTAATAATTGTTCTGGTAAAAGTTAAAATGGAAAAGTAAATGTGTAGATTGATTAATGTCCACAAGCTAAAGAAAAGGTAAAGTAAATGGGTAAATGGGTAGTTAATCAATCTAAGTGGTTAAACCCATAATTAATACAAGAATGTGTTGTAAAAGGGTTTTCAAGGACAAATGAGTATTTTCTAACACGGTGTTCGCGTGTGTTGAAAGGGCGGTTTTGAATGAAAATATTAATGTGGACTAGTTGCAATGAAATTTGTAATTTCAATAAAGAAGTGGCTTTCGTTCAAACAAAGTTTAGTTGTTTTAAGTATTTAACAGTGTCAGTTATATAAAGTGAGAAATGTCAAAATGAGAAAAATAAGTCTGTTACAAGATTAAGGTGAACTAATATGGATAAATAAGGTTTTTCGTATGTAACCTATTTCATGCATTAAGTATATCTATATGTATAGTTATATATGTATACAAGGTAGTTGCATGTGCACGTAGGTATAATGTGTTATATTTTTCTTTCTGTCGTTCGATTCTATACTGCATTTTTATATTTCTCACTGACCATTTGGCTCACTCCATTGCTTTGTTACGTCAGGCTGGGTGTGGTTTCCTATTTTGAGAGAGTTATACAGGTAAGAACTTTATTTTATATTACATTAGTAACCCTGTATGCTTAGACTCCAGGGTGCTCCCCATTGGTTCCACACATAGATTAATTAGAAATTGGAATCGCATGATAAATAAATGAAAATTTAATTAAAAATAAAATTGGACTTGCAACATTATATATGTTGTTTCATTTTACTTCATACATAATGCTCGGGTCGGACCGAATTGACTACGGGTAGCCCATAGATTCTGATCGGGGCATTAAATGACCCACTAAATCCAATTAAATTGTCTCATAAATAAAATAACTGGAAATGAAACTAAACTAATACAATAAAGTAAATCTCCAACTGCTAGTCCTTTTAATATCCCAACCTGTGCACCTATCCACCAACCTATCTTGTAAGGTTAGTCAATAACAATGGGACAGGGCCTATTGCTAGAATATCAACTACTCTTTGCAAATAAGATCCATGAATCCAGTTATAAGAATTATAATAGATAAATATCATAATATAATATTTTAGTTAATGAAAAATAATATAAGTAATGATCTGAGTAAAATAAATGAACTTACTACCCATAAAACGTACAGAACTCAATTACCCATATAGCCAATTATGTTTCTTTCAACATTTATTAACATCTTTTCTTTCCATTATATCACTTGATATTAATTCATTTTCAAAGCAATATCATTACAGGTATTTTGTCTTTGCTACGACCCTAAACATACCATAGTACGCCAAACTTCTCATCACATAAAATTCACATACATTGTAATATCCCATCAACCCATATTATTAGTGCGCACATATCATAATATCCCCCACATAAATACTGTCACTATAGTGGGGCTTTCTAGGTCTTGCACAGACTCCATCATAGCCAACCATCACTAAAAACTACACATACCATGACTCACGCATAAAACCATTACTATATCCAGTTTGTCTAGGTTCCACAAATATCATAATGTCCATTCAACACGAGACCCTCCACATACCATAACAACCATATAATCTCATCAAAGTATCCAAGATACTGTAAGTCCCTCACATGTAGTGTATCCATTCAACATACTCCAACACAAACAATGAGGTAACATTAATCCATCTTTAATGTCCATTATTTATCTTAGGTATTTATTATGCTCTCAATATATTTTATCATGTTCTCACTAATTATCACTAGCCCCAAATTACTCGGACATCAAACTAAACCCCATACCTAGTACAATACCTAGAGATAACCAAAAACATAAATACCTCCTAGTTCCTCACATAGGAAAACTACCCAAAATCATAACCATCCCTTAGTCTCGTGCCTAGGATAAAACAAGATAATAGATATCGCTTAGTCCAACACTTAGAAGACAACCAACCATAAGAATGACCACTCTCTAGTCCTATACTATAATATGCCACACTTATGAGGATATATAATTTAAATTGATTTGGTGATATAGGATTTAATTTATCTAGAGGATTTATTTAAATTAGTGAATTGGGGCTTAATTAATTCGCGTTATTTTTAAAATTCACATGTGTCGTAATTTGAGGTCGAGATTGGAAAATTTTAGTAAAGTAGCTTGGATGACGATTATGAGTGCACGGTTGATTCCAAATAGGTAGAGATAGTCTAAAAAGAGTACTCAAATGTATTAATTGGATATTGGGGCATTTTTAGCATAATCGAACTTAAACGAGGGTGTTCGGGTCATTTGGGCTTGGCCCATAGGCTTAATTTCGGGATTAGAAATATAAAACCTACATTATGGGGTGTGTGACAGACACAAATCAATAAGAAAACCCTAGTTTTGCAGAGGAGAAAAGAGGGAGAAATTGGTAGAGCATTGTAATTTCTCCTAATGTTCTTTGCCAAATCTTCGTCTACACCAAAGGAAATCAGACCCTACAAATCTTATCAGCCAAGTAATTAAACTTGCTTTCAATTTAAATGCAGTATTTAGATTCATATCATATTGAGTGTTATAAAGAAATTTGTTTTTGGGAGTGGGATATTATATGAAATGGGTTTTGGTAATATATATATATATATGTGTGTGTGTGTGTGCTTTACAGATTTTGGTGTGAATGATATTTATAGTAATACATACCCCTCTAGTGCTATCACGGGAGGCTACGATGTGGGTGAATCTCATGGCTTGAGGAGCAGGGTGAGTATAGTCCCATGGTTATATCGCCTAACATTTTATTGTGTGAATCATTTTTCGAGGTGAGACGCTTTGGATATGATTCGGTCTCACTTTCGGGGAGAATATGACCGCTGCCAATATGGTTATGATATTTTTGCCCAAGTTTGGCGTGAGCCTGTCCAACTTGAGGTAGACAGTTAGAGTGGGTATGCCTAGGACATGATAGCATTTTAGAAAAAGTATTCGGTGAGTTGTTACTCGGGAATGGATGGTTATTATATGCAACATGTATGTGAATGTTGTAGTATACTAGTACGCATATAATATAAGTAGATAATTATTTACGAGATTAGTACATAAGTGTGAGTGTATTTCTGATGTAACTAGTGTGAAAGTTATATGATTTAAAAAGGGGTTTCCTATGTAATTAGTATGAACGTGATATGATTTAATATTGTTGAACTGATTAATAAGTTTATGAGTAGATAACTTAATAATCAAAGTAAGAATACTCGGGTTGGAGTAATATGCTAAAAAGAGATATGATAGGGCTAGTTTAGTGGGGTATCATAACTAGGAAGGTTCGAAGGCAGGTGTTAAGTGTGTACAATAGATGATGGGTGAGTTATACATCTAGAGATTTCGACACTAGCTTAAATATGAAGAGTGTGCATGAATATTTAATTATTACAATTTAACTGCTTGCTATATATTTTCAAATTTTTTACTTGGGCTCTGACCCATGTCAAAATCTTTTTCAAAACCTTTGAGGTGTACAACCACATGGATGCCCAGCTTGAGGATTCTATCAAGGGATGCATAGCTGATGCTCGTGTGGAAGTTGTGGGACTTTGCTATAGACGCTTCGTTAATTTATTCCTAGGGTAGGGACTTTATTTTAGTACTCATTTAGGCACGTCACGCTCATATTTAGTATTCAATTATTTATTTGACCTTGGGTATCTAGGTTATTGTTTCAATTTATTGTTGTATTTTATTATTGAACCGATAGTTAATTCAATCCTCTTTATTCATATTATTCATCTTTGTTGGATTCAGTCACAAGGTTTTGTTGATGGATTAATTATTATTTATTTTCGCATGTTGTTAATTATTGGAAGATAAAAATTGGCACCGGTCTATGTAACTGTTAGGTGGTTGGTAACTTTAAAAATATTTTTGACAGTTATTCTAAGAATGCGCCATATGATACCAATGTTTTATTTTGATCACGGGTTGGCCAGTCGGTATTTTAGTAGGTGGGGTATCACAAATGGTATCAGAGAATCTGGTTCTAGAGTCCTTAGGATCTGTGCGACTTATTACGTTTAAGCGTATCATTCTTTTATATAGAGCCTATTTATAGGATTGTTGTATTCCTTCATGTATGTGACTTACATTATCCTGCTATTAAGTATAGTTGATGAGATTCATATATGAGTTCAATTGGGCTTCGTTCACCAAACAAATTTGGACGACCAACGAGGTCCGTTAGAAGGACTCCAGGGGGAGAGGCTCAGCAGAAGCCATGAAATATTCTGTGAATGATGACCATGATAGAAGTCACCATAATTATTATTCAGGCAGATAATATTGGGATAATCACTAAGGCGTAGTAGTTCCCAAAGCACCATCGTAGAAAGTAATGGTGCAAATTCAGACTCACCCAACGTAGTCGGTAAAGGGGGCAAGTCGAAGGAACTCTTCTGAAGAGCCATCCATAAGGATTCAGGGAAGAGAAGGTGTGTTATGGGTCAATAGAAGGAGATAACCCAAAGGTAATTGTGAATGGTGGAGTGAAGTAGCACCAATGAGTAAATTTTATGCAAAATTTTAACTGATAGGAGCGGAGTTGTAGTGATGGGAGTAAGTCACCATAACTATGGAGATATACCATGAATAACGAAGAAGTTGGGGTGCATTTTGATTGCAAATCCTCTCATCAGTTGTTTAAATAGAGAGGCAAAGGATATTTTAATACTTATTTCAAAAGGGTTGTATGGTGGTCGATCATGAAGGAGAATTAACATGTTTAGCGAACTTCATACCCAACGAGGTGAATAAGGAGAATCAAGAAAGTCTATAAGTAAATAATGAACTCATGGGTAGAATATACAATCATGGAGGTGGAAATTCAGCTATAATGATGGGTTCCATTATCGCCAATGCCGTACATTTACAAATTGATATCAACGCTTCTATGAGAAGGGAACCAAGAGAGTTGGAGAATCTAATCGAAGAAAAAGACTGGACTTCACAATGCTAGCGAGGAACTGTATGAATGGATACTAAGTAGAGAACCCATTTTAATGATCAAGATCAAAAGAACTTTTACCAGGTGATGGTGGATTCAGTCAAGGCTGTCAAGACCAGCAACAAGTTCCATGGGGAAAATGTAGTCAAAGGGACAACGGGGGTCATAATCATGGTCAAGACCACTAGATCCGTGAGAAGGATAACCACGACATGGCTAGTGGGGCCAAGGAAAGGGTAATAACATAGAGAGGTGTCTTATGTCTAAATGGTAGGAACACATGCGTGGATCTTATCTCGAGAAAATTAGGGGAGAATGACGGGATGACCAGTAGGGGCAATAGTAATAAGACGTTTTTGGTTTGGTTGGGTCAAGGGTGTTATATCTAGGAACCATTTGAACCGTGAGTGCTATTGGAAATTAAAAGTATGAGTTTCATCCCATGATGATTAGGGTCTATTTTTTGTAACACGAGCAACTCACAATAATTTATTACTACTATATTTGCATGAGAAATGGGTTTAGTAGGGTTATCATTAATATTACTATAGTTGTATATATGCACCGTTGAGTTAGCAGGTCTCTCTTTAGTTCCATTTGCATGGGAGAAGGTGTGGACACTAAAAGGATATGCCTTATGAGGATTGCTTGTTTTGAGAGGTGATATTTGACGTATGGTTTAATACTGGGTATGGACTGTTAAGCGACGGTGGGCGGTTACAACATGACTATCGCGTTCGTTGTCCTAGGGCAGGATGTATATTTTTGCGATGTATCACTTAAAAGAGGGTCAATCTAGTGGCATTTTTTTATGAACTAGACTTCAAAGGGTACGGTTGTCCAATTACACTTGATCCCAGTGCGCAGGGACTTTTACTGATGTGATTCAGGGTATATCAGGTTCACCATTGAGCGGAGAGGTTTTAGCTCATTGTTATTTACATGCTGAGAATTTAGTGATAGTGAGAGCATCGTATCTTGTGGCGCCTTGACAAACATGGGCATAGATGATTTTCTTTATGTTTTCGGAGGAAGAATTTGTGATATCTTAGTTACGTGCTTTGGACCCACGAATTTCGATGATCAACAATGCCAGGGAGTAGTGCATTAGGAAAATTTCTTTTCATCTTCGTTGCGGGATGTTATACGCTTGGACCTGAATAAACATTTGGAGTAGTGAGATGTGGTGGGATGCTAGTGCATCAATTTTAAATGTTAAATTATTGAACGTGTAGAAGAAACACTTTAAGTTGAGAGCTATTGAAATATATGGCCAACGGATCAGGGAGTGATACGAAGGAAGAATCGAGAAAACTTTTATACCACGAGTTAATGGGTGGAGCAATATCGATAAGAATTAAAAATTGTAATTTGTGGGGTAATCAAGAATACCTGTATGATATAACCACGCTGAGAGTGCGGAGCTAAGCTTGAGATAATTATGTTACGTACGAGACTTAAATGATAATTGTGATGGGATGTTTGGGATATATTATATAGTATGGTGAGACTATGTGTTCGGTGTTCCAAGGGATGATTTACTTATGATAGTTATCATCTGAAGGACGGTCTAGTCTATATATAAGTGTACATATATTATGGTGTGTTGTTTAATAGAATTATAAAAAGGTTTTTTTAGTTTTATATTTAATCTCGGGGAGTAGGGACGGTTACTGATGGGATTCAGGGTGGATAGGCTTTATATCGAGCGGGGAGATATAACACGTGATTGATTTGTGCTAACAAACAAGTGATAGTAAGGGGCGTCGTATTGTATAATGTCTTTTGTAACATGAGAATGGACGAGTAGACTTTTATGTCAGGAGACGGGAATTTGGGGTTAGGTGTTATGGACAGAGGGCATAACAACGACTGACAATGTTAGGTATTAGTGTATCAGGGGGTTCCTTGTTTGGATTTCGCTTTGTGAGATGTCCTACACGTGAAACTTATCACAACATTGGAAGTGGGGAGATGTGTGGTCATTAGGAAATGGGTTTAGTACCTTGGTTATTATTCATATATGTGTTATAACTATGATTTCGAGGTTATAGTACGATTGGAAGCTAGTGGAGCCGGCTAACATTATGTACATGAACATGGGTATAGGGTGTATGGGCACCCTGAAAAATTAATTTAATTTCAATATTATTCATGATTATAAGGGGTGAAGATATGTGAAGAAATCTTAGAGGCTTGTGTGTAAGGAAGTACTCGAGGCTTGGAGTACTAGACTTATCTTAATTTCGAGGACGAAATTCCTTTGTAAGGAGGGGGGGGGGGGGGGGGAAGTATGTAATACCCCATATTTATGAGGATACAAAATTTAAATTAATTTGGTAATATACGATTTAATTTATCTCGAGGATTTAATTAAATTAGTGAATTCACATTTATTTCATTTGGGTTATTTTTAAAATTCACACGTGTCGTAATTTGAGGTCGAGATTGAAATTTTTTAGTAAAGAAACTCGAATGACGATTCTGAGTGCAAGGTTGATTCCGAATAGGTCGAGATAGACAAAAAAGAGTACCCGAGGGTAGTAATTGGGACTCGATGCATTTTTAAGCATAACCGGGTCGCACAGGGGTCTTCGGATCATTTGGGATTCGCCCATAAGCTTAATTTCGGGATTAGCAATTCAAAACATACATTTGGGAGTTTGTTGTAGACATAACTCAATAAGAAAACGTAGTTTTGTAGAGGAGAAAATAGGAAAAAAATAGGAGAGCTTTTGTGGCCAAATCACGAAGAAATTAGAGTATTCTTCGTCAAATCTTCGTCTACGCCAAAGAAAATTAGACGCTACAAATCTTATCAAAAAAGTAGTTAAACTTTCTTTTAATTTAATTCTAGTATTTCGATTCATATCATAATGACTGTGATAAAGAAATTCATTTTGGGGAGTGGGCTATTATATGAAATGGGTTTTGGTGATTTGAGTATATTGTATAGATTGAAAGATGAAATTGATGATATTCTATGATTTCGTAAGGTTAGAATACGGATTATATTAGATATTTAGTAGCAAACATGGAACAAGTGGCAATTGAAGAATTGAAATTCCGAGAAGGATTGTTTGAAACCGTGAAAACCCAAAATCAGTGATTACAACTATTGGCATGTTAAATCAACGAAGTTTGGACATACTAATTGTTGATACCAAATTTAGTCTGCTGACATGGCTCAATTGAGTGAAGACACATGGCAATCTGCGTGGCAACAACAAACACTTCCGAACAACACCTTGAGTCCGAGGAACCATACTGCAACGAGGAACTCTGCTTCCCCGATCAACTCAGACGCTCCGACCAACAAGAACTTTACGAGGAACTTTTGAGTACCGAGGAACTTTTGAGTACCGAGGAACTTAGGCGGTCCGAGCTGCACCTCGAACAAAGCATTAATAGCAGGATAACCAACAGATTGACTGTGCATTAAATGCTTATTATTATCATACAGATGTATACGCTTAAGGGGCATTGAATGTATTCCCCTTTCACATTACAACCTTAGGGCTATATATACATTGTATTATCCTCATTATAAAGGGACCGAAATTTCTTGATAAGACTTGTAATCGAGAATTCTCAAACAGTCGGTAATAACCGAAACAGTGGACGTAGGCCATTCTTATAAGGCTGAACCACATTAAAATTTCTTTGTCTCACTTTATTTTATCTGTGATTAAATAATTAGATATAATATAATTTTTTACATCAACAGATTGGCGCTGTCTATGGGAAACGACTGGTAATATCGTTTTTCATCAAAAATAATTCATTACAAATGGCTGATATTCCATAACCCAGCAATCGAAACTCTGGAAGCCCTCCAAATCCATCTTCTCCGCCCAATATTCCAGATCTGGCTGGAATAATGACAAATCTGGCCCAGGGCCAGACAGTTATGCGAGAAACTATGCGACAACTCATACAAACCCTCCATGGCGGTGCACCAACCCATTCAGGACCGCGAAGTATTCAAATAAATACCTGTTTACCTTCTTCGCGTACTAGGCATACCGATTCATATCATACTGAAGAGTCTGAAGATTTTTCTTATCAACCTGGACGAACTTCGTCAGTACGAGCCACAGATACTGAACAACGTATCACTATCTTTTCAGAAAGGACTAGTGCGCTAGAAATATTAGGCAGAGTATCTCCTTTTGATCGATTAGGTCCTAGGAGGAGAAAAAGTCCTCCTAGAGCCGCATCAAGGAGTTTTCGACGACCATCAGACTTGAGGGAAGGATCTGCCCAGTCGCGACCAGCTGCTCGTCAAGATAAATCCCAGGAAACCATATCAACGCGATCAGTTACTCGAACCAATAGGCCCGAGGAAGGAAACGATGCGTGGAAAGGCTCTATTCAGAGGCTGGAGGATAGATTAGGGGAAATGGCTAAAGCCAAGAACCCTCTACAATGAACTTTTGTTCAAGGAACACCTTTTGTCCAAGCCATTATAGATTTTCCAACACCATCAAAGTTCAAAGCACCTATTGTGACCCCCAAATATGATGGAAAGACCGACCCTGTCCTTCATATAGAACAATACCAAGCTGCAGCCGACATCTATGCTGTTCCAGATGAGATGAGATGCAGAGCATTCTCTAGAACTCTTACCGGATCTTCTCAAATATGGTATAATAATCTTCCTCGGGGTAAGATCTCAACTTTTTTTTAACTGACAGAGTTATTCATTGGGAATTTCTGTTTTGGGGCAAAGCCAGTTAAACGAGTAGCGCATTCGTTAAGTGTTAGACAAAAAGCTAGTGAAAGTACCAGAGATTATGTAACTCGTTTTAATAACGAGAAACTCGAAGTCATTGATTATGAGGAAAAGATAGCGATTACCGCCTTGATGAGTGGACTACTGCCCAACAAGGTGTATTACACTTTGGCCAAAGATCCACCTAGAACCATGTCAGATCTGATGGGAAAAGCGGCCAAGGTTATGAATGCCGAGGAGGCTATGGCTGTGAAGAACAATATGGATGCCAAAAAAACCAAGGTGGAAGGTGATAGAGCTAAGAAGAAAGAGCATAAGAACAATGGTAGTGATAAACACTCAAAAACAAGGTCGTCATGGGAAGTAATGAAGAAATTTGATAATTATACTCCTTTGAAGAAAGACATCAACCAAGTTCTAGAAGAAATCAAGAACAACGAGGAATTAAACTGGTCAGAGAAAATGAAGGCAGACCCTAACAGGAGGAATAAGGCAAAATATTGCGAGTTTCACAAAGATCATGGCCATATGACCAAAAATTGCATAACTCTTCATAATGAGATTGAAACACTCATCAGACGAGGAAAACTGGAAAAGTATGTTGATTGGAGGAATGAAAGAAGAAACAACGACCGAACAAGAGAGAGGTCTTGATCTCCTCGTCGAGTAGAGGAGAACAAGAAAAGAGACCATGAAGTTGATCCAGAAGAGGCCCCGATCTTCCCAAGAGAGAAAGGCAGCCAGAACGTGAGGTATTTTCAATACGTTTTGGGTCATTTAACTGTAATGTTATTACAGGTGGAGATGCAGGAGGATGAGACCTTACTGTAGAGAGAAAAGCTTACCTCTGTGAGGCTTAAGTTTGCTCATACATTCAACGAATAAATCTAGCTAAGGAGGATCACCCGAGAAAGGTAAAAAAAGAGAAATTGGTCATTGGTTTCACAAAGAACGACCTCACAGGTGTTCTATATCCTTATGATGGCCCATTGGTGATCAAAATGAGGATGAAGGAGGTAATAATTTTAAGAGTACTGGTAGACAATGGTAGCTCGGCAGACATCATGTTTTACTCGTGCTTCAACAGTTTAAATCTAAAGCAATCTCAACTGGAGCCTTATCATTGATCCCTCCTCGGTTTTGCTGGCGAGAAAGTATTTCCACTTGGGACGATCAAATTGGATATATTCATTGGTACGTGGCCTGCTTGTCGAATAAAAAGAATACACTTCTTCGTGATGGATAAGAATGTTCAATCACTATACAATATCATCATGGGAAGAGTAGGATTGAAGAAGTTCGAAGCTGTACTATCTACGGTACATCAATGCCTAAAATTTATAATAAATTTTGGAGTAGGAGTTATGAAAGGTGATCAGAAAGTAGCTCGGGAATGCTATTATTCATCCTTCGAGCAAGAGGAAATGGAGGAATCAAGGAAAAAGACCACCAGCTATCAAGTGGATGAAGGTGTAGAAATTGAAACATTGGATCCTAGAGATGAGCCGCAACTCGTGAAGGGTCAAGTGGTGGAAGCTACTGAAAACATCATTCTGGACGACGAGCACCCTGAACGAACTACTCAAGTAGGTTTGTCGTTGGAAGACTCACTAAAATAGGAATTGGTAACTTTCCTAAGAAGTAGAAAGCAAACTTTTGCGTGGAGTCATGAGGATATGCCCGGGATAGATCCAAATTTCATATGTCATGAACTCAATGTGAATAAGGAGATCAAGCCTGTGAAGCAGAGAAGAAGAGTATTCAGTCTCGAGAAGAATCAAGCTATACAAGAGGAAGTCGAGAAGCTCTAGAAAGCTTTCTTTATTGAAGATGTTAAATATCCAGACTTGGTGATGGTGAAAAAGAAGAACAACAAATGGAGGATGTGTGTAGACTTCATCGACCTCAACAAAGCATGCACAAAGGATCACTTTTCACTGCCCCGAATTGATCAACTAGTGGATGCTACCTCGGGACACGAGCTGCTGAGCTTCATGGATGCTTATTCTGGTTAAAATCAGATTAAACTCAAACCTGAAGACAGGGAGAGTACTTCTTTCATTACCCCTAGGGGAACTTATTGTTATAATGTTATGCCTTTTGGTTTGAAAAATGCAGGTGCAACATATCAGCGGCTGATGAACAAAGTGTTTGAAGAACAAATCAGTTGCAATATGGAAGTCTATGTTGACGATATGCTGACAAAGAGCAAGAAAGATGCCGATCATCTACTTGACTTAGGCCAAACCTTTGATTAGTTGGATAAATATCAAATGAAGTTGAACCCGACCAAGTGCATATTTGGAGTACGAGAAGGCATGTTTCTCGGGTACATTGTCAATCAGCGAGGCATTGAAGCTAACCCTGAAAAGATCAAAGCTCTGTTAGGGCTGTGATCCCCAACGACGAAGAAAGAGGTGCAAAGTCTTACAGGACGAGTAGCAGTACTCAACATCTTTGTATCGCGAGCAACTGATCGATGTCTCCCATTCTTTAAGACGTTCCGAAAGACTTTTGAGTGGAATGATAAATGTGAGAAGGCTTTGCAAGACTTGAAGAAATATTTGGGAGCACCTCCACTGTTATCTAGGCCAGTGATGGGAGAAAAATTATACTTGTATCTAGAAGTGTCCGAGAATGAAGTTAGTTCGGCATTGATAAGAATGGAGAATGGAGTACAAAAACTAATCTACTACATAAGTAAGGCCTTCCGAGGAGCAGAAATAAGATATCTAAGGCTGGAAAAATTGGCACTAGCATTAATCGAGGCAAGTAGAAGAATGAAGCCATACTTCCAGGCTCATACTATAGTAGTATATACTGATATTCCATTGAGGCAAGCCCTTCATAAACCAGAAAAATCAGGAAGATTGATGTGTTGGGTAATAGAACTTGGTGAATATGATATAGTTTATGAACCCAGATCATCGCTAAAAGGGCAAGCGGTAGCAGATTTTATAGCAGAGTTCACCTATCCTGATACCCCCGAGGAGCAAAAGTTGCTCACTGATCAACCTGTGGATGTTACAGGATCATCAAATGCAATCCCAGACCAACTTAGCTTGGTAAAAGGGTAAGTAGATGTTATAGAATCATCAAATTCAAGCCCAAGCCAGCTTAGGTTGGTAAAAGGGCAAGAAAAGATGATCGACGAACAACAAGAAATATCAGGAGATGGTGAAAGGAAGCAACAAATTTTCCACCGAGGAACTCTGTCAGATCATAAATTTGAAGACGAGTTACCTATATGGAGTCTGTATGTGGATGGTTCATCCTGCACTACAGAATGTGACACAGGGATAGTTTTGAACAGTCCGGATGAGGTCGACATGGAATACGCCCTACGTTTCCAATTCAAAGCTTCGAATAATGAGGCTGAATATGAAGCCATGATTACAGGTCTTAGTTTGGCAAAAACCATGGGGGCAGAACAAGTTATTGTTTTCAGTGACTCGCAATTGGTCATAAATCAAATGATGGGAGTATATGCATCCAAAGGAGAATTAATGATCAGATATCATGCAAAGGCAAGGGAATTGGTATCAGAATTTGTTGCTATTCAGCTGGTCAGAATACCAAGAATGGTGAATGCAAGGGCTGACACCTTAGCTCGATTAGCATCAGCTACTCGTACCGAGCTACGAAGAGCAATCCCAATTGAAGTTTTAGTTGGTCGGAGTATAGATGAAGATTTGACGATGAATTTTATTACCCTTAATTTAAGACCATCTTGGATGGATTCCATTAGGGCATATATTGAAGAGGGGGAATTAGCAACTGACAAACTTGCAGCAAAAACACTGAAGTTTAAAGCTGCTAGTTATGTACTGAATAATGGTATTCTGTACAGACGAGGAATTATAAAAGGTTTGCAAAGATGTGTGCATCCCACCGAGGTGAAAGACTTGATTAAAGAGATCCATGAAGGTTCCTCTGGAGCCCATGTAGCATGTCAGATGATTTTGCAAAGAGTTATGACGCAAGGATACAACTAGCCAACGATGATGGCTGATTGCATAGCCTACACCAAGAAATGTGACAAGTGTCAACGCTTCTCCACTATTCAAACAACTCCCTAAGCATTGTTGACACCCATTACTTCCCCTTGGCCATTTGGTATGTGGGGAATTGACTTGATCAGACCACTTCCAACAACTAGAGGAAGATTTAAATATCTCGTCGTCGCAGTGGATTATTTTACTAAGTGGGTAGAAGCCGAGCCTCGTATCGACATGACGTACGAGAAGGTGTATCAATTTATTTGGAAAAATATCATTTGTAGATATGGTCTTCCCCATGAATTTATTATCGACCATGGAACATAATTTGACAACGAGGAGTTCGCTGCCGACTGTCATCAGTTAAATATCTTGCAGATCCACTCGCCACTAGGCCATCCTCAAAGCAATGGACAAACTGAAGTGACAAACAGAACGCTGCTGAATGGTTTAAAAAAAGACTGAATGACGTGAAAGCAAACTGGATCAACGAGCTACAATCAGTGCTATGGGCTTATCGAACTACTCCCCGAGCAACAACAGGGGAATTTCCATATATGCTAGCATTTGGAAGTGAAGTTGTTATACCCGTCGAATTGAGTCTCCCAACACACAGAATACTGAATTTCAATTCCCCTGTCAGCGATTTAATGAGAAGGTTAGACTTGCACATGCTCGAGGAGGTTAGGGAAGAAGCAGCCATTAGAAATGCTGCTTACCAGCAATAAACAGCTTTGTTCTATAACAAGAGAGTGAAGAAGAGCGACTTGAAAGAAGGAGACTATGTGCTAAAGAAGGTGATTCAAAAGCACAACAAACTGGAAGCAAACTGGCATGGACCCTACCGAGTTAAGGAAGTTGTTTGACCAGGGACCTACAAAATAGAAACTTTAGAGGGGGAGGAGTTTAAGAATGCATGGAATACAGAACACCTGCTCAAATATTATCAGTAATGTAAACTCTCATGTAATGCAGTTTCATCAGTATGAATAAAGTGACAATGTTCTGCCCAGTTCTTTCCTTTTGTTGGAATTTTTTTGCGGAATACTAGTGCTACACACTACTCAGAAAAACTCGGACTACTCAAATCTATTCCCAAAAATGCCAACTATGGTTGGTCGGGAAGTAAATCTATTCCTAAAAATGCCAACTAAGGTTGGTTAGGAAGTAAATCTATTCCCGAAAACGCCAACTAAGGTTGGTCGTGAAGTAAATCTATTCCTAAAAATGCCAACTAAGGTTGGTTAGGAAGTAAATCTATTCCCGAAAATGCCAACTAAGGTTGGTCGGGAAGTAAATCTATTCCTAAAAATGCCAACTAAGGTTGGTTAGGAAGAAAATATATTCCTGAAAATGCCAACTAAGGTTGGTCGGGAAGTAAATCTATTCCCGAAAACGCCAACTAAGGTTGGTCGGGAAGTAAATCTATTCTTAAAAATGCCAACTAAGGTTGGTTAGGAAGTAAATCAATTACCAAAAATGCCAACTAAGGTTGGTCGGGAAGTAAATCTATTCCTAAAAATGCCAACTAAGGTTGGTTAGGAAGTAAAACTATTCCAAAAAGTGCCAAAATTGCTCGTTAAGAAATAATCCACTAACTATGGTTGATCGGGAATAAAAACCCACTAACTGTAGTTGGTCGAAAAGGAAAATTTACCGACCTTGGTTGGTCGAAAACATTTTATGAATACCAGAAAGTGATCGAACAAAATTTTTGAAACTCGTAACTTTTTAAATTACTACTAAGTTGATCGACAAATAACACAATGTTGTTATTTTTTTAACAGATATACATGCACAGATGTAAAGTGTTTTATAATTACAAGACAATGGCACTCAAGATTTGTAAATAAAATTATTTCATTAAATGTAGAGAAAAATACATCAAGAATGAAATACAAATTTATTACATCAAGATTCCTATTCTATTGGTTTCTTCCCCTCTGCTTTTGAAACAGGTTCCTCGCCAGCAGGTGGATCATTTAAAGCATAAGGGGAATTTATGAAGTTAAGATATTTAAGCATCCTGATGTTCATCACATATGGTCGATCGAGTAGGTGCTCGGGATGAGATATCTCAACATTGGAATGGAGATTGTAATCGCCAAGGTATTTGGAATCAAACACCGAGGGATGGCCCGAGCAGGGATCCAACTCATATCAAGCTTGAATGGTGGCACTGGTAGGTCGAGCAGCCCAGGATTATGGTAATCCCACGGGTAATGACCCTGTTCCAGTTGCAGTATACCTAAGGCATTCAACCATCCATGTTTTTAACCCTCATTATTTGCATTTTGGATACGATCATCCAAATGGTAGAGAGCCTCGTTGTAGCCAGCCATCCAGAATTGTCTGGGATGCTTGTGGAATTGATATGTCAATCTTTCCAGTTGCTCGTTGAGATTTTTTATAAAGAGTTCTTTATTCTTCAAGACAGACTTCTGCGTAGAAATCTGCTCGTCCAGACTCTTGATCTTCTTAGACATCTCAGCCAATGCCTGGTTCTTTGCCATCAGTTGGAAGGCCTGGATCTCTAGAGCAGATTGAGTTCTCTGTTCCTCGATAGAAATCCAAGCATGTCTTGCTCGTCCCCGAGGAGCTCTTACTCATCCCCGAGTAGATGTAGAAGGGCCAGACATCTTCAAGGTTTCTAACTCATCCCTTAGGTTGGCATTTTCGACCTCCAAGAAAGAGACTCCCTCGTCGTTCACAGGGACCAAAGCGTTTGAGGTGGCAGCTGCAGACTTCAACTAAGACACCTCTCTTTACAGGTTATTATTTTCTTGCTCTAACAAATCAGATATCTGTCTGTGCTCTTCGACCTCAGCCTTGAAAGTTCTCTCCCTCATATCGTAAGCAATAAACAGTTTGTCGTATCCCTTATCGGCAATGAGTTGCTGATACTTCTTCTCATATCCTTCATGCAAAAGGGCTATAGATTCCTTATATTATTGTTGAAGTTTTTCAAGAGTGCCCTGGAGATCTTCAATCATATCATAGTATGCTACGTTGTTAGCCACTGCACGGTCGAGCAGGCACTTCAAATACTGATAGGCTTCAATTTCTCACTCTGAAGCACCTTGACCGAGGATGTCAATGATTTGAGCTGCACTCATGTGTGAATGACCAACTTTGAAATACTCATTGCATTGCCTTAGCAGTTTTGTATCATGAACAGATAATAAGTCCATCCTAGCCAGAAACTAGTAAAGGAAGAAAAAGAAAGAATCAATAAGAGTACAAACAGAGCATGAAGAAGAGAATCAACAGTATGCATAAGCCAAAGTTCAAATTTTATTACATCATAAAGGAGAAGTACAAAGTTCAGAGTTACATTTGACAAAGAAAAATAAAATAGAGAGAAATCCGAACAACTCTACACCTTTTTCTTGTCTCCCAAAACTTTCTCGGGAGGCTAGGACGAGGAGGTAGGTTGCTCGGATGGAACAAAGGTTTGCTCGGGAAGTGCTGGAGGTTGCTCGGATGAAGTAACGGGTAGCTAAATTCCTCGCCAGTGGGCTGGATAGCTGGGGGATGAGAAATTTGATCTCCCTTCACCATGGAAGATTCCTCAGAGGAAGCTTCGTCCTCTTCTTCTTCTTCTTCTTCTTCTTCTTCTTCTTTAGGAGTTGGAGGGGGTCCGGGATGTGTCGCTGAAATAGTTCAGAATTTTCATCAACTTTCATCTCTTGCAGAACAGCGACCCATCCATCTCTAAAGTATTTGAGGCTACCATATTCCACTTGCGACATTATGGTAGCTAAACCTTTATTCCACCATTTATCCCAGCCGGTGCTGAAGGATTTTTTGACAGCCAATTTCCTTTTTGTCTTCTCCGAGGAAAGCTTATCGGAAAGAAGATCATCAGCAGCCTTCAATCTATTCTCAACTTCCTCCTTCTGACGACTTACTTCCCGAAGTTGACCCAACTCGTCCTCAGCAGTCTTCAGCTTATTTTCAAGCTCCCCGACATTTTTGAGCTTCCCTTCGAGCTCTTTATTCTTCTCCTCCAAATCATTTATTTTTTTCTCCAACCCTTTGGAGACCTCAATAACCTGAGCCTTCTCCTGCTCGGACGAAGTGAGCCTCTTCTCCCAGATAACCTTGTCATCAGCATACTTCTGACGAGAATCCTTCAGGGATTGCGTCAGACCTACCAAGGCCTCCTCTACACCTGATGAGGAGATTAAAGATTTAATAGCTACATCTTTCTTCAGAATTGTATTAAAACAGGTCACTAACTGGGAAAATAAAAGCAAGTCAGTGCACAGATACAAAAGGGAAGGAATAAAAATTTAAGACTATAGGACTTACATAAGCAATATGACGAGCTGCTAATGTGGTAACCATGTCCCGAGAAAGGTTTTCTTTAATACCTTGGATCTCGGGAATGATCCAAGTCTTCACCGAGTTCATAGCAAAGCTCGGGGAAACAAAAGTGGGAACACCACTAGTCAGGGGCTGAGAGATGGATTCAACCAAATTGATAGAGGATCTTTTCTTCAGCCTCCTCAGAGGAGCATCAACGTGCTTGACTAACGATGTAGTCTTAGTCAGAGAAATGACAATCACCTCGTTTGGAGCAGCAGCCTTGCTCGGGTCCACTGGAGGCTTCTCGACAACCTTCATAGGAGCAGCCGAAGGAGGTGCATGAATTTTCTTTTTCCCCTCTCCTAGGACATCAAGCTTACTTTTCTTTGCCTCTCCAACACCAGAGGCAAATTTCTCAAAAAGGGTAGGAGGTATTATTTTCTTCATCCTTTCACTCAAGGGAATATGTGACTCAGGTGAAGAACTTGTAGAGGCTGGTATTGGTTCTGCATCGCTTATCACCGGACGAGCAGTAAAAGAAGAGGTGTAACTCTTGTACTATAGCAAATATGAAGCTAACGTAATATGCTCGTCGGCAACAGTCAGATGCAAAATCCAGATAAGTTTTAAATTCCTTATGTTAACGTCTGCCGCTTTTGGAGATTTTCTTTGCTGTCAACTGCAAATAAATCAAAATCAAAATATGAGTGGCACATTTTATCAAACACAAAGGAAGCATAATTTTTAAAATAAAATAAAAATAACCCATCATATTTCCATAGGGAGGACATCTGGGACCCTGGTAAACATCATCTCCAGTTAATGGAGGGTGTTGCTAATTTTTCATAACAACCCCGTGCTCAAAGTAGTCCCTATTGGCATCTGGGAGATTGACCACTAAAGCTCTATTTAAAAACCTAGTTTTTAAATAAAAAGTTTTATCGCCCATAACTCATCTATAACAAATCATAATTTCAGGAATTCCTATACGAGTTCCATGAATTTGATTTAATCTATAAACACCGTTAACTTTTCTCCACGTATTGGGGGCTATTCTTGCAGGAACCACGTCAAAGTATTGACAGAATTCCAGTCATAGAGGGTTTGGAGGAAAAGAAAAGCCACACTCAGCGACAAAGAGACTGGGGAACCAATGTCCCTCAGCCAAACGAAAATAGTCTGAAGGCTCAGAAATCTCTTCCAAAATAACCCATGAGGGAATAGAGAAATCAGAGCGAAACTTATCAATCGATTGTACAGGATAAACCATGATGAAAGAAGGAAATCAAAGAGAAAGAAGAAAATATTATAGGAAAGGGATGAGTCTGTTGACAACAAATGATGAAAGAGATGAACGCACATGAGAGAGAGACGATGGAAAACTCAAAGAGACAAATTTGAAAAAGTAAAAGACGATGGGATTTTCTACAACGTTTAAATACTTTGCCTTGGGAAAGGGTAAAAGTATTGATTACAAAAAGAGACGATTACGTTACCAGCGGCTAAAAAGACAAAAAGGGCACGGGATTCGAAGCGATTAGAAAAATTCAAAAAAAATCGATTCTATGAATTTGGAAGGAGAAATAAATACAAAAGAAAATACTCCTAAATTTTAGGATGACCATTTAAAACCACCATATTTCGAGAAAGAATGTTCCATACTCCTCAAATTTCGAACTATAAAACACCGGGGGCTTCTATTGATACCAAATTTAGTCTGCTGACATGGCTCAATTGACTCAAGACATGTGGCAATCTGCGTGGCAACAACAAACACTTTCGAACAACACCTTGACTCCGAGGAACCATACTGCAATGAGGTACTCTGCTTCCCCGATCAACTTAGATTCTCCTGTCAACAAGAACTTTACGAGGAACTTTTGAGTACCGAGGAACTTAGGCGGTCCGAGCAGCTTAGGCGGTCCGAGCTGCACCTCGAACAAAGAATTAATAGCAGGATAACCAATAGATTGACTGAGCATTAAATTATTATTATTATCATACAGATGTATATGCTTAAGGGGCATTAAATGTATTACCCTTTCACATTACAGCCTTAGGGCTATAAATACATTGTGTTATCCTCATTGTAAAGGGACCGGAATTTCTTGATAAGACTTGTAATCGAGAATTCCCAAACAGTCAGCAATAACAGAAACAGTGGACGCAGATCGTTCTTATAAGTCTAAACCACTTTAAAATTTCTTTATCTCACTTTATTTTATTTGTGATTAAATAATTAGATATAATCTAATTTTTTACATCAACACTAATGATGTTTGATAATTGTTTTATGGATCAGTAGATGATGGGGAGTATTGGGTTGCATTCTTGGTTAAGAAGAAAGCTTAAGTAGGTCAAAAATGGCGGAACAACGTCTGGGGAAGAAGAAGGGACGCTGGGCCAAACAGGTCGTTCGAAGGACCAATGGAGTCATTCTAAAGACAGTGAAAGTCGTTCGAACGACCCATGGTCTTGTTCGAATGATGGTGGGGATTTTTGGCCATTTTCATCGTCTAAATGGGTTCTTTTTTTGGGATTTTATTTTAAGGATTTCATTGATTGGAAATTAAAGGGATAAAACACTTAGGGCCTTGGTAGGTGGATATTAAGATATGTTTTATTTAGATAGAGTGGCAATCTAAATAAGTGAAATTGGGTGAATTAAAATCAAAAGGTTAAAATATGGACCGTGTTAAGGAGTCCGGGCATTATGATTGAGTGACATCACTTGAATAAAATTAATTGAGGTGAAATTAATTAAATTAAGGGTCGGTGAATTGACTCAGATATTTCTTAGGCTAGTGCTACAGGAGTTAGGCACGGGGAAGCCGGTTTAATTTATTATAGATACATATAATAAATTATCGAATATTAAATTGAATGAGGGGTATTAAACTTAATAGTGGGATTTTGTGTAACAAATTCTAAGGGGTGAAGATGCAGACCGAATGAGTGAGTCTGAGTATTGTAGTTGGGTGACACTACATTAATAACAAAATAATTAATGTGAAATTAATTATATTACTAGTCGAGATATAGACTATTGTATTTTGGGCTAGTGATATGGGTGTTAGGCACGGGTTTGACGGACTTTTATTATATATATATATATGTGTGTGTGTGTGTGTGTGTGTGTGTGTGTGTGTGTGCGCTTTATAGATATCGGTGTAAATGATATTTATAGGAATACCTACCCCCTCTACTGCTATCATGGGAGGTTGCGTGATGTGGGTGAATATGATTGCATCCACTACGTTTGCGATATTTTTGTCCCAGTTCGGTGTGATCTAGTCCGACTTATGGTAGCCGGGTTAGAGTGAGTATGTCTGGGACATGATAGCATTTTATAGAAATCATTCAGTGAGTTGTTACTCGGGAATGGATGGTTATTATATGAGACATGTGTGTGAATGTTGTAGTATACTAGTGCATATATGATTTGAGTAGATAATTATGTATGGGACCAATACATAAGTGTGAACGTATTTCTGATATAACTAGTGTGAAATTTATATGATTCAAAAAGGGGTTTCGTATATAACTATTGTTAATGTTATATGATTTAATATAGTTGAACCGATTAATAAGTTTATGAGTAAATAACTTAATAATGAAAGTAAGAATACTTGGTTTGGAGTAGTGTGGTAGAAAGAGATGTGATATAGATAGTTAAGTGGGGAAGCATAAGTAGGAAGGTTAGAAGGCAAGCGTTGGGTGTGCACATTATATAAGGGGTGAGTTATACCTCAAGAGAGTGCGACACTATCCTGAATATGAAGGGTGTGCACACATATTTAATTATTACAATTTTACTGCTTGCTTAATATTTTCAAATGTTTTACTTGGACTATAACCCATGTCAAAATCTTTTCCAAAACCTTTTAGGTGTCCAGCCACAGGGACGCACAACTTGAGGATTCTATCCAGGGATGCCTAGCTGCAGCTTGTGTGGAAGTTCCATGACTTTGCTATATACGCTTCGTTCATATATTCCTAGTGTGGGGACTTTATTTTAGTACTCATTTGGGCATGTCTCCCTTAGATTTAATATTCAATTATTTATCCTTAGATTTAATATTCAATTATTTATTTAACCTTGTGTATCTATGTTATTATTTCAATTTACTGTTGTATTTTATTGTTGAACTGATAGTTGATTTGGTTCTCTTTATTCATATTATTTATCTGTGTTGGATTCAGCCACCAGGTAGTGTGAATGGTTTAATTTTTACTTATTTTCGCATGTTGTTAATTATTGCAAGATAAAATTTGGCACCGGTCTATGTAATTACTAGGTAATTAGTAACTTTAAAAATATTATCGACGGTGATGCTAATAATGAGAGAAATAAGACCAATGTTTTATTTTTATAACAGGTTGGCCACCCTGTATTTTAGTAGGCGAGGTGTCACACATGCGTAGAAAGCTTCAACCATAAAACGCAACTACTCTTCTACTCCCGTTCCTAGAATGTATAAACTACTATTATTAAGAATCAAATTTCAACTAAAGTATGTGACCTAAATGTCCCAACGACATCATTATTTCAACGTAGGCAAATTTCAACAGTTTTACATTCTTTAATCAAACGTCACAATATTTTGCTCCATATTTATACGAGTCCGATTTCACGCGAAATAAATCAATCTAGTCATGTAATAAAAAGTTTGTGCACATTTTCCTAATAAGTTTTCCAATACCAATATTCCAATTCGTCTGAGAATTAATGAAGTAAAATCTTGATCCGATCCAGATATGAGAGTTAACAATTTCAGTAATATAATATCATGTTCATTTTCAACATTTAAGCGATTTTATAAATCAAAACATATTTTTAATGTCCACATAATATTTAACATGCGATTCGATCCAATAATCAACAATAAAAAATATAACTCCGTAAACATGCGGGATTTCAACTATCAAAACTAATATCATAAGTTCATGAAAATATATTTATAATTAGGTTATCACTTACCCTAATTAGGTTGCTAATCGTCTTTACAAAACAAGTTTATTTACTATTTAGGAGATATTTAAATAAAATAATAATTAATGAGAAAAATAAATATATTCTTGCCTTATACGAAAATATTCTGAAGTTCCAAAAATCTTACTCTCTTCCTCTCTCGAAAATAAGAAAATTTTATTCTTTGGACTTTTTCAAAATATGAATGTAATGTCTTCCAAATTAAGGTTAAAGTTTGGTTTAATGATATTTTGGGTGTCTGTATATTTATATATCCCAGTGAGCCAAAATGATTATGCGTGTAAAAATTAAAACAAGTTTGTGCCATTTAAAATAACACGAAACACAAACTCAAAAGAGTCACAAGCCAAACCAACATGCGCTAAATATCACACCCAACCTGCTATAGTGGACCTGGGCCACAATAATGGCTAAGGCAGACCCTATAGTAGTGGGCTAGGCCGTGAACCTCCCTCTCTCTCTGATGCCTTATTTTCTTAGGATTTTAAATCATTTTTAAAATAGGTTTCCCACAACATTAAAACTCTACAAATCCAACCCTTTCTTCCCAAAAAAATTTATTTTCTTGGAGTTCACGACAAAATAGAAAGATTCAAATGCCCCTTTGATTTTTACTATTACACAATAACTAATTAAATGACCAGAATATTCATTTAATTCACCAAAATCATCAAATTCATTTAAATTAAATCCCTCTAGTTTCATTAAAATTCCACCTTCATAAATCATTTGAATTAGTTAAACCAAATAATTAATTGAATTATGTCATAAAAAATATGTGGTATTGCATTTTTCTTCATCACGTACATACACATGAGGTTTTTCATCATCAAATACATACACAAATGTATACAAATACATACATATATGTAGAGAAAGATAAATAGTTAGTTAGATAAATAAATGGTTGGATATATATATATATATATATATATATATATATATATATATATATATATATATATATATATAGAGAGAGAGAGAGAGAGAGAGAGAGAGAGAGCAAAGTGTGAGTGTGGTGGTAGTCGGAGTGTAGTGGTAATTAGACTACACTCCGACTACCACTACACTCACACTTTGCTCTCTCTCTCTCTCTCTCTCTCTATATATATATATATATATATAGAGAGAGAGAGAGAGAGAGAGAGAGAGAGGAGAGGGAAATAAAAATGTGACCCTGGTCCATGACCATTTTAAATTAAGAACACCAGTCCCAATCATTGATTATGGTCAGGGTCCATAACCGCGACCCTTAGTATAGTCAAGGAAGTTTTTCACCATCTTGGATCGTGACTACACTATTATGACCATTTTAATATCAATGGATATCATGATCAGTGGTCAAGATTTAGTCATGTGACCATTTCCCACTCATTTTTGTCACAGTATTTACTAATAAGTCACAGTTTTGGATCATGGCCACTTTAGGTGCCATTTTTTTTTGTGTAAATAGACACATTCCAAAATCACGACCAAGTTGGTCATAGTCCACAATCGTGAACGAAGTTTGGCATATATCACCCCTAGAAGGGGTTACAATACATGCCACGATTAACTATAATTAGGTATGATTATGGATAGTGACCAACCCACTCATGGTTTTGGATAATGATAATGTTTTCATGACCATTTTTGGTTTTTGATGCAGTGTGATAGGGAATGAAACCTAGTTATGATTATGAAAAATCAAATACTAATAAAAATGAAGTAAACATACACAAAAGAGACACAGTTTTAGATGGTTCACTCCTTAATGTGAGAAATTACATCCACGACCGTAATAGGTAAATATTTCATTATTTTGAAGAACGGTACAAAGTCATCTCACACACTCTCAATCAAAACGGTTAGCCTTAATATCCTTTACGCACTAGGAGTATTAAGGTGGCCTAATACATGTGTAAAACACCCAAAATATCCTTTAAATAATTAGAATTCACACACTCCAACAATTAATGCAGTTACAATGACATAAAATTACGATTTAACTTCTTTAATTCCACATGTTATAATTTGTTTGAATATTATTTTCTAACTATTACTGTTGAAAAATCAAAAGAGTTGAACACACAAAGTTGGGAGAATAATATCTCTCTTGAACAAACACACTTTTATTTCACTCACGTGTCTTAATTGACTTATATTCAAATTTCCCAATATATATATATTAGCTTTGGAATGCCACTAGAAAAATTAATGACTTAAACCAAACGACATTTGACTCTTGACTTTCAACCTATTAACCTTTCAAATACATGACCCATGAATTTTCAGTTTCTTAGACCTCTAAAATATATGACTCTTAGATTTTTATATTATTTTATTTCTAACACTAAAAATCAAGCTTATATTTCAACACCCTACCTTAAACTTAATTGGTTTATTCCAAGTAAATTTCATAACTTGAAAAATAACTCAACCGTGATAGGCCTGGTGAAAATATCTCCAATTTGATCTTAATATTTCACGTAGATGAGATCCACTTCCTTTATAGAAATTCACTCTCTCATGAAATAATACCTTGTATCGATGCATTAACTTAGATCATGGAACACTATATTTTTGTCCAATGCAAGTTTCGATTTCTTATCGATGAAAATATATGTTGGTCTCTCTCATTCAATGTTAAGTTCTTTTAACAAATTCTATCAAAAATTATTTGACAAACACACGATGTAGCTGCCACATACACGGTTTCACACATAGATAGAGTCACGACATGTTACTTCTTTGATAACCACGTGAATCCTTACTTTACCATAAGAAAACAAACTCAATTATGATTTTTTAATCTTCTAAGTCACCGGACCGATCACTATCACAATCTCCTTTAATTTTGAAATGATTTGAAGTGGAATAAAAAATTCCAAAATCTAATGTACCTTTGAGGTAAAGAAGAATTCTTTTAGCCCCTATCAAATCTGTCATGGTAGAATTTCCATGTTGGGACTAACAGGACTAACTCCATATATAATATTCGGTCTTTTGGTAGTCAACTGTCTCAAATTTTTAATGAGACTTTTAAATAATGTTGGGTGCATCATATCTCCTTCTTCATGATTTAATAACTTGACTCCACATTCAACGGCGGTGCTCACTAATTTGCAATCAAACATTTTGAACATCTTAAGAATTTCTCTAACATATCCCTCTTGAGAAATGAAAACACCATAATTACTTTGCTTCACTTCATGGACAAGGTAATAAAAAGTGAGACCCATATCCGTCATTTCAAATTTATGAGCCATTCCTACTTGAATTATTCAAATGTATTAGGAATATTTCTAGTAAACATAAAAATCATCCACATACAAATAAATAAACAAAATATCCCCATTTTTGTTCACCTTTATATAAGGAATTATCTTCTGGGAAATTCGTAAAATATTGCGATGGAAATAAGTATCAATTCTACTATTCCAAGCTCTTGGTGCTTGGTTAAATCCATATAATATATTCTTGAATTTCAAGCCTTTATTTTCTCCACCTTTCACAATGTAACCAACAATTGTTACACTTTTTCCTCAAGTCAACCATTTAAAATAGATGACTTCACATCCATTTGGAAAATATTCCACTTATTTTGCGTTGCCAATTAAATGAGGAATATTATAGTCTCTAAGAGAGAAACTGGTGCAAACACCTCATTATAGTTAATATCGGGTCTTTGACTATAACCTTTTGCAAATAGTCTTATTTTGTATCTTTCAACTTCACCTATTACACTGTTATTTTCCTTGAACACCCAATTAAATCCAATGGACTTTTGTCCTTTAGGATGTTAAGTAAAATCTCATGTATCATTCCACTCCATGGCTTTAATTTCTTTATTCATTTCATTTCTCCACTTCTCTTATGGTGCTGCCTCTTCAAACCTTATAGGATCACAATCACAAAAAATATCAAACAACTTCACATCATTAAAATTTACCTTTTTGGTTGTCTCATATGTCTCTTAAAGAATTATGATTCGTGGTGTTCATTTCCTTGAACTATCTTAACAAGATATTGGAGTGGCTTGTTAATGGATGGATGGAAGAGGAAATGTTGGTGGAGAAATATAATGCTCCATGACTTCACTTTCTTGATATTCATCTTTAAAGAAAGGTAAAAATTATAATCTTCTTATAGATTTTCCCAATCCCATGAACTTTCTTCATCGAACACAACTGCACGACTTATGACAATCTTGTCAGTGATTGGGTTGTATAACTTATAGCAACGATCATAGGTAATGAAGACATATTTCTCGCTTTTATTATCTAACTTGGATCTCTTCTCATGAAGCATATGTACAAAGGCAATGCTTCTAAAAACTCACAAGTAAGAGGCACTTGTCTTTATTCCACCCCACGCCTCTTCTGGTGTCATATCTTTCACACTCCTACTTGGGCACCGATTCAATAAATAAATTGCATAATCAAGCTCTTAGGCCCAAAATTGTCAAGGCATCATCTTGCTCTTTAACATACTATAAGCCATGTTAAGAATGATTTTATAGTTCCTTTTGGCTACCCTATTTTTTTGGGGTGCCCTCGGAATCGTTAAAGGATGACATATTCCATTTTAGTAGTAAATGTTTTAAAACTCATTTGATGTGAATTCACCTCCCTGATAAGACCTAATATCCTTGACATCATAGCCATTATGTTTTTTCACAACTGATTTAAAGTTCTTAAAAGCTCCAAACATGTAATAACCCTCACTTTTGAGTGATTATTTCATATTAATTTGCATGCAGGGTTAATTTTATAAAATAGAGAAAGTTGAGGTAAATATTATTTTTAAGGAACTTAAGAGATAATATTTACCATGTTTTGCCTATTTACTGTTATGAGAAGGTAAATAGCATTATATTACGATTTAATGCGTCGTTGTGCTTTAAGCGACGATTATGACTTATATTCAAGTTTGAGCATTATTAATGAATTAAAATGAAGTTGGAATACAAAATATTATACGATACTCAGGATGCTAATTTATAGGGTGCGGTTAGTTTTAAAATAGTGGAGATAGCCAAAATAAGTGCCAAGTTGTATTTTTGAGTTTCGGGCACTTTTGATGGGTTATGACTCAACTATGTAGTTACGAGTCATTTTAATGGTGTATCAACAATTAAAGATGGGAAAAAATGTTAATTGCCCGTTTAAGTCTTCCAACCCCTTTTATTTTCCCATTCTTAGGTTTTACACTTAGAGAGAGAGAGGGAGAAGAGAGAAAACTTGGGAGCAAATGGAGAAAAGAGAGAGAATTGGAGTTTTGGAGCTAGAAATCGTTGCTATGGGAAGAGAATCCGAGACTACAAACTTGAGCCAAGTTTCTCACTTGCTAGAGTATGATTTAATGTGGATAAATTCCATGTATACTTGTGTTTTTGGAGTTTTTGACATTTATGGGTTTTGGGGATTTTTGGTGTTTAAACCCTTAATCATGTAGTTTCATTTGATTTGAGTTGGGAATATTAGTTAGTAGTTGTGTATGAGTGATGTGGTAGAATTATTAGTGGTTGATTTAGAAGAAAATTGAAGATTTGGGTTTTAGGGATTTTAGGGCTCATACAACCCGTAGCCCATTTCTGGGCAAATCGAACAGGGCGAATCGATTCGCCCCCCTTACGGATCGATTTGCTATAGTTGGGGGATACAGGTCTGAGGAAACCGAATCGATTCGGGTTAGGGCCTAATCGATTCAGACTGAGACAGTAGGTAGATTTTCTTCACGGAATCGATTTGTTTTTGGACGAATCGGTTCGCCGTCAGGGGCGAATCGATTCTGCCCTAAGCGAATCGATTCGAAAACCCTGTTGTTTTGTGAGATTTTTCTAGCTTTGTTTTTATTCCTTTTCTTTTAGGTTCAAGTATTAGGAACCTTCTCTTGGGAAGTAATAAAGAGTATTAGAGTTTTATTTTAGGGGGACAAATATCCTAGGCTAGCATGGTGTTATTTGGGCTTATCCTAAGGGTTAGTACAAAGGCGTTAACATTTCGTTTGATATAGGAAGTTAACCTAGATTGATATAGGAAGTTAACCTAGAACTAACGGAAAGTAGAATGGTCATGTTTGGGACATTTGGGAGACTAGTATTGAGGGAAAATAATATTGATGAATTATGGTATTACTTTGGACTCATGGAGACTAGTGTGAGGATAATTGAACTTCGGGTCCAAGGTCATTAATAAAGTATGACTTCGAGAATAAGAAATGCATATTTTAAAATTGGTATTTAATTGTTAAGTATAAATGGTTTTGAGATTGTAAAAAGTGAATATATGTTCAAATGGGAAAATAATTTATAAATGATAATTTACATATACACACCTCTCTAAACCGCTATCATAAGGGAAGTTACGCGCATGAGGTGAAGTACCCTGTCTAGTGAATGCAGGGTGCATGTAGTCCTTGGCAATATGACCAGTTATTATATATTATGTGATTATTTTATGAAGTGAGGTAATTTCGGGTGTGGTTATGACTCACTGTTGAAGGTATATGGCCACTTCCCGATGTCTCGCGATGTAGGATGCCCAGGTTGCTTTGTTTTATAGGCCCTGAAAGCTGATAGCCATTTAGGGGCGCGTCGAGTGTGGAAACTCGTAATGACGTTCTTAGAATCGTTATATGATATGAAATATAACTATTCGTAATAATGTGGGACATTATTGATGGCAAAGAACTTTATGAAATAAATTTCTTTAAATACGTTTACTGGAGATAAAAATGGAAATGTGAAGTTATGAGATGTAACTAAATTAGTGAAACAGTTTGTGAAATAAATTGCGATATATATATTTCCTAAAGAGAAAAAGGAACTATACCTGTAAATTGTGAAAAACAGAAAAGAAATCTCGTTAAGTGATAGTATATGATTTCTCCCATACTGATATGAACATTCAGCATTGTTTTTGATATTATGCTAGGTTGTACTTATAGAAGGAGAGGTGAGAAATTTTATGATTAATTGCGAGAGAAATTTAAGCTCATGATGATGATTAGATATTAATAACTGTCATGCATTTTATTCACATGGTGATCATATCAAATCGGGCCCTGACCCGTCTATATCTCTTTCTTTTGCATGGATTCTATAATCGCCCAGGTGCTCTACCGCAAGGACAACGGTAATGACCTCTTCATCCCTTTTGTCCTGGAGCTATAGCATATTACGGATGTTGTAGGATATTTTTTATAGACGCTTCTACTGTTTGTACTCTAGTCATGATCAGTTTACATATTCGGGTGTGTTACCCAAGTTTTGTATTTGTTTAATGTAATGTGATATTTAATTTAATACTTGGTGTAAACTGTTTGTATTGGTCTGTTAACCGACAACTTATTCAGTTTTTTTATTGTACTTGATTATGATACAGTTACTCATTTGTTTTTGATATCCACCTACTTTTCTAATAATTGTTTAAAAGGTTTCCCTTGAACCTATAAATTAAATTTTGACACTCCGTTTTCTTAAATAATTTGTGGTTATCTGGTATTATTATTTTAACGACAGTGATGCTAAGAATGGACCATCTATGATTCCTGTAATTATTAGAGTATCGGGTTGGACACCTCTTATTTTAATATGCGAGTTGTCACAGATGGTATCAGAGCATCAGGTTCTAGTGTCCTTAGGAATATGTGTGGACGTACTACGCTTTTAGTGTTGCGTTTGATTTGACATAGTGCCTTATGATTAGTGTTGCTGATTCCACTTGTGAGATTTCATTCTCCTGTGGTAATTTAAGAATTCAAAAAAACTTTTACACGTTCATTTGAGATTCGTAGGTCGAATGAGGAGGGGTGTCAGGGAAGGCCGTTATGAAGGCATCATGAGACGAGATTACTAAGAACTATAAGTTTTAGTTGAGGATGAGGGCCACTTTTGAGGTCGCTCCCTTTGTAGCATTCTCTCATATTGCTACCGCGACTACTAAGTACAGTAAATATAGTTTTTCGAGTATCCCTACAAGTAGAGAGTGGTAATAAGCTTTCGATTTCCAAAGTTGAAAAGCCCTTGATGAGGGCCACATGTTGAAGTAAGTCAGATGGAGGAAGTGTAACCTTATTCGGTGGAAGTATAAGGCTCAGAAGATTTGGCCTAGAGTGGGATTTAGAAATGCCCATATGCAAAAATTTGAGGAAAATTTTTCACTCGTTGGAGTAATGTTGAAATAACGGGAACGGTAGTCGCCATATTTGGTGGAGCAGGAACTTTTGCTCATAGAGAAACCTGGTAGACATTTTCAACGATGAGTTTCTCTAGATATTAGGAATGATGAGAAGGTAGACTATCAAGTATTCACATGAGGCTCGGTTAGAGGCCGACCGTGAATAAAGAGTTATACGGTTAGGTAAATCGTGCACCGAAATGAGGTCAGTACAAGTAAGAAAGAGCCCTTCAGTGAAATGATAGGCTCACGAGTAAGCATTGTCCACACTTATGGAGAAGTAGTGTTCATGAAACCCCATTGGTGGACATCCGTCTGGGGAAACTCATTGAAATAAAGCAGGGGAAGCCAGTAGCTTGTTCTCTTTTATTAAGGAAGTTAGGGTAACTACGTGGGTGATTGTCAAGGTAGAGGCTATAGATTATGAAATGTTGAAAACCTTAGCGTGGTTAGGGTGGATAGAGATGGAGAAAGGATTATGACGAGGAATGTAGAACCACACGTTTTGACCCTATCGATTAGAGTTAAAGGGCAAGAAAGTTGGCGAGAATTCAACCTTGGTTGAGGGTGGTGCATTCTGTATGATAAGATGGAGTAGTATTTTATTAACCTTAGATTCGGGTGTGTAATTTGATCATGTGGAAGATTCGATGTTATTATAGAGAGTGTATTTATATAATTTCCATAGTAGGGAGGTTCTATTTTATCCTTTATTCTCTATAAAGAAAGTGTTGATATTTTAAAAGTATATGTGGTTTGTTATTACTCGTATTGTATATGTTATACGAGTGGAAATATTTTTCTTTATTTAGTCGGAACGATAGCAGGAAAATGATTGCAAGGCTATCGTATTCGTAGTTCCAGAGTGGAACTAATTTCTCTATAATATCTCACCGGGATACGGGATTGAGACTTTATAGAGATGTTTTAAGGTATACAAGAAATTTTCATTATTTTTGTTGTTTTGTTTGTTTTGTTTGTGTTTGTTGTTCCCTTATCTCCACGACCAATAAAGTTAAGTAGTAGTGTATCGGAGGGGTTCCTTGTATGGATTTCGCTTGCGACGCTCCACGCATGAACCTTAATGACGTTGGAAGTGGAGATATGCTACTTTACATTAATACGTTGGTTTTGAGGGTTTTAACCGAGAATCACGTGATTTATTAAGGGCTAATAAAAAGTTAATGTGCGTTGCGGAAGCACTAGAAATAGTTCTCTCCTCTGATAGATGTGAGTGAGACAAAGATAAGAAAGTCAGATCGAGACTTATAGTTATGCCTTGATGACAAGGCCATTTAATAGGATGTATATATATATATATATATTTGGATAAAGCATTAGTAACACTTTATAGAAAGTAAGCGCCCTATTGTTAAATTTTCATTTCGCCGAAATGGTAGGACATAGAAGTTAAAGCGCATTAGTAGGGTTACGAGTTAGGATTTTTATCTATCCCGATTTGGGTGCCTTAAGCCGTTATATTTTGATGACCGACGAAGTGAGGTAGTAGTGTAACGGGAGGGCTCCTTGTCAAGATTTCGCTTTATGAGACGTCCCACGCATGAAACCGGGCGAATGTCAAAAATTGAGAAAGGTCTTGGGAACTAGGGACATAGTTAGTACGGTACTTATTTCACGTAGTTAGGAGTAACGCATGGTGCGACGGAAAAAGTGTGCGCGTGTAAGTGCACAATCGTCGTGTGTTTCGCCGCCGCTATACAAAAGAAAACCTAAGCTACAGCTACACTTGACAAGCAAGAGAGCGGTAAGTCGGGTATCGAGAATCCACAGGGAGTTATTAAATTTTAGATGTTAATTGTTTAATTACTTCAGGAATAAAAGTGTAAAAGATGATAGGAGGTTATGGTGACAAAAGAAAAGAATAAGTTAATGCTAAATTAAAGGAAAGCGAGGATCGGGATCGTATTCTACCAAACGGATCGAAACAACTACTAACTAGAGTTAAGGCTCGAAAGCAATTTAATCGAGCATAATCAATTAAGCATAAACATCACGCAAGAAGGAATTTAACCCAAAGTTGCGAGATAAAACATTTAACTGAAAAATGGTCGCACGCGGATTAAACTCGGATTGTCGCTATAAACTCTAACGTTGCGTGAAAAAGAAAGATAAACGCTTAGCAATCCAACTTTGATACGCGCGGTTTCAATTAAACGCAATTTTGCACTAAACCTAGTTTTCGGAGCTCGGGGCCCGAAAATGGCGGAAATGAAATCCCGACCCTATTTATCTAAGGGTGCATGGTGAGTTAAACTAAATTATGCTAATTAAACTAAGAAAGCAAGAATTAAAGCAAGTAAACTAGTTAGAAAGCATTGAAACTAAATTACAAGGCAAGGGAAGAAGAAGAAGAAGAAGAAGAAGAAGAAGAAGAAGAAGAAGAAGAAGAAGAAGAAGAAGAACAAGCTATATTAATGGAGAGGAAGTGAATAGTTCAATCTTACAACCCACATGGGTTGTCAATCCAAGAAGAAGAGAGAAATGAACTCTCCAAAACCAAACCCTAACTACAACTCTCTAAAAAAATATGTCTCTAAGAATCTAAGTATATATCCTTTTTATTACAACAAAAACCAACTTATATAGTAAGTTGGAATAAAAGAAAGAAAATATCTGCAGGGGAAAAATAGGGGATCGATCGATCGACCCCTGGTGTCGATCGATCGACAGTGGAAAATGTGGCAAAAATAATAATGATCGATCGATCGACCCCCAGGCTCGATCGATCGATCAAGCAGGGGCAGCCTGCAATTTCCCCTGCATTGGCATACAATCCAACGTCTCTCAAATCGCCGTAACTTTGTCGTTATGCATCGGAATCGCGCACCGTTCATGGCCATGCGAAGCTAGCGAGGAGATCTACAACTTCCGTGTATATTTCGGGCCAGGTGACCAAGCCATCAAAAGAGTAAAATGCCCTTGCGAGTGCGGTTGTGTACGGAAATCGAGCGAAACGCATCCGAAGTTCACACAAAGCATATAAACACCTACAAAAGCTCAATTAACCCCTGCAAAACATGTTAACATAGAAATCCGAGGGTTGTCTGGTTAACGAGCATAAATATAGGGAATAAGATACCCGAGGGGGCTAATAACGCGTAGGTTAACGGGTGAAATACACAATATTTCCGCCGTATCAACGCATTAATCTTAAAAATTATTAGGAAGTGAGGCCAATGGGACATGTGATATTGTCTCAAGAATGCTGTAGTGAGTTAACCATGAGAAGATTGGTGGGTTAATTGCAAGAAGGATTGGGTTTCTAGGAATAAGGAATATAAAATTTTGAGTAACTTGGGCCACCAGCCTAAGAAGAATGTGAGACCCATCTCTAGATAAGCTATTACATTTCTGACTTAGCTTTTGATTTGCTGAAGGACAAGTTGACTCCTACTCTTAGATTAGAATTGCCAAGTTCAGGAGTGGACTATTTGGTTATTATAAACGCGTCTCCGCAAGAATAGGGCGGGAACTATCCCATGCAAAACAAAGGGCATACCGAAATAATGTTTGCCTTAAAGATGGGGAGGCATTTCCTCTTGGGAGGGAACTTAAGTCTTTTCATGGACTACAAGTCAATACAAGGTTGTTCTTATAGAAAGATCAAATTATGCGACAAAATCGATGGTTAGATTTCGTAAGAGACCATTAATTTGAAGTGATAGCAGATATTGAGTAGAAAATCCGTGGGGGAAACTAGTGATGGCATGGGAAGCCAAGTGAAGGAAGCTTAACTAGGAATTTGCTATTTTAAGATGTTTATTTTATTGATTGACCATTACGCCTGCTAGAAAGTTGCGAGTCACGGAAGAACAAGGAAAGGACATTTATGAGTTTGTCTCCCTATGCACCACTTGTTAATTAGTGAATGTGGACTACCGACAACCGATTGGGATGATGCAACCGTTAGATATACCGGTGCGAGAATGGGAGAGTGTGTCCATGGATTTTATTACTGGATTATCAATGCAGTAAAGTGTCCATGAGTATGGTTGGAGGATAATATGGAGTCTTTGAAGCTTTAAGGGGTACCTATCAATGTAGTGTCAGATCGAGACAAGGTTTTGTATCCCATTTTTGAAGAAGTTTCACGAAAACAATAGGGACCGGTTAAGGTTAAGTACCTTTTACTATTAGAAAATAATTGGTTAAAACGGGGAGAAACAACGCATGTAGGAGGATATACTTTCGATGTACATGTCTATTTTTGGGTGGATGAGAGAAAAATCTTCTGTTGATTAGATCCATAATCTATAATGCCTTTGGTATCGTAGGGAACGTCGTATAATAAGACGAGTAGATCGCACTTTTTGGTCAGGAGAAAAAGGAAAATAATCTCTTAGACCTAAAAAGGAGCCAATGCAAGTTTTTAAGGACTGAGTTCATTCAAAACCAGTTGTGAATTTCCCAACTTGTCTGGAGTGCTATACTGATGCGAATAGGATTCTTATAAGAATTGAGGTAGAGAATCAAATTAAAGATGGGTATTTTCGAGGAAGGGTGTAGCGCAATTTGGGATGATAGACAAACTTGCACTGTGTTAGGTAGGCTTCTCTGTTGTTAAAACTAGATCCGATGGTTCATGTGAGGAACAAATGCTTATTAACTTTAGATCATATAGAGTATAGACGAATTTTCTTGGGAACTGGAGAACCACATTGGAGAAATTGTACGCCTAGTCTTTTTATAAGTTACGCCTAAATTTTGAGGGCAAAATTCCCTTGTAAGGGGGGGGGGAGTATGTAATAACCCTCACTTTTGAGTGATTATTTCATATTAATTTGCCTGCTGGGTTAATTTTATAAATAGAGAAAGTTGACGTAAATATTATTTTTAAGGAATTTAAGAGATAATATTTACCACGTTATGCCTATTTACTGTTATGAGAAGGTAAATAGCATTACATTACGATTTATTACTTCGTTGTGCTTTAAGCGACGGTTATGACTTATATTCAAGTTTGAGCATTATTAATGAATTAAAATGACGTTGGAATATAAAATATTATATGATACTCAGGATGCTAATTTAGAGGGTGCGGTTAGTTTTAAAATAGTTAAGATAGCCAAAATAAGTGCCAAGTTGTATTTTCAGTTTCGAGCACTTTTGATAGGTTATGACTCAATTATGTAGTTACGAGTCATTTTAATGGTGTATCAACAATTAAAGATGGGAAAAAATGTTAATTGCCCGTTTATGTCTTCCAATCCCTTTTATTTTCCCATTCTTATGTTTTACAATTAGAGAGAGAGAGAGAAGAGAGAACTTGGGAAAACATGGAGAAAAGAGAGAGAATTGGAGATTTGGAGCTGGAAATCGTTGCTACGGGAAGAGAATCCAAGACTCCAAACTTGAGGCAAGTTTCTTACTTTCTAGAGTATGATTAATGTGGATAAATTGCATGTATAGTTGTGTTTGGAGTTCTTTCCATTTATGGGTTTTGGGGATTTTTGGTGTTTAAACCCTTAATCTTGTAGTTTCATTTGATTTGAGTTGGGAATATTAGTTAGTAGTTGTGTAGGAATGATTCGGTAGAATTATTAGTGATTGATGTTGAAGAAAATTAAAGATTTGGGTTTTAGGGATTTTAGGGCTCATACAACCCGTAGCCCATGTCTGGGCAAATCGAACAGGGCGAATCGATTCGCCCCCCTTGCGAATCGATTCGCTTTAGTTGGGGGATATTGGTCTGGGGAAACCGAATCGATTCGGGCTAGGGACGAATCTATTCGGACTGAGACAATAGGTAAAGTTTCTGTGCCGAATCGATTCGGCCCTAGGCGAATAGATTCGGAAACCCTGTTGTTTTGTGAGATTTTTCTAGCTTTGTTTTTAGTCCTTTTCTTTTAGGTTCAAGGCTTAGGAACCTTCTCTTAGGAAGTAATAAAGAGTATTAGAGGTTTATTTTAGGCAAACAAGTATCCTAGGCTAGCATGGGGTTATTTGGGCTAATCCCAAGGGTAAGTTCATAGGCGTTAACATTTCGTTTGATATAGGAAGTTAACCTAGAACTAACGGAAAGTCGAATGGTCATACTTGGAACTTTTGGGAGACTAGTATTGAGGGAAATTACTTTTGATGAATTATGGTATTACTTTGTACTCATGGAGACTAGTGTGAGGATAATTGCACTTCGGGTCCTAGGTCATTAATAAAGTATGACTTCGAGAATAATAAATTCATATTTTAAAATTGGTATTTAATTGTTAGGTATAAATGGTTTTGAGAATGTAAAAACTGAATATATTTTCTAATGGGAAAATAATTTATAAATGATAATTTACATATACACAGCTCTCTAAATCGCTATCATAAGGGAAGTTATGTGCATGAGGTGAAGTCCCATGGCTAGTGGATGCAGGCAGAATATAGTCCTCGGTCATCGGACCGGTTATTATATATTACGTGATTATTTTGCGAAGTGAGGTAATTTCGGGTGTGGTTATGACTCACCGTCACAGGTATATGGCCGCTTCCCGACGTCTTGAGATGTAGGATACCCAAGTCGCCTTGTTTGATATGACCTGGAAGATGATAGCCATTTAGGGGTGCGTCCAGTGGGAAAACTCGTAAGGGCGGTCTTAGAATCGTTATATAATATGAAATATAACTATTCATAATAATGTGGGACATTATTGATGGGAAAGCACTTTATAAAATAAATTTCTTTAAATGCATTTCCTGGAGATAAAAAGGGAAATGTGAAGTTATGAGATGTAACTGAATTGGTGAAACAGTTTGTTAAATAAATTGCTATATATATATTTCCTAAAGAGAAAAAGGAACTATACATGTAAATTGTGAAAAACGAAAATGAAATCTCGTTGAGTGATAGTATATGATTTCTCCCATGCTGATTTGAACATTGAGAATTATTTTTGATATTGCGCTAGGTTGTGCTTATAGAAGGACAGATGAGAAATTTTATGATTAATTGCTAGAGAAAGTTAAGTTCCTGATGATGATTCGATATTCATAACTGTCATGCATTTTATTCTCATGGTGATCATATCAAACTGGGCCCTGACCTGTCTATATCTCTTTGTTTTACATTAATTCTATAATAGCCTAGGTGCTCTACCGCAAGAACACCCATAATGACCTCTTCATCCCTTTTGTCCTGGAGCTATAGCATATTGCGGATGTTGTAGAATATTTGTAATAGACGCTTCTACCATTTGTACTCTGATCATGATCAGTTTACATATTCGGGTGTGTTACCCAAGTTTTGTATTTTTTTAATGTAATGTGATATTTAATTTAATACTCGGTGTAACCTGTTTGTATTGGTCTGTTAACCGACAACTTATTCGGTTATTTTATTGTACTTGATTATGATACAGTTACTCATTTGTTTTTGATATCCACTTTCTTTTCCAATAATTGTTTAAAAGGTTTCCCTTGAACCTATAAATTAAATTTTGACACTCCGTTTTCTTAAACAATTTGTCGTTATCTCATATTATTATTTTAACGACAGCGATGCTAAGAATTGACCATCTATGATTCCTGTAATTATTGGAGTATCGGGATGGCTACCTCTTATTTTAATAAGCGGGTTATCACAGATGGTATCAGAGCATCAGGTTCTACTGTCCTTAGGAATCTGTGCGGACGTACTACGCTTTCAGTGTTGCTTTTGATTTGACATAGAGCCTTATGATTAGGGTTGTTGATTCCACTTGTGAGATTTCATTATCCTATGGTAATGTAAGAATTCAGAAAATCTTTTACGTGTTCGTTTGAGATTCCTAGGTCGAATGAGGAGGAGTGTCAGGGAAGGCCGTTATGAAGGCGTCATGAAACGGGATTACTAAGAACTGTAAGTTATAGTCGAGGATGAGAGCTGCTTTGGAGGTCGCTCCATTTGTAGCATTCTCTCATATTGCTACCGCGACTACTAAGTATAGTAGATATAGTTTTCCGAGTATCGCTACAAGTAGAGAGTGGTAATAAGCTTGGGATTCCTAACGACGCTAAATTAAAGTTGAAAAGTCCTTGATAAGGGCCACATGTTGAAGTAAGTCAAATGGAGGAAGTGTAACCTCATTCGGTGGAAGTATAAGGCTCAGAAGCTTTGTCTTGGAGCAGGATATAAAACTGCCCATATGCAAAAAATTGAGGAAATTTTTTCACCCGTTGGAGTAATGTTGAAATGGCGGGAACACTAGTCACTATATTTGGTGGAGCAGGAAGTTTTACTCATAGAGAAAAGTGGTAGACATTTTCAACGACGAGTTTCTCTAGAATATCAGGAATGATGAGAATGAGACTCTCAAGTATTCACATGAGGCTCGGTCAGAGGCCGACCGTGAACAAAGATTTATATAGTTAGGGAAATCGTGCACCGAAATAAGGTAGGTACAAGTAAGAAAGAGCCCTTTAGTGGAATGATAGGTTCACGAGTAAGCATTGCCCACACTTATAGAGAAGTAATGTCCATAAAACCCCATTGGTGGACATCCGTTCGGGGAAACTCATTGAAATAAGGCAGGGGAGGCCGGTAGCATGTTCTTTTTTGCTGAGGAAGTTAGGGGAACTACGTGGGTGATTATCAGGGTAGAGGCTATAGATTATTAAATGTTAAAAACCTTAGCGTGGTCAGGGTGGCTGGAGATGGAGAAACAGTTATGACGAGGAATGTAGAACCACATGTTTTAATCCCGTCGATTAGAGTTAAAGGGCAAAAATGTTGGCAGGAATTCCACCTTGGTTGAAGGTGGTGCATTTTGTATGATAAGATGGAGTATTATTTTATTAACCTTAGATTCGGGTGTGTAATTTGGGCTTGTGGTAGATTCGATGTTATTATAGAGAGTGTATCTATATAATTTCCATGGTAGGGAGGTTCTATTTTTTTCTTCATTCGCTATAAAGCGAGTGTTGATATTTTAAAAGTATATGTGATTTGTGATTACTCGTATTGTATGTGTTATACGAGTGGAAACATTTTTTTTATTTAGTCGGAACGATAGCAGTCAAATGATTGCAAGGCTATCGTATTTTTAGTTCCAGAGTCGAACTAGTTGCTCTATAATATCTCACCGGGTTATAGAATTGAGACTTTATAGAGATGGTTTAAGGTATGCAAGAAATTTTCATTATTTTTGTTTGTTTGTTGTTTTGTTTGTTGTTTTGTTCGTGTTTGTTGTTGCCTTATCTCCACGACCAACAAAGTTAAGTAGTTGTGTATCGGAGGGGTTCCTTGTTTGGATTTCGCTTGCGAGACGCTCCACGCATGAACCTTAACGACGTTGGAAGTGGAGAGATGCTACTTTATGTTAATACGTTGACTTTGAGTGTTTTAGCTGAGAATCAAGTGATTGATTAAGGGCTAATAAAAAGTTAATATGCGGTGCGGAAGCACTAGAAATAGTTATCTCCTCTGATAGATTTGAGTAAGACAAAGATAAGAAAGTCGGATCGAGACTTATAGTTATGCCTTGATGAGAAGGCCATTTAAGAGGATGTATATATATATATGGATAAAGCATTAGTAACACTTTACAGAAAGTAAGCGCCCTATTAGTTAAATTTTCATTTCTCCGAAATGGTAGGACATAGAAGTTAAAGTGCATTAGTAGGGTTATGAGTTAGGATTTTTATCGATCCCGATTTGGGTTCCTTAAGCCATTATATTTTGGTGACCGACGAAGAGAGGTAGTAGTGTAACGGGAGGGCTCCTTGTCTGGATTTCGCTTTGCGAGACGTCCCACACATGAAAACGAGCGAATGTTAGAAATTGAGAAAGGTCTTGGGCACTAGGGACATAGTTAGTATAGTACTTATTTCACGTAGTTAGGAGTAACGCATTGATCTTAAAAATTATTAGCAAGTGAGGCCAATGGGACATGTGGTATTGTCTCAAGAATATTGTAGTGAGTTAACCATGAGAAGATTGGTGGGCTAATTATAAGAAGGATTGGGCTTCCAGGAATAAGAAATATAAAATTTTGAGTAACTTAGGCCACCAGCCGAAGAAGAATGTGAGACCTATCTCTAGAAAAGTTATTACGTTTATGACTTAGCTTTTGATTTGCTAAAGGACAATTTGACTCATACTCTTAGATTAGCATTGCCAAGTTCGGGAGTGGACTATTTGGTTATTAAAGACGCATCTCCGCAAGAATGGAGCGGGAACTATCCCATGCAAGACAATGATCATATCAAAATAGTGTTTGCCTTAAAGATGGGGAGGCATTTCCTTTTGGGAGGGAACTTAAGTCTTTTCATGGACTACAAGTCAATACAAGGTTGTTCTTATGGAAAGATCAAATTATGCGACAAAATCGATGGTTAGATTTTGTAAGAGAATATTAATTTTAAGTGATAGAAGATATTGAGTAGAAAATTCGAGGGGCAAACTAATGATGGCATGGGAGCAAAGTGAAGAAAGCTTAACTAGGAAGGTGTTGTTTTAAGGATGTTTATATTAGTGATTGACCGTTATGCCTGCTAGAAAGTTGAGAGTCATGGAAGAATAAGGAAGGTATATTTATGAGTTTTTCTCCCTATGCACCACTTGTTAATTGGTGAATGTGGACTACCGGCAACCGATTGGGCTTATGCAACCGTTAGAGATACCGGTGCGATAATGGGAGAGTGTGTCCATGGATTTTAATACTGTATTATCAATGCTGTAAAGTGGCCATGAGTATGGTTGGAGGATAATATGGAGTCTTTGAAGCTTTAAGGGGTACCTATCAATTTAGTGTCGGACCGAGACAAGCTTTTGTATCCCATTTCTGAAGAAGTTTCTAGGAAATAATAGGGATCGGTTAAGGTTAAGTACCTTCTACTACTAGAAAATAATTGGTTAAAGCAGGGAGAAACAACGCATGTAGGAGGATATACTTTCGATGTATATGTCTATTTTTGGGTGGATGAGAGCAAAATCTTCTTTTGATTAGATCAATAATCTATAATGGGTATGGTATCATAGGGAACGTCGTATAGTAGTACGAGTAGATCACACTTTTTGGTTCAGAGAAAAAGGACAATAAGCTCTTAGACCTAAAAAGAATCCAATGCATGTTTTTAAGGACTGAGTTCATTCAAAACCACTTATGAATTGCCCAACTTGTATGGAGGGCTATACTGGTGAGAATAGAAGTCTTGTAAGAATTGAGGTAGAGAATCAAATTAAAGATGGGTATTTTTGAGGAAGGGTGTAGCGCAATTTGGGATGATAGAGAAACTTGCACCGTGTTAGGTAGGCTTCTCCGTTGTTAAAACTAGGCCCGATGGTTCATGTGAGGAACAAACGCTTATTAACTTTAGATCATATATAGTATAGAGAAGTTTATTTGGGAATGAGAGAATGACATTAGAAAAATTGTACGCCTAGTCTTTTTATAAGTTACGCCTAAATTTTGAGGGCAAAATTCCCTTGTAGGGGGGGGGGGGGTGTGGAGTATGTAATAACCCTCAACTTTGAGTGATTATTTCATATTAATTTTCTTGTTGGGTTAGTTTTATAAAATAGAGAAAGTTGAGGTAAATATTATTTTTAAGGAATTTAAGAGATAATATTTACCATGTTTTGCCTATTTACTGTTATGAGAAGGTAAATAGCATTATATTGCGATTTATTGTGTCGTTGTGCTTTAAGAGATGGTTATGACTTATATTCAAGTTTGAGAATTATGAATGAATTAAAATGACGTAGGAATATACAATATTATACGATACTCGAGATGCTAATTTTGAGGGTGGGGTTAGTTTTAAAATAGTCAAGATAGCCAAAATAAGTGCCAAGTTGTATTTTTGAGTTTCGGGCACTTTTGACATGTTATGACTCAATTATGTAGTTACGAGTCATTTTAATGGTGTATCAACAATTAAAGATGGGAACAAATGTTAATTTCCCATTTAAGTGTTCCAACCCCTTTTATTTTCCCAATCTTATGTTTTACACTTGGAGAGAGACAGAGGAGAGAGAACTTGGGAGAAAATGGAGAAAAGAGAGAGAACTAGAGATTTGGAGCTGGAAATCATTGCCATGGGAAGACAATCCAAGACTACAAACTTGAGGCAAGTTTCTTACTTTCTAGAGTATGATTTAATGTGGATAAATTGCATGTATAACTGTGTTTTTGGAGTTTTTGCCATTTATGGGTTTTGGGGATTTTTGGTGTTTAAACCCTTAATCTTTTAGTTTCATTTTATTTGAGTTGGGAATATTAGTTAGTAGTTGTGTAGGAATGATTTGGTAGAATTATTAGTAATTGATGTTGAATAAAATTAAAGATTTGGGTTTTAGGCATTTTAGGGCTCATAGAACCCGTAGCCCATGTCTAGGCAAATTGAACAGGGCGAATCGATTCGCCCCCTTGCGAATCGATTCACTTTAGTTGGGGGATACCGTTCTGGGGAAACCGAATCGATTCGGGTTAGGGTCGAATCTATTCGGTCTGAGACAGTAGGTAGATTTTCTGCGCCGAATCGATTCATTTTTGGGCGAATCGATTCGGAAACCCTGCTGTTTTGTGAGATTTTTCTAGCTTTGTTTTTAGTCCTTTTCTTTTATGTTCAAGGCTTAGGAACCTTCTCTTGGGAAGTAAGAAATAGTATTAGAGGTTTATTTTAGGTAGACAAATATCCTTGGCTGGCATGGGGTTATTTGGGCTTATCCCAAGGGTTAGTTCATAGGGGTTAACATTTCGTTTGATATAGGAAGTTAACTTAGAACTAACGAAAAGTAGAATGGTCATGTTTGGGACTTTTGGGAGACTAGTATTGAGGGAAATTACTTTTGATGAATTATGGTATTACTTTGGACTCTTGGAGACTAGTGTGACGATAATTGCACTTCTGGTCCTAGGTCACTAATAAAGTATGACTTCAAGAATAAGAAATGCATATTTTAAAATTGGTATTTAATTGTTAAGTATAAATGGTTAAGAGAATGTAAAAAGTGAATATATGTTCTAATGGGAAAATAATTTATAAATGATAATTTACATATACACACCTCTCTAAATCGCTATCATAAGGGAAGTTACTCGCATTAGGTGAAGTCACCTGGCTAGTGAATGCAAGGTGAATATAGTCCTCGACCATAGGAACGGTTATTATATATTATGTGATTATTTTGCGAAGTGAGGTACTTTAGGGTGTGTTTATGACTCACCGTCGCAGGTATATGGCCGCTTCCCGATGTCTCGCGATGTAGGATTCCCAAGTTGCCTTATTTGATAGGCCCTGGAAGATGATAGCCATTTAGGGGTGCGTCCAGTGGGAAAACTCGTAAGGGCGATCTTAGAATCGTTATATGATATGAAATATAACTATTCATAATAATGCGGGACATTGTTGATGGCAAAGCACTTTATGAAATAAATTGATTTAAATACATTTCCTGGAGATAAAAAGGGAAATGTGAAGTTATGAGATGTAACTGAATTGGTGAAACAGTTTGTGAAATAAATTGCTATATATATATTTCCTAAAGATAAAAAGGAACTATACATGTAAATTGTGAAAAAACGAAATGAAATCTCGTCGAGTGATAGTAGATGATTTCTCCCATGCTGATATGAACATTGAGCATTATTTTTTATATTGCTCTAGGTTGTTCTTATAGAAGGAGAGGTGAGAAATTTTATGATTAATTGCGAGAGAAAATTAAGTTCATGATGATGATTAGATATTCATAACTGTCATGCATTTTATTCACATGGTGATCATATCAAACCGGGCCTTGAACCTTCTATATCTCTTTGTTTTGCATGAATTTTATAATCGCCTAGGTGCTCTATCACAAGGACACCCGTAATTACCTCTTCATCCCTTTTGTCCTGGAGCTATAGCATATTGCGGTTGCTGTAGGATATTTTTTATAGACGCTTCTACCATTTGTACTCTAGCCATGATCAGTTTACATATTCGGGTGTGTTACCCAAGTTTTGTATTTGTTTAATGTATTGTGATATTTAATTTAATACTCGGTGTAGCCTGTTTGTATTGGTCTGTTAGCCGACAGCTTATTCGGTTATTTTATTGTACTTGATTATGATACAGTTACTCATTTGTTTTTGATATCCACCTTCTTTTCCAATGATTGTTTAAAAGAATTCCCTTGAACCTATAAATTAAATTTTGACACTCCATTTTCTAAAATAATTGGTGGTTATCTCGTATTATTATTTTAACGACAGTGATGCTAAGAAGGGGCCATCTATGATTCCTGTAATTATTGGAGTATCGGCTGGACACGTCTTATTTTAATAAGAGGGTTGTCACAAAACACTTGTGATTTTTCATTAGGAAAATAAACCCAAGTGCTGGGAATGAAATAATCAATGAAGAGAAGAAAATTATTTCTTTTACCAATTGAGGAGGGATGAATTAGTCCACATACATCAGAGTGAAAAATTTGGAGTGGTTTTGTTGCTCTTGTAAATGACTCCTTCGGGAAGCACTTTTGAAATTGTTTTCCAAAACGGCACCTTTCACAAAGTTGATTTGGATGATTAATGGAAGGTAATCCGTTCAGTATATTATTTCTTTCCAATAACTCGAAACTTCCAAAATTCAAGTTCTCGGTCTTAAGTGCCAAAGGCAAGACAGATCATTGAAATAAGCCTCCAAAAACTTAGCCACATCGGTCTAAATATTCAATAAAAACATTCAATTTCTCAGCATTATTACCACTACAATCAAAATTCACAAACAATTTCTTACAAATCGGTTAGAGTCTATCATCAAAATATCATAACCTTTCTCTAAGAGCTTCCCCAGACTCAAAAATATTATTTTTTCATACTCGACGCCTAATAAACATTAGAAATAAATTGTTGGCTTCCATTCTTCAATCGTATCATAATTTTATTTTTTCCCTTTCCTAGAATTTGAGAGGCATATCATAAGTGACAGTGCTATTAATCGATTCATTGATCTCTCAAACCTATTTTGTCTTCCACACATATGGTTTTCAGCACCGGTGTTGAGAAACCTCGCATTCTTCTCATCATTTGTCTCTCTATTGCATGTTAACAATAAAGTTAGCTCCACTATATCATTCTTTTTCTCGACATAATTTTTTCTCTCTTAAACATTGATGGAAGCATATCGACACTCCGAAGCATAATGGCCATACTTACGATAATTGGAACATTGGACTTAAGACTTGGTGTGCCTCCCTTTATATGGCTTTGAATTATTTCCTCCTCTATGGCCTCTTGTTTATTGATAATTTTGATGTGAAACAAATATATATTTAAACCAAAAGGATTTTATGTGATAAAAAAATAATTGATACAAAGAAAATAAACCACTATCTTCACTCTCATGTACTTGAGATTAAAATAAGCACTGATTGGGCATAAATATTGTATATTTATTCCCCTAATTTCAGTATATTTGTGAACCCGAGTGATGCAACCGATATGGATTTGACGCACATTTATGCTACTAACCTTCGTTGGCAAGTATTTCGTGTTTCGTGCTTCTCTCATTAGTTTTACAGGTTTATTATACAAGCAGTGCAAAAGATAAAGCGAGATGATGAAAGAAAAGCAAAGAAGGCAAGTTCAAGAGTATTTTGGTAATTTTGTAGCTAGATCCCGATGGAGGAGTCAACTGGAAAGTTGAAAATCTCGGAACAACGAGAACACTGAAAGAAACGTCACCCAAATCCGAGCTACGGTTGATGAGTTATGACCAGTTGAAGTTGAAGAAAAATTCAAGGAAGAAAGGAAATAAAACAAGAAAAATTCTAAGTGTTGAGTGAAATAAAAAGCACCCCAAGCCAGCAAAAATTCTCGAACCCAGGCACGAACCAGTTTGGGGGGCGAACCGGTTCGAGGAACATGCGAACCGGTTCGGGGGTCCTGAAGCGCGATTTTTCTCCTTCATTCTGATTGGTTCAAAGAAGCCCATTAGGTTAAAACTCCTCCAATAATAGTTTTGGACGTAAGTAGTGACCTAGGAACAGCAGTTCTAGAGAGTTTTTTTTAGTTTTTGGTAGAGAAAAAAAGAGAAGAACATCTAGGAACATAACTTGAATTAATTGCTGCAAGATCAATACAATCCCGGGTTTATTTTCAAGTTGTAATCCAAGTTTTATTTTTATGATTATTGTTCTTGCATGGTAATTTTCTTGCGTGATTTGAATAAATTTATGCGTTTATAATACTTAGCTACGTATTTCGATCTAGTGTTAACATGAGTTCTTTTGCATGCAACATTACTATTTCATGCATCCTTCAGTTTAATATGTCCGGCTAGGTTTAAAAGGCCGGGATGCATGAACCCAGCCTGATGTGTTAGTGCGTGTGTATAAAATTAATCCGATGAATTTAGTGATTGATTATGATCGTATTGCGTAGTTACATAATAATTGTAGATCTTTATATCTCGTTTACCTCTGGGTACTCGTGATGATTTAGAGTACAATTTGAGTGTCACTATCGCGATACCGATTTACTCATCCTCAGATTAGGTATGACGCGGTCTTGAACCTCGTATACATAATGCTTGGGGGTACTAAATTTTGGGTCAGATCAATCAGATAAATTTATGATTAATATTATAACTGCACTACACTAGGGTTGGGGGATTGTATTCTCGTCCTATTTCTCTCATCATTTAAAATAAAAAAAAATTTGAATCATCATTCATTCTTAATTTCGGTCGATTAGTATAGTTGCATCTCTCATAATTTCATTATCGCATTTAGCTGTAATCAATCTCAAAACCAAATCAATTTTTCCTTTTCTTTTTAGAGTCAAAGTTAGGGTCTCTCCATATCTTCCCGTCATCACAACTCTATTGTCCTTTTTCCCTGAGGATCGATACCCGACTTACTGGGATTATTACTTAAACGACAGGCTTACACTTGAGCCTAGAGTGAACGCATTCCTGAGATACATTTTCTGTCGCGTCATGTTTTTGGCACCGTTGCCGGGGAACTAGGTAGACTTAGGATTAGATCGAGTCAATCCAAAGCTTTGACCAAAAATCTCAAAAAAAAAATCCAAAAACATATAAAAAAAATTCAAAGCAAAATCCCACTCCCCATAATACTCCAACCAACATTCACGAAAATCCATTAGTTGAGTATAACCCAGATAGTCCCCACACTCCAAACGCCCCACAGTTCTGGATCCCGCCTCCCACACCGTCACACTCAATCTCCAATAACACTCCATTTACCTTCTTAGGACACACGTCTGAGCACACTTCGAGCACACCCAGTGAGAGCACCGAGTCGTTAAGTGAGAGAGATGTCGCAACACAGTAATGCACCCACCATTGAGGAAGAGCCCCCATACCGACCACTGCGAGAATTCCTATATCCCGAGCTCACTGTCACTCTGGGATGCATTATACTCCCGTATAATGCCGGGAAATTCCGTTTCAAAAATGGAATGATCCAGATGCTACCACATTACCACGGTATGGAGTCTGAAAATCCATACCTCCATATTAGGTAATTTGAGGATGTGTGCGATATGCTCAATGATCAAACCTGCACCCAAGAGGTGATCCACCTCAAACTCTTCCCATTCTCGCTCAAAGATAAAGCTAAGACCTGGCTATGGTCTTTACCTCCGAGCTCGATTCCATCTTGGAATGAATTACAATCGAGATTTCTCAAGAAATTCTTCCCGCCACATCGAACAATTTCCATAAAGGCTCAAATTCAATCGTTTAGATAATCTGAAAATGAGCCATTTCATCGATGTCATGAGCGTTTCATTGAGATGGTTACTTCATGCCCACATCACGGATTTGATGCAGCACAAATCATCTCTTTCTCTATAATGGGCTAAATCTCAATCTCAAGCAACTTGTTGAAACCATGGGAAGTGGTCCCTTTGTCAATTTAGACGCCCAAGATGCAGAGCTTCATTTGAGGTATGTCTCCGAAACTACCCAATCCTGGGATACTTCCGACCCTAATGCTCAAAATCGAAATCGTCAAGTGACCACCACTCCGTCAGCGTCTGACCTATATCATGTAGAAAAGAATTATATAGTAGATAGTCGAATTGATATACTTGATAAAGAGATGCGAGACCTATGAGGGATATGTGGGTGAGGACTAACTGGATCCATATCGAGCCCTATCGACAAGGTGTGTGCTATTTGTGAGGCGGGCCATTCAACTGAGGAATGTCCGACGATACCTGCCTACAAAGTAATGCTTCAGGAGCAACTTAGTGGTATAGGAGGATTTAAGGGTAATTTTGGTGCCCCACATGGAAATTCCTACAACCCTTCATGGAAAAATCATCCCGGTTTCAGCTATGGGCAACAACATGCCGCAATGAATCCTCATTCGCATGTTGTCCCACCTCCACCACAACATTTTCAACAAGCTCCACACATGCAAGGACATGTGCAAGCACCACCACCTCAAGGAAATTATATCCCTCCACAGTGGAGAACTCTGGAGGATACTATGAATCAATTCATTGCAAGCCAGACCGCTACCAATGCCAAATATGATCGTCTGATTGGCGTCATAAATGCGAATCTGTCAAAAATACAATCATCATTGAATGTTCAAGAGAAGGGAAAGTTTCCTACCCAAGTCCAAAGACCTATCCAAGGTCAAACTAGTGTTAGCTCGACTCCCCATGACTATCCTGAGCAATGTAGCGCAATTACCACTCTACGTAGTGGGAGAGTAGTTGACTTGTCACCTCCTCCACAAGACGTACCTAAAGACAAGGAGATTTTTCCCAGCACGAAAGAGGCCGAAGATGTCCCCTTGAATGAGAGTGATAAAGACGACACTAGTGAGCCCGAGGTAATAGTGAAACCACCTATCACGGTACCATTTCCTCAAAGGTTGATTCCTTCACATAAAGGAAACCCACGTGATGAAGTGCTAGACATGCTAAAGAAAGTAAAGCTGAATTTACCGTTCCTCGATACCATTAAGCAAATTCTAGCTTATGCAAAGGTCATCAAAGGCTTGTTGACGGTAAAGAGAAAGATGAAGGCAAAGAAGAATGTCTTTCTAGCATAGAACGTCAGCTCCTTTTTACTTAACGATCTCCCGCCTAAATTCAAAGATCCCGGTGCACCCACCATTTCCTGCATCATTGGAGAAAATAAAATTGAAAAGGCCTTACTAAATTTGGGAGCAAGTGTAAATATCCTCCCTTACTCAATTTATAGGCAACTTGACTTGGGCGACCTCAAGCCCACAAAGGTCACTCTCCAACTAGAGGATCGAACCGTGGAGATTCCATGAGGCCTAATTGAGGACGTGATCGTTCAAGTTGACACCTTCTACTTCCCGGTAGATTTTGTCATTTGGGACACGGAGCCCTCCTTTACCTCAAGCAACCATGTTCCTATCATCCTTGGGCGCCCGTTCTTAGCTACGACTAACGCAATCATCAATACTCGAAATGGGCGAATGCAACTCACTTTTGGGAACATGACTTTAGAGACCAACATCTTCCATATCACCCTACAAACAGGGGAAGAAGATGATCTTCATGCGGTGAGTTTCATAGATGAGATCGTAGAGGAATACAGTGAGGAGAATTATTGTGGAGACACCTTAGGATAATCTTTAATGTCAAATCACGAGAATAAAGGGTCCCACAAGAGAGAGACGTTAGGGGTGTGCCCTATTTCATCAAGTAATAGTGGTAGTTGTGACGATGAGAGAAAATTGGGGGAGAGGTGTGTAGTGACCGCAATAGAAAGAGAGAGAGAGGGGTTAGAAGAGAGAATAATGGTGGAGTTAGAGATCGAGCAAGTAAGAGAGGACGTAAGCACCACGAGAGAGAGAGATCTAGGGGACATGAGCATGGAAGAATTTGAAAGAGAATTCAGCCCGGTGGATGAGAGCCTTACTGTTGAAGTCCAATCCCTATTGGACTCTTGTAGTCACTTAGACGAAAGTCAATTGAAAGAAAAAATTCATGAATTCCTTCGTTGTGACAATCCACCCACACCACTAGAGGCCCCGAAGGTGAGTGAGGAGAAAAGTTGTGGTTCATCCGACTTAGTGCCCGACCCATGCATCTTACAAATTGAAAGAATCCTAGGTGTTCCCTCCGAGTCAGTGCACGCAGACCACGCTTTGAGTCAGCATCACGAGGATCCCTTTCCAATTAGTCACGACGAGTCTCCTGGTCTATCCTTTATCTATGGGTGAGGTTCCAACTTGTTTCGATTATTGGAATATAATCCTAGGACGGGAGTGACAAGGAGAGCATCGACCCCCGTAAGTGGGGTCAGGTGAGTTTGTGGAGAGATGAGAGGTCGTCGCACCCCCGACGCATATGGGGTGATTGTTGTTGTATTTTTGAGTCATGCATGAGTGTCATATATTGTCTTGTTGCAGTTTAATATTTGTTTGTTTTATTTTTCCGCACTTTTCATTCTCCTTGAGTTAGATTTTAGTCCTTTTTGCTTGAGGACAATGCAAAAGTCTAAGTTAGGGGGGTCACAAGTGCATATCTCTAAAACTTCACAAATTTTCAAAAATCCCATAAATTTCCAAAAAAATCATAAAATTTTGAAAAATCCAAAAATATTTTTGTTCAAAATAAATAAAAATTGGAATTCAAAATTTTCAAAAATATCATTAAAAGTCGGTTTAAAGTCTCAAGTTGTAAACATTCAACATACACAAAGCCGAAATTGACCAAAGATGGAAATTGAGCGAAAATTGACGACTTAACGAATAAGTGTGGAGGTTAACAAACCCGGTGAGATTCGATCCTATCATTTTTTGCGAGTTTTTAAATCAATCTGAGTTAATTGTTAACTCAAAGTTCTTTTCAGCACCTAAAACGTTGTCGAAGTTCTCAAGTCTTTCATTTTGACCGATTTTGAAAAATGTGTGCAATATTGCATTGAAAAACGTGCCAAGGTAGTCTCTAAACTTAAATTCATCTCGAAATGCATATGGTAACGCAATTGGCATTTTTGACGATGAAGTAGGCCCTCGTTTATCACCCAAAAACATTGGCGATAAAAACTCGTGAAAAATCACCCTTTTTGCAACCCAAATCGAGCCGAATGATTTTTCCCTTTCGCTTGATAACCCGAAAAACCCAAATAACCTGGAATTGTGAAAAATGAAAAATTCAGCATTTAAGTCCAAAAAGTGCATATTAAGGGGCAAGAAAAATAGATATGCTCAACAAAAATAGCAAGAAAAGAAAATAAGTGAAAAATAGAGAAATTGAGAAATTGAGAAAAAGAAAAAAGAATTAAGCAATAGCCCGAAAAAAGCACATATGGACATCACTAATAATTTTTCCAATTCCAACCTCCCTATAATTGTCATTTTACCCAATATACCTTAAACCCCAAAAAAGTCCTAACCGGGTTACCGCGTGGAGAGCTAATACACCAAAAGATAATAAGGGAGATTAGGTGCGCAGAAAAAGAGGCAATGTTCCTACTTTTTTAAAAACCGTAATCTCTTGATGAGATTCTTTCACCATGAAATTTCCGCCTTTCTACTTGTATGCGTGATTTTGCTTCCATTACATTTACTCTTTATATCGCGCATACCGAGAGAATAGCCACAATCCGAAAGATTCGTTTGTGAGAGCATTCCGTGAGAAATTGAAATCAAAACGAATTTTTGAATAACTTACGTAATGATCAATTACTGGAAATTTGCCATTAAAATTTTTGGCTTCGCACACACGCACTGTGATTTGAGACTGTTGAGCATGACTTGCTGATGACTATTTTCTAGAAAAGTTTGAATTGCACAATTTTTGCGTATTTTGAATTTTCTTTGAGTCGAATTTTGTGGGTATATTCTCTGCAAACCCTCACGAGACACAACTCATCCTACTAGGGTGACCTAGGGGTTTAAAGGCTTGTTGCATATGCTAAATGCAATTTCTTGCCCGCGAAAAAGGTATTCTATCCCAATAAAATGTGATTTTCAAGAGTTAAGCCTTGCTAGGATTCTTTTACATTGCTCGAGACGCGCAAAGTTCTAAGTTAGGGGGGGTTTGATTGGGCATAAATATTGTATATTTATTCCCATAATTTCAGTATATTTGTGAACCCGAGTGATGCAACCGATATGGATTTGATGCACATTTATGCTACTAACCTTCGTTGGAAAGTATTTCGTGTTTCGTGCTTCTCTCATTTGTTTTACAGGTTTATCATGCAAGCAGTGCAAAAGAGAAAGCGAGACGATGAAAGAAAAGCTAAGAAGGCAAGTTCAAGGGTATTTTGATAATTCTTCAGCCAGATCCCGAAGGAGGAGTCAACTGGAAAGTTGAAAAGCTCAGAACAGCGATAACACTGAAAGAAACAGCACCCAAATCCGAGCTACGGTTGATGAGTTATGACCAGTTGAAGTTGAAGAAAAATTCAAGGAAGAAAGGAAATAAAACAAGAAAAATTCTAAGTGTTGAGTGAAAGAAAAAGCACCCCAAACCAGCAAAAAATCTCGAACCCAGGCGCGAACTGATTTGGGGGGCGAACCGGTTCGAGGAACATGCGAACCGGTTCGGGGATCCTGAAGCATGATTTTTCTCCTTCATTCTGATTGGTTCAAAGAAGCCCATTAGGTTAAAACTCCTCCAATAACAGTTTTTGACGTAAGTAGTGACCTAGGAATAGCAGTTCTAGAGAGTTTTTTTTAGTTTTTGGTAGAGAAAAAAAGAGAAGAACATCTAGGAACATAACTTCAATTAATTGCTGCAAGGTCAATACAATCCCGTGTTTGTTTTCAAGTTGTAATCCAAGTTTTATTTTTATGATTATTGTTCTTGCATGGTAATTTTCTTGCGTGATTTGAATAAATTTCTGCGTTTATAATACTTAGCTACGTATTTCGATCTAGTGTTAATATGAGTTCTTTCGCATGCAACGTTACTATTTCATGCATCCTTTAGTTTAATATGTCCGGCTAGGTTTAAAAGGCCGGGATGCATGAACCCAGCCTGATGTGTTAGTGCATGTGTATAAAATTAATCTGATGTATTTAGTGATTGACTATGATCATATTGTGTAGTTACATAATAATTGTAGATCTTTATATCTCGTTTACCTCTTGGTACTCATGATGATTTAGAGTGCAATTTGAGTGTCACTATTGCGATACCGATTTACTCATCCTCAGATTAGGTATGACGTGGGCTTGAACCTCGTATACATAATGCTTGGGAGTACTAAATTCCAGGTCAGATCAATCAAATAAATTTATGATTAATATTATAACTGCACTACACTAGGGTTGGGGGATTGTATTCCCGTCCTATTTCTCTCATCATTTAAAATAAAAAAGTTTCGAATCATCATTCATTCTTAATTTCGGTAGATTAGTATAGTTGCATCTCTCATAATTTCATTATCGCATTTAGCTGTAATCAATCTCAAAACCAAATCAATTTTTCCTTTTCTTTTTAGAGTCAAAGTTAGGGTCTCTCCATCTCTTCCCGTCATCACAACTCTATTGTCCTTTTTCCCTTAGGATCGATACCCGACTTACTGGGATTATTACTTGAGCGACATGCTTACACTTGAGCCTAGAGTGAACGCATTCCTGAGATACATTTTCAGTCGCGTCAAGCACTCAATAAATTATCAGATATGCAACCAGGAAAACTTCATCCAAGAAACCATACAATCATCCCATACAAGATAATGAAGCCCTCAAAACCAAGGCAATGAAAGTCATGTACCAAAGGCAACAAAGTTCACAAGATTCACTTTAAACTTTCATCAACAAAAGTACATCATATGAGTTTCAAAAAACCGGTCCAAAATCACTAAAATACTCATGAGAAGATTAGAATCATTTAACAATAACCATTTAATACAAGATACCCCATCTCAACACACAACCCATTATCTAGTTCCTATAACCAATACATTACGAATCTCTTATTAACGTCTCAAGAAAGTTAATGAAATCTCAGAAAAACTAGAGAAATTTTACTTTATGTTGTTGTACATACGGAACAAGTGTAAAAAAGATAAATAACTTGTTTTGATCATGTATAACTCATCCCCACTCACCCAAGCATAACCTAAACCCTTCATAAACCTTGACTAAGGTCTGGACCCTAAACAAACTTGATTTTAGGCAAAACCAAGAGTTTCAGTTTACTCAAAGTCACTTTCAGTCAAATGAAAGAGAAAAAAATCACTTTGAGCCATCTCATCTTTTTCAAGGCATTCTGGGGGAGTTTCAGTTGACTGAACTCCACTTTCAGTTGATCGAAAGTGCCAGAATGTGTAGCATTAATATTGGTGACTTCTTTCAACCTTTCAACCTATTATCCCCCGGGTTCCTAAAGTTCTACTAGCTATTTTACCAACATTTGTATGCCCTAACCTTTATCCTAACCCCATAAATTCCCACCTCCTCCAACAATCCTTGGAAGTAAAGTTCCATTATCGAATTTTGTGTCATCCCCTTCCTTGAGTTTCTAAAGAGAGAAATCTGGAAAAAATATTTGAGAGTTTTAAATCGAAAAACTCCATTAAAGCCAAAGATCCAAGAAAACCCATTTGATCCAAAAGCTCTAACCTCAATCCTTCTTTAGCAAAGTTATAATCACAATAACCACTTATGCTAAAGATTTTTTCGAAAACTCATTTGAGCAATATACTTGTGATACTTGTTATCTTACTTTTATATAGAGAGAAAGTAAACTTATAACACCATTATTTTAGTAAAGAAACTTTTATTTATGTTTCGATTACAAATATCATTATTTTTACTTGTATTTAAATTTTATTGTATCTTCTCAATCGATAGTGTCGTTTTTGTGGATAGTCAAGGAATTTAAAGTACTAGGTCTATTGCATGGGTATCATTTGGTCAGAGATGAGTTAAGTTTTTTCCGGTTAGGTTTGATAGGTAGTGTTCCTTATAAGATTTTTGTTTCTCCATATGTGAACTAGAGATAGTGAAGTTCTCGAGTATTGTTAGTGAACCGAAGATAGTTAAGTTCTCGAGTACAGTATTTAGCGTTGGCATAGGCAAATGTCGAACCACGTAAAAATAGAATCTTGCAAAGTCTCATTATTATCTTTCTCTTAACTCAGTAAATTTTTTATTGATTAATTCATTAATTATAAATTGATTTACCATATTGCAATTAATTTCTGATCAAAGTTAAGAAAATTTAAAAATTAACATTAAACCCATATAGCCAACTCACCACTGGGTATATTTTAGGGACAACAATTGATATCAAATCCTCTCTTATAGATACTGTGACACCCGACCTAATTAAATACCGGGCGATCACTCCTTTATTAAATTAAAATCAAGGTGAACAGTTGGTTCATTCTTAGCATCACTGTCGCAAAAATAACTTTTCCAATTAAGAACCTTAAATAATTAAGTTAAGTGTTAGAAACATTGAAAACCTTATTTCCATTTTATTAAATCCAATTATCAAACCTTTAGCCATTAACATTTTAAGAGTCACACGGTAACTATAAGAATAAAATGAACATTCAAGAGTTCAACCATCAATAACAAATCCGAACTTTAAAACACTAAAGGAAAGCATCCTGAGAGTAATATATCCCGAAATAAAGATGCTGAAAGTAAAAGAATTACAATCTCTGACAATACCAACCAAATAATGGAAAAGGGCGACACATGCCCCACTGGATAAAACTGAACTAGAAGTTATGTCAACAATGAGGTCGTCTAAGCAATGGCCTGTAACTCCCACAAAAGCTATAGCGCGTTCCATCCAAAGAATCCTAAGCATGATGCCCTTGTGGCTAGGCACCTATAATATATATATATATATATATATACACAAGAGAGAATAGATAACAGCAAACGGGTCAGAGCCCGAATGTAAAACAGTTTTAAAAATAGTTTAGCAAGTATTTAAAATGCTTACTGGCTAATGCAACAGTCATATTAGTATGCGACACTCTCTTGAGAATTCTCACCTCTCATCTAGTGTGCATGTCTACCGTACTAATGAATCATGTATACCTCTCTAACTTACTATCCATAAGACTTAACATGTGAAATTTAAGGTTATGATATTCACTTTTAGAAACATCTATCTCTTCAAGATTTCTTACCTTATTTAGAATAATTTCGTATTGTTATAACGTTTCTGAATACTTATAGTGAAGTTGATGAATTTCATACCTTACTTAACTACTATTTTACTCAGTAGAAATTTCTCATATAGATACACGTATATATATTAGGTACACATATAATATATATACCAACAACACCCCACATAAAATATATGGTGCAAAGTTTCCATAAATAAGTATATATATACCAATTACTCATATAATACATATATACTAATGGCACCCCACATAAAAACTATGGTGCTGGCATACTCTGCTATCAAGTCCCTGTATCACACATACTTAGGGAAAGGCTCGTTCGAAATCACTCTCGGACAGCATTAACACAAACACATACAAATGGGGGCGAAGCATAGTTCCAAGGCCTAAGAGGTCAGTACACACCAACACATCTCTTAGGACCGTCTGACTATCAATCAGATATCTTGTACCTAGGAATCTTATGTTCTAGGGTACAAGCCAATATCCCCCATAAAAGGTCCCATCGAGATAAGATTGTCCCAGCGCGCAAACCCCCATGATAGCAAGTAGCCCGGGTACGATTTTTACACAGAAATAATATATGCATAATCACACTGTCATATATAATATATGAATTCACATCCACATTATTAAATCAGGCGTGCTCAGGACCCATTATTAAAATTATCCATTTTTATACATTTTACTCAATTATCTCGTACAACGGACTCATTCCTTTTATTCTCGTAATTAAGTCATTCTAAATTCACTTCTCGTCTCTCGAAGTATTATCTTTAATTAAGTACGATTTCAGTACGCCCTCACTTACCTTCTACTCCAACTTCCTAGACATTTTGATTATTAAATCAACGCACGTATGATTTTCTAAGTATAAATATCTTCCCGTTTACCCTTTATTTCCCTTCACATTAAAGTTCCACTTAACGGGATTTATCTTGACCCTACTGGTCCTTTTTGTGTCCCATTATCTTCTAGCAATCCTAATCAAGGTTTACTACGCATAAAATCGGATTAAGCTAACACGAGCAAAAATACAGTTTTCCAGGAGGGGTTGATCGATCGATAGAAAGGGGTCGATTGATCGAACCGTCGATCGATCGATGCTTTAGACTCGATCGATCGATCAAACAGGTATGGCGAAATCTGCAGAATACCAGATACGGGTTCTATCATCCAAACTCATCGAATTCCAAATTTTTAACTCCCAAACTCCAAGAAATAGATACCACAAACATAATAAACCCAAATGAGTAAAAATCTACGTAAGACATGCGAGTTTTCATCAAGAATCATGGGTTAAAAGGGCCAAAATCTATATAATTCTCATGAACCCTAATATTTTCATTAACTTAGTTTCTTATATTCTTTTTCCTGATTTTCTGTCACTAATACCATGGAAATTCGTGATTCAACCTTTACATGTGAAATGGATTTCCAGAAATATGATCTCTATCTCTACAACATGCAATTTATCTCTCCAATTAACGTTTTCTTTTAAGAACACTAATTCTAATCAACCCTAGACTAATATAAAATAGCATTAACTTGATAAAAGAAAGATAGATACTTGCCTGAAATTTCAGAGTTCTAATTTGTGGACAAATTTGGTGTGGTTCTGATCCCCTTCGCGCGATCTACGATTTGGCGACGACGGCGGTGCAACCGGAGGAGTTCTTGGCCTAGAATTCCTTGGAAAGCTCCTCCCCTTCCTCTCCAATGGCCGTCATTAGTTTTAGATTGTGTTAACCCTAGAAGACAACACTTTCCATATGATATAACCCTTGCAAATTCGTGGGTTTAATTACCCATAATTACGAAATGTCCAAAATGCCCTCCTAGGGTACTAAATAGGCCTAAAAACGCCCCGAGACCCAAACTAACCCCCCTGGTATACTTTTCTGACTATCTCGACCCTTCCGGACACTTTGGCGCACTAAAAATGACCATACGAGCAACTTATAATTTATTCACTTTATATAATAATAATTTAGTCTCGACACGACACAGACGCGTCCCGACTTAATTTCCATAATTGTCATTTTATTCACACGTGACAATTTTTATAAAATAAATCGCATATATTACTATACTCATCGAGTAACATTCAACAAAATTTTTCAATAATTACTAACTCACATCACGCTAGTAAGTATTTAAATAATTTTTCGGATTAAAATTAAATTAATTTATCTCAATTAAATTTAATAAATCCCTAAATTTAAAAGCCATAAAAATACGGGGTAGAACAGATACTTATTTTGAAAAGTATATTTTTAGTGTGAAGATCAAAAACCCAATGGCAAGACTATCTTAAACCTTTAATAAAAGAAACGACATTCCCATGTTTTCAAGAGAATACTTAAAACAATAAAAATCTAGAACAATGTAATTGTTTTAATATCTTGATTCTATTGTTTGGAAAATAATTTGTGATAAGAAAATTCCTTTTTTATAGATTAATTATAAAAAATGAATTAAATAATGAAACTATGATAATATTACTCTCTTCAATAGATAATGTTGCTGCAAGAAAAGCATCACACTGCAAAGAAGCAAGTGAAATTAGGGATATCCTCACAAAAGAATACTCGGAAGAAAACACCAAAGATATATTGATAAAATCTTCACATCCAAATGATTCCTAAACTATCAAGACATACGAAAATGATGAAAAGTCTCTTGTACAAGAGAAGAATAAATAATAGAGCAATCACCAAATTCCTCATCAAAAGTTAAAATTCTTTAAATAACCCCAATTTCAAAAGACGAAGTCATTTTTAAAGAATTATCAACTTCATCATCCAAAGAATAATAAAATATCATCCTTACGCACAAAGTGATGAAGAGGTAAAACTTTAATCTATTAAATCCTTAGGTCTAAGAAAATCCTTTAAAAAGAATATTATGCATGATTTAATAAAAATAAAATATTTTTGTGATAAAGCCATGAATGGATTTAAAAAGTTGGTTAAAGAACACACAATTTTAGGAAAGATAAGAAGATATCTTTACATTACGAGTGAAGAATCAATCAAAGAAAACAAGAAACTAATTACTTAAATTAAAAAATTAAAAGAAGGGAATGAGAGGTTAGCATCAAATGAGAATGGGACACAACTTGAAAATTTCAAATTAAAAGAAGAAGTTAAATGTTTAAAACAAACCCTATAAAAATTTGAATCAAGTAGAAATAGTTTAAACCTACTCCTTAAGCGACATAAATTTGAGTCTGGGAAGGAAGGGCTAGGATACAGAAAAGAAATATCGAACTGAAAGATAAAAAATTCTAAAACATTAAGAATTTGTTTTTGAAAAGAACGTAGAGAATTCTAAAATGAATGTCGCAAAAACTCAAAACATCAAAAATGATGTCGATTACGCTTCTCCCAAAAAGAAATATTATATTGTTGAAAAATGTCATACAAACCAAAGTTAGAAAACCATCTTAATATTATTTGCAAAAAGAATAATCATACATATGTTGATTCTGAATTCCATTCTTCAAGTAATGATTACACATATTATGGTAAAACAATCATACATGTAATGATTATTACATAAGGAAAAGAAATATTCATGTGTACAAATGAAGGAGTTCATCGTACTCCTTCACTAACAAACAAGGACCCGAAACCCAAAGGGTACCGAAAAGAAATGTTTTTCTTCATATGTTGTGGGTACTCAAAGAATGAATAAAAGACTTTATTTTGAAGATACGCACGCAAGGCATGAAACAACTAAGAATAAAGAAAGATGGAATGTATGGAGGAGAGACATACATGATGAAAGATAAAGAAGGCAAATGATGACGAAACATTAAAGGCTTAACAATGTACTAAGTATCTAAAGAATTATTTAAATGGGTAATGACTATCCTTAAACCCTATTTATTTTCCCTTGAAACTATGACTAAAACGCATGATGCACCCAAAACCAAAAGCATAATCTAATAATCACAATGATACAATTAGGATATAAACAAGTTTATTGATTTTGAAAACTCCATCACAACTCATAGCCATATGATTTAAAAATACAACAATATGAAAAACCCGTGAATATGCAACAACCTAAAAGTTAGATTACACATATTAGGAAAAGATTATTAAAAAGTGATATCTATGATGAGAATATATTTTAAAAAATATTGAAAAAATATTTGAAGGAAATAATTGGTTGGTAAAAATTATTAAAGATTCTTTTCTTTAAAAAGAAATTATTTTTGGAAACTCCACGAAAAAATTATAGACAGAAGGAAAAGCATTATTGGAATCGCAAAGGGCTATCATAGATACCAAAAGGGCAGATAAAGTTTTATGAAAATGAGTTATAATCTTGAACAAAACATGAAAACCCATGAACATTAAAAATAAAACTTACACCTAAATCAAAGATGAACTCTTACACTTACAAACCCTACATTAGAACTCAAATAAAGTTATACAGCCTTGGTTTCACAAATACCCCAAACATTTTGATAAGTTGTTATGATTATCATTAGAAACATGCTATTATACAAGAGCGCTCAAAGATAACCTACACATATAACAAGACTAAAATCGAAGACACTTGATTTCATCAAAATAAACAAGTTTCTCACAAGTTTCTCATATGTGCTTCCAATACTTCAAACACAACAATAAGAGTATACCCGAATTTAAGCACTACAACTAGAGTAACTTGTTTTAATCATGTATAAGCTCATACCCACTCACCTAAACCTAACATAAACCATTCATAAGCCTTCCCAAAGACCTGGACCCTAAATAAAATTGATTTTGAGCAAGACAAAGAGTTTCAGTCCACAGAATGTCACTTTCAATCGATAGAAAGTTCCAAAAATCACTGTAAGCCATGTCATCCTTTCCAAGGCATTCTGAGGGAGTTTTAATTGACCGAACTCCACTTTTAGATGACTGAAATTGATCAAAAGTTAGCGTTAATGTTGATAACTTCTTCAAACATTTTAACCTATTATCCCATGAGTTCGTAAATTTAACCAATTATTTTACCAACATTTTTTTGCCCAAAACTTCATTGTAACCCTATAAATACCCACATCTTCTTCATTTCCAAAATACAAAAAATATAAGAATAAACCTCTCAAGTAAAGTTCCATCATTCAAAGTTTGTGTCATCCCCTGCCTTGAGTTTTTAGCGAGATAAATCAACAAAATCGATTTGAGAGTTTTAAACCTAAAAACTCCATTAGAGAAAATGCTCAAAGAAAACCCATTTGAACCAAAAGCTCTGACCTCAGTCCTTCTTTAGTAAAGTTACAATCCCAATTTCTACTTGTGATAAAGATTTATCTAAAATCCCATTTGAGAAATATACTTTTGATACTTGTTTGCTTATTTTTCTAGAGAGAGAAAGTAAACTTATTCCACCATTATTTTGGTAAGGCACTTTTCTTTACGTTTCGCTTACAAATTTCATTTTCATAACTAATGGTTAAACTTCATTATATCTTGTCGACCGGTCATGTTGTTATTGAAGATAGTCAAGGCATTTAAAGTCTTAGTGCTATTATATGGGTACCGCTTGCACAAGGATGAGTTTAGCATCTTATTGGTTATAGTTTTCAAGGTAGTGTTCCTTGTAAGGCTTTAGTTTCTCCATAAATGAACCGAAGATAGTGAAGATCTCGATTATCGTCTCAAGCGTGGACGTAGGCAGAGGATGAACCACATTAATATATAAATTTGCAAAGTCTCATCATTCTCTCTCTCAACTACATATATTTATTATTTAATAATTTTGTAATTATAAATTGATTTATTATATTGCAATAAATCTCTACACAAAGTTACGAAAGTTTTAAAATTACCATTAACCCATATACGTAATTCACCCCTATTGGGTATATTTTTGGGCCACATTGGCTTCTCTCTCCTTTGTGAAAGGAGCAGGAACTTCCACTTTGTACTCTTTCTCGAAATCGTGCATATCCACATCCTCGGCCTCTTTAACTATAAACATGATTTTCTTCTTTCTCCATGAAAGAAAGCTTTGTTTGGAGAACTTACTCAATAAGCCCCTTATTTTTCTTCTCATTCCTTTCTTCATGAATGCGCAATGATCCTATGAGTTCACCAATGGTCATGGAATCTAAATCTTTAGAGTCCTCAACGACTACAATAATATACTCAAATTTTGTATTCAATGAGCATATCATAATTCCCATCACTTGAGTATCATTTAACTCATCACCATTACTTCTTATTAATTGAAAATCGTTAAAACTCTTAAAAATAATCCAAAATTATTTTGTGTTCCTTTATATTCAAGACTTTACACTCGCTCATAAAAGTTTGAAGGAGAACCTTCTTCGCTTTCTCCACTCCTTTGAACGACTTTTGGAGAGTATCACATGCCACCTTGGTGGTGGCTACATTATTAACCTTTTGTAACATAATATCATACATACATTGGTGGATGATCGGGATAGCCTTTTGATTATTCTGTATTATGTCTTTCAAGAAATCCTTTCTACTTGAGTCAACTCACCTTTATTTTCAGGTCGATCATAGCCTTTTCTCACAATATCCCATAAATCACTTAATCCTATAATCTCATTCATAAATATTCACTAATTATCATTATTATCTTTGTTGATAAGATGAATTTGTACTTAAATAGATCCTTTTGCATTTTTATATAACCACCAAAGAACCTTAGCTTTGTTGAAAAATAAAGAGAGCTGAACACACAAAGTTAGGAGAAAAATGAAGAGGATACTATATCTTTTGAACAAATACTTTTATTTGAGTTTTGTGTCTTACATGACTTCTCTTATAATTGGCCAATGTAATACTAGCTTTGGAAAGACACTAGACTCAAATTAATGATAATTAATTACTTAAACCAAATGGCACATGACTCTTGACTTTTTAACCTCTCAACCTTTTAAATACATGACTCATGACGTTTTAATTGTTTAGACCTTTCAAATACATGACTCTTGACTTTTTTATTTTATTTTTGCTAACATTAAAAATTAAGTTTATTTTCTAATGATAATTAATTAAATATTTTTCCTTATAAGATTGACTAGAGATCTTCTTATAATTCAATAGACTGCTATTTAAGTAAAAAAAAAAAGTGTTCCAGATTAATATATATATATATATATATATATATATATATATATATATATATATATATATATATATATATATATATATATATATATAATATTGATAGTACGCTAGGCACAACACGGAGTGTGCTTCAAACACACAAAAAATACTAAATTTATATGTTTCTTGTGCTTAAACATCTGTTAGGGTATGTATATGGAGAGAGAGTTAACAAGTAGGTTGAGTAGGTGTCCAATTTTTAGTCTTCGCCTTAATAACATTTTTTTAGAATTACTGTAAGTGATGAATCACACTAATCACTCTTCCTTTTTTTACCCCAACCACTACTAAAATATGTGAACCGACTTCGATTTACACTCACCAATATCTCAATTATCATTTCTCGATAAAAGAAAAACGACATAAAATGAAGAATTTCATTTTAAACTAAACATGCAGTACATGTGATGCATGGCCGAAGTTATCTAAACAGTATTGTTTTGTTGTTGTAGCCTATTTCACATAATATATTCTACGAATGAAAGGAGATTGAATTGTAAATCAATATTTAAAGTCATATAAATGACACTTTAAAAAAAAATACACTAAAATGTTCAATATAGTGCACCCAAAAAATTACAATCTAAAATAAGTAAAAAAATTGAAAGCCTTTTCTTATCCTTGAAATGTATTTTTTCATCCTGCAAGTTATGAAAGAACATGTTAAAAATTTTAAAAATCGATAGTATATTTTTGAAATTTAAAAATTTATGTAATTGAAATTGCTTACTGAATTCACTCTTCATCTTTAATTGTATCAATATACTTTCTCGTTCTTTATAACTATGGTAAACAAAGTTGGTTAGTAAACCATTTTCTTATAGAACTTGTATATATATTATAGGAGGGTAGTGAGACTGGGTTCTTTGAATAATTGAAAAGGGTGAGGTGTGATCCACTTCAATGGATGTTATCTGCAATGATCTTAATAACTTATGAAGCAGCTTATGATGAGACCTTATCCTTTTGTTAAAAATGGAGCTCAAGCTAGAACTCCCTCCCTGCAAGAAGATGAACTTCCAAAACAATAATAGTAACTTTTCTCAAGACGAACTCCTGAGAATGACGGATGTTAGTGGGGAGTGAAAGAACAAGGAACTTAGTACTAGAGAGAAAGAGCATGGAGAGAATACTAGGAGGTTCAGGTGTGATTTTGACAGAGTAAAGGTGCTATTGAGTTTTTCTCTCCCTTTTTGGCATGGCCCAGGGGTCCTATTTATACTTGGGCACTAGGGATGAGTTGGCACTTTTGGCGCCAAAAACTTAGAGGATTGGTGAGGGACAAGGTCTGTAGTGTACCATTTTTCCCTACCTGTGTGTAGTATCCTGTCCTCTCAGACTGGTGCCACCTAGTGCAAACCAAAGTCAAAAAGAAAATATGTCTCATAATGGAGACAAAATATCTAATTTGGTAAATGTCTTTTGAAACTGTAACTTTTGGTATAAACTTTGTAAACTGGAGGGGGGTCTCTAGGACCACCGCCTCTAAAATCTTTGTAAGCTTGAGGGGGTTTAGAGGACACCCTTCTAAAATATTTTTTTCTTGAGAGGGGCTTAGAGGACCCTCTCGTTTAAAATCATTTCATAAACAAATCTTTTCTTGTGAGTAACCTTTTGGTTGCTCACCCTGGTTGTGTCTGACTGTAAGGTGTGTAAGGAATGGGCAACCCTAGGGTCTTTATACTAGTATTATCTCAATCCTAAAGTGATAAGTGGCTGAGCTTTCTCAACGAACCTTGTTCCTCATCCTCCAAGCCAAAATTCCCAAGAGATCCCAACTGGACTATTTGAGCCCTGCCAGTTCAACTAAGCCACATGTATAAGAAAGTAAGTGTTAGTATTTTTGTTCTTTTAAATAATGACTTTTCATGATGAGGGGTTGCTCATGATAGACACCCCCTCATCATGGCCTTTTTTTGGAATTAAGGGAGAGGACCTTGACTGCGCCTCACCCCGACATTTTCTGGAGACTGAGGGGGAGGACCTTGACTACTCCGCGCCCTAACATTTTTTGGAAGTTGAGGGTAAGGACCATAAATGCTCCTCGCCATGACATTTTTGGGAAGCTTAGGGGGAGTTCCTTGATTGCTCCTCCCCCAAACATTTTCTAGAATTTGAGGAACCCTGAGGGTTCCTTCACTAATATGAATTTCTACCGGGACCCTGGGTGGGGTTTCCTTCTCAATACCATTTTTTTCCGGGACCATGGGATGGTTCTTTCTCAATATGAATTTCTTTCGGGACCTTGGGTGGGATTCCTATTCAATATGAGTTTCTATCGGGACTCGGGGGGGGGGGGGGGGGGGGTTCTTCTCAATATGAGTTTATTCCGAGACCCTAGGTGGGGTTCCTCATAAATATGAGTTTATGTCGGGACCCTAGGGGTTCCTTCTCAGTATGAGTTTTTACCGGGACCCTAGGTGGGTTCTTTCTCAATATGAGCTTCTTTCGGGACCTTGGGTGGGTTTACTTCTCAATATGACTTTCTTTCAGGACCCTAGGGGGGTTACTTCTTAAAATGAGTTTCTGTCGGGACCCTGGGTGGGGTTCCTTACCCTGGGGGGTTCCTTCTCTATATGAGTTTTTGCTGGGACCCTGGGGGTTCCTTCTCAATATGAGTTTCTGTCGGGACACTCAGCGGGGTTCCTTCTCAATGTGAGTTTTTGTCGAGACCCTGGGTGGGGTTCCTTCACCAATATGAATTTCTAGCGGGATCCTGGGTGGGGTTACATCTCAATATGAGTTTCTACCGGGACCCTGGGTGGAGTTCCTTCTTAATATGAATTTTCAGCTGTTGAAGGACCCCGAGGGTTCCTAAACCTTATATTTCCTGGAGACTACGGAAGTGGTATTTGAGGGACCCTCACCCCAAAATATAGTTGTCATGCTTGAAACATCCTTCTATATATATATATATATATTACCTTTGATGAGCTTTCACAATCATCAGAGGAGGAATTATCTTTAGTATTCTGCTCAAATTTAGTTATTGTATAGTGTGGGTACCCAAAATTAAGACCATGGTCCTGGACGAGTAGCCCAATTCTGGAGGCCCAAAGTCCAGGCCCCCCACCTCTTATTTTGAATATGATCCGGTCTCTTCCCACGTTCCCATTAAGGGAGGTTATAGGGAGAGATGGAAGACGTGGGGGAATCCATCATCCCCACTTACCTAAATGTACATGTATATATAAAACCCTAGGTCCGGGGCAAAAGGACAGGTTGTATTCTCTGTAATCACTCTCCGAAGTATATAGAAATAACACCGACTGCATCACCGTGGACATAGGAACATCATTGCTGAACCACGTACATCCTTTGTTGTGTGATTATCATTTTACAATCCTTGCTCTTACTTGGTGCTTGTCGTTTCGTATCGATTTGTGCTACATAATAATTGTCACCATAATTGGCACCGTCTCTGGGAAACGTTCATCTTTCCCTGAGAAGAGACCACACCAAGAAAGGAGTTTAAAATATCTGGTCACAGCAGCAATGCCCCCTAGGCAGGGGATATTCAAGAACCACCTGCTCCTCGCAAGATTAGGTCTGAAGTTCGACGTTCAGATCAGAGAGCTCTCTTGGAAAGGCCAGCCTCAGAAGAGATCCAAGGACCAACGAGGTCCACACAGATATCCAGATTGATTGACACATATGAGGCAAGGCTCCACGAGTAGAGGGAGTCTTCTCGCAGATACGAGGCTTGGAATGCTCGCTTGAAAAGAAGACTGGAAAGACTGGAGAGGGAGCTTCGTCCTAATAACAGGGGACGTCCATAACGCACTCCTAGCCCTCAGGAGAGCAAGTCTCTCAGTCGAGGAAGGAGCCCTAGGCGGGGATATCAAAAGGTCGAAGGAGGCGAATCAGACGACGATTTCCGTGAGCAGATGCGAAGAGCTCGCCGTTACCAGAGCCCTGCTCGCAGCGATGAGAACATACAAAATCTGATCCGCAGGGAGATAGACCAACATCCTGCCCACCACGGTACCAGATCGACTCGAGAAATCTCTAGGCGAGCTCTCAAAACCCAGATGAAGTCACCTTTCACGAGGGAAATTGAGGAAGAAGAAGCCCCTAAGAAATTTGCCATTCCAAGGTTCAATATTTAAGATGGTAAGACTGATCCCATTGATCACGTCAGGCAGTACCGACAGGCCATGACCTTCTGGAATCACTGGGATGCGCTAATGTGCCGAATTTTTCCTTCGAGCCTTCATGATGTAGCACAGAAGTGATTCGAAAGTCTCCCCCACCGATCAATCCGGAGTTTCAAATCCTTGGCCGAAATTTTTATGACCCGATTCATTACCAGTAGCTCCCATCCCAAAAGGATGGATGCTTTGCTGACGATGAAGAAAACGCCTCAAAATACCCTCCGAGACTACGCAAAGAGGTAATGGGAGTTATTCAATAAGACCGAGGATTGCACAGAGGAAGTGGCAGGGGCCTCTTTCAAAATTAGGCTCCCTAGTTCTTCCCTTCTATACCAGTCCCTAACAAAGAAGGAGGCTATGACTATTGACGAACTGATGGCTCGCATCGAGAAGTACGCTAAGGTGGAAGATGTCACCCGCCTCAGTACAAATGAAAATGGTCGAGCTAAACTCACTGCCAAAGGCAGTGACAAAGCTGAAAACCAGAAAAAATGAGGAAAGAACGGGGGCAAAAATGGCTCCAAGAACGGAGGGAACAATGATGCGTCGAAAGCATTCCAAGCGGTCAACACCGTCTTCAAAGAACCAATTTACAAAATTCTCGCGAAGATCAAAGATGATCCATTCATCAAGTGGCCTAGGAAAATGGGAGGAGATCCCTCGAAGAGGAACAATGCGCTAAGATGAGCTTTTCACAAAGAAGGAGGACATAAGACTAAGCATTGCAGAGCTCTTAAGTCTCACCTCGAGGAGCTGGCCCAGCCTGGGCATTTGAGCGAATTTGTGGAGAAAAGGGCAGAGAAAGTGGCGGCCAATAGAGAGGCGAGACCAGACAACGTACTCGAGGATGATGCTGGACATGAGTTCGCGGTAATTCACGGGGCTTCTGATGCCAAGCAGATACAAGGAAATTCAACTCGAATGGAGATGAAGAAACTTACAGCGGTAATGCAGGCTTTTCAGATCGATCCAGCAAAGTCATAGTCAGGAAAGCATCGACGAGCAGATGACGTCAACTATAACAAGCATATTTTCTTCACATATGAAGATTTGGTGGGAGTGAGAACCCCACATCATGATGCTCTGATAATTACACTCTGGATAGCCAACTTTGACGTCGATAAGTTTCTCATCGATCAAGGAAGCTCGTCCGAAGGTATGTATCTCGACCTATTTAGAAAATTGAAGTTAAGCATTACCGACCTAAAGGAAGCTATTGTCCCTTTAGTTGGCTTCACTGGAAAAATAACTATGCCTCTGGGAAAGATTGTACTACCGGTGCGCGCTGGAAACGTCTCCAAGATGATCGAGTTTTTGGTAGTCGACATTGACTCGCCATATCAGGCCATCCTCGACTGGGGATGGCTTCATGCGATGAAGGCAGTCTCCTTTACCTACCATCAGAAACTCAAGTATGTAATCGAGCGAGGAGTAATGAAGATCCACGGCTACCAAGCGATGGCAAGAAGGTGATTTATTGCAGCCATCCGACCAAATCTAGAGAAGAAGGCCGATCATCCCAGCGAGAAAGTTGAAGAAGGTCTGACACCTTCTAAATAGCAATTAAAGTATGGAAGACCTGGAGTAGAGGAGACCAGGCTCCTCCCCTTCGAGCGTGTCGTCGAGGACCTGATAGAAGTCACGGCTGGAGATGGCGACAGTAACAGAGTCTTCTTGATTGGAGCATCTCTCACCGACCAGGAACAGAAGGAATTGACAACTCTGCTAAGACGCAACATAGATATTTTCACGTGGGAACCATACGAGCTACCTGGAATCGATCCTAGTATGGTCTGTCATCAGTTGCACGTCGATCCCACCTTCAAACTGATCACACAGAAGGCACGGCGAACCGCACCCGAGAAGGCTAAAGCTATCGAAAAAGAAGTTAAAAAACTACTGGATGCAGGATCCATATGAGAAGTATAATTCCCCAAGTTGTTATCCAACCCAGTAGTAGTTCTGAAGAGCAACGGGAAGTGGAGAGTTTTCATCAACTTCGCTGACCTCAACAAAGCGTGCCCTAAAGATAATTTTTCCCTCCCAAAAATAGACCAACTAGTAGACGCCACTGCAGTTCATGAGCGAATGAGTTTTCTGGACGCATACTCAGGGTATCACCAAATCCCTTTATATGCCCCACACCAAGACAAAACGGCGTTCATCACAACAGTTGGGTTATACTGCTACATGGTCATGCCCTTTAGGCTTAATAATGCAGGGGCAACATATCAGTGGCTGGTAACCAAGATGTTCAAGGACCAGATGGGAAACACCATGGAGGTCTACATCGATGACATGCTCGTTAAAAGTAAGAAAAAGGAAAATCATCTCTCAGACCTGTCAAACACCTTCGAAATCCTCAGGAAGTACCGAATGAAACTTAATGCAAGCAAGTGTTCTTTCGGTGTCTTGTCAGGGAAATTTCTTGGGTACTTGGTCAGTAAGAGAGGCATAGAGGCTAACCCAGACTAGATCGATGCCATTAGCAGGGTATAACCCCCTCGTATAATTCGGGACGTACAAAAGCTCACTGGAATGCTCTCCGCATTAAATCATTTTATCTCTAAATCCTTCAAGAGGTGCCAGCCTTTCTCTTAGCTTATAAAGGGGAAAAAGACGGTAGAGTGGAGCCCAGATTACTCGCGGGCATTGGTCGAGCTCATATCCTACTTAAGCTCTCCACCACTGCTCGTCATACCACGACAGACAGATTCTCTGTACCTGTACCTCTCCGTTTCCAACTACACTGTCAGCTCTACATTAATATGCGAGGTTAGCGGAATCCAGCACCTCGTTTATTATGCGATCAAGACCCTACTGGATGCCGAGCAGACGTACCTTCCATTGGAGAAGCTCGCCTTTTCACTAATAATGGCCTCGAGGAAGCTGAAGCGTTATTTCGAAGCCCACACTATTATCGTCCTTACATCGCACCCCCTTAAAGTAATCCTGAGGAAAGCGGACTTATCGGGCAGACTGCCTAAATGGTCAGTCGAACTCGGGCTATTTGACATCTAATTTTAACCAAGGACCGCAATCAAGGGGCAGATCCTTGCTGATTTCATAGCCGAATTTACGGGCGAGGAACCATCCTACCAATCTCGACCAACAAGGCAAGAGGAGAACCAAGCAACAGAGGAAACCTGTAAACTATTTGTTGATGGAGCCTCCAACTCAAAGGGGGAAGGGGTAGGCATTGTCCTCATTACTCCAGTGAACACAATCCTTGAAAAAGGAATCAGGCTTGGATTTGCAGCCTCCAAAAACGAAGCAGAGTACGAAGCCGTAATAGCCGGCCTCCAAAAGGCGCATACTTTGGGAGCAAAACATTTACAGGTGTTCAGCGATTCCCAACTAGTCTCCAATCAGATAAGTGGAGATTACAATGCAAAGGATGAAAGAATGGCAGCCTACCTTGCCCTAATGAAAAAACTAATGTCAAGCTTTGAAGAGATCAACGTCCAGCAGTTTCCCAGGGGGCAAAACAGTTATGCTCATGCCTTGGCATCCCTGAGTTTGGTAGTTGACTCCGACCAAAAAAGAGTCATCCCCATCGATTTCCTCACTTGTCCGAGCATTAACCGCGATAGTAAGCCACCCAACGTGGAACATGTACTCTAGGTGGGATTAGCCCCTAGCTGGATAGACCTCTTAACGGACTATTTAAAGGATGGCACGCTCCCGGATGATAAGAAGACTGCCCACTAGATAAGAGTCAAAGATGCTCACTTTCACTTATCCCCAGAAGGCAACTTGTATAAGAAATCCTTCTTCGATCCCTACCTCCAATGCGTCCACCCAGGGGATGTCGAGCAAGTGCTACACGAGCTTCACGAAGGAATATGTGGAAGCTATATCGGAGGAAGGTCTCTAGCTTTTCGAGAAATGAAGGAAGGCTATTGGTGGCCATATATGCAAAAGAACTCTGCAGTGTATGTCCGCAAATGCCTGAAATGCCAACTTCATGCTCCTATGGTCCACCAACCCGCCAACGATCTAAAATCCCTATCCATCCCATGGCCATTCGCCCAATGGGGAATGGACATCGTGGGACCTCTGCCTACCGCCACCGGCAATCGCAAATATCTGTTGGTTGCGACTGACTACTTCACCAAATGGATCGAGGTAGAACCCCTGGTGAACATTCGAGACGCTGATATGATAAAGTTCATATGGAGGAATATAATCACTCGTTTTGGCATCCCCAGAACCATCATCACAGATAATGGAACACAGTTCGAAAGCGGCTCCTTTTAGAACTTTTGTAATGAACACGGTATCAGACATCACTACAATTTGGTGGCCTACCCTTAGAGCAATGGCCAAAATGAGGCTTCCAACAAAACTATTATCGATGGATTAAAGAAGCAATTAGAGCGATCCAAAGGCGCATGGGTAAATGAACTACCGCACATCCTATGGGCATACCGAATCACTCCTCGACGAGCAATAGGAGAAACCCCATTTTTGCTGACATATGGCATGGAAGTAATCATCCCACTCGAAGAAGGTTTGCCAACAATGAGATCCAACCTTGTCAACCAAGGCCATAATGATGCAGCATTGCTCGCTGAGATCGACCTAGCTGACGAGTGCCGGGAGCTAGCCCTAGTGAAACTAGTGAGATACCAACAACAGCTCATGAGGCATTACAACAAAAGGGTTAACCCGAGGACATTCTTAATTGGGGACTACGTTCTAAGGAAAGTTCTGTGCAGGACAGTGAAACCATCAGACGATAAGCTAGGTCCAAACTGGGAAGGACCCTTTAAGATAACAAGAGACGATCTGTAGGGCGCCTATCACTTGGAAATGATGGAAGGAAGAGAAATACCACGAGCATGGAATGAATCCAATCTCAAGAGATTCTATTTTTAGATCATTCTTTTATTCTTTTGTTATGAAGCTAGAAGTTCACTTCCCTTATCATTAATGAAAGTTATTTAATTGGTTACATTCTGATAAGCAACAGCTGCATTAGATTTATTGCACCCTTTTTCCAAATAACAGGAACATTTATCACTACACTATAGCAGTGGAAATCCCTCCTCAGGTCATCGTTATGAAACACGAAGGACCTCTTAGCATTGCCCCTGGCAATATATGAAGCCCTACAGGGGATCCTTAGGCAATATGACCAAATTTTATACTGGTCATCAAACCTACTTTAGTTGAGTAAAATCCTGATCGAATAAAGCATCCAACACCAGGTGTGTCCTCGCCAATTGCCCCACTTAGGCCTAAGGGAGTGTGACGACACAACCAAAAAGGTAAAGTGGTGCACAATGGAATCTCGGTATTATACTGGACTAGGAGGACACTTGCATGACAAAACAAACTTAGAAGATTATAAAGCAGCAAAAATATGAAGAATACGATGCACACGTTTAGTGGGAAAAATAGCCCAAAACACAAACTTTCCATTAATTCATCATATTTACAACAATGATGATACATGTTTAGTCGGCGTGCTCTCCCAAAGCATTTACATTATCAAAAATACAAAAAAATAACAACTCGCAAAATCTCAATAGGGGGAGGCCTCTGAACGAGATAATCAGCCACTTGAGCTCTTCGTCCGTCATCGGGAGCAGGAGCTAACTCTTCCTCAACGTCATTCGCATCTGACTCTAATAATTGTCGAGGGATGGCATCGATGGGGATCCATTGATCATCCCTCCGAAAGGGGTTAGGCATCAGGGTAGAGGGAGAAGTCTCATGGCGATACCAAAGCATTGAGTTCCTCGGGACTTGCAGCTCCTTCAAAGCACTCAGCCACCCCCTGACAAAGGAAAGCTCTTTGAACTCTGACAACCTTATTGGCGCATCTGACCAACCCTGGTCGTAGCCATTAGCCCACACTTGTCGGGGACCTTTTTTGAACAGGTGTCGTAGTCGAGTAACGTCCCTCTGAAGCCCAGCAGCAATCACATATGCTCGCTGGACATCACCACAAAGATCTTCCATTCCCCTCTCTCGAAGTTCTTCTACTTCCCTATTTCGGCTCTTGATGGTCCTGCCAGTTTGCGAAATAGATGGAACAATGGAACCTCGTAGCACAAGAGGAATATCACCCTGACCATCTCTAGCTCGTGATGACGAGGAACCCTTTAATACTGCTAGAGCAGTGTTCAGAGCATGATCCCTAAGTCGTGAGACCTCTCTCCTCCGAACCTCATTCTCTTACTGAAGCATCTCACCAACCTGGTTGATCTCGGAAGCATCGAGAAGCTTTGCTCTAAATGCATTCACTTCTTCTTGCACTGAAGCACCAACCTCTTCCATCTCCTGGAGCCTGTCCTTCAGCTTGGCCACAAGTTCAGATTGATCCTTATACTTCTGATTCCTAGATCTAAGGGATTTGCAAATCTTAACAAAGGCCTGGCAAACTTCAGGACTCGCATTAGAACCAAGGGTCCTGTCCAATTGGGAAGTAGTAGGAATGTAATCATCCACCTCAATTAACTACAAGCAATCTAAAGACAAGGGAAAGAAAGAGACAAATCAGTGCACTGAGAAATAGAAGCCTTTTTCATTAATAAAGGTTGAAATTACATCGAACAGTAAAAAGAAAGTTTACAGACAGAAAAAACTAAAAATACAAAGCAATCCTAGCAAATAACTAGTTAGCAACCTCGGGTGGCCTAGAGGTCGATGGACCTTTCCCCTTGTTGGCATCAGCAGAAGCACCGCCCTCGGCAGGGGTAATCTCTGTCGCCACAACCAGGGAAGCATCAGCAGGGGACGCCTGGGGGACAGGATCGGCACCTTCAACAACTGGGGTAGGGACTTCATCCACGGTTGGCTTCGGACCCGGGTCATGCTCGTCAAACAATGGAGAATCAATATCGACGCCAGCAGCCAAAAGGGCATTATTCCAGCCCTTCTTGAAGTTCAGATGACTAATATAGCCTATCTTAACTTTAGCATCCTCGTATGCTGCAGCCCAACTAGAATTGTATGAGTCCTCCCTGGCAGTAACAGCCTCAGACTCCTTCTTCTTCAGCTTTTCAGAGAGCTCCCTGTTCTCCTCCATAATTGCAAGTTTTCTCGAGCAAACCAGGTCATAGGCCTGTCGCAGCTCTTTCAAATCCTTGACTGTCGCATTCTTTTCCTTGTTGGCAGTAGCAAGAGCCAGGTCGGATGATATTCGAGCAGCATCAACGGATTTAAAACTAGCCTCGATCTCAGTTCCCCTCAGCTTCAAGGCAGCTTTTTCCTTCTCCAGCTCGCTATTTTTCTTCACCAGCTCATCGCGTGAATGATACAGCACGACGAAGTTAGTAACAAACTATAGAAAAAAGAAGACATTAGAAGAGGGAAATAAGGGAATTCATAAAAACGTGAGAGAGGAGGGAAAAACCTTACCAAAGCAAGCCTTTAACTAGCCTGAAGGGCCAATTGCTCGGACCCTACTGCCCTTTGGCGATCAGCCGGGAGGAAAGCTCTCTCAAGCAGAGTAGGGGACAACTGGGGGGAAATTGCAATAGAAGACCCCTCAGGTAGCGCGGACACCGGGACCAAGGCCTGCCCGGCCTTCGTCCTCGCTTCTTCCCTCCTCTTCTCCTCCTCCCTCTCATTCTCTTTCTTTTTTCTTTCCTCTACCCTCCTCTTCTCTTCCATCTTCTTCTTTTCTTCTTCTTTTTTTCTCTCTCTCTCTCTCCCTTACCTGCTCCTCTTCCCTCCTCTTTCTCTCTTGCTCCTGAGCAGAGGACCGGGAACCGGTAGCCACAGCCCCAGAGCCAGATTTTTGTTTCCTTGACCTTTGAGCAAGAAGCATATGGTCTTCATCATCATCATCCCGAATTAGGTTCTTCCGAGGAGTAGCTATCTCCTCGCTCAAACTAATGGATGTGCTCTATGACTCTAGAGCTTCATAGACCTCCCCACGATCAGAGGAGATGCTACTATCAGAGCTACCTCCACCCAAATTACTTACTGCTCCTGCGAGGTCACTTTCAGAGCTGCTCTCCTCCTCGTCTAACTGAATAAGAACAGTAGTAGTCTCTTCGGGAAAATCAAACTCTGGGATACTGTCCACAGTCCTTGCTATGAAGCTTGAGCCAACGTTCTTGTACTCAAGCAGAAAGGCAGCAGACCTGGGATGCTCGCCGTCACCCAAAGGCTCCCTGATATTCCAAGCCTTAATCAATTCTGAGAGATGAACCTCGCTGAGAGCAGGCTCCAAGTTCTTTGACCTCGATGTGGAAGAAAAATCAAAGAAGAGTTAGAAAGATCAAAAATCAACAAAAGTCGATACAACATTGCAATGCCCACCTATGTATTCTTCCCCATAAAAGGGAATAGAGAACGTCTCAGACCTCAACCCTTCAAATTGGGGAGAAAACTGCCAATTTCTAACAAGAAAACCTTCTTGCCAGTAGTCCTTATGGGAATCGGGTAGATTTACTACCAATACCCTGTCAGGGCTCCTAGCTTTGAGGTAGAGGACACCAAAGCTAGTTCAAGAAAAGGAATAGAAAAAACAGACATCGGTGACCCCTAACCTAGTACCATACAACTGATTCATCCTATGTATGCCGTTAACTATTTTCCACACATTGGGCGAGCATTGTACAGGAACAATATTAAAATAGCCAAAGAAATGCAAAAACAAGTCATTGGGAGGAAAAGTGAGTCCCCCCTGGGAAAGCAACAAAATGTGGATCTAGTGGGCATAATCTATCTCTCTAATGTTTCTAGGAGGGGAGGCACAACACTCAATATCTACCCACTCAGGGATGTTGTAAAACTTCCTAAACTCAGAGACCGACCTATTAACAATCTTCGCCATTGGAAAACCCTAGAAAACTACAAACTCAAAGAGAAAGTACAGAGAAAAGGTACAAGAAACTTACAAGATAGAAGATCGACTCGAGCGATGAAGAAGCAGAGGCCCAAACGACAAGGAATCAACGAGAATGGAGATTGAGAGAAGAAGGTACAAAGTGATAGAACTCACAGAGAATGGAAAAGTGCTGGAAAGATTGAAGCGACGGTAGAAAAGTGACTATCCCAATAAACCTTCAAATTTTGCTAATCATAGTGCACAAGGTACGAAGCGGGTGCCGCCAAAATCAACTTCAGATCTTTCGAAGAATTTCAAAAGAGCCATTATGGCTAATCATTTAAATTTATTGAGCCCATAAACATGGCCCAACAAACTTAGGGGCAATTGTGGGTACCCAAAATTATGACCATGGGTCTGGACGAGTAGCCCAATTCTGGCGGCCCAAAGTCCAGGTCCCCCCACCTCTTATTTTGAATATGATCTAGTCTCTTCCCACATTCCCATTAAGGGAGGTTATAGGGAGAGATGAAAGACGTGGGGGAATCCATCACCCCCACTTACCTAAATGTACATGTATATATAAAACCCTAGGTCCGGGGAAAAAGGACAGGTTGTATTATCTGTAATCACTCTCCGGAGTATATAGAAATAACAGGGACTGCACCACCGTGGATATAGGCACATCTTTGCTGAACCACGTACATCCTTTGTTGTGTGATTATCATTTTACATTCCTTGCTATTACTTGGTGCTTGTCTTTTCATATCGATTTGTGTTGCATAATAATTGTCACCACATATAGTATTCCTTTGCCATTATCAAATTGTATCTATTTAGCTTTAGTATGAAATCATATTTTTTTTCCAACGATAAGTTTGAATATGATATTTTCGTCATTTAGATTACCCTGTAGAATTATATGTTTGTAATAAAACTGGAGATATAACATATTTTTTTTTATTAATCTTTGTTTGTTGTACCTTATTCTCAGCTGTATCAATTTGTGAGAGTGGTAATTCAACCATTTTTTCAGTAGCCCTGCCGAACAGAAGAAACTTTGTTTCTCTAGTGTAGTCCTCTACATCAATTTGTAGTTATATCTGGAAAATGTTTTGCAGTAAATTTTTTTAATTTTTTTTGTATTTCATCATAAGACTTGTGTTTAAATAAAATGAATTGAATTAATCTTACTTGGAAACCGGGTATGCATTGTCTATGTTGCAAAATTTACACATATAAGATTCCGATAGATTTTTCAAGATCTTGTTACAAATTTTGCATGAGGCACAAGATCACCCGAGATTATCGTTGAAATGACTTATCATTGCTTGAAGTGAGACAATCTTTACATGTAGGAATGATATACATTATATATTTATATTCTTAAAGTAGTATTTTAATATATTTATAAATAACCAATATTACCTCCTTTTAAGATGACGCTCGCATTTTTTTAAGGTTAAAAATATTTTTATTGTTGGTGGCACAACACTTGAGGTCAAATTCTGAGATGCACTTAGATTCTCCATTCATTGAAATTGTTTCATATTTGTATTCTTAAATATAAATAACTAAATTATATTTTTTGGGGAAATAAATTGGAAATCTAAGTTCATAATTTAATCATTTACCTGTTCATTCTAATTCTCCATTGATTGAAATTGTTTCATAATTGTTATATATTAGTGTACATCTTTGTCGCATTTATTGAGGATATATATATATATATATATATATATATATATATCATTGAAATTTGAAGACTACGAAATAATAAAATAGATTTAGATACAAGGGTATAATTAAAATCATTTTCATACCTCAGAATAGTTTGACATTAAGTGACTTAATGAAAATTGTTATTGGAAATTGTTGAATATCTTAGAGATCCTCATAGAGTTTAATTGCAGAATTGCCTCACAAAGTGATCTTTAGTTTCATTTTGCTATATATATGTTCAAAAAACTATTATGTTTTAAGTTATAAATATATAGGAATGAAAATAGAATGTGACAATGTAAGTTAATAATTAATTACCTCGGATAAAAATTTTGTATGTCCAATTTCTCAACACGTTTGCTACTGAGATTCATATGTTGGAATTCGCTCCTCCCTATTAGCACGCCACATACATATGAGCATTAGATTTTATTTATTATTTATGAACTAATGTTTTGTAAAAAATCATAATCTTATAAAAGATTTTATAGTTGTCAGTAAGTTCACCCATTAGCTTATCCTTCTCAATGACTCTGTCTTTCACAGTGTTCTAGTCAACGAATTCAAATTTGTGTATAAAATATTTGGTATCTCCTCTTTTAACTCCTCCACACTTGTTCTGGATGTAAAAGTTATTACACATGAATGCATAAGAGGTTTATACGCTCTTTTATTCCCAACCACCTTAAATTTTGAGATTTTGTATATATCTTCCCCTCCTCAATCATTCCAGCATATTGATAAACCTAATCTTTCTAAATAATTCCATTAATATGGTCATCCCGTAAAGAATATAATCGAATCTTATTATTGGAATAATGTCATATAATAGAGTAGGCTACTTTAATTCAGTATTCTGCTGAAATATCATTGAATCAAAAATTACGACCACTGTTGGGAAATTAAGAGAAGGTACTTTCATTACCAAAATACTGGCCATGAAATAAATATAAATATTTACTTTGTGGATAGCGATCGACATGTCACTTTGATATTGCGAAATTATTTACATCCATTGTATTATTACTTTATTTGTGCTAATTCAATAGTACCATCATTGTTTAACTAATGAATTTTGATTTAAATTTTAAATGGTACATTCATAGTAGAAATATGAATTAAAGTAGTTATCTGGTCAATTTACATAAATGATTTCATTATATTTGTTGGGCGAAAATGATAATTAATTTAGTTTGTTTAAAGAACCTCAACATGTTAATATTTACTTTGATTCTTATGACTTTTTATTTTTTTATTATTACCAATAGCCTTTTAAAAAATCATTTTGATATAGATGTTAGTTGCTGCATTCATAGTACCTATGTAATTTTCATTGAGACAGAGATATTATGGTTTTTTAAATTCTACCTTTAGTTTTCTAAAATAGTTTACTCGCCTACATATATATAGTAATCCAAACTATGATTTTTTTTTAATTTAATTACTCTAGGTTGTTATAGCGATCATAGTAGAATTTTTTTGTCTAAAGCAGAGTGCACTATTATAATAGCGGTTGCGCTTCAGCCCTGGATATACTTTAATTTTTCTTTGATAGAATTTGAATCCGCAATCGGCCTTTAATAAGTCATATCTTTGGTGGCTTGGGTCGGTGTTATGTATCTACCTTATTAGTTTGGTATTTTCAATGTCGTACTTATTATTGGTAGAAAATGAAGAAGAATTAAGAAGAAGTAATTTACTTTGAAAGTAATCAATTATTTTCTTGGCTTTTTTTTACATTTGAATTAATTTATGTGTGTGGCATAGATCAGATAAAAACACTTTGATAGAGTTTGAATCCGCAATAGACCTTTAATAAGTCTGATCTATGGTGGCTTGAGTCAGCACTATTTATCTACCTTATTATTTTAGTTGTTTCGATGTCAGACTTATCATCGGTAGAAAATGAAGAAGAAGTAATTTACTTTGAAAGCGATCTATGATTTTCTTGGCTTTTTTGACACTAGAATTGATTTATGTGCTTGGCACAGATCTGATAAAACATTGTAGAACATTCAATATTCTCATCAATATGAGTAAACTTGGTTCATATATTGTACTTATATCTATTCTTCATATTTCAATTTGTTAATCCATCTTTCCTAGATCTATATGTTAATTTAGCTCAGAGTTTAAATTTTCCCCAAAAAAATCTCAAACATTTTTTTTTGTGAAATGTGTCCAACTTTGGCACACTCTCTACAACTTTTTCCTTCTCTCTCTCTCTCTCTCTCTCTCTCTCTCTCTCTCTCTCTCTCTCTATATATATATATATATATATATATATATATATATCTTTCTCTCTTCCCCGCACGCAATTAGCTTTTATTTTAATTTAATCTTTCGCCAGTTCTAAATTTTTGAAATTACAAAAGCACCCTATTTTTTTTTACTTTTCAATTACAGTTAATATAACTATCTTTAGTCCGGAAATTTTCTTAGCTTGGGCCCGCATTATTTATCCACCTTATTAGTTATGTTGTGTGGAATCCCATGTTTCGGTTGGTAGTATATGGAGATGAAGTAAATGACGTGTACAACAACTAAAAACGAAGGTAAGCCAAGCGTGATCCTTAAATTGAAATCCCATATGTTATTTTGTCTATCGCACTAACTATATAATCCCTATGAGGGTACTTTATGCTAAAAAATTTGCAATAAGATTTCTTGGATATATGCTCGATCTGGATAGAAATTGACTTTATTTATGTGTTAAGACTTTTGCAAGGCCTTATTCTCTTTATGTGTTATGCCTATGACCTTGGTTAATTTTTGTATTTTTTATAGTACCTTCAGTCTTTAAAAGAAAAACACTTATAGCTTGAGAAATAAAGATCATAACAATTTGCAGCAAGACAGATTTCAAAGTCGTTGTTTATCACTAATGCCCAAAGGGATACTAAAATCCCTTTTAGAACCAAAGCACGAACTGGTGTGCGTGCTTAATCTGGCCCAGATAGTCAGCATTTGCGACTAAGTGGACTAAGGACTGGCCTACTTATACCACCACTCACCTATGAGAGTGGTGCAGTGTGATTTGATGCCTAGCAATATTTTGCTAGTTGATGATATGACTGCTTTGGTTACTAATTTTGTGATTGCAAAATTGGTGAGTAGTGGGGATGATAATGTTTTTGTGAATTATTTTGTTTCTTTTAGCTTTGGAGAGGGATTTCTTTGTAGATCAGTGTGTTGCATTGCTCATAATTTATTATTAATCTTCATGATTTTGTTTTAGTAGTATTGAGGCATTATCTATGAATATTATTAGTTTAGTTATGATGGATCCCTATTTATTGTTTCTATAAAATGAAGAATAGGTAAATGACTTTGGCAGCGACTGAATACCAAGTAATCGTAGTGTGAGCCTTGAAGTAAAACTGTTGATGTAGTTTCGTTTCTCTTATTAACTGCATAATCCCCATGGGTTTACTTAATGCCAACGAATTGAAAATTACACATCTTGGATATATACGCAATAAAAAAAAGACTTTTGCAAGTCATAATCCTTGAGGAAGGATGATAGTTATACCGATTGACTTTCATTTCCAGATGGACTATAAGTGTTCTTTATAGGATCTTGAATTGTAATTCTTTTCTTTGTTGGCTTAATCCAGCATTATTTATCTACCTTGGTATTTTTGTTCTGATGAATCCATGTTTATTGTTGCTAGCGAAATAAGAAGAAGTAATTGACTTTGACAACAATCGACTACCAAGGTTAGTAGATTGTGAGCCTTAAACCAAAGTCCTAGTTACTATTTCATATATCTCATTAACTTCATAATCCATATGATTGAAATTCCTATCAAGAAGCTGGAAATAATTCTTCTTGGACATAGACTCGATCATGCTACAAAATGACTATGTTTATGCATTAAGCCTTTCGCAAGGCCTAAAAATTAAGGAAGGATGATAGTTATAGCGGTTGATTAAGAACATTGGTTACAATTCTTCCATTTTGTTCATGCTATGTCTATCTAAGTAGGTGGGATGGGGTTGGCAAACTTATCTAATGTGTCGACACTTGGCAAAGAAGATGAATTATTTTGTTTATTTTAATCAACTTGTCATAAAGTATGGCCACAATGGTTAATATACATTATATAAAATCGTCAAACGAATCAATGCGAAGTTAATAATTTAATTATATTATAATTCCTATTTTGAATTTTTTATGAATATAACGTGTCAGTATACCGCATCAACAACAAACAAAGGTTACAATATGTACCTTTTCATCCAGAAGAACATAGTCCACTAAGAGAAGTACGTTGTTTTTCTTAAAGTCTGTGGCTTCCCACTTTCTTGTGATGCGTACTTTGATCGTATTATTTTTTTACACTATTCAATTCTACCACAGATGCATAGGAGTGAGTCATATTTGATCGTCAATTAAAGCCAAATATACGTTAATGAGATAATTTATGAATTAATGTTAATGTCTATGCTCATGATATGAGAATTTCATTTATAGTGTAATGTATGTAAAAATATTCAAATTTATTTACTCGATTCTAATTATTGGAATATCTCATTGAACACTATATTCTTAGTGTAATTTTTAGGAATGCCATCCTCATTTTTGATAAATATTTTCAAACCTGATCTTATTGTGACCCTTGGAAATAGAACATAGAGTTGCTCATGGAAAAAAATCGGTTGTGGAAAGTAAATTCCAACATTGGACAAAGTTTTTCCTTGACTCTTATTTATAGTCATAGCAATACATAACATCAATGAAAAATGTCAACGTTTTAGTATGAAAGGCCATTTCTTATCTGTGGATGTCATTATAATTCTTGGAATGAAAACTTTTGTCCCAATATGTGACATAGTAATAACTCTTTCTTCAATAATCTATTCGCTCAGTTGAGTAATAATCAAACGTGTTCCATTACAAAGGTCGGGACTTTGGTTAATGTTATGCAATAGGAGTACCGGGACTCCAACTCTTAGATGTAGTTTGAATCTTAGTAACCTATTGTAATTAAAACTATTTACAAACTCGTTTGAAAGTTGCATGTCTTCATTCTTTGTTCTTGAGGATGCTTTACAAATGGAGTCAGAACTGAGGTATGTTCGTTCCCCGCTGAGAATATCATTAAGAAAAAGTTGTTTATATCGTCGACCACATCATTAGTGGGGGTTGTAATTTCTAATGATCTTAAGTACTCTTTGTTCTAAATATTCTCAACCAAAGCAGGGTATATGCTTTCGATGATTACTGCCACTAGATTATCGCTAGGATCAATTAGTAAATCATTTGGAATTTCAATCCATGTCCTATCAAACTCATCATTGAAAGAAGTCAAGCTTATCGTCCCTTTTCATATCCCAATAACCCAATCTATGAATTCGAATGTGTCTTATATTCTCATATTTTTTTGGACAAATGATTTAAAGCTATTCCTAATAGGCGACATGATAATTAAATCCCGAACAATATCATGTATTTTATCATGTTAATTAAAACTTTACAGCTTTGGATAACTAGTAACGTTTACCCAAAATCTACTCCAAGAAGAAAAGCTTCGCCCCCAAATATTTTATCGTTAGAGTCTGTATCATAAAAAGGAAGGAAATTACACAGTGTTCTATCAATTGCTTCAAACGTATAATGATGATCCAGAAGATATTCATCCCATATAATTAGTGAACATTTATGAATGAGATTAGACAATTTGGTTCCTTACCATATGTCACATTCCATGACGATTCGCATACGTCAATCGTAATTGAAGAATCTGAACGAGCCGTTCTTCCGCCAGGTAGTAATAATGCTGCGATTTTGGAGGATGCTAGAGTAGAAACGATATTACCTTGGGATGTTAATTGTGTAATGATCATCATGTATAAATATTTTTTCCCAGTTCCTTCTGCCCCATAAACAAAACACAATTCTCCCTTCTTCTCATGAACTGATTTAATGACGTTGTTACAAGCCAAAATTTGATCAAGTTTAATCCTTTATGTAGTTTTTCATGTTTTGGAGCCAGTTCCTCAAAATCGTAGGATGTCTCCTCAAGAATCAATCTGTTTCCCATATCCCATAAGAAAGAATTATCCGGAAGGGATAATGGCTTGAAATGTTTCAAACTTATATTGTCACAACACATGATTTGTCCAATTTTGTAAATGGCATAATTTCAGAGCTAAGAATCAGTTAAGATTAATGTAGGAAATTGAAGTTTTTTCCTCTACATGTAAAAAATATCTTTTGATAGAATGCACCAGTTGTGTTCATAAAGTGTTAATGGATCACTAACTTCATAAAAAATAAGTATTGTAACGAATAATTTCAAAGTTAATTACCAGATGATCAGTTCGAAGCATGGGACAGTGCTATGTGCCATTCTTTGTCTCTATCTAATAGTCCTAATGCATAACATGTGGCCTTAAATGTCGAATACGTGACACCATATACCATTCTTATCTCCCCATAACTGTGTGACCCATGCACAATGTTCAATAAGATTTGTAAGTAAAACATCTCCCCCAATGCTAGATGTGCATACACGATCCTCCCTATGCAATCTTTCCTTTCTCTTCGTTTCCACTCTTTGATTTTTCTTTGCAAGACCCATTTAGTTGGGAATTCAGCATATGTAAGAGCATGGGCATTGGCATTTTCAGAATTCATCCTCATCCACTCGATGAACATTATTTTTCCTTCATCCATCTTGTTAACCACATTATTCGATCTTTATGAATCTCTAAATGTTATATAATGCTCATCGGGTAAGTGGAACATTAATCTCTCCACTACTATTCTATGATGTTGAATATCAAAACTAAATATTATCCAAGAATACTCACAGGCTAATACATACCTACAGTCAAGAAATGATAAAACCTCATTGGCAGTTATAACATCATCCTTGTTTGTCTACATTTTCTTGGAGTAACGTTCTTGCTTTGTTAGCTCCCTTACTAACATACATAAATAGGTACTCAATAGCTCCTGACTTAGTACATAACTCTACGTTAACATGTGCATTGTAGATAATGACCAAGTCCCTGTTATAAGGCATAATAAATCTATTATCGAGTTTGATACCGTTTTTCTCGACAACAATCCAACATCTCTCCTTCTGTAAATAGGGAAACCTTTTTCATGTAAAGATGTCTCGCACGTGAAGGACTTAATAATTTTGTTTAAACAAATTCCTTTAAACATACACGGTGAGTTAGTATATGTTTCTCCGTAGAGGTCGTGCATCATAAATTATGACACAACTTTAAAGACAATAGGATCATCTTCCTCCTTTGGTAGTTTAACAGAAATAACCGTATCAATTTGCGTCGATAGTCGAGGTTTGTCGTCAGGATGCAGGAACAATATTATCTGAGCATGTGGAAATCCCCTTTTTTATAATTTAATAGTGTAAATAGAGTTTAGGATAAGAGTTACATAATATTAGTTTATATTATAATTAGGTTAAAAAGAAATTGTAATGGAAATGTACATACCAACTGCAATAGTGACAAAGCGCTTTCCTTGTTTTAAATCTTTCATGAAATTATCAAGCTTTATTTTAAAAGATCTTGCAATGATGTATGGACATTATTCAGGTTTTTGTCTAGTAATTAATAAAAGGAATTGGTTAATTTTTTACCACCTAGGGTTCGCCCTAAAAGTGATTAATAGGTCGGGGTTACCAAACCATCTATAGATTACCATAACATCCGGGATGCTTTGAACCACCTAGACTGCTAGTGAAAGAAGAGGTGTGACACCCCATCTAAGTAAACAACGGTTGATCATGCCTTTATTTAGTACACAAAATGATTTAAAAATATTTAGCAAGCGTTTATTACAGTTAAATTCGTTTATTGAATACACATGTTCACGTACACCCACTCTTGAGTTTTCCTCACCTATCATATATATTGCACGCCTATCGTTCTATACTTATACAACTTAGCTATGCTACCCAAGCTAATTAGACTAAAGTATTCAACCGAACTTATCTACACATCTAAGTTCCTGTACCGCCCATATAGTACATTAATTTAACAACATCTCTCGTGCGTTAATTATCAACATAAGTAACATTCCTCACATGTTATCTTTTATAATCACTACATTAAGTTTCTATTAATTAATTATCATTTCGATGTCCACAATCATAATTAACATTCAAATATGTTATTAGTTGTATCATATAATTAAGTTTCTCGACTTAATTTATTCTCGTGAGATAGGCACCATCTAACTGTCTACTTTAACACATAAGTAGATTCATCGTACTGTATATGTTTCACGCACAATCTATATATATATATATATATATATATATATATATATATATATATATATATATATATATATATATATATATATATATATATATATATATATAATATTCTCATATCACAAATTAAGAATTCATTGTTTCGGATGTTCCTTCGACCCCAATTTATCATGTCATTCACATTGGTCCGGATAGCCCTCGACCCAAATCGAACTCTCATGTATTGGTCCGAATATTCCCTCGACCACAATACATCTAATATAGTTTAGGTATTCACACCATGTAAGTATTCATATGATATATATTCACACAAACTTGGTATTCACGCTTGTACATAGTATATTTCTCGCGAACTAAACGTACTAAATTACTTTATGAATTATCCCACTTATCGTATTCACGAGTATTCACACAATTCTAAGGGTCCTAGTTACCCCTTTATAAATTTCAGTAGTCAAGCCTAACTCATCCTACTGGTCTGCTTCATCAATTCAATTCCCAAAATCATCGTAATTCATTATCTTTCTCTCGGATAATTTACGACTCAAACATCAACCCAATTTCATTCTCGTCTTAATCCTCTCAATAAGACCAAAACATACCCCCATAATGAGACTACTGTAATATTTTAATCTCTCAATATTACTTAACCAAAGTCCTAAAAAATATCACAACAATGATTTAGGGATTTATGGAAAAAAGGGGAAACTTTTAAATTCTCTGGGTAACCGAATCAATTCGCCCTACGCCGAATCATTTCGATTTTGTACAGATTTTGCACTTCGTCTTCTTCATACGTTTTTACCCATTAACACACCTCTAAACCTCATGAAACTTCACCAAACTTTAAAATAATCATTCCTAACCATTTTTAATGCATTAGGATCAATTCCAATGTGATTATTACACCAAATCATCGCAATACCAATTCAAGAACGGATTAAATCATAAAATCCTCAAAACCCTAGATTTCCATGTTCTTCCTCAACTCTTAACATAAAAGACAGGTTTAATTTGAATTGATAATTGCTCACCTACTGTTAATCAATTATCTACATATGTAAATCATGCCACATGAAATCCCTGCCCATAACATGCATAAATATATCATTTTTCCCAGAATATGTATTATATCATCAAATCATAAAACCCTCCTAACATGGGTATTATAAGTTCAAAATAATTGCAATGCAAAACTTGACTCTAGTTTTGTAGGGTATACTTACTTGGTGTTGTTGATGGATTGATGGTTCTCTCTTCAAATCTTCACTCCTTAGATGCTTAGGATGTAGGATTAAGGTCTAATCCTCAAGAACAACTCTTAAGCCTTGAAAATTGGTTTCTCTCTTCTCTTTAATGTCTTCCTTTGGGTTTAACTGTTTCTAACCCTAGTCCCAAGTCTTAAACATCAGATATAACACTTAGAAATTCGTTTCTCCCTTAACCTCTATTTGTCAAATGACCAAAATGCCCTCAATAGGTACCGATTTGGTTAAAATTGACTCGGAACCTAAACAATACCCTCGGGTACACTTTTTCAACTATTTGACCCATTCGAAATCATTCGTGACCTCTAAATTATCATCTGAGTCACTAAAACATATTTCTTTTCTCAATCTCAAATTAGCCTATGCACGACTCTCGATTGAGATAGAATAAAAATGCACATCTCACTCACTATGCCGTATTATAATAATCAACAATTATTTACTATTCACACTTAGTAAATTTCATAATATAATAATAATTAGCATCTATCTATCTATTAATATTTGATAATCACATTCTCACTCAGTCAAATTAAATTACTTCACTCACGTAATTTAAATACAATATTTAAATTCCCCGAATTAATTAAATTATAGATATGTCAAAAATACGGGGTATTACATATTTTCACCCTTACAAGGGATTTCATCCTCGAAATTAGGACATACCTGCAGTGAATAACTCAGGATACTGCTCTCGCATGCCGTCCTCCCACTCCCATGTCGACTCATCAGTATTTTCGTGTCCCTACTGAACTCGCGCTAGTAACACCACCTTGGATCACTATTTACGCTTACCATGATCTAGAATAGCCACAGGCCTCTCCTCATATGAGACATATGGATGTAAATCATTCTCCTTAAGTGGAATGTTCCAGAAATCTCTCTTACTCCTCTTGCACTTCTTCAGTGATGACACATGAAACACGTCGTGTATCCGCTGAAGATGCTTTGAAAGTCCCAATCTATATGCTATCGGTCCCACCCTCTCTATAATAGGAAACGACTCCACATATCTCGATGCTAACTTCCCTCTCTTATAAAATCTCATAATCCCCTTCACATGAGATACTCGAACCAACACCTGGTCGCCAACCTCTAACTCCAAATGTCTCTTATCGGCATCGGCATAACTCTTCTGCTTATCCTGAGCGATCTGAATACATCCTCGAATCAACTCAATCTTAGCAGTAGTCTCCTAAATTATCTCGGGTCCCAATAACTTGTTGTCCCTTACCTCTAACCAGCAAGAGGTTGAATGACAAGGCCTCCCATATAAGGCCGAGAACGGTGCCATACCGATAGTAAATTGGTAAGACTTATTATACGCAATCTCTACCAATGGGAGGTATCTCTTCCACCCTCCCCTAAAATCTAGGATGCACATCCTCATCATATCCTCAAGCATCAGATTCACCCTCTCAATCTTCCCATCCGTCTGTGGGTGGTACGTCGTACTCACTCATAAATTTGTGCCATGACCTCCTAAAAGCTTTACCAGAAGTGCGACATAAAAACTTTGTCTCCATCGTACACAATATTAATCGAGACACCGTGCAACTGAAAAATCTTGAAAATGAATAATTGCGCTACTGCATTGTCTCGTAGTCTGTGCGAACTGGTATGAAATGAGCCACCTTTGTTATCCACTATCACCCATATGTAATCGTGACCCCACTGCGATGTCGGTAGCCCAGTAATAAAGTCCATCAAGATGCTATCCGATTTCCACACAGGAATCTCAAGAGGTTGTAACATCCTCTAAAGCCTCTGATGGTTAAGTTTCACAAGATGACAAGTAACACACTTTGAGACAAACTTTGTTATATCTCTCTTCATGTCAGCCCACCAGTACAGTCTCCTCATATCCTAATACATCTTATCCCCACCAAAATGTATCGCAAATCTCGAACCATGAGACTCAGTCATAACTGCATGCCTCAAATCCTCATCCTCGAGCACAACCAATCTTCCACTAAATTGCAGGGCCCCCTTTGAGCTGACTGAGTAAGACTATACACCCTCAGCTAATAATTATCGTACCCTATCCTGATCGAGATGATCATCTTCTAGTACCTTTACTACCCGCATAACAATATCGAAAGGGATAGTCATAACTTCTATGTAAACTCTGGCAACCTCCTCTTCCTATCGAAGATCACTCCACTTCATTTTCCATAGCTCCGCTAAGTCTCCAGTAGAGCACCGGCTTAACTCGTCTGCAACTACATCAGCCTTACTAGGGTGATACTGTATATTAAACTAGTAGTCTAGCCACCGCCTCTGCCTCATGTTTAGATCCTTATGCATGAATAGATACCGAAATGACGTATGATCCATGAACAAAGAAAATTGTTCCCCAAATAGATAATGTCTCCATATCCTCAATGTAAAAATGACCGATGCCAACTCGAGGTTGTAGGTGGGGTAATTCTTCTCGTGGGAATTTAATTTTCGAGACACATAAGCTATAGCCCTCTCCTCCTACTGCAACACACCCCCAAGTTCCTACAAGGATGTATCAGTATAGACCCGGTACTCCAATCCTCCCCTGGGGAAAGAAAGTATTGGTGCTGATGTCAAACGATCCTTTATCTAGTTGAAGGCCAACTCACAATGGTCACTCCACACAAATGGTACTCCCTTAAGAGTCAGGTTCGTCAAATCCCCATCAATCTTTGAGAGCCCCTTGATGAAGCAACGATAATATCTGTCCAAACCTAAGAAGCTGCAAATCTTGGTCGATGTCATGGTTTGCCCACACTCCCTCACCACCAATACCTTATTCTGATAAATAACTCTGCCCTGTCAGACATAATGTGTCCAATAAACTGTACCTCCCAAAGACAAAATATACACTTACTAAATTTGGCATATAACTGATGGACCTGTATGTCTACAGAACCATACATAAGTGCTCAGCATGCTCCTCCTTCATACTTGAGTAAATGAGGATATCATCGATGAATACTATTACAAACTCATTAAGAAACTCTCAGAATACTCTATTTATGAGATCCATGAATACTTCCGTCACATTGGTGAGCCCAAACGACATCACCCTAAACTAATATGACCCGTATCATGACAAGAAAGAGGTCTTAGGTATGTCCTGCTCTCGGATGAGAAACTGGTGATATCCGGACCTCAAATCGATCTGTGAGAAGTAAGTAGCTCCTCTCAGCTGATTAAACAAGTCATTGATCCAAGGCAACGGATACTTATTTCGTATCATCAGCTTGTTCAGCTCCCTATAATCCACACACAAGTGAATCAAACCATCCCACTTCTTTACAAATAACATCGGAGCACCACAACGCGATGTACTCTGTAGAATGAAACCTAGGCCCATGAGCTACTGAATTTTCTCCCTCAGCTCCTACATCTCCGAAGGAGCCATATGATACAGTGCACTGGAAATTGATCTCATCCCCGATGCTAAGTCGAAGAAAAACTCTATTTCAAGGCTCGATGGTTGCCCATTTATGTCTTAAAACATGTCCTTAAACTCCCATACCACTATAATTGAGTCCAAAGGTACTACTATCTCCCTCAGGTAGAGGCATCGCCACTAGGAACATCTCTTGCCCTGTGATAAAGAACACTATAGACCTCTCGTATCAATCTACCATTGCTCGATAACTCACCAACCAAACCATGCCTAGAATCACGTCGTACCCCTCCATATCTAACACTAGGAGGTATGTCGCTAGACTTAGTCTCCCAATCATAATATCGACACCTATACAGATGGAATGTATTAGCGAACCAATAACCATCAATGACTCGACACATATCAAAAGACTTTCAGCTATTTCTAATAGACCAATGGCTCGTGCAAATATATTATTAATAAAATAATATGATGCTCCAGTATCAAACAAAATCCTATCGTTAAGATCGTGAATAGAAAATGTACCCTCTCTTGTAGGTTGCGCCTGAGGTACTAGAGGCATTATTATATTCTGAACATTGTATACACACCCGTAGTGCATCTGACCCGGCTGCTGCTGTGGGGCCAGTGCTGGTGCTACAGATATCAAAGCTTGTTTCCCTTGTTAGGCACCCTACCATTGTGCCCTGTCTTACTGTGGATAAGCTCTACTCTTGTGACCCTACTGGACACATGTAAAACACTGACCTTAGAACTATCTCTACCCATGGCCCTAACATTGGCCCTTATGGTCTTGGCCTTGCTGGCCTCCACCTGGTTCCCTTAACCCTAAGAGCTTTGAGGAAATTGATGATGTTGGGGACCTTGCTGGCCCTGTCTGTCTGATCTGAGACCACCATATATAAATCTCTTCGCAGAGTTCCCCTGTCAGGAATTCTTCCCCTACTGCCCCGCTGCCTATTGTTGTTAGGGTGGTGCCCCACTACCACTACTCCCCCTGAATTGGCCTGATGGCTATTCTCTGCTCCTTTCTTGCTTCCTTTCATATGGAAGCGATAATCCTGACAGTGTACAAGTGCGGCATTGACAATGTCAGTGTAAGTCATCAATGCAGGATTACTAAGAAAATGTTGCCTGATCCCCCAGGACAACCCATAAATGAACTTAGTCTTTTTCCTCTCCTCTTTGCTCACCTCATTCAGCACAGAGTTAGCCAGGAGGATGAATTCCTCCTCATAGTCAGCTACTAAGCGGTCACCGTGACATACGTCCCCAAACTTCTTCCTTATCTCTGACTCAACTTCATGCGAGAAGTACTTACGGTCAAATCGCATCCAGAACTTTGAAGTAGTCATCGAATCTCTCTCCTCAGTGGTGGTTACTGACTCCCACCACTAAAGGGCTTCCCCTGCTAATCTGAAGGTGAAAAATATTTTCCTTTGTACCTCACTGCAATCTAACATGCGCAGATGGTGCTGAATGTTCTTTTTCTATTAGCATGCCGCCACTATATCCATACCGCCCTGAAACTTGGGCGGGTGGCCCTTCTGGAAGGTTTCCCTGATGCTATGCCAAGTGGGTTGCCCTTGCTGGGACTGAATAGCTGGTATTGTGGGCTGATATGCCAGAGGCTGAGGAAAGTGGGCTTCCATGGCCCTTATAGCTGTCTCAGCGTCCTGTGCCACTATCACTAGCACCTGAGTAGAAGAAATCATCTCTGGTGGTGGTGGTACCTGCTTCTCCTGAGGGTCCTCCCTAGGTTGTTACCCTCTTGGATCACTCTCTCCTCGGCGGCATACTGAAATGGAAATAAATTGTATAAGTACACAGTTTATACAAAAATCTAATAGCAAAAGAAAAATATCTCAAGCACGCAAAGATAAAACAAAATCCCTAACAATAGGTATCCATATCAAAATAATGATACGATGAAAACGTAGTAAGTCATACAGATCCTATGGACACTAGAACCTGGTGCTCTGATACCATCTGTGACACCCTGTCTAATTAAACATTGGTTGATCATGCCTTTATTAAATAAAAATAGGTTTCTCATATGGTTCATTCTTAGTATCAAGGTTAAAAACTTTTTAATTACTAACCACCTAAGTGAAATTAGACCCGTGCCCAACTTTATCTTTCTTTAAAACAGATAAGAGAACAATGCGAAAAAAACTAACTTAAACATTCACAAAATACTAGAGTCCAATCATCACAATATATAAATGAATAAATCTTTGCGGAATAAACCATCTGCTAAAATTCGAAACCAAATACTCTATAATAGTAAAAGAACTAAAATATTGAAAACTGTCAACGAACAACATGTCCATACATGGAATGTAAAACGAGATCCTACATAAGATTTTAAAGGAAGAATCGTCTAATCAAATCCTGTCAGCATCCATAGTGCTACATCTTCTAGTCTCTGGAATGAAGTCACCCCTCGCGTCCCTGTGGTTGGGCACCTAAAAGGTTTTGAAAATATTTTATATAAAGTGTTAGTACACAAAACGTTTTGAAAATATTTAGCAAGCGTTTATTATAGTAAAATTAGGTTATTGATTACACATGTTCACGTACACTCTCTCTTGAGTTTTCCTCACCTCTCATCTATAGTGCATGCCTAACGTTCTATACTTAACCCACTTAGCTATGCTACCCAAGCTAAATAGACTAAAGTATTCAACCGAACTTATCTACACGTTTAAGTTCCTATACCGCCCATACAGTACATTAATTTAATAACATGTCTTATGTGTTAATTATCAACATAAGTAACATTCCTCACATGTTATCTTCTAAAATCACTACATTAAGTTTCTCTTACTTAATTATCATTTTGATGTCCACAATCATAATTAATATTCAAATATGTTATTAGCTGCATCATATAATTAAGTTTGTCGACTTAATTTATTCTCATGAGATATGCACCATTTAGCTGTCTACTGTGACACATAAGTAGATTAATCGTACTGTATATATTTCACGTACAATATATACAAATAAATATATATCTTACTATAATATTCTCGTATCACAGATTAAGAATTCATTAGTTCGGATGTTCTTTCGACCCCAATTTATCATATTATTCACATTGGTCCGGATAGCCCTCGAACCCAATATTATTTATGTTCGATATTGGTCCGGATAACCCTCGACCCCAAATTAAACTCTCATGTATTGGTCCGGATATTCCTTCGACCCCAATACATCTAATATACTTTAGGTATTCACACCAACTAATTATTCATATGATAGGTATTCACACAACCTAGGTATTCATGCTTGTACGTAGTATATTTCTCTTGTATACTAGCCATACTAAATTTCTTTACGAATTATCCCACTTATCTTATTGACGAGTATTCAGAAAACTCTAAGGGTCCCAGTTACCCCTTTATAAATTTTATTAGTCAAGCCTAACTACCCTACTAGTCTACTTCATCAATTCAATTCCCAAACTCCCCGTAATTCATTAATTTCTCCCGAATAATTTAGGACACAAAAATCAACCCAATTTCATTCTCGTCTTAATCCTCTAAATAATACCAAATCATACCCCCATCATGAGCCTACTATGATATTTTAATCTCTCAATATTACTCAACCAAAGTCCTAAAAAATATCACAACAACGATTTAGGTATTTAAGGCACAAAGGGGAAATTTTCAATTTTCTGGGTAACCGAATCGATTCGCCCTACGCCGAATCGATTCAATTCTGTACAGATTTTGCACTTCGTCTTCTTCATGTGTTTTTACCCATTAACACCTCTAAACCTCATGAAACTTCACCAAAATTTAAACTAATCATTCCTAACCATTTCTACATGTATTAGGATCAATTCCAACGTGATTTTTACACCAAATCATCACAATACCAATTCAAGAACGGATTAAATCATAAAATCCTTAAACCCTAGATTTCCAAGTTCTTCCTCAAATTTTAACATAAAACCCGGGTTTAATTCGAATTGATAACTACTCACCTACTTATTATTATTATCATTATTTCTCTACATATATAAATCATGCTACATGAAATCCTTGCCCCTAACATGCATAAAAATATCCTTTTCTTCCCAGAATATGTATTATATCATCAAATCATAAAACCCTCCTAACATGGGTATTATAACTTCAAAATAGTTGCAATAAAAAACTTGCCTCTAGATTTTTAGGGTTAGAATTCATGGTGTTATTGATGTATTGATAGTTCTCTCTTCAAATATTCACTCCTTAGATGCTTAGGATGCAAGATTAAGGTCCAATCCTTCAAGAACAACTCCTAAGCCATGAAAATTGACTTCTCTCTTCTCTATAATGGATTCCTTTGGGTTTAACTATTTCTAACCCTAGCCTCAAGTCTTAAACATTAGATATAACACTTAGAATTTCCTTGGTCCATTAACCTCTATTTTCCAAATGACCAAAACGCCCTCAATAGGTACCGGTTTGGTCTAAAATTGACTCGGAACCCAAATAATAACCCTGGGTACACTTTTTTGACTATTTTAACCCATTCGGGATCATCCGTGATCTCTAATTTATCATCCGTGTCACCAAAAATATATTTTCTTTATCAACCTCAAATTAACCTACATGTGACTCCCGATTGAGACAGAATAATCAGCAATTATTTGCTATTCACACTTAGTAAATTTATATTATAATATTAATTAGTATCTATCTCTCGATTAATATTTAATAATCACATTTCTCATTCAGTCAAATTAAATTGCTTCACTCACGTAATTTAAATACAACATTTAAATTCCCCGAATTAATTAAATTATAAATATGCCGAAAATACAGGGTATTATAAGAGGGGAGAACAATGCGTTTACCAATGGATGTAGCTGTTGTGTCACCTCTTAAGACTGCATCATTAAGACATTTGTAAAGTTAAAAATTAAATTGGTGGTTGATTTAGGTGTATCCATCGTAGCCTTTCTTCTTCTATACATGTGTATGCATCAACAATGTATTGTTGAAATGAATGGTTAAAAAGGTATAACGCATTTGATTCATTTGCTATTTGGTGTAGCTTGTATGAGTAAAAATCCTTCATCGTTATGCATTCCCCCTTTGTATGGTGATGCCTAATTTTATTTGCATATTGGATTTCAATGTGTCAACCCTCTTCATCATATGGGAAAATTATTGCATATTGCGTATCCATAAAGGAGGTTTGTAGCTCATTCATTCATTGTAAACTAGAAGACTTATGATTAATGGTAATATCATGCATACAATTCGTATTCGACATGTCCCCAATTATTAATCTTTTAACCTCAGAGGCTTTTGGTAAATTGTAAAAGGGGATCACCCTACCTTGTACTTAGTAAATGAATGCGGATGTTCATAAAATCAAAATCTCTAAAACAATCTCGATTCATTCTAAACACCTTGTCCCAGTCATTTATTTCATCAAATATTTTTATAAGTCCCTTCACAATGAACAGGTCAATGTTATCAACACTATTCGATGACCATATAGCTAGTTTAGGGTTTGCGACCTCCGATTCAGTATCATAGATGTACAATTGAGCAAATTTTGGACGCTCTCCTACGGTCAGAGGTAAGTACCAAATCTTGTGATGATTTTGTCCACTAATTCAATAGACATATGGCCCATGACCATTATTGTAAGTATTATCTACTTTTCCTCTTATGGAGATGAACGCAAAGATTGAGTTTTACCCACGGATGTTAGTTCTGAACTTTGTTGACCTCATACCTTTGTTGTATGATAGCAAATAAATAAGTTAGGAATATGGTTCCTATGTGAGTGGTAGTCTAATTTTCCCTTCTTGACAACAGAGGGAGAACTTAGGAAATATTATTTTCTTATTTTTTTTAGTACGTTCTTTGTACCACATAATAGCGAAATAGAAACTGCATTGTTGTGAAGGAGGACCAAAGGTACAGGCATGAAACTTGTTACCTATAATGTATTGTTGAAAGGATTGAAACACACAACATTCTTTAAAAGTGTGCACGATTTTAAGTTAAAATTTTTGTAGTTTATATTGTCTCATTATTTTTGGATGCGAGGGATGTTCGACTCCAAAGATACATGTTTATGGTCGAAAGTTTATGCTTACCTGTTGTATCGCACAAAATCCATGACTATATAAATATAGATTTAAGTAAGTTAGTTATGCTTCATATATAAATATAAATATAGATTTAAGTTAGTTATGCTTCCTTCATCCCAAGTAGATGTCGTTCAAGATTGATTACGATTTGTTTTCCTACAACAAAGGAGTAATTTGCCTCTGCCATGGCATGTTTGCCCACCCTAACATATATCCATAGTAAAGGCCTACGAGTGCGTGGATTTCAAAATTCTTTATTAACATTTTTCTGGTAATGAAACTATCACGTCACGAATAATCAAGACTAATTAAAGGTTGGGTTAATAGGTTAAATGGGAAAATAAATTAAATAGCATAAATATAAATATTATTGATAACAAAAGGTTAAATAATATCTATATCTTTTAACATGAAGCAAAGTATAGAAATATATTATTCATTACACTCATTCTAAATGGAGGCACTATCTTTTATTAAATAGTCAATGAAAGAAAATAAAAGCAAAAGAAAATTAAACAGTATGACATATGCCTTGATACAATATCAATTACATCCATTTATAAGTAGTAGCATAGAAAATTATAATGGGGTCTTCGGTGTTGTGACTGATTTTTCATGCATATATAATTGCTAGAGTAACACGAGGTGATGCATTAGATTTGGGCAGGGGTGGGGAGAATTTGCCTTCATTATTTCTTGACTCCAACTGAAAATTTCAAAATGTAAGCAAAATTGCCAAGTCGATAATTCTTATTCTATGCAGTTCAAAACATGATTATTGATGAGTCGATATAAGAAATTCAATTTGAAAGTGGATTCAATGTTAGGATAAGATGACATGTTTGTTTTGGAATGATATAACTACAAATATAAATATTTGGCTAGAACTGTTAATGGTTGGAGATGGTTTCTAAAAAAATAACCCATAATTATCCGTTTAGTGATTTTAGGGTAATAGACATACATACAACAACATCAATCTAATAAAATTGGAGACAACCAATCCAGATACTGGAGATAAAAGTAACCATGCTAAGTCAATTACAAACATTCCATATGATAGAAATAACTAGGCCCTTAATCATTTGAGTCCGACAAGCCAAATAATACAGTCGTGGGTGTAATAAATGATTATTCCTTTATCATAATTTATGTTATAATAGAATTGGGTAAAATCAAATCATATGAAATAATATGATTGCATAATTATTGATAAAAGTTGAATCAATTATACGTAAATAGTTCAACTACTCAAATGACTTCATCAATGAGAATATGATACACTGGGTCTATCACATAGTGGTATCAATAAAAGGCGTAATCAAACGCATTGTGTGAAGATAATACTGAATAAGAAATCACCTAGTTGTTGTTTAGTGACTTTAAAATTTTTTGTGGAGTTGGTTTAAGTCAAGGTGATAGTCTGTGTAAGTCTGATAAAGAGACATAATATTTTTGTGTAAGAATAAAGGTTCGTGAAATATTTGAAGTGCGATAAAAGTTATAGACTTGCATAATCAATAAATAAATAAATATTGAGGTTTAAAATGAAAATAAAGTTTAATTTTATTACTTATTATTCTTTAGCTTTTTAAGATTGGTCCTTATAGACTTTTGTATTTCTAATAATGTCAAAAGGCTTTAAAAAAGTTTGGGGTGAAAATACAGAAGATGAAAAACTTCAGGGGTTTATGTGTAAAAAAAATTTAAGTTTAAAATTCCATTTTAACGGTTATGTTCAATTAGATTTTTTGTTATCCAAATAGGGTGTTATAATATACCATTATGACTAGAAAAATAAAATAAAATTTTTAGAATTTTCTGATTGGTTACGCGCTCTCACATGCTCAGTCAAACTTATCATGCACTAGATTTGACCAAACTCGCGTGCATGTGTTACACTTCATCTTCAACCTTTCGAATTTTGGCTAAGGGTTTGAAAACTTTGACCTTCAATTAAATCCTCTATAGAATACTATTTGAGATGATTACAAAGGATTTCTTCCTACTTTTTTGCAAAGTTTTCAAAAATATAACTTTTAAAGATTGAGGTTGGTTGTAGCCTCATATTAAGATACTATAAATTATTAAAAAAAATCGTTTGATATCAGTGTATTTATACTGAAATTCGAAGTATGGCAGTGCTATAGTTCAGTTTTCGTGTGAATTTGGAACAAAATGGTTTTAGTTTGAAGGTTTAATTTATATTGTACAAGGAGAATTTTAAGTTTAAAATTTCAACATCAGAAAATGAAAAACTTGATTTTTGAACAGGTATGAATACTATACTGAAATTAAACTATATGGTTGTGATCCTATAAGTCTGAGCAAAAATATTCCCATTTTATAACTAGTTTAAAGTCGGGAACTCATAATTCACCATTGGAGCTCAAGCTTCCATGGTGTTTTCTGAAAATTGACCCTTAGCTTATGATTTCTACGTAAAATCTCACATGTAACTGCATAAATGGATCCTACTCTATTGCAAAAACATGCATGAATTGAACGAATTAAGCTATAGACATAAAATGACACTAAACCTGAAAATGCCAAAATATGTTTTGGGTTTTGAGCTATTATTTGTACTAAATTCTACGCACTAATAGAGGCTTTATATAGGGGAGGTTATGGGGAGTTTATTGGTCGAAATTGGGGTAGTGTTTGGGCCGGCCTAATGAGAGAATTTTTGGAAGAAATTTTAGAGTGATAAAATGTGTAGGTTTACCCTGGGTTTTCATTGGTTCCTGTAGTGTTTTGCTAACATTCTTATCAGTCCAGCTAATAAGGAAGATGATGTAGGTTTTAGGTTTAGTCCCTAAAAGTTTTTTTATTAAGTTTTAAGTCCTTTTTTGTTTATTTTTAAACTTTTGGGTCTTTGTGTAATTTTCAAAACTTAGGAAAGAAATGTGAAGGGTTGATTTGGAACTTTCAAAGGTAATAAAGTTGTTTGTAAATAAATTTTGAAATATATCGTTCATTTAGATAGTTTAAAAGTCAATTGAAAACTTTAGGGGTGTTTTGTAATTAATAAAACTAAAAGGTAACTTTTGAATTTATATTTTTCTAAGGTTCATGTTTGTATTAATTCAAGAAAATCTTATTCATTGATTTTATGTTAAGGTAAGATTACTTATTCTTCAATATATTGGTAGAGATAGTCTGATCTAGATGTGTTTTTTTATATACAGGTCTAACAGAAACCACCGACGTTAATAATTGATCTTGAAAAAATGGATTCTATATATTGTTTTCTCATTATGGATCCATTAACATTGATTCCAGTGTGAGAATATGTGGATGGTAAAGCTGGAGGAAAATGTGAATTAGCCGATGAAGAAAGGCTTTTGTGGTCGTTAAATGCTCGATGGCATATTGAAGAGGAGCCTTCTACGCATCCTAGCTAGTTTATATCTTTCAGTGTATTCCATCTATGTAAAAAATACAATTAAATTTAACATTAAAAAATGAAAAATGATTCAAGAATACAACTTTTGTAAATACCATTTTTTTCTCTGTTTGTTGCACAAAATCTTGAAATGGTAGAATATGTAGAGAAATATATTTGAGAATGATTAAATAGCTAGAAATCTAGAATATATGGGGACACATAACAAAGAACGCTTACAACTAATTAGTAAGATCAAATGAATTAAATGGGCCATACATTTCTTTGATGATAAATTTAAAATAGCAAATGACAATGTAATATAAAACCATCAATTCCCATTAATAAACCGCGGATTAGAGTGTTTAAATAACAAAATTAAGTAAGATCATGACATTACTATATATAAAATTGAAATAGATTTAGTAAATTAAAAAGAAACTAGAGATAAACACGAATGTGTGAAAAACAGTAATATGCATAGTGAATTCAAAGACAAAGTAAAGGATCCACATTTCATGTATAAGAAGCGACTGAGAAAGATACTGAGTCCTCGGAGGGGTCCTCTTCATAATAATGATTAAGGGTTTTATTGGAAAATGGTTGGTGGCAATCAATTTAGTTAAAAGTTTCAACATGAGTCGAGGAATGTGTGGAGTTGGATGGGTGCATAATGGCTCTTCATCGTCAGAGACGCTAATGGGAACTCCATTAGTTTCATAATCAGAATTAGGGCTAAGATCTATGAAAGTGGGTGTAATACCACATTCAACTTCATTGTTGCCATTATTTGACCTATGGAGATTGCGAATGAGGGAATTACGTATTGTTGCCTTTGTTTTGTAAACGTTTAGAGAGTGAATGGACTTCCTTTCATTATTGTAAGTTTTCATAATGGAATTATCCTCTAATGCCTTTAGGACACAATAAATTTTCTCCACTCATGAGCTTTTGGGCTTGTTCTTTAATATAGAGATGAATGCCTCAGGATCGCATGCCTGATGATGGGAGGAAAATCTTTTGTCCTGAGGGCTTGGGTTATCATCATCGATAATTTCTCTCTTAAAGAACATGAGGTCTGACTTCAGAAGATTTTCACATTCATTAAGCACCATGGCCATCCTAAATGATTTTTTTTAGGGTAAAAATAAGTTAGCCCGAAATAACTATGGTATACAATGAACACACGGGCGATTGTTATACATGAACCAATGGAGATAAAGATATGGAGCAAATGAGGTTTTAATATATGGATGGAAGGAACGTTCATATAAATGTAATGAGAATAAATATGTCTACATGAATGGGTAGATGTATTTTAACAAATAGAATGGAGAGATGGTTCAATAACGTATTTAAAGTCAGAAAGTTTGTATAGTCTTTCAAGTCAACAATATATAAAATTAGGAATTCTCAAAGAGTTTTATTGTTATGAAAATAATTATGTAATTTTGTTTTATGAATTAAAAATATTAGATAACATGAGTTAAAGCATGAAACAAATATTATAGCAGATTTGGTTTTAAAAGTTAAAGAGCGAGGAAAACAATATTAGTTTTAGGAGTAATGAAAATTATAACATGTGCATACTAAGTCTCAAAACAAACCCAAAAAATAAAATTAATTTTAATAAAAAAAATGTTAATTTAAAAAAATGATTCATACCAAAAAAAAATAACGCTATGAGTATTTGAACGATAGTCTAATTGTTCAAACATTGTCTCAACAAATAAACATTGAGCTAAATCCAACATGTATGACCATTTTTTAAAAAATCTAAACAATGACTCAGCACATGAAACAAGACATGTACAAACATTTTTAAGAAGCGAATAACCTAAGATGCAAGTAAAACAAAAAACTTTAAAAATCTATAGTTATTGACAATATTTGGAAAAAGTTAATAAATATAAGAACATTAGCATTATTTCATATACTACAACATAACGAAAAAAAATTAATTCATAATAGTAGGAGACATTATAATGTGCGCTAAAAATATGAAGGAATTGCTAGAAACTAATAGCAGGGGCTCAAAATTTTAAACCAACTTTATTTACAGCATATCCAAAAATTTAACGAATCGAAGTACAGTAGGTGTAGCCAAAAGTTTAAAGTAATTACAACAAATCAGTAACATGGGTCCAAAATTTTAGCCCAACTATATTTACAACATATGCAATAAATCCAGAAATCAATTTATAGTAGGTATATTTCTTTAATGACATCATATGGCAAAATAAATTTTTTACAATACCAGGAAAACTATAACATGTGTAAAAAATATAATTTTCGGTTTTAAACCAGTGACTAAGGAATGAGTAATCTAAATATGTTTTCATGAACATAAAGCTACCTTGAATGAGAGATCGCATGAAGCTCACGACGCCAAATGCAGAAAATCGAGTATAATTTTTTTAAAAAGAATGACATTAATCTAAATGTCAATATACTTAATTTTTGAATGGAAAAAAAGAGAAAGGTAAAAAAAGGTACGCAGATAGACCTTTCAAAGGATTGAACTGTAAAATACCTAGTGAGATAATTGAGTGGGTATATATATAACCCATTGTAGAATAAGGGTTATGAATCGATCGAACAATTTACAGCTCATAATTTAATAAGTTTTTTTTCAATGGATTCCAAACGTTTGGATCGATCAATGGAGGAAATTTAGAAGAGGAGATAAATCGGTTAGGGGATTCAAATAAAGGGCACGATTTTTTAGGGAATGGGATTGACAAATGGATGGTTCGTGGTTATTAGGAGAAGAACCCAACTTCTAGGTTTTTTTGTCAACGCTTTCAATTTCATTATAGAAATTAAAGGAGCTAAATCGGATGAAACAAATGTATTTTTAGAGAAGGGAGGGTTGTGGTTTTATAGTAATTGGTATTTTTTGTCAACGTTTTCAATTTCATTACAGAAATTAAAGGGGTTGAATCGGATGAAACGAAGGGAGTGTTGGAGAAGGGACGGGTTTTTTTTGGGGGAAATAGGGGTGGCAATTTTTTACACGACACGATAATCCGACACGAACTCGACACGAAGTTAGCGGGTTAGGGTTGACGATTTCTTGACACGAACCCGAATATGACACGACCCGCCAACACGAATAATAAACGGGTTGGGTTAGTGTCAAACACGTATAACTCGAAAATGACACAAATAGACCCGCTTAACTCGTATTTTATGGAGAATATATTAGATAATTTATATATCTTGATAGACATTCTATAAAATTCATGGAGAATCGAATGATAAATTATTTATGTGTTGAAAGAAGTTGAAATTAATTAAATTTAAGTTATTGTAGGCCTATGATTGGTATGATTGGTCAAGAGAGAAGAAAAAAATTATTTTATATTTTACTTAATGGGTTATGCGGGTCAACCCGAACACGACACGATAATAAATAGGTCCGGTTAGTGTTTGCTCATTTGACACGATTAGTTAAATGGGTCGGGTTAGGGTTGACTAATACTTGACACGAACCCGACATGACACGACCCGAACACGACACGACGCACACGAATTGCCACCCCTAGGGGGGAATAGCTTGAAATAGGAAGTTTTTTAGAAGTAAATTAATAAATAGAAGTACTAAAGAGATGGTTAATATTGTTGACATGTGGCATTGTAAAAAAGCGACAGATGTATTAAGGATTTTAGGGTATAATTTTACACACACAACACACACACACACACACACACAAACACACACACACACACACACATATATATATATATATATAATACCCCGTATTTTTATGATATATATTTATGGGATTAATTGAATTAAATGTGTATTAATTGGAAATTAATCCGGATAAAAATACTAGCGAGATGCGAGTTGGTATTTGATTTTAATGAATATATATATGGCTATATATGAATATTGAATTATCAAATTTGTCGTGAGATTGAAATACGACAATTTGGAATTTTGTTGAGACGCGTGTGACAGTCGCGTCAGGAATATTATTATTTAATTAAAAAGTGAATTTTAATTCTATTAATCGTATGGTCGTTTTGAGTGCGCCAACGCGTCCGGAAGGGTCGAAATAGTCAGAAAACACTAGCCGGGGGTTTAGTTTTGGTCCCGGGGCATTTTTAGGTCATGCCGGCAACGTATAAGGGTAGTTTGGTCATTTTGGAATTTTGGGAATTAAAACCCACGAAAATTAGGAATTAAAATCTGACTTTGAGAGTGCAGCTACAGCGGAAATATTGCGACTTCTCAAATAAAATCCAGTTTTTAATTAAACCCAAATTTTAGTTAAACCCTAAGACATGCATCTAGATGATTTATCAAATAAAATATAGCATGCAGGATAAAAACAAACAGTTTCAGGAAAAATCCCCCAAAGGGGCAAAACCTTTATTTTCACTATAATTTGTAAGAAAACGGCTTACAATCGGATTACAATGAAAATTCAGTGACTAAGAATTACCCTCAGGTATCGGATTCTGTAGTCGGCCGCTGGAAATATCCCTTTCCAGGAGGGCAGCAATGAATCCACACGCAGCGAACCCACATGAACCTCAGTCCAATCAACAAAGGAAGAACCGCAGCACTCCTTAATGACACACAGTCATAACACTTCGTAGAGACTCCCTCGGCAATGACACGCAGCCCTCGGTAGCAATGTTCTCTCCACAAAGATGAAAAATACACAAAGTTTGTGTTCTAGGGTTCCAAAAGATTCACAATGGTATGGCAAAGTTGTGTGAATCACACATGAGTTGGGGAACTCAAAAAGGTGAAGACTTGGAGTATTAGGACTCTGGATTTTATCTTTGAAAGTCTTCAAAAAATAACTCCCTGAAGATGGCTTTAAATAAGAAAACCAAGGAAGGAGTTTTCAAACACTGGGACTGCTCGTAATTATCCCAGGCGGACCGGTCCGGTTGATGGGCGGATAGGTCCGGTATACCGGATCGGTTCTTTTAATTGCAGGCGGATCGATCCGGTTGACATCGGATCGGTTCGGCTTTTTATCTTCATCGGTTCGCTATGGATCCGGGGTATACTGGCCTCACTTTAGCAGTCGGATCGGTCCGGTATCTTTAGGCGGATCGGTCCGATCCTCAGGAACCAGATTCCTTCGAGGAATTCTCTCCATCTTCAAAGGGCCATATCTTCTTCACCGTAGCTCGGAATGAGATGTCGTTTCTTCCAGTATCTTTGTTGTGGCAAGCTCTTCAACTTTCCAGTTGACCTATCCTCCGTACGGTGGATGTACAATTACCAAATTGCCCTTGAACTTCCATATCGTGACTTCTTTCATTGATTTGACTTCTCTCGCATACCACTAGCATATAGACCCTAAAAGCATGGTATGTGAAGTTGTTGAGGACGATGTGGGACACATGATGGAGATGTTGTATGCTTGATTCCCGGAATTCGGATAGAGGCCGTCATGTGAGATCGTGAGGTGACGTGCCAAATGTAGAGGCGTACGACATACATAAATGTAAAATGTTGGACATGAGAAAAATGTCCTTACAAATCTCCCCCTATGTCTATGCCGGTACATACATAAAAATCCGAATTATCATGTATGAAATTGCCTATACAAATCTACCCTTCCATGAACCCAAAACTGAAAGAGTACAAGTGAATAAGACTGCATCGTTTGATCTTCAAATCTTCGGGAATCTCAACGCTTTTCTCATCAGGGTGTGCAATTCAGTGATCATCAAAGTAGTACCTACACACATGAGATAAAGCAAAATACCAAGTGGCATATCGAGTTTTAAATGAGATAAATATATATATAGATACCAATTTATGAGCAAACTCAAAACTCAAAACTCCCCCAAAATTCAAACTCCCCCAGAATAAGATAATTCTTTCTCCTCCTTTTTATGATGTCCCCAAAAAGACAAATAAGAAGAATGAATCAAACAAGCAAAATCGGGGTGCCACGGTATTCAAAAGCAAAGCATCAATCAATATGGTAGACTTTCTCTAGCAAGGAGATGCCAGAAATAAATGCACAAACTATTTTTGATTTTAAAATTTTTCATACAAAGATAGGATACCAATATGAACAAATATGATACAAAAATCACACCATGGATTTAGACTCAAACAACCAAGTCATGGAAATGGAATGAATGGGTGTGAACACCTTCGATAGGTAAATCAACTCAATCAATCATATGTGCACGATGCATACGTGTACTCCTAACGAATGAACATCAAAAGTATCCTTAGGTGAAAAAATTGTTGAATTTAGATGACATCGTCTTATGCAAATCAACAAATCAAAGTCAAAGTGATTTCCACACTAATAACGTCCAAAACTATGTAGCGCATTTTTAAGAATTTCAAGGACGTGCAAACCCGTTTTAATTCTCCAACCAAACTCCCTCATAAATATTTTCTTTTAGAGGTAATCTTAATTCTCAAACTTTGGAGAATTGGTGCAAAACCTAAATGGCCCATAATTGGCATGAATTTCTTTTTATTGCCTTTCAATTTTTTCGGGCTCTTTTAACCTCTTTGGACCTCGGATAATAAAATTCCTCAATTTTTTAGGTCCTTTTTAACGGTGGCTTTTGCGCAAAGGATAGATGATTACCTTTCGCAGCCCCTCCGCGTTATCAAACAAAGCACAAAAACTCACAAAACGGTTTTTATATGCACAATTTCCTTATCAAAATTTATCGCGCTTGGTTCGTTTTAAGGACAGAATTGAAGTGAAAACACCCAACCAACATGTGATAAGACAAGCACAATAATCAAACAAATCCGTGCATGTGTACATTAAAGGAAACATGAGTCAAATATGTAGGAAGTAACACTTAATTACATCTTAATGACTCCAAACATTATAAAGCACATGGATGAATTGACCTATTGTCTCAAAACACTATCAAATAGTCACATGAAAATAATGGAATGATGTTGTGACTCGGTTATCCAAAGTGTTCATCCATAAACGGTGCAAACAAAAAAAAAATCTTTTTGGATTTTTTAAAAATTTTATCAAAATAAAATCTTTTTGTATTTTTTAAAAAAAATTCAAAAACAAGAATTTATACAAAAAGTACAAGTCATCACACTAGTAAAAATATATCATGAAACCACAACTAGTGTATGACAAACATGCAATCACAATTAACCAAAAGATTTCACATGGGGTGAATTACGTGCAAGCAAACGAGAATCGTGGACAAATAAACCATAAGCCTCTAAATCCGATTTTCTAACCCAAATAGATTTGTAAAGAAGTGTGGGGGTTTTGGGAATCGAATTTATTCTTTCATTAACCTTCCTGGGTCCATTTAAAATTTTGTAACAAAATCGCCTAAGATGACCTTGCCTACCGCAATGTGTGCAAGTGTAAATCGGGCGGTGTGTGTTACCTAAAGGTGGCTCACTCCTCAAATTCCTAGGTGGCGTTTTCTGAATTTGCTTAGGTGGATCTCTCCTAATGATCCTATGAGGCTCTCTCACGATGTTCCTATGGGGCGCCTTTTTAACAAACTTAGGTGCCTCTTTCTTAACAATCCTAGGAGTCTATCTCACACATGTGGGAATGGTTTCAACATATTTTTCAAGACCAATCCCACCCCTATCCGTTTTGATCTCGACTGTGCCTAAAATCTTATCAAGTTTTTCAGACCTAGACTCCAAATCAAATTTCACTTTACTTGAATCTTTCAATTTCACCTCAAGTTCACCTATCCTAGATTCAAGTACTCGTTTAGAATCCTCAAACTCTAAAAGCTCCTTTTTCATAGTCTCCATCAACCCTTTAAGACTATCTCTCTCACCCTCGACGTACTCAAGCTTCTCTTTCAAAATTTTCACATGTGCCCTAAGTTCTTCAACTAAAAAATCATTATTTTTTATGGCACACTCTTTTAATTGAGCTTTCAATTTCAAATTTTCTTTCTTTGTTTTCAAAGTTTCCGCATAAAGTTCATTGTAAGCAGTTTGCAAGTCATGCTCATCTACACTTTCCTCCTCACTTTCATCCACACTCCCATCACCTTCACTATCACTAATCACATGGATGGGAAACTCTCTCCTAGAAGCATAAAAAACTTCTTCTTCCGAATCACAATCACTAAGGGTAGAAACATGAGAAATCGGTTTATTCAATTTCTTCTTTAAATTTGTGGTACACTCATGTAACGTGTGACCAACACCCTCACAACAAGGACACCTCTCAGATTTGTTTTCAACAGAAAATTTAAAACAGGAGTTCGTGTGAATTTTCCAATTAAACTTTTCAAAAATTTGACATCGAAGATCATCAAAACCATCAAAAGCCATTTTTGTGCAAAATCAGGATCAAAACACAATAACTTAGCGCAACCCGCTCTGATACCAATTTGAGAGTGCAGCTACAGCGGAAATATTGCGACTTCTCAAATAAAATCCAGTTTTTAATTAAACCCAAATTTTAGTTAAACCCTAAGACATGTATCTAGATGATTTATCAAATAAAATATAGCATGCAGGATAAAAACAAACAGTTTCAGGAAAAATCCCCCAAAGGGGCAAAACCTTTTATTTTCACTATAATTTGTAAGAAAACGGCTTACAATCGGATTACAATGAAAATACAGTGACTAAGAATTACCCTCAGGTATCGGATTCTGTAGTCGGCGGCTGGAAATATCCCTTTCCAGGAGGGAAGCAATGAATCCACACGCAGCGAACCCACATGAACCTCAGTCCAATCAACAAAGGAAGAACCGCAGCACTCCTTAATGACACGCAGTCATAACACTTCGTAGAGACTCCATCGGCAATGACACGCAGACCTCGGTTGCAAAGTTCTCTCCACAAAGATGAAAAATACACAAAGATTGTGTTCTAGGGTTCCAAAATATTCACAATGGTATGGCAAAGTTGTGTGAATCAAACATGAGTTGGGGAACTCAAAAAGGTGAAGACTTGGAGTATTAGGACTCTGGATTTTATCTTTGAAAGTCTTCAAAAAATAACTCCCCGAAGATGGCTTTAAATAAGAAAACCAAGGAAGGAGTTTTCAAACACTGGGACTGCTCGTAATTATCCCAAGCGGACCGGTCCGGTTGATGGGCGGATCGGTCCGGTATACCGGATCAGTTCTTTTAGTTGCAGGCGGATCGGTCCGGTTGACATCGGATCGGTTCAACTTTTTATCTTCATCGGTTCGCTATGGATCCGGGGTATACTGGCCTCACTTTAGCAGTCGGATCGGTCCGGTATCTTTAGGCGGATCGGTCCGATCCTCAGGAACCAGATTCCTTCGAGGAATTCTCTCCATCTTCAAAGGGCCATATCCTCTTCACCGTAGCTCAGAATGAGATGCCGTTTCTTCCAGTATCTTTGTTGTGGAAAGCTATTCAACTTTCCAGTTGACCTATCCTCCGGACGGTGGATGTACAATTACCAAATTGCCCTTGAACTTCCATATCGTGACTTCTTTCATTGATTTGACTTCTCTCGCATACCACTAGCATATAGACCCTAAAAGCATGGTATGTGAAGTTGTTGAGGACGATGTGGGACACATGATGGAGATGTTGTATGCTTGATTCCCGGAATTCGGATAGAGGCCGTCATGTGAGATCGTGAGGTGACGTGCCAAATGTAGCGGCGTACGACATACATAAATGTAAAATGTTAGACATGGGAAAAAATGTCCTTACAGACTTAACCTTTGCCCACTAAACCCACTAACTACACTAATTGACTAAATGGGCTATGGGAGTTATTGGAAATAGGTTTAGGGTTTCCTAAGACAACCTCCAGCCACCATTGTCATCTTTAGAGAAGAAGTTGTAGAGAGAGAGAGGGGAGAAATTCTGCAGAGAGAGAGATAACAATTCAATCCTCAACATCAAATTCAGATATATATCAAAGGCAAGTGGTTTAATTACGTTAATTGCATTGAATGTTTCTTCCATGCTTAGTCATTTCTAAAAAAATTCATTGTTTGTGGGATATTGATAAAAACCCATTAAATTGGAATTAGATACTTACATTTTGATGAGGAATCGCATGTAGAAGTGTATTTAGGTGATTATTCTGATGATAATATATCTTGTATGAAACAAAAACGGATTTAATTATGACCATTGATGATCTTAAAAATTTCTAGGGTTCATGTTCTTGAGATTGGGGGAAAATGTAGAGACTTGATAATTGGGTGATGATTAGGATGAATTAACCCCATAAACATGTTATTATATGACCTAAGTATGTTTAGGAATGATTAGAAACCTTGAGAAATTGTTGGATTGATGTTTGAATGTGATTAGAGGTGAAGAAAAATTGGAAAAACGAAAAAGGGAAAATTTGGGCTCGAAACTGGCCTCTCGTTAGAAGACCTGCGCAGGTCGTTCGAACGAGCTTCTAATGAGTTGACAGTTTGCCTTCTAACGATAGGGATGTTCGTTCGATGTCTTTCATTCGAACGAGATCACGTTAGATGCCCAGTTCGTTCGAACGAACTCTCGTTCGAACAGCCTCGTTCGAACGAGACTTCTAACGAGTTGACAGTTTAGGCTTTTTGGCCTGTTTTGATTTTACGTGTCCCATAACCCTGTTTAATTGTAGAGATAACATTCCCTTGATGATAAATTGATATATTTGGGATAATTGGGATATATTGAGGAGTAAAACATAGAAGTGTGATTAGAATGGAATGGAAATTGTGGAATAGGACGTGAGTGACTATTACGATGCGAGAATTATTAACGGCTTAAATAATTAAATTAATCGGGAACTTATGAATTGTGTAACATTATAAGTCGGTACGAGAATGAGAAGTGTACCACAAATAAATTACGGTGATTACTAAGATGTGTGTATACTTCGTATACGTATATGATTTTATGTGTATGACATACCTACCATACTTGCTATCACGGGAGGTTTACGTTCGCTTAGGGTCCTCTAATCCTTGTGTTGCCCGGATTTAGATTGGTACCTCGAGAACATAGGTCAGAGAAGGACTTATTGGGATGTTAATAAGTCTGCTGATCGTGGGAGCGTAGGTATGTGCGTGACCCATGTGATGTGACTGTGTTCGCCTCCATTGTTTGTGATTTGCTATTATCTGAGAACGATTCCTGAGAGATTCGGAATGCGTGATCCTTATGTACGTGATGTACCGGGATGGATAGCAGAGTATGTGTGCACCGCAGCTTAGTCTCGGGTGCTTGTATTGTATATTTATGGCATGACTAATATATACTTAGATTAATGAGAACTTTCATGTCGGTATTGTGAGTATAAATACAGAAACGCTTTGAGTAACCAGAGAGGGGTAACCTGTAATGAATTGTATTGCTAATAATCGAGAATCCGAGTTTAAGTAAAGCTCTCTATTTAGTTGATAACACTAGAATGCATAATGAGAATCGAGTAGTAAGGGGTAGAACTTATTACGGTTTGGTTAGATTTATATGTTACTTAGATGGGTACGGTACGTTAGGAGTGCACAACTAGTCGAGAGGTGAGCATTTCATGTGAGTGCACGTCCTAACATGTATTTTGCATTTATTATTTTAATGTCATTAAAACACTTGTTGTTTTTAAAATAATCCCCACTTCCGGGCTCTGACCTGTTTGCTTTCAAATCTACTTTTTGTAAAAACCATTTTAGGTGCCCAGCCACAAGGACACCATGCATAGGATTTTCATTCAGGTGACGAGCTGTAGCTGTTTGTGGAAGTTACAGGACTTTGCCAGTAGACGCTTCATCTATCTTGACTCTATATTCAGCTTTCATCAGTTGTAGGGCATGTCGCCCACTTCTATTAGAAACATTTCCTATTTCAGTTTTTCAGACTTTTGGCATGTAATTTATTTGGAATACTTTGTTTTATTTAGTTCAGATGTGGGATTATTGTGAGGAGTTTTTCCTCTGGACTTATTATTATGTTGTTGGTTATTCTATTGCTTCGTTATGGTGAATGGTTGTTATTCTTTCATTACCCTTTTATTGCATGATAATCAGAGTTAATTTAAAACTTGGCAACTCACTTTTTAAATACTAGGTGGTTAGTAATCATTAAAATGCTTTCGACAGTGATGCTATTAACTGGACCAACTTGGCATTTTGTATTAATTTAATAAAGGAGTAGCAACCCGATATTTAATTAGTCGGGGTGTCACAATATATTGATTTGTTAAGTACATTGTATATAAGGTCATGAAGACTCTTTTTATTTGTTCAAACATCAAAAAATTACCACAATTAACAAAAGTCATTTAGGTTTCCTCTTAATGTTTTAGAAAATAAAAATTTGGAGAAAATTGGCCATTCCTACCTATTGACAACCACAAACTTGATTTGTAAACTGTTTTACACAAATAATGGACATAGAATATTCCTTGATTCCCATATTCCTATCACCAATACCTTTAAATTACACATAAATGGAGAGTGTCTCATATAATAAAGCATGTGAATTCAACTATGCACCAAATAACTCCCTAGACCATCTGTTACATTGTGTTTAATACATACAGATGAAAATGGGTAACCACAGGTTTGGGATTATAAATATTATGTTATATACACACATATGAAAATCGACTATCTCATAAGTATATCATTATTGGAAAAACTAAGTGTGAACCAACGAGATGCACGGTCTAGGATAAGGTGGATATCTTGCAAAAAACTATGGGATGAGACCGAAAAAAACAATTAAGTTTAATTAATTCATCCAAAATAATTGATGAAAATAGGTAATAACACAAGAATCCTAAAAGTACCTTTAGTTCTTGCCTTACTCCAACGTTCTTATGGACTATTACATGCAATTAGATATGATATCACATAATCACTATTCTATAAAACCCGCCTAGGAACGCCTAGACTTGAGGCTTGGGAAAAACGCCTTGCCTTAAGCTTTTTACAACTTATTCTTGGTAGAACCCTTAAGGCGCACTTTTTTCTTAAAACAATAATGCTTTAGTGAAACGACATCGCCTTTTAAAGATTTTTTTTACAAATCGAACCATTTTCTCATCCAAAATAATCAAATAATATTTTAATTTGCATATATTCAGGCATATTTTTATGATATGTACAATTTTTGTATTTTAATAGCCTTGTTAAGGTTAAAAAATATTAAAATATATTAAAAAGGCCTAAACGCCTAAGGCTCGCCTAGGTTTCTAAGGCTCAAGGCTTGGCCTCTATGCCTCGATCACGCCCCGCATTTTTTAGAACCTTTCACATAATAAAAAAATAATATATTATCATAGGTTTTGAAATACACAATATAAGCTTGCGATGAGAGAGAACATATTTTAAAACGATTTTTGTAAATGGATTTGGAAACAACCCCTAATAATAACATTATAAAATCTTCATTAGATACTTCCAGACTAATTTCCTTTATAATTCTCATACGCCTTTCTAAAAGGGAGGAAGTCTAGAATCTGGAATATAGTCTTTTCCACCCACCTTAAAAAGGAAGAAAAAAGCGAATCCAAAAAATATTCAATACTAACAAAATTTGGGATGTAGACGACATTTTCCAAACCTTCTAACAAAAAGGCATTATTGGGTTCCATTCGAATGTCATAATCACTATTTAATTTGAACAAAAATTCACCTTCCAAGGTAAATATTTAAGGGTTTTGGGAGAGAGAATATAAAAATAATGGATTTGGGGAGATATGAACGAGATGTAATATATAAATAATTAAATGACCTTTCAGATGATAGAAATGAAATATATATGACACTTGGAATGAGGAAAAGGAAGACGTGAGAGAACAAAAGAGAGAGGGGAAGAGAAGGAGATTTATAATGGGTTCCAACACAAAGCAACGTAGAGAGAATAAGAGAGATTATAATTAATACTTTGTAAAGCATTTTATAATGTACTAGTTGGAAACCCGTGTGATGCGCAAGTTATACGTTAGAATAGGAAAAACACCCGAGGAATTGCAAACACATAAAAGATGCTAAAACAAATTAAGAACTCAATTAAAAACTTCAGAGTATTGCGATTATGAATCAGAAATGGTAAATCCGTTGAGCAAGATTTACATATTGCTATTCTTGTAGGAATGTAGAGTAATTTGTAGTGAATAATACACAGATAATATCCCATCTAAGAAAGTAACAGCACAAAGCAGTATTTCATGCTAAATATATATGTTCATGCTCAGAGTTAATAGATGAAATGTCAAACTCAAAAGGCTTTTTTGAAAACAGTAAGGAAAATCTAACTAAACAATAACAAATAAAGAGAAAAATGCACAAATTTGGAAAATAAAAGTTACTAAAACTCACCTGCCAACAAATTTCAGATATCATGTAAATATTTTATCGAACTTATATCGAGCAAAAATGACCAACATATCTGAATTTCATACTTGAACACTCCAAACTATTAAAAACATATGACCAGTGGATTTTTTGTTCTTTCTCTATAGAAAGTTGAATGATGAACACAAAAATCAAGAAAAGAAAAAAAAATCTCCAAATTTGGTGTTAGATGAGAATTTACGTGTAAAAAAGGTCCCATGTTTCCTTCCATATCAAGTATCTATTTGGATTCGTTTAAAAGGCATTGGTAAATTTGGAAAGATGGAAGACCTGTTTGGATAAGGTGAGGGGAATTTATGTGTATTGGTGTTGATTGAGATTTTGGATTTTTTTTTTCGATTAACATTTTGAAGGGGAGGGGGAGAGAGACGGAGAGTGGGTGTAGTTAATGGAAGAGAGAGGCAATTGGAGAGTGAGTGTAGTTAATGGGTGTCCCATGAGCCCCTCAAAAAAGAGGAGTCTCAACTCATGTATTGTGTTTTATATTATATATAAGACTAGATTTTAGCCCCGCCCAATATGCGGGTGATTTGAAAATTCTATCAATGATTCCAAATTCGAAAATCACATTAAATCATCTTTAGATATAGTAAGAGTGGTAATTATCCCTCTGTATGTATTCATATATGCTATTGAGGCCCCGAAAAATACCTGGCACAATTAGCTATTTAAAAATAATGCCAATCTTTTATTAGGATTTTCATTAGAGGTTATCGCAAAAAGGAAAATGCAATTTTTGAAGTAAGAATGTTAGCATTACAAATAATATAGTAAAGGTAAATAGACCCATTTGTAAAACTCATCACATGTAAAAATATCAATGTTAGTCCTGATAAGAAAATATCACTTCCTCAACACTCGATAGTACATAGTCAGAGTTTACTTACCTACAAGACATCATATTGTTAATCCCTCATACTTACAAAAAAAAAAAGAAATATAAATAATATGAAAGTATATATGCATATGTACAAAGAGATATAGAGGAAGAAAGATTATTTTCAAAAGACACAATAATTATCCAAAGAATTTTTTTTAAAAAAATCTCACAAAATTTAATATCTCTAAAGCAAAATTTCTATATTTACCTGAAAACTAGCAAAAAAAGCAAAGAAATTTTAACAACTCGGACTTCAATTAGCTAAACCCAATTTAATGATTCATAAAAAAATGGATCCATTCAATAAAAAAGATATCTCATAAAATTTAACACCTACAAAGCAAAATTGTTAAACATATCTGGAAACCAACAAAATAAACAAATAAATTTTAACAACTCAGATTTCAGTTAGCTAAACCCAACTGGATGAATTCATTTAAAATATGAATTCGATCAAATTAACTAAAAAACTATCTGAATCTAAAATCAAAATCAAAATTTTTATTATACCTCTAATACTATAGTTGATGCGACTTTAAAAGTGTCTCTAGTGCATACTAATATCGACTCGAGTGTCAGTTGGTCGCTCAACTAATAAATTGGTAAACCAGGTATCGAACACAGGGACTAAGACGAAGAATCGTGAAGACGAATGGGGAAGACAACTTACCTAAAGATTGACTCTCGAAAATAAGAAGAAAATGTGATTGTGATGAGATTATGAATTTCTACTAAATAAGTAAGAAAAACTTAAATAAATTAAGTACGCATGCAAGACTTAACAAAACACAGATTAATGAATATGAATGAGAGATAAGGTTGGAATACAATCCCCCAACCCCTAATGAGTTCACCGGTTACGAAACTAGTCTAGAATTAAATATTTAATTTGAAACAACGATGTTTTTTAACTCAAGCATTATATATATGAGGGAACGAACCCGCATCATACCTTATCAAGAATAGAAACAAAGTACGAGGTCAATTAGTTAACATGCACATCGCATTCTTAAATACCCCGATTACCTTGGGCAAATGAGGTTAAAAGTCCTATGATGTTTGTAGTAACGAACCGATACGTCCAAATTAATTATTTAATTCAAGAACTTATTTTTATATCCATGTGAACCACTTAGGGTTGGGTTCATGCATCCTAACCTTTATAAATCTACCCAGACATGACGCGATTAATAGAAAACATGTTATCTACGTTGCATGTAATAAAAAACATGAAGAAACTATACCTAAACATAGACGAAGATATTGGAATGGCAGAAAATAACCAAAGCATACAAAGCATATAAAATAAGGAAGAAGAATACCAACTTTATGGAAGAACACCTTGATAAATAATCCACTAAAGTATGATCTTTGTGACTAAAATCAAAACTAAGGTTCTTTGATCTTCTCCTCCAATATTCTGTATGAAGAACTGATGATAAACTGCTACAATATCAAATAATAACATTACAATTATGTATATGCGAGAGTCTAACCCCCATGAAACTCTTTAGACCAATAAGAAAGAAGACAAATGTTCGTGCATCATACCTTCCGAACTGATTCTGGGGTACATGCAAACCGGTTCAACCCCAAACCAGTTCAATTTGTGGTTCGTGGTTTTTCTCTGGCTTGGCTTCTCTTTTCTTCTTCTAAACTTAGATTTTTTTCCTTATTTTTATTCTCAATCTTCAAAATCGCATAACTTTTTCGTCCAAGCTTGGATTGGGGTGCTATTTTTTCCAATATTCTTATAACGTCGTCTTCTTCGACTTTCCAGTTGGCCCCACCTCCAGACTAAAGCTGCAGAATTATCGAAATTCCCTTCAACACTTCATTTCGTGGTTTCTTTCACTATTTTGAGTTATCTTTCGTAGTAACTTGCATGAAATACCTGTAAAACACATAACAGATACATAAAATACAAAACACTTGCCAAGTAGAGGTAGTATCATGAATATGAGATAAACTCGAGTCAATTACGATGCACGGGACCATAAAAATTCTTAAATTAAGGGGATAAATATGATATATTTATGCCTAATCAAGCCCCCCTAACTTAGAACGTTGCGAGTCTCGAGCAATGTAAAAGAGCAAGAGTATGGGATAAGGAACTAATATAATCTTTATTGGGATAAAATACCTTTTTCACGGGCGAGTGATTGCATTTAACATATACAACAAGCCGTTAAACCTCTAGGTTACCCCAGTGGACGAGTTTTGTCTCGTGAAGGTTTGCATTGAATATACCCACAAAATTCATTTTAAACTCAAAGAAAGTTCAAAATACTTAAAAACTGTACAATTTAAACTCCCCTAAAATAGTCACCGTAAACTCATATTCAAGAGTCTCAAATCATAGTATGTGTGCGTGAAGCTGAAAATCAAATCGCTAATTTCCATCGATTGATCATTACGTTACATTTCAAAAAAAATTCTTTGATTTAATTTCTCATGGAATACTCTCACAAAAAAATCTCTAAAAATGTGGCTAATTCTCTCGGTATATGTGATATAAAGAGTAAATATAATGGACACAAATTCACGCACACAAATTTGAAAGGCAAATTTTTTCTGATGAAAAGATCTCATCATCGGAACACAGTTATTGAAAAACGGGAAACATTATCTCTTATTAACATCAATTAATCTATGATCTTATCTTTTCGTGTCTTAGGCTCTCCACACGGTAATTAATTTCTTTATTCGGACTCGGTTATGATTTTTTTGGGTTATAAAGTGTAATGGGTCAAAAGTGGAAGTAGTTGGGAAATTCGAGATTGGAAATTTTTTTATGATATCCGTTAGTACTTTTTCGGGCTTTGCTCATTTTTCTCTTCTTTTTTTCTATTTTTCTAATTTTTTTAGCTTTTTTTATTATTTTTTCCTTGCCCATTTTTATGCACTTTTCGAACTTAATTGATGAATTTTTCAATTTTCACAATTCCGGACCAATTGATTTATTTGGGTTACAAATGGAAAGGAAAAAATTTATCTAGCTTAAACTGGCTAGCAAAGGGATAATTTTTCACAACATTTTATGGAAAATATTTTTGGGTAAACAAATAATGGCCTAACTTCATTATCCGAATTACTAATTATTTTACCATATGCGCCTCGAGATTAAATTTAATTTAGAGATATTTTAGCGCGTATTTATGACAACCACTCACAAGCTTTCCATAACCGAACAAAATAAAGGAACTGAGATCCTCAACGACTTATTTAAACATTGAAATGAACTTTCAGTTAACCATCAACTCGGATTAATTTAAAAACTCGCAAAAATCGATAGGCTCGAAATCTCACTGGGTTCATTAATCTCCACACTTATTCGCAAAGTCGTTAATTTTCGCTCAATTTTTATCTTTGGTCAATTTCGGCTTTGTGCATTTTATTTTTACAATTTGATACTTTAAACAAAATTTTAGTGATATTTTGAAAAAATTTAAATCCTAATTCGACCCCCTTACAGGGTCCAATGCTCTCCTCGTCTCCCCTGTCCTCACATCGTAAACCAATAGTCGGAACAAGTTGGGACCAACACCATAGATAAGGGGGACACCTTGAGGCTCGTGGCAATTGAAGTGAGTGAGATCCTTAGGGTGCCCAGTTGAAATTCAGAATACTTATCCCGACTTGAAGAGAACATCTCGGTAAAAATTGGAGGGACACGTTAAGCCTAGATCTCGCTTAACTTCGAGAATGTATGGGTCCGGCTCTAATTCAGACGAGACTCGAGTCCTCTCCTTTATCTCATCCAAGGATTCAAGCGGCATGGGTGGATGGTCATGAATAAGAACCTCATTTATCCTGTTTTTCCTTTCACTATCTTCAACGTGACTACATGAGTCCAATAGTTTTTAGACATCAACACTGAGGCTCTCATCCACCCGCCCAATTTTTTTCTCAAAATTTTCTAGGTTCTTGTCTCCTACCTGGATCTCTTTCTTACTTTCTATGTCCTCTCCCATTCGTTCAATCTTCAACTCCTATTTCTTGCACTCAACAACGTGATCTCTCCCGCTCTCCACATCTACGCTCTATCTCTCGCTCGTAATAGCATCCACTAAACACGCCTCCCTATCCTCTCAATCAATGATGAGAGTTTCGCTCTCACTTGATGTGGTAATACATACCCCTACCGGATCTCTCATATGATTCCTCTGGGGATCGTGTACTGTCTCTTCCATAAGATCGGTCTCTCACAACTCACCCTCATCACCCTCGGGCTTGGTGATGTTGAAGATATATGTTTCAAGAGTCATGTTCTCGAATGTGAGTTGCATTTGCCCATTTTGAGTGTTGATTAATGCGTTAGCCATAGCTAAGATTAGGCGGCCAAGGATGATGGAAACATGACTACTTGGTAAAGTTGAGGGCTCCTCGTCCTAAATGATAAAATCCATCGGGAAGTATAAAGTGTCAACTTGGACGATCACATCCTCAATAACCCCTCGAGATATCTTCATTGAACGATCTACGAGTTGGAGAGTCATCGTTGTGGTCTTAAGGTCCCCGAAGTCTAATTTCTTATATATGGAATAGAGAAGAATTTTAACACTCTCCCCTATATTTATTAGCTCTCTGTCAATTCGATTCTTTCCCATGATGCACGAAATGGTCGGTGCACCTGGATCTTTAAATTTTGGTGGAAGGTCGTTTACCAATACGGAACTGACATTTTGTGTTAAAAACACATTTTTCTTTACCTTTAGCCTACATTTCACCATGTCTAAATCTTTAAGGAGTTTAGCGACGGCGGGAATTTTCTTAATGGCATCAAGGAAAGGTAAATTAATCTTTACTTGCTTAAGAACATCAAAAATATCATCACGGGAGGTCCCTTTTCGAGGTGGAACCAACCGCTGAGGGAACGACATAGTAGTGGGTGGTTTCACAACTACCTCTATCCTAACTATGTCATGATTACCACTATTTCTCAAGGGAACATCTTTGGCCTCTTTCATGCCAGGCGAAATCTTCTTATCATTTTGCTTGTCGTGCGGAAGAGGTGACAAATAAATAACTCTTCCATTGCGTATAGTGGTAATTGCACTACATTGCTCTTGATGGTCGTTGAATGTAGAGCTAACGCTAGATTGACCTTGGGGAGGTCTTCGGCGTTGGGCCTAAAACTTACCCTTTTCTTGGATACACAAGGATGCTTGCAACTTTGAAATGTTAGCATTTATCTCAGCAAACATCCAGGTGTTTTGAGCATCGTTACTTGTTAGGATTGCATGAATTGATTGATGTTATCCTCAAAAGTTTGCCTCGGTGGGGTGATACACGGCGCAGTAGGTGGTGCTTGCATGTGTGGAACTTGTTGAAAGTGAGTAGGTGGTGGTGGAAGAGGGGAAACGTGTGAATTGGGATTCAATAAAGCATGTTGTTGCCCGTAACTAAACCTAGGATGGTTTTTGCACGAAGGGTTATAAGAATTCCTGTTAGGGGCCTCAAAATTATCCTTTAGATTTCCTATCCCTCCCACTTGTTCTTAAAGCATAACTTTGCAGACGGGTATCATCGGACATTCCTCTGTTGAATGACCCGCCTCATAAATGGCACACACCTTCTCTCTTGATTAAGTGGATCCGGGTGTTTCTCTTGCCCGTAATTTGACTACGTCTTTCAATTATTTAATAAGTTGGTTTATTTCTAGTTTCAACTCAGCTTCTTTGTCCAAATGATAGAGTTCGAACGCAGAAAGAGAAGTGGACATCTGTTAAACCCGGTTTGGGGTGTTAAGATTAGATGTGTCCCGTGCTTGAGTTGTCTCGACGACATACTTGAGATGGGCCTCAGCATCGTTCTCATCTAAATCCCAAAATGGTCTCTCGCACATCGTTTTAACGAGTTGTTTAGACTCTATACTTAGCCCTTGGTCTAAGAAAGAGATAAGGCGATACTTCTCAAAACCATGATGTGGGCATGTGCTAATCAACTATTGGAAATGCTCTGAACATCGATCAAATGGCTCATTTTTCTGTTGTCTAAAAGTTCGAATTTGAGCCTTAATGGAGTTTGTTTTATGTTGGGGGAATAATTTCAAAAGAAACTTAGCTTGCATCTCTCTCCGTGACCGGATTGAGTTTGGTGATAAAGACCAATGCCAGGTCTTATCTTTATCCTTTAAGGAAGAAGGAAAAAGTTTTGGGCGAACAACGTCTTGAGTGCAAGCTTGATCGTTAAACGTGTCGCACGCCTCTTCGAACTCAGGGATGTGGAGGTATGGTTTCTTCGAATCCAAGTCGAAAAACGTGGGAAGAATTTGTATCATCCCATTACAAAAATGGAACTGTCCCTCATTGTATGAAAGTATAATGCATCCCAAAGTGACAGTTCGCTCAAGATATAAAATCTCTCTCATGGGACGATATGGTATACCTCCCTCACTCATACCATAACTAGCGTTATCCGACATGTATCTCTCTCCAAATAGACTCGAATTCCTCACTTGACACACTAGGAGTGTCACTCAACGTGTGACTCGTGATAGAATTCGACAGTGTAGGAGGTGGGATCCAAAACCGGGGAGCATTAGGAGTGTGTGGACTATCGGGATCATACTCTCCTAAAGTATTTCGTGAATTTGAGTAGGAGTAGATTGAGGAGTTTGTTGAAGATTTTGCATAAAAGGACTTTGAGAGATGCTATATTTTTTTTGCTTTTTACTTTTTTGAATTTTTTCTGGATTTTTTTATTTTTTTTTTGCCTTTTTAAGAATTAGAGTCAAATTTCGATTATGTCGACGTAACTTAAAAGTATATTTAATCCCGACAACAGTGCCAAAAACTTGACGCGACTTTAAAAGTGTCTCTAATGCCTGCTAATATAGACTCAAGTGTAAATCGGTCGATCAAGTAATAAACTGGTAAACCAGGTATCGAACATAGGGACTAAGACGAAGAATAGTGATGACGAATAGGGAAGCCGACTTACCTAAAAGATTGACTCACGAAAATAAGAAGAAAAGGTGATTGCGACGAGATTATGAATTTCTACTAAATAAACAAAAAAAACTTAAGTAAATTAACTACGCATGCAAGACTTAACAAAACACAGATTAATTAATATGAATGAGAGATAAGGTCGGAATACAATCCCCCAACCCCTGGTGAGTTCAGCGGTTACGAAACTAGTCTAGAATTAAATATTTAATTTGAAACAATGATGTTATTTAACTCAAGAATTACATATATGAGGGAACAAACGCGTATCATACCTTATTCAAGAATATAAACAAAGTACGAGATCAATTAGCTAACACGTACATCGCATTCTTAAACACCCCGGTAACCTAGGGCAAACGAGGTTAAAATTCCTACGATGTTTGTAGTAACGAACCGAAAGGCCCTAATTAATTATTTAATTTAAGAACCTATTTTTATATCCATGCAAACCACTTAGGGTTGGGTTCATGTATCCCAACCTTTAGAAATCTATCCAGACATGACACGATTAATAAAAAGAATATTATCTTCATTGCAAAACAACATAATCTCTTTTCGAAGTACGTAATTGAAAAACGACAAAAATATCGTTCCTAACAAAAAAAGAGTAATTTATAACAATTGGTCATAATCTCTTTTGTTTACAAACTATTCACCCTACGTAACAAAAAATAAATAGTCCAACAACATTCAAATAGTCTAAATTCATCAAACAAATTCACATATAATATGTTATATACAATATTCATCAAATGAATTCTCATTGTGTCTAAAAAAAACTAAGGGTCAAAGTTTTAAAAAAATTGGGCAGAGTCTCCCTTGTTTATTGGACTATCCACCCTTGTCAAGGGATAACGACAAATCCAACAATATAGAAAAAAACAAATTCGCCTAACAAAAGCTTCAATGAAACAAACATCTTAAAAAAATAAATATATATCAATTGAAGTCGTCCCACATGTTCCACTATAATGATTGTCCGTTCTTTTCAAAATGAGACCTGATACAAAATAGAAAATATAGTTAGCCAATTGAAATAACTAATAAAATATAAAATCGATCATTTTTCTAAATGATTAAACACAAAAAAAATTCAAACTCATTTATACTATTTCAAAACAACCAAAAAAATAGCCGAGAATAGTAAACTATTACAACTAAAATGATTCAGTATCTATATATAAGTAATGTATTATGAAAGATTAGCATCGATAATAAAGACCAAAGTAAAACAAATTATTGATATATTCACAAATTTCCACATTTTCATTGAAATAATAATTGCAAAAAGAAATAAGGCATTCAATATGGAAATCAATATTTTGACTTCCAAATATGTGTAGTTTTTTATGCATTATGATCTCTTTACTTTACAATTACAAGAATGAAACTAATAGTGTTATCTAACATCAAGTTCACAAAATTTAATATGGGAAGCAATTATAAATCCTACCAAAAAATCAGCACTATAGCAACATACCAGGTAGCAGTACTACCCTTGGATGCGAGCTGCTGATTATGGCGCTGTTTCCATTTGTTGCAAAAAAAAACTTACAATATGCACTCGAGACCTACAAATAAATAAAGCAAGTTAAATCTAAGGCCTGAGAACTGTTGTGAATGCCAATGTATGAATTAAGATGAGAAATGGCTATGCAATAATCCTATCCAATAACAGGTCAGAAATCTGAGCGGGCACAAAATTCTATCTATACAACACGACCAAGAGGAGGGGCTGCAAATACTATTATAGATGAGAATGGAATGTGATTGACTGATCATGCTGATATAAATAATGAAGTTGGTGATTTTTTCTCTAAAGAATTCATTGATAACGAAAATGAACAATTACATAAAATGAAAAATCCTTACCTATTTTAATCTTCAAGTTAAGCTACCAAACATTGTCGTCTAGCACATTTCATGAGTGAGGATCTTGGTCCCGACCACTAATCTTCTCTTAAACATTGTTACTACATCGGTGATATATTCGTGACCTCGTCATCACCATTATCGCAATCATAGATAATGTTAAAGATCTTTTTATGCCGTCAAAGGCAGTTAGGTGGGTAAAATCTGCACCAAACAAAGTAAATAACTAATAAATGAAATTAAAAGAAATCAATAACATTAAATTTGTGTTAGGAACCACTCTATACATAGAGAATGTAATGTTGGTAGAGGCAAGTAGTCTAATGGAGAAAATATATTTTAATCAAAACTTCACCTATAATGAGTGAGGCATTCTATCAAACATATGGCAAGTAATTTAAAACAATAAAAATGTGTAATAGTCCATAAAGAAACCTTACCGAACCTTTGATAGAAACTTAAAAATCACTGAAGATTAACGGCTTCCACTCCTAATGCAATAAACTGAGATTGTGCCTGCATCAGTTTTGCATCAATTGTCATTTGATTGCCTAATTCAAAGTATAGCCTAAGCAACGACTGGAGATTAACGATCGTTGCTTCAGTAGATAGCTGGAGGCGCCAGAGAAACAACAGCTAACTGGCCTAAGAAACGGCTGGAGATTAACGGTTGTTGCTTCAGTAGCTAAGTGGAGGCGCCGGAGCAACAACAGCTAACTATAGCAATAACAGATAACTGAAGCAACATCAGATAATGTAGCAATTATTATCTTCGAGAAATGTTAAAACTGAATGCTAATACATATGAACATTAGAAAGATACTTAACTTATGACTACCATATTTCTCAATCTATCTTTTGAATTACATATAGCTCTTCTGACCCCATGTTTGTCTATTAGTCCTTTCGGACACAATTCGACGACCTGCGTTAATCCCGTAACAAATAATAAAATAGTCAGCCTCTCCTTGAGTTGATGATCCGAGTCTCCAGTAAAGAAGAAAAGAACAACAATACATAAGTTTTGAACATAATTAATTATATTAAACAATGTCAGTGGACCTATATGAAACACTATTTCACACTAACATCATATAACTTTTTTTTGTTCTTTAAAAAAGTCAGTTTTGTAAGGACAATGTGTCCATCTTTATGTATATGTTATGTCATACGCCGTTACAAAGATTGATGGTTGAAAAGATCACATCGTCATCAACGAAATCCGAAATCCGAAGATCAAAAGAAGAAGGAATTTGGGAATCAGACCTGACCGAACCGATCCGGATCAGATAAAAGAACCGATCCGGTTCACCGGACCGATCCGGCTAAAGGGACCGGACCGATCCGCCTGCTGACTTGAGACCAGTACACCCCGGATCCATAACGAACCGATGAAGGCAAAAAGGTCGAACCGATCCGATGCCAACCGGATGGATCCGGTTTCAGAAAAAGAACCGATTCGAGCTTACCGGACCGATCCGCCTAATGGACCGGATCGATCCGACGAGGATAGACTCTGCCAGATCGTGTAGCAGATTTTTAGGGCAAATGAATTCTTATTTATACCACGATCGGGGAGTTGGATTTCTTAAGACTTTCCCATGTTGTTCAGAGCATATCAACCCTAAAGTCTTCACCTATTGAGTCCTATGATTCTAGGTTTTAGATTCACACATCTTCCATATCTATGTGAATCAAGTTTTGTAACCCAAGAACACCATTGATGTTGTTCAAACCCTTGTGAAGTGGACCGCTTCTTCCTCTTCATTGCAACCCTACTGGACAGGGATAGTTCCAGCCGCCAACCCTACTGGAAAGGGATATTCCAGCCGCGACTACAGAATCCGATACCCGAGGGTAATTCTTAGTCAACCTGTATTTCATTGTAATCCGATTGTAAACCGTCTTTTACAAATTATAGTGATATACAAATGGTTTTGCCCCTGTGGGGGATTTTTCCTTAAACTTTGTGTGTTGGATATTTATTGCATGATTTCATATTGTTTCAATCACACCTAGTTGCATGCTTAGGGTTAATATGGGTTAAAAATGGTATTTATTATATTATTTCTTAATTGAACGCAAGCGCCAACTCTTTCAAATTGGTATCAGAGCAGGTTACGCCATTCTATCGCGTATTCCTTACTTCCGCAAAATTTTTCTAAAGATATCAATTTTTGAAATAAATTGATTTTTGAAAAGAGCGTGTTCATATGGAGAAGTCATATTATAAAATACCTATTTTTGACGGGTCAAATTATGCTTATTGGAAAGCCCGTATGAGGTCAGCTTTAAATGCCATTGATGAACGTGTCTGGATTTTGGTTGAACGAGGGTGGACTCCTCCCACCGTGACTGTTGATAATGTGACCAACTTGAAACCTGACATTTCTTGGACTGATGAAGAATTTAAATGGTCTTCTTTTAATTCTAAGGGTCTAAGTGTTATTTCTGGGTCTGTCACACCTGATGAGTTCAAACGCATAATGACGTGCACCACGTCAAAGGAGGCATAGGATATTTTGCAACTTACCCATGAAGGAACAAATGTTGTTAAAGAGTCAAAATTGGAAAATTTAACAACTCAATTTGAAACCATCACCATGCATGAAAATGAATGTTTTGATGAATTTTATGCTAGGCTTTCTGACATTGTTAATACTAGCTATAATCTTGGTGAACATATTCCAAATGCTAGAGTTGTTAAAAAGATTCTTCGTTCCCTTCCTAAGCGTTTTATACCTAAAGTCACTGTGCTAAATTCCTTGGGTAATTTAAATACACTAAAATTGGAAGAACTGGTAGGATATTTACAAACCTATGAAATAGACATGTTTCCTAAATCTGCCAAGCCAAAAGATAAGGGAATTGCCCTTAAAGCCTAAGAGAGAAAAAGTGAGGAGTCGGCAAGAAAGAGAGTCGAGTCATCTAGAAAGATAGAAACTTCTGATTCTGAATGTGAGTTTGACATAGATGATTTGGCATTATTTGCTAAAAACTTCAAGAAAATTCTGAAATTTAAAAAGGGTGGAAACTTCAAAGATAAAAAGAATTTTCAGAAAAATAAGTTTGAAAAGAAAGATTTCAAAGAACCCCCTAAAGACAGTGAGAGGTGTTTTGAGTGCGACGGAAAGGGACACAGAGCGTTTGAGTGTGCCACTCGTCTAAATAGGGAAAAGGGTAAAGCTGTCCTAAATGCTACCCTTAGTGACGACAGTGAGGTCGAGTCGGTGGACTCGGGAGATGAGTCACCGCATGAGCGTAACTTCACCGCGTTCATGGCTAGTCATGTGAGTACTCCTAGTGCATCTCACAACGATGAGGATGCTACTTCACAGGGACACCTCGACAGCGAGAGCGAAGAGAGTGAGGGAGAGGAGGAAGGTAGTGAGGACGAGAGTACCCTTCAACGCGCCTACGCCGAGTTATATAATGAGTCTTTCAAAACTAAAAAACGTAACAAGGCGTTAGTTCTTAGGATCACCGCGTTAGAAGAAGAGTTGAGAGAGAGAGAGAGTCCTCCACCTGCACCGCCATGAGAGAGAGAGAGTCTGCCTGGTTTAATAAAGAGAATTTGCTTAAAGAGAGAGAGATCAGTTTTGAGAAAGAGAAAGCGGACTTGACTAAACAAGTGGCTAGTCTTACGAGTGAGATCCATTCCTCCCTGGAAACTCGAAAGAAACTTGAAGCCCTTGTTGCTCAGCTTACTCATGACCTTGAGAGAGCTAGGAAAGTCAAGGTACAAATCGAGGACAGATCTGGGAAGATGGGAAAGATGCTCCTCGGTCCCGCTTTAGGTTTTGGTGATAAGCAAGGAATAGGTTTTGATGGTGCCTCCACATCCCAAATTGCACCCGGACCAATTCCTGAGTTTACTACGACTCCTTATGGCCGTCATAAAAAACCAAGAAGGAGAGTTCGACCAAGAAAAGCAAACCAAAGTCCTCCTAATACTGTGCTCTTTTGCTCCCATTGCAAAAGAAATGGACACCTTAGGGATGATTGCTATAAGTTGGGTCGGACACGACGTACGTTTGCTCCACCACATCAGACTGATGAGTTTGCCAGTCTGAGAGAGCGTGTTGAGTTTCTAGCCGCCACATCACAGAGTTTGATGAAGGAATTCCGACGGATGACCTTACCATCAATGAATGCGCCCCGTATTCCGGCTAAAACCAACAACAACAAGGGAATACAAAAAGGTACCTACACTTGGGTTCCTAAGAAAGAGAAAAGGGCCCTTGTTGTCCATGTCGCTCTCAAAGCACATAATACCTCACAGTGGTATTTTGATAGTGGATGCTCCAGACACATGACAGGTGATGTCTCATATTTTACCCATCTTGAGGATTATAATGATGGGAGAGTCACCTTTGGAGATGGTAGCAAATCTAGCATAGTTGGACGAGGTACAGTAGAGTTACCAGGTTTTCCAAAGCTAGAGAACGTGATGTACGTCAAAGGTTTGAAAGCAAACCTTCTTAGCATCAGCCAGCTGTGCGACGATGACTTTGCAGTAAAGTTTGACCGGGAAGCTTGTAAGGTCTATAATCAAGCCGGTAAACTTTTAGTGCAAGGGGTGAGGACAGAGGATAACTGCTATAGGACTGAGCCCACATCCTCACTAGTTTGCAACAGCGCCACGATCACTCCTATGGATCTGTGGCACCAACGTCTAGGTCATATGAATGTTAGAGACTTATCTCGTTTAGTAAAAAAGGACTTAGTACGTGGCTTACCATCACTTGGAAAGCCAACTTCCATGATTTGTGGACCCTGTCAGTTGGGAAAACAAATCCGTATCCCTCATAGGAAGTTGAATTCCATTACCACCTCTCGTGCTCTTGAGTTGATTCACATGGATCTTATGGGTCCTACTCGCACGGAGAGTCTAGGTGGTAAGAGATACATTCTCGTGATGGTGAACGATTTCTCTAGATACTCTCTTATCGGTTTTCTAAGAGAGAAATCAGATGCTGTTGAATTCCTAACGACCAAGTGCCGTGTATTGCAAAACCAACACGGTGTCATTATTAACAGAATACGTAGTGACAACAGCACTGAATTTAAGGAAGCAAAGGTGGATTTGTACTGTGATAGCCTTGGGATCAAACATGAGTTTTCTGCTGTGAGAACTCCTTAGCAAAATGGGATTGTTGAGAGAAAGAATAGAACGATCCAAGAGATGGCTAGATCTATGCTTCAAGGTCGTAAGGTCTCTAGGAGATTTTGGGCAGAGGCAGTGTCTACTGCATGCCACACGGTGAATAGGGTCTATCTGCGTCCACACACACTTAAGACGCCTTATGAATTGTGGACAGGCAAGAAACCCAACTTGGCATATTTCCGTGTTTTTGGGAGTAAATGCTACATTCTACGGGATAGAGAGCAATTAGGAAAGTTTGACTCCCGGAGCGACGAGAGAATATTGCTAGGATATTCATCGAACAGTAGAGCGTACCGGGTTTTTAACCTGAAGATCTCTAAGGTTATGGAATCAATAAACGTCACTGTGCAAGATGACGAACCTCCGACGGTTATTGATCCCAACCTTCAGTGTGAGGATGAGGATTGTTCTGACAGTGATTTTCATGTTCCTCTCCCACACTCTGTGGACCCTATTCATGTGTTAGGGGACACACCTGCTTGGGTTCGCAAGAGTCATGATCCTTCAGCCATTGTTGGCGATCCCACTCTAGGGGTCAAGACTCGTGCTCAACTAGAGAACGTTGTTAGTCATCATTGCTACACGTCCAAAGTAGAGCCCAAGAACCACAAAGAAGCACTCAAAGATGAACACTGGATATCTGCTATGCAGGATGAGTTGCTTCAATTTAAGAAGAACAATGTCTGGGAACTTGTCCCCCGACCTAGTGATACTAATGTTATTGGTACCCGGTGGATTTTCAAGAATAAAATGGATGAAAATGGTACCATAACCAGAAACAAGGCTAGGTTGGTCGCTCAAGGCTACACACAGATAGAGGGTGTAGACTTTGGGGAGACATTTGCTCCTGTTGCGAGGCTTGAGTCCGTCTGCTTACTTCTCGCCATCGCATGTCATCTGCACTTCAAGTTACATCAGATGGATGTCAAGAGTGCCTTTCTGAATGGCATTCTACAGGAGGAGGTTTATGTGGAACAACCAAAAGGGTTTGAAGACCCTAAGCACCCTGATCACGTCTACTATCTGAGAAAAGCCTTGTATGGTTTGAAGCAAGCACCCCGTGCTTGGTACGAGAGGCTTACTTCCTATCTCTTAGCCCGTGGCTTCAAGAGAGGGGGAGTTGATATGACGTTGTTCATCAAGAGAGATGACGGTGCTATTTTGGTTGCCCAGGTCTATGTGGACGACATAGTCTTTGGATCCACATGCTCCCAGCATGCTCATCACTTTGAGGAGGAGATGAAAAAAGAGTTTGAGATGAGCATGGTTGGTGAGCTTACATTCTTCCTTGGTCTCCAGGTTCGTCAGCTAGAGGATGGGATGTTCATCTCCCAATCCATGTATGCTAGAGACCTAGTGAAGAAATTTGGTTTAGACTCCGCTAAGCATGCACGTACACCTATGAGTACTTCTACCAAGCTTAGTAAGGACACTTCAAGCAAGGACGTAGAGCAAACCTTGTATCGGAGTATGATAGGCAGTCTTCTCTACTTAACTGCTAGTCGTCCCGACATAGCCTTTAGTGTTGGAGTCTGTGCGCGATGTCAGGCATCCCCAAAAGAGTCATATTTACTTGCTCTAAAACGTATTATTAAATACGTGAGTGGGACTCTCTCTTACGGGATTTGGTATTCCTTTGATACCGATGACCGTTTGTCCGCCTATTCGGATGCTGATTGGGCCAGAGATGTAGATGGATGTAGGAGCACATCTGGTGAGTGTTTCTATTTTGGTTCTGCTCTTGTCTCCTGGCTGAGCAAGAAGCAAAATTCCATCTCTTTGTCCACTGCGGAGGCTGAGTATATCGCCGCCGGGAGTTGTTGCACGCAACTCATGTGGATGAAGCAAATGTTGGAGGATTATGGGATTTCACAGGACACCATGACCATTTCCTGTGATAACACGAGCGCGATACACATATCCCGCAATCCTGTCCAACATTCGCGCACAAAACACATCAGGTTACGCGAACACTTTATACGTCAGTTAGTTGAAGAGAAGGTCGTAACCCTGAGTTTTGTTCCTACCGACCATCAGTTAGCCGATATTTTCACGAAACCTTTAGATGCCCTTAGATTTAAGAGTCTTAGGAAGTCTTTGGGGATTTGCACAGTTGACTGAGGGTTTGGTCTATGTCTAGAATAGGATGCTTCTTCATGTTCATATCATATTCTTCCTATTGCTAGTCTGTTTTATATATACCATAGATTTGTTGTACAACTTTAATGTATTTTTTATTATTCTTTGAAAAATACAAAAAGATTCTCTTTTTAGATTTTTTTTTAGAAAAACTCAAAAAGATTTTATTTTGATAAAATTTTTGAAAAAATTCAAAAAGAGATTTGCCTTTTATGGATGAGAATTTAAGATAGCCAAGTCACAACTTCATTCCATATATCCATGTGACTGCTTGATAGAGATTTGAGAGGCTACATCATTTCATCCATGTGCTTAACATTGATTGGAGCCCTTGAGATGTAATTAGTGATATTTCCTACATGCTTGACTCCTATATCCTTTATTGCACACATGCACGGCTATATTTGATTGTTGCACTTGTTAATCTCATGTTGGCTTAAGTGTTTCCATCTCAATCCTGTCTATACAATGTATAAAATGCGATAAAACTTGACAAGATTGGATTGCATGTAAAAACCGTTTTGGTGAGACTATGTGTTAAATTGTAAAATGGGGAGGGGCTGCGAAAGTTGATTTTTATCCTTTGCGCAAAAGCCACCGTTTAAAAGGACCTAAAAAATGGAGGAATTTTAATATCCGAGGTCCTAAGAGGTTAAAAGAGCCCGAAAAAATTGATAAGGCAATAAAAATCTTTTCATGCCAAATATGGGCCATTTAGATTTTCACCATCAATTCTCCAAAGTTTGAGAATTTAGTATACCTCTATTAAAAATATAAATCTGAGGGAGTTTGGTTGGAGATTGAAAAACGGGTTTGCACTTCCTTGAAAGTCCTGAAAAAGCATGAAAATCATGTTGGACGTTATTGGTGTAGAAATCACTTTGAGCTTTGATTTGTAGATTTGATATAGTCAATATCTTATATTTCCACTCTTTTACACCAAAGGAAGTATTTGAGTTCATTCGTTAGGAATATCCAATATTCATCGTGCACATATGTCATATTTGTATGCTTTGATTTTCCTATCGAATTTTGATCACACCCATTCATTTACGCCATCATCGACTTGGTTGTTTTATGTTCATTCATGGTGTGATACCTTGTGTCACCCCGATTTTGCTTGTTTATTTCATTTCTCTCATTTTGTCTATTTGGGGACATCATAAAAAGGGGGAGAATGAATTATCTGATTATGGGGGAGTTTTGAAATTCGGAGAATATCATCATAAATTGATATATATGCTTATGTTTATCTCATTTCAAACTCGATTCGTCACTTGGTATTTTGCTTTGTCTCATGTGTGTAGGTACTTCTTTGATAATTGAATTGCACACCCTGATGAGAAAAGCGTTGAGATTCCTGAAGAATTGAAGATCAAACGATGCAGTCTTATTCACTTGTACTCTTTCAGTTTTGGGTTCATGGAAGGGTAGATTTGTATAGGCATTGTTCATACTTGATAATTCGGATTTTTTATGTTTGTTCCGGCATAGACATAGGGGGAGATTTGTAAGGACAATTTGTCCATCTTTATGTATATGTTATGTCATACGCCGTTACAAAGATTGATGGTTGAAAAGATCACATCGTCATCAACGAAATCCGAAATCCGAAGATCAAAAGAAGAAGGAATTTGGGAATCAGACCTGACCGAACCGATCCGGATCAGATAAAAGAACCGATCTGGTTCACCGGACCGATCCGGCTAAAGGGACCAGACCGATCCGCCTGCTGAGTTGAGACCAGTACACCCCGGATCCATAACGAACCGATGAAGGCAACAAGGCCGAATCGATCCGATGACAACCGGATGGATCCGGTTTCAGAAAAAGAACCGATTCGAGCTTACCGGACCGATCCGCCTAATGGACCGGACCGATCCGACGAGGATAGACTCTGCCAGATCGTGTAGCAGATTTTTAGGGCAAATGAATTCTTATTTATACCACGATCGGGGAGTTGGCTTTCTTAAGACTTTCCCATGTTGTTCAGAGCATATCAACCCTAAAGTCTTCACCTATTGAGTCCTATGATTCTAGGTTTTAGATTCACACATCTTCCATATCTATGTGAATCAAGTTTTGTAACCCAAGAACACCATTGATGTTGTTCAAACCCTTGTGAAGTGGACCGCTTCTTCCTCTTCATTGCAGCCCTACTGACAGGGATAGTTCCAGCCGCCAACCTTACTGGAAAGGGATATTCGAGCCGCGACTACAGAATTCGATACCCGAGGGTAATTCTTAGTCAACATGTATTTCATTGTAATCCGATTGTAAACCGTCTTTTACAAATTATAGTGATATACAAATGGTTTTGCCCCTGTGGGGGATTTTTCCTTAAACTTTGTGTGTTGAATATTTATTGCATGATTTCATATTGTTTCAATCACACCTAGTTGCATGCTTAGGGTTAATATGGGTTAAAAATGGTATTTATTATATTATTTCTTAATTGAACGCAAGCGCCAACTCTTTCAAGTTTTATAAATCTCGACATATCATAACTTCGTGAATCAAATAATTCGAGTAATAAGTTTGATCCATTCAATGAAAAACTTGATTCAAATTATCTCTACAAACTAAGAAAGTTGCACCAAGTTTTGAAAGAACTAAATAATCTCTTCCAAAGGTCGGAGGGAGTTTTAGCTCGAAGACGACATCAAGTATTGAAAATCCTACCAAGGCTACTACACTGCACAAAAACAAAAATCAAATAATCAATAGAATAATTTTTATGTCCTAAAGACATTTGTATGCTTAAAAAAACATGCTTGAAATGTCATTTAAATATTAACACAAAGGGATACGAATGAGTAGCATACCTGGAAATACGACAACTGAAATTTTGAGGCATCACAAAAAAAAATAATAAAAATGAATAAGTTGAAACACTTGTGAGATAAAAGACATGATTAACCCATTTTAGAATTAGGATATAGTTCTTTACATTAAACCAAAAGTCACAAACCAACATCTGTCAATTTGCACTTACAAAAAAACCTACCGATTATGTAAGGCAAAAGAAAGGCCTAGCGGGCTATACAAAAGTAGGCCTCAAAAAAGGAATATCTCATTGCTAGGCAATCACATTGCATTCCTGGGATACATGCTCTTAATCACTCTATAAAAAGTCCTTGTATCAAGCTCGACATATTTCCAATGGAGATTAGGGTTATGCACGACAATCTAGAAGAAACATTAATAGTTAGTATTAATTAAAGAAAACACATGAAATGGAAAAGCGATATATATACGATATATAGACGTTGTACCTTGTTGTGGGAACCCCATTTAAATAATCTACGGGAATTTATCCAATTTTGACGGGTAGCCATCGGCTCCCAATCCTAATAATAAAGTATGAAAAATGGTTAGAAGTTGATATAGAATCGTCATATGTATAAAGATATTGTGCATAAAAAACTAATGTCATACATCTCATTGGTGTTCAAAAGAGCACTTCTGGGTACACAATGTTTGTCGTGAAAAGCAAACCATAATCGGGAAGGAGGATATTTATTCAATTAGCACTTGTGCATCGAGATAACGCTATTTATAACAGCCCATGACTGAAAATCGGTGTGCGCAAGTCAATTCCCACAAACTTTGCATCTTGACCTTGCGATTTGTTAATTGTCATGGCATATGCGAGTCGAATTGGAAATTGACGTCTTATCATCTTGATAGGCATTTCAGCAGGCGACGAAGTTAAAGATACTCTTGGAATAAAGACTAAATTTACACACTTATCCCCAGTTAGTATTTGGGCCTCAATGACATGCTCTCCGAGTTTTGTAATGATCAAATGTGTGCCGTTGCAAAGACCATCTTTCGGTGCAATATTTCGCAACAATATTATGGGACACCCTACTTTCAAGTCCAACTTAAATAAGGGTAAACCAGAAGGATTAAGAGAGTTTAAAAACTCATTCGGGTATTGATTATGTACGTCTGTACCCGATTCATCATCTCATAATTTGTCGACACCGAAATACATTTTTGTATCACCTGAGAACATATTTAAGGCTAAATTATTTATAGCACTCACATCATCCTTCCCCACAAAAAGAATTATCCGTTCAGTGAGGAAGTTTGGAGTAACAGTACCATCCACATTCAATAATGGATACACCTTGGCAATTAAATCTTTAACATCATTACACTTTTGAATGGTCGAAGGTAACGTTACATTTTCAAGTGGATTAGAACCAATTTAATGAAAAGGGGGAAAAGTCAAACTAACATAGTAGGTATAATCAAGAATATTGAACACATCTATAAAATAAAAGGTGATACCTCATTCAAGAATGTTGAAAATTTCACAGTTTCAGCCTCCAAATGATTGAGTCGCATGTTTAGATGTAAGGTTAAAACATGGATGTGTTTCCAAAGCGCAGACCGCCTCAGTGATGCAGCTATAATATCCTCATGAACTCCTCTCGGGATAACATGTAAGATCCGTCTGAAATCGCCACATAAAACAACAGTTATTCCCCCAAAAGGCTTTTTAACATTACAGATATCTTGAAGAGTACGATCAAAAGCCTCAACACAATGCCTATGTTGCATTGGGACTTCATCCCATATGATCAGTTTGGCCGATTTAAATAACTCGACATGGATTGACTGCTTTGTAAATCCACAATTGGAGTTTTCAAGAATGTCTAATGGAATGCAGAAGGTTGAATGTGCAGTTCAACCACCAACTAATAATAAAGAAGCAATACTTGATGATGCAACGGTAATAATCGTATGACCCAAACTACGACAAAAGGTTGCAATTAGATTTTACAAAAACGTTTTGCTAGTGCCAGCACACCCATTCAAGAAAAAAGGAGTTCCTTTATTTTCAAAAACGGATGACGTTATCGCTCTGTAAGCCAAATGTTGCCCCTCATTAAGGCGGGTAACATCAAGTTGTACGTCGCCTTGCTCTGCTAATGATTGTAATTGTTGATGTTCCCACAGTAACCTATTCCCACCTATAGTACTCCAATTTGAAGTTGGTAGAGGCATTGGAGGAAATTCTGATAAAGTATTACCAGACTCTTGAAGCACCTCATTTAGAAGAAACAAACCATAATCTTAAACTTGGATGTCTGTTGGGTTTGGAATAGAAAAGAGGGTACGCAACTTCTGCATTAGATCGTCACAAATATGAATGAAAAATTGATTCCATAATAAATCCGGATGCAAAGAGAAACATTGTGTAAGTATAACACAAAAAAGACGTCTAAGTTGATATCCAGTTCGGATGACTTATGGCTCTTGTAAACATTGAACCCATTCATTATCATCTTCAATCAATCCCCTTGCAATACACGCAGACTTAAAAGTATCATGCACAACATTGTTGACCGTGCGTAAGCACTCAAAGGATGTAGGTCCATTGTCAATGGTTAAAAGTAATCTTAAATAAAATCTTTCACCTGAATTAGGGCTAGCATAGTACATTCTACCAATAGCAAACTCGCGTGTTTCCCATAGAGTCTAGACTTTTGTTGTATTACTCCAAACATAATGCTGCGGAAACTCTTGGTAGGTGTAAGCTCTTGCAGAAACATTCGATGCGCAAAAAGAAAAAAATCCAGTTAACAAACTCATTTGAACCATGGCCCTATCAGCAATCGTACTTGGATATTCTACAGGATTGAACACAACATGATGCATCCCAGGTAAATGTAAATCTAAGCGCGTAACAGATGGTTTTTACTGATGCATGTGATTACCAAAAATTCGCTAGGCTGCTTCTGGGGGGTCATATGTACCTTGCATCTAAATAGTATTGGATTTCATCAACAGCTCCCAAGACCATAGGCGTACGATCATGGCATTTATATATGTACTTGTTAATATATTTAACGCATATTAAATTGGCACAAACCTCAACATTTATGTGACAATTAAATAGCCGAGACAAATACGGATTATAAGGCACAACATCGTTATTTCGTACCTTTTTTCCACTGGAAGTAGTATATTCCTTACCATCATTACGACGACGATAGATTGGATATCAGTTACTGTCCATTGAAGTGGCATCTGCAAATGCTCGTGGATATTTCTTCGTGCATCTACCATTTTCCATGCAAGGAGAATTAGGATTCAAGGAGCCGTAAGGACCATGAACCATATAACCAAGAATTGTTTGGAAAAGCATTGAATCGTCGATGGGGTCTGGAAACTCTTCACAAAAGATATTATCTACCTGGGCACATATTTTAATCTTGCTTTGGCTATCAAGGAAAAGAAGAGTGTGCATGTGGGGTAAACCCCGCTTTTGGAATTCGATCGTAAAAACGTGGGCAACTTTCTTACCAAAAACATTTTTCTCCTTGATCTCCTTCATTAATGATTTTCTCTTTAGTTTAAATACATGTGAGACCAAGTCAGGATGATAAACTGCATTCTTCCCTAGTAATAGTTCCTTAGTGATTTCAGGCCATTTAGGATTAGCAGTCATTGTGAGAAAAATATATGGGTGTTGATGGAATCGTGTTATGCCATCAAATCTTGGTAGATCTCAAACATATTTCATGCACTACCAGTGAAGGGAGAGGGAATAATCATTCGTCTACCAATTTGCAATGGTTCAACACCCTCAGATATATAATCTGAAAGATCTTTGTATAATTCAGCCCGAAGGGTGTTCTGGTTAAGTCTAAAATAAGTTAAGCGATTTTGTTCGGTAGAAGCCCTATAATCCACAATGAACTCCTGAGAAAGTTTACCTCCTCTCAATATTGTAGAGTACTTAGTACCGTGTTGAAATAAACGATAACTGTAATAATACAACTGAGTAAGTCGATTATCTTGCTCAACATTATTTACTACATCCCATAGCTTCATTTCAGGCTCCCATCCAAGCTGACCGTGAGGGTATAGAAGTACATAATGCAAAGGAAGATATGCCGAGTGACATTCACTAATTTGCATCAATTGATTTCCCCCATGTAAGCGAATAAAAATATCTATCATTGCAGAGGAATTGTGGCCATCGCTAGGCAAAATAATAGCAATCTCATTGGCCGACGAAAAATTATACCTTCTACGACCTGCTGCAGTATTGTAATGAAGGTATGTTGTCAAGTTTTGGCCCACTCGAGAGGATTCTTCTAATATTGAAAAGTCCTGACGATATTTATATATAAACGGATTATTCGCCTCCATGGAACCTTGAATTATTTAGAAGACATCAGTACGTAAATGTGGATTTCTACATTCCGTAATTTGCAATGCCACATCTGAATCGTATATGTATAATTGTGCATATGCAACTTCATCTCCAAGCCCTGGTTCTGGTAATAAGGCCCTGGTACGATGACGTAGCTCACCATGAATGGTGTAGGATGTGGGACCCCTACCTGTGAGGACTCTATCATCCATCTGGGCACCTAGAATCGTAAATGCATTAGCAGCATTATACTCCCTAATATGATTCTAAAAAGACTCGCATTGAACACCGTTGCCATCAAATAAATGTTTAATTTCTGGTGGGGGTTCAATGAGATTTGGCAAACAAACTTGACCCTGTTTACAACACTTTCCAAATAGGGGGCGCACTTTCGATGTACCAGATAACCTTTCATCCATACAATGTAAAGCGTGATAATAAGGGCACAAAATAGTCATAGGGCCAAGAAAATGTCTACTAAAGTCGACATATGATTCTCGAGATGTACTCGTACTTGCAACATTATCTAATAGAGTGGATCTAAATATAAAATGAAAAGAATGTGTTAAGGAATATAAAAAATGTCATTAGATAAATTTCCAAATAATAAAAGATACATAAAAGATTTACCTCGGGTGGTTATCTTCAGTTCGGGGGAGACGTTCAATACTATCTGTATCACTAACATGTAGATTTTGAAAATTTTTGGATGGTTCACAGGGAACGCCATGATTAACAAATGTATCGACTTCAATTTGGTCAAAATCTTGATAGAGGTTGTGGGGTAAAACTATTGGGGGCATATAAATTTGATCGATTGGGATTGGTAAACTATCAGTCAAAGGACTAAGTCTTTGTAGAGGAAGGTTTAATTGATCAGGGGTTCTCAGTTGTATAAAATTCTCAATTATTGTTGAAGGGAGTTCAACCCTTGCATCAATACAGGACGATTTTGAAACCCTTGCTCACTTAGTAAAACGTTTTGTACTAGCAAGGGTAACTGGTGTTATTGACTTGCGAGTCTGAGTAGATGATTGATGGTCTAGTGTTGTTTTTAACCGAAGTGCTCTTTCTCGATCATGTCGTTGTCGTTGGTCAAGCGCACGTTTTGAGGTTAAGCTATTACATGGTGCTATATATTCAACACTTGTGGTGGACTGGGTTGCAGAGTGATGGGGATTGACATATGTAGGTTCTGTAGGCATAACATCACACGAAGATTGAAAGTGATAAAGTCTTTCACATTCTCGGCGTTGTCGTTGAGCCAGAACACGAGTTGAGATTAGGTTCTCAGATAATGTTAAATGTTAAGTAGATGGGAGAGATTGTGATGGCAAGCAGACTTCCCGTTCTCATTCCTGTCGCATTTGTTATGCCAGGGCACATTTAGAGATTAAGGGTACATAGGGTGCCTAAAGAAGAAAAAATATTATCATGATATAATCTATATAATAATGAAGGGGTTTCAAATAATGGTCTAATATAGCAATATTAGTAATGGAGAGTGGTAATATTTTGGAATTTAAAATGAGGTAAATATTTTAAATCGTACGGTGTAGAGCATGATTGTAAATTAAAGACATAAATTATTTAGTATGGTGTACTTAACATTTACAGTCACCCTACATGGTAAATGCAAAATGTGACCCTATAAGGAGAGGGAGCATTATAAAAAATAATAAGGTAATGTTAAAAACATATCGCTCCAGAAGAGACATTCCCCTTACCCATCCAAGATGCCTATAGATATAATTAAAGCATATAAGGCAAGATTTTCTCAAGTGGAAAAAGAAAACTATGGAAAGTTGATGATAAATATTTACCCTAATAGGCGCCACATTTGCTTTCTCTTTCCCCTTTCCTTAGTCGTTTCCATTGTTATGGTGAGTATGCGGCTATGTAAATGATATAACATCGACAACATTAACGAAATGTGAATAAGAACTTGATTATAAGAATTTTGAAAGGAAAAAACAAAGAGAGAGGATTAGTTACCACAAAACAAATAGCATCAAGTTGAACATCATCACGTATAACAATACCTCCGGTATATTTGTGCGATCTTTGTATCTATATAATACGAAGGTAAAGTTGATAGTCAGAATTAATACAAAGTGGGTAGATTAAAGAGAAAAGAAAAAAATGAAGAACGCGATAATAAAATAATGAGAACATATAGAGATATAACCATTGAAATGTTAAACATACCACTTTTGAAGATTCTTTCTCCTTCCCTTTCCCTTTATCCACATTATGTGCCACGTTTTCTTTTTCATTCCCCTGCAAATAGGGGAAAAGGAAAAAATAAAATAAAATAACTATGAAGGAAATTATTAATAAGCATGAAGACACTTAATAGTTGCATTATGTTACCATGGAACGAATAGCATTGAGGCGGGATTCATCATGGATAACGACACCAATATTATTTATGTACAACCTTTGAATCTGAGTAAAAAGGCAATGTTTAAAGTCAAAAGCAAAACATGTAGTTGCAAAACAGAAGAATAGAGTAGAGGGGGTAGTTGTTACAGCATTTTGTGCGTCTTCGTCAACCTTTAAGAAAAAAAAAGTAAAGAACAGTGTTAGTAGGTTGAAAATGACATAAATTAAGGCTCGGGACAGAAGAACAAATTGTAACGTACTATGCCGAATGCGGTAATGTCCTCCATGTGGAAAAGATGTCAACTAACAACTACAAAATGAAAAGATGGACAAGTTATTCATAGAAATTAAACTGTTTACTAATCCAAACATTATCAATATAACATTATGCTAAGCAAGGATCATAGGTAGCCGGCATGAACTGTTATATGTTTTCTAATGAGGCTGCTACCGGTATGAACTGCTATATGTTTTCTAATGAGGCTGCTACCGGTATGAACTGCTATATGTTTTATATTGAAGTCTGAATGCCGTACATGTAGGCAATTTAATTTTCAGATTTTGGTTATCTTCCATACCTGATCAGTCATAAGTGTGAGCATGTAGCATTATCTTAACTTTATTATGTGTCCACCCAAACCCATGTTCACTTTGTTAACCGAAAAAAATTAACGAATCAAACAAGGTAAAAGATAACAAACAGCAAACAATATCATGCACATAAATATTTGTTTCGTGGCTAAATTAGCAAGGAAGTAAACAAAAATTCAAAAAAAGAATAATCAGAAAACATCACACACAATAACAAAACCTTCAATTAGAGTCAGTCATCATAATATCATATGTAGACATCTGATATTATAAGCTCCATGTCTTATAAAATTCCGTTAGAGTCTGATATTATAAAATTCAAGTTTTTAAAAGTCCATTAATATAACTTTATCGAACTTACTATACCATTGTCGAACTACTATACCTTTGTTGAACTTACTCGGTTAGCATTAAAAGAAAAAAAAAACACAAATTGGATGCATTAAATCAATGTGTTGGAAAATTCTTACAAGTAAAAAGCATTCCAAGAAAAATGTGTTCTATTTCGTATCTTCTGTCAAACAGGAAAAAAATAGTCGAGGCAATAGCGTACAGTATTTTGAAACCATAAAATGAAATTGATACAAATAAAGAAATACCACCTCGTGTCATGCATACTTAAACTCGATAAGTGAAGATAAATCCAAATAAGAAGCTGGAATAGTTAAATATGGCCCATAAACTCAAACCGCGTTATTCCAAATTAAACAAAATGCAAATGTGTTGTAAACAGATATTGAAGATAGTAACCAAGACTATAAAAACTTAAAATATAATTAACAATTCTATCTACACCTCCACCCAATTGTATAGACAAATAAAGTAAAAAGTTACCCGATATTAGGAGGATACTTGAAAAACTAATAGTTGGAAACAATACCCCCAAAGTTAAGATTGCATACCTGAAAAAATAAGATAAGAATGGTCATTAGTTCAATCCCATTCATAAAGACCCCAAGTTAAAATCACTACATTAGATTTAAGTACTTATATTGCAAAACCAAATATATGATATTTGTTATATCAAATATCTGATATAACAACCCCCATCTCCCCCTACTTACCCCTACCCGCTGTCACCCACAACCCCCATCCCCCCCCCCCCCCGCTTCCCCCATACCCCCATTCCCTCTCTCGACAAAAAAAAAAACTGTCCCACCCACATATCCGCACCCCCGCTTCCCCCCCCCCCCCCCCCCCGCTTTACCCCTGCTTCCTCCATACCCACTGTTCCCTCTCTCGACAAAAAAACCCAAGTAAAAGCAGAAATCCATGTTTTGGTGATTGAGCTTTGTGTAAAAACAAAGCTCCCCCCTCAGATTCTTTGTATTTTACAAATTCATCATGTAAAAAAAATACCCTTTTACCCTGTGGTTTTTGGTAGAGATGGTGGATGAAAGCTTTGGTAGAGATGGGTTTTTTTTTGGTAGATCTCACCGGTAATTAATTTTCGGACGGGCTGTGGTTTTTGGTAGAGATGGTGTATGAAAGCATTGGTAGAGATGGTGCTTTTTGGCAGATAGGGAGAGAGAGAGAAAGGGAAGTCATCGGGATAAGTTAGGAGGTAGGGATGATAAGAGTTGAAAAGTGACATCAAAATGGGTATAATACCCTTTTACCCTTGTTTTTGAATTTTAGAAATTTGGTGAAATAAAGTAGTGTGTATTAAAAGAGGGGGAAACTAATTATTTAAGGGGTAAAAATGGTAATAGTGGTATTTTAATCTCAACCCTTGATTTCTTGCATTGTTGGTTAAATTTGGACCACTAATTAGCTTATCAACTTAAGGAATAGTGACCAACATTTTACTCCTTATTATATAGATATATATACAATACTGTTCTTATGCGGACTGTCTCGTATTTTAACAGTGCGGACTGGACATGTGTCACTTAACGGTGCATCCAGAAATTATCAGCTAAATTATAGGCGCTCTCTCTTTCTTTTATAGGTTCACCGTCAAATGATACATATGCAATTCGTATTATTAAAACGCAGCAAAGTTCGCATAATAATAATACCGTATATCTTGGTATTAATAGGTAAAAATGGTATTACCTATACATGAAAGAGTAAAACCATTTTAAGTAGAGTAAAACTACATTGACTCTCATTTGTACCTTTATTTTGTACTTTATAATAAGATAAGATAATAAAAGATTGTACCTTATGCTCTGATGGAACCACAACAATAAGATATAAAATTTTAAAGCAGACAGAGGCGGATTGGGGGGAGGGGGAGCAACCTTGGCCCCCCAAAACTTCAAAGAATTTCAAATTTTAACCCTATAGTTTTAAAATTTTATGGACAAAAATTATATTTTTATAGTTTTGGCCCCTATAAAAATAGATATTTATTATTTGGACCCCTCTTACTCACATTTCTGGATCCGCCACTGAAAGCAGATATTATTAAAAAAAGGTATAAAATAAGGGTACACAAAATTTTATTGTTTTAATTACCGAGTACAAAAGTACATTTCGTTTTGGTGAAAACATTTTAAGTTTCAAGTTCAACTTTGATGTTTTTGGTAATGAACATCACTACATATCTGTTGATGTAAAAAACTAGATTGCTCTAATTATTCAATCACAGATAAATAAATAAGATAAAGATTTTTAAAGTGGTTCGGCTAGGAATAAAGCCTACGTCCACTGTTATGTTATTGCTGAATGTTTGCAGAATTCTTGATTACAAGTTCTCTCAAGAAATTCCCGGTCTCCCCTGAATGAGGATGATACAAGGTATTTATAGCCTTTAGGCTGTACATGAAAGGTTCGATCCATTAAATGACATACATATGAAAGGGTAATACATTTAATGTAGCGTGGGCGTCAAGAATATAAACATTCAATGAATAGTTGAACAGTTGTCCGTCTGGTAATTAATGATACGGCCGAGATGCAGCTCGGACCGCCTTAGTTTCTCGTTGATCAAGAGTTCCTCGGAGCGCATGTAGTATCTCGGGATAATGGAGTTCCTCGGGGTGTCTTCCTTGTTGCTCGGAGAGAATATGAAATGGTTGAAGGAATTAACTTCCTCGCTACTATTGCGCCATGTAGATCGACACGTGTCTTTGAATTATTCGTCCACATCAGCATATTAATTTTGGTATCAACAGAAGCCCCCAATGTTTCATATTTCGAATTTTGAGGAGTATGGAATATTCTTTCTCGGTATGTAGCAATATTGAATGATCTTCCTGGGTTTTAGGAGCATCGTATTTGAATTTGTTTCCCAATTCATAGAATCCCTCTTTTTTTTTGAATTTTTAATAGCGCTTCGATCTTCGTGCCCTTTTTGTCCTTTTAGCCGCCGGAAGTTCAACAGTTTCTTTCGTGTAATCATTTCCTTCGCCGATTCCCAAGGCAAAGTATTTAAACTTCTTAGGTAACCATACCGTCCTCTTCTTTTCTCAATTTCTTGCATTCAAGCTTTCTATTCTCTCCTTCTCTCTTATGCGTTCATCCTTGTTTTCGTTCGTTGTCAACATACCTCCTTTCTTCCTGTAAGATCTTTTTCCTTTCTTCTCTTTTATTCAGTATGGTTTATATTGTGGAGTCTGTTGAGAAATTTCGTTCTAATTTTTCCATTCCTTCGTGGGTAACTCTAGAGGTTCTTTCTGAGCCTTTAGATTACTTTCGATTAGCTGAGGGACATTGCTTCCCCAGCCTTTTTGTTGCTGAATGTGGATTTTCTTTTCCACCAAACCCATTGTGTCTTGAGTTTTGTCAGTATTTCGATCTTGTCCCTGCAAAAATAGCCCCCAATTCATGGAGAATAATTAATGGGGTGTACAAATTAAATTTAACCCATGGGACTCGTATAGGGATCCCTGAAATTATGTACTGCTATAAGTGGGCCACTCTAGATAATATTTATTACGTAAAAACTAGGTTTCTGAATAGAGCCCTTGTAGTTAACCTCCCTGATTCAAACAGAGATTATTTTGAACATGGGTTGGTTATAAAAAATTGGCAATATGACCCTTTAGTTGGAGATGGAGTATACAACGGTCCCAGATGCCCCCCATATGGCAATGGGATAGGTTTATTTTTCATTTTATTTTACTTATGAAATTATGCTTTTATCATGTTTGACAAAATGTATGACTGATATCTCATTATGTATTTATTTGCAGCTGATAGAAAAAGAAAAACTCCAAAGGAATCAGAAGTTAATATCAAGCATCTGAAACTTATCTGGGGTTTGCATAAGAACGTTGCAGACGAGCACATTAGGTCTGCATCATATTTGCTACAGTATAAGAGTTATACAACCTCTTATACTGCTCGCCCTGTTGAACCAGCTTCCACTCCAGAAGACTCTTCTTCAGATTCTCATCTTCCTTTAAGTCAAAGGATGGGTAAGAAAAGAGCTCCTCCTGCTCTCTTTGATGATGTTACTTCTGCTGCTGGGGCCAAGAAGAGAAAAACTGATGTCCCTGAGGGGACTAAGAAAGTGGATGCTGCACCCTCTAAAGCTACCGAGAAGCCCCCAGTGGCTCCGAGCAAGAAAGTTGCTCCTGTAGAAGTAATTACTATATCTCCGACCAAGTCTTCTTTGGTTGAAAGTGCTGAACTCCCGTTGAGGAGATTGAGGAAATCATCCTCCGTTAATCTGCCTGAAACTGCCTCCTCTCTACCTGCTGGTGGTACTGATGTTCCAAACATCATTCTTCCAAGTTCTGCAATGAGCTCGGTCATACCCGAGGTCCATGGAATTGATGAAAAAATTCCTAGGGATATGCTGACATCCCTAGCTGCTCGTCACCTTGCTTCAGTAAATTTCTCGTACTTTTGGTTTTTCTTTCTTTCTCTGAATGCTTGCATTTTGTATTGACTTTACTATTTTTCTCATCTTTCAGCTGGTGAACTGTTTCAATAATATTGTGAAGAAGGATGAAGCTATTAAAGCTTCAAGCTCCTCGTCAGGTGTAGAGGATGCTTTGATGGGTTTGACCCGATCCTTGAAGGAATCTCGCCAATAGTATGTTGAGGAAAAAGCTATTTGGGAGAAAAAATTGGCTGTGGCTGAAGCTGAGAAAGTGAAGATGGCTGAAACCTCCAAGAATTTGGAGGATAAAGTAAAAGGTTTAGAGGTTGAACATCAGGAATATGATGGCAAGCTGAAAAAGGCAGAGGAAGAGTTATCTACCCTGCGGGATATCAAGGTCAAAAAAGAGGAATTGGATGTAAAACTTTCCTCGAAGAAATTAAGAAGAAAAATCGCAGTCAAAAAATCCTTCAGCGCTGGCTGGGAGAAAGGATGGGATAAGGGGATTGCTGCTATGACATCCCAAGTCCAATATGGGAAGTTGAAATACTTCCACGATGGCTGGGTAGCTGCTCTGCAAGAGTTGAAGGTCAAAGACGATTCTGAGCTATTCCAACGACACCTCCCTGGTCCTCCTCCAGCAATTGTGGAAGAACAAGAAGATGAACCTCTCTCAGATGAATCTTCTATGGCTATGGGTGACCCAGTCTCTGCTTCTCAACCCTCTATCATCGAGGATATTTCTTCTATGCCTCCTCCTGCCGAGAAGATTCCTGCTGATCAAACCGTTGTTACCACCGAGCAACCGAGCTCCTCGTCCCAGCCTCCCGAGAAAGTCTTGGGAGACAAGGAAAAGGTGTGAAGTTGTTCGGCATTATTTCCATATTTCATTACTTGTAATCGAACAATGTAATCCTTTTGTGATCTAATAAAATACATCTTTGCTCATCTCTGTTGTTGATGATTTATTTTTTTGTTGATTGTTGTCTTTTTCTCGTCTTTAGTTTGTTGCTAGAATGGAACTGATATCTTCACATGATACCGAGCTGATGCAGCAATGTCGCCAATATTATAAGGCTGGTCATACAGACCTTAGTACATCAGAAATTTCTGACATCCTTGGCCATGATGCCTTAGAACAGGCAATTGAGGCTTATCGGTATTTGAAAGATTTACTCGACCGAGCTGTGGCCAACAATGTAGCCTACTACGACTTGATTGAGGAACTTCATGGTTCCATAGAGGATCTTCAAAATCAACACAATGTATCAATGGCTTCGTTGCATAAGGATTATGAAAATAGATATCAACAACTTTCTTCTGAAACAGGCCATAAAAAGATTATCGCTGGATATGATATTAGGGAAAGGACCCTAAAAGGTGAAGTTGAAGCTTGCAGGAAGATTGCCGAGATCCTGGAACAAGAAAATAATAATTTACAGAAAAAGTTGGCTCAATATGAATCTGCAGCGTCATCTTCCACTGCTCTAGTGCCCGTTACTGATGAAGGTTTCTCGTTCTTAGAAGTTGAAAATGCCAAACTAAGGCAAGAACTGGATAACTTGAGAAAATCTGTTATTCCTATGACTGCTCGGGGACGAGGAAGAGGTTCTCGGGGACGAGGAAGAATTGTCGAGGAGCAAAGTTCTCCAGTTGCTTCTCGGAGCCGATCAAGAGTTCTTAGTCGCAATGTTGAAGAGGCTCGCACTCAGTCTACTTTGGAAACTCAAGCGTTTCAATTGAATGCTAAGGATCGTGCTCTGTCAGAAATGTCCAAGAAAAATCTATCGTTGGAAGATCAACTTACTGCAACGAAGTCTGCTCTTCATACCAAGGATCTTTTTGCCAAAAATCTTCTCGAACAATTGGATAGATTAACCTTTCAATTTCATAAGCAGCCCAGGGAATTCTGGATGGCAGGATATAATGAAGCTCTTGTTCATTTGGATGCTCGTATTGAACACGCCAACAATGAAGGTTATAAGCAGGGATGGTTGAACGCCTTGGGTGTATTAAAATTGGAGCAAGGGCATTTTTTATGGGATTATCATGCTCCAGGGTTACTAGACTTGCCTGTGCCACCTTTCAAATTGGACATGGCCTGGATCCCAGCTCGTTCCATTCCTCGTAGTTTAATTTCAAAATACCTCGGTGATTATAGCCTTCATTCCCAAATCGAAGTATCTCGTCCAGAGCATCTAATGGATACACCTTCAATAATGAATGTCAGAATGCTGAAGGACTTGAACTTTATTAATTATCCCCTTTGCCTGGAAGATCCTCCTGCTGGCGAAGATCCTGTCTCAAAAGCAAAGGGCAAGAAACCAATAGAATAGGAATCTTAATGTAATAGTCAGCACATACATGTAATATGTAACTTATTTTGAATTTTTAATGAAAGACTTCATTTTTGTTTGTAAATCTGTATTGGTATTATCTTGTGTTTATCAAACACTTTACATTTATGCATATGTATCTGTTAAAAAGATAACAATAATATTCAAGGTTGTTAAATTGTGCTCGTCGACCAACTACAGTTAGTGGGTTTTTATCCCCGACCAACTATACTTCCCCGACCAACTATACTTGGTGTATTTTGGTACATTTTGTTCTTCAAAGAATTTTTTGTAATAATCTTACCTCCCGACCAACATAAGTTGTAATATGAGAGTATATTTTTATCTTACCAACCGTAATTGATCATGATGGTGTACACCTCCTAACCAAAGGAGTAGTAGTGGTTCTTTCAAACTGTCCACTAGATATCTTACCAACCGTAGTTGGTCACACTAGTGTCGCCTCCTAACCAAAGGAGAATTTTTTGGTTCTTTCGAACTGTCCACTAGATATCTTACCAACCGTAGTTGGTCACACTAGTGTCACCTCCTAACCAAAGGAGTATTTTTTGGTGCGTAGTGTATTACACACTAGTATTCCCCGAAAAACTTTCAATAGAAAGATAATGGTGAAACATCCTCGTTTTATTCATAATGAAGGAAATGCTTTACATTTTACATTACTGATAATACTTGCGCAGGTGTTCAGCATTCCATGCGTTCTTAAATTCTTCTCCCTTTAGAGTTGTTATTCTGTAAGTTCCTGGTCGAACAACCTCTGTAACTCGGTAAGGTCCATGCCAGTTTGCTTCCAACTTATTTTGCTTCTGAATGACTTTCTTTAGCACATAATCCCCTTCTTTTAAGTCACATTTCTTCACCCTTTTGTTGTAGAACAGAGCTGTACGTTGTTGGTAAGCATCATTCCTAATGGCTGCCTCTTCTCTAACCTCCTCGAGCATATCCAAATCCAGTCTTCTCATCAAATCGCTGACTGGGGAATTGAAATTCAGCACTCTATGAGTTGGAAGACCCAACTCGGCAGGAATCACAGCCTCACTTCCAAATGCTAACATATATGGTGATTCTCCAGTTGCTGCTCGGGGAGTTATTCGGTAAGCCTATAGTACTGATTGGAGCTCGTTAATCCAATTTGCTTTAGCTTCACTTAACCTCTTCTTCAAACCATTCAGTAATGTTCTATTCGTCACCTCAGTCTGTCCATTGCTTTGGGGATGGCCTGGTGCTGAATGAAGCTTCAAAATGTTCGACTGACGACAATAGGCAGCAAATTCTTCATTATCGAATTGTGTTCTATGGTCTGTGATGAAAGCATGGGGGAGACCATATCGACAAATGATGCTCTTCCAAATGAACTGATATACCTTCTCGTACGTCATATCAATTAGTGGTTCATCTTCCACCCACTTAGTAAAGTAATCCACTGCTACGACGAGGTACTTGAACCTTCCTCGGGTCGTCGGCAATGGTCCAACTAGATCAACCCCCCACATGGAAAATGGCCAAGGTGAAGTTATGGGTGTCAACAATGCTTGTGGAGTTCTTCGGATGGAGGAAAAACGTTGGCACTTGTCACACTTCTTGGCATAGGCTATACAATCAGCCCTCATCGTCGGCCAGTAATATCCCTGTGTCATTACACTTTGCAAAAGTGTCCGACCTGCTACATGAGCTCTACAAGATCCTTCATGGATTTCTTCGACCAATTCCTTGACTTCTGATGGATGCACATATCTCTGCAAACCTGCCATAATTCCTCGTCTATACAAAACACCATTAGTTAACACATACCGAGCAACTTTATACTTCAATTTCTTGGCAGCTAACTTATCCTCCGGTAATTCTCCTTCTTCAATGTATGCCCTGATAGGATCCATCCAAGATGGTCCTAAATCAAGGGTAATAATTTTCACCGTCAGATCTTCTTCTATGCTCCGACTTTCTAATACTTCAATTGGTATCGTTCTTCGCAGCTCGGTCCGCGTAGCTGACGCTAATCGGACCAATGCATCTGCTCTAGCATTCTCCATCCTCGGTATTCTCACCATCTGAATAGCATCAAATTCTGTCAATAACTCCATTACCTGCATGGTACTTCACCATTAATTCGCCCTTAACTGCATATATTCCCATCATTTGATTCACAATTAATTGAGAATCACTGAAAACAATTATTTGCCGTGCCTCTATAACTTTCGCCAAATGAAAACCTGCTATCATGGCCTCATACTCAGCTTTATTATTGGAAGCCTTGAATTGGAATCGCAAGGCATATTCCATGTCAATATCATCTGGGGTGTTTAAAACAATCCCTGCTCCACAACCAGCTGTGCAAGATGATCCATCTACATATAATCTCCATGTAGGTAACTCGTCTTCAAATTTCTTATCTGTCAGAGATCCTCGGTAAAATATCTGCTGTTTTCTTTCGTCATCCCCTGGTATCTTTCGTTCCTCGTTGGTCATCTGTTCGTACCCTTTTACCAACCGGAGTTGGTCTGGGTTTGAATATGATGATTTTTCTACATCCACAAGTCCTTTTACCAACCTTAGTTGGTCTGGACCTGTGTTTGTTGATCCTGTATCGTCCACAGGTAGGTCAGCAAGTACCTTTTGTTCCTCGGGGGTATCAGGGTATGTGAATTCTGCTATAAAATCTGCTACGGCTTGCCCCATTAATGATGATCTGGGTTCATACACAATATCATATTCACCGAGTTCTATTGCCCAATACATCAACCTTCCTGATTTTTCTGGCTTGTGAAGGGCTTGTCTTAACGGCATGTCGGTATACACGATGATGGTATGGGCTTGGAAGTATGGCCTCATTCTTCTACTTGCCTCAATTAATGCTAATGCCAGTTTTTCTAGCTTTGGGTACCTGATTTCTGCACCTCGGAAAGCCTTACTTGTATAATAAATTGGCTTCTGGACTCCATTCTCCAATCTGATCAACGCCGAGCTGACTGCATTCTCTGATACTGCCAGATACAAGTATAACTTTTCTCCTGTTATTGGCCTAGACAGCAATGGTGGGGCTCCCAAATACTTCTTCAAATCTTGAAAGGCCTTCTCACATTCATCAGTCCACTCAAAACTTTTTCGCAGTGTTTTGAAGAATGGGAGGCATTTATCAGTTGCTCGGGATACAAATCTGTTGAGCGCTGCAACTCGTCCTGTAAGACTCTGTACTTCTTTCCTCGTCGTTGGGGATCGCAGCCCTAAAAGAGCTTTGATCTTTTCTGGATTCGCCTCGATGCCTCTTTGGTTGACGATGTATCCGAGGAACATTCCTTCTCGTACTCCAAAGGTACACTTCGTAGGGTTGAGCTTCATTTGGTATTTATCCAGTTGATCAAAGGTCTGGCCTAAGTCAACTAGATGATCAGTAGCTCTCTTGCTTTTGGTGAGCATGTCGTCGACATAGACCTCCATGTTGCAGCTGATTTGTTCGGCAAAAACCTTGTTCATCAGCCGCTGATATGTTGCACCTGCATTTTTTAAACCAAAAGGCATAACATTATAACAATAAGTTCCCCTTGGGGTAATAAAAGAAGTACTCTCCCTGTCTTCAGGTTTCATTTTGATCTGATTATAACCAGAATATGCATCCATGAAGCTGAGCAGTTCATGTCCCGAGGTAGCATCCACTAGCTGGTCGATTCTGGGCAATGGAAAATGATCTTTTGGGCATGCTTTGTTCAGATCAGTGAAATCAACACACATTCTCCACTTATTGTTTTTCTTCTTTACCATCACCACATTTGCCAACCAATCTGGATATTTCACATCTTCAATGAATTGGGCTTTCTGGAGCTTCTCGACCTCCTCTTGTATGGCCTGGTTCTTCTCGGGACTAAACACTCTTCTTCTCTGCTTCACAGGTTTGATCTCCTTATTCACATTGAGCTCATGACATAAGAAGTTTGGATCTATTCCTGGCATGTCTTCATGACTCCAAGCAAAAGTATTCTTCCTCTTTCTCAAGAAAACTATCAACTCCTGTTTTATTGAAACATCCAACGACGATCCTATCTGGGTTATTCGTTCAGGATGCTCGTCATCCAGAATAACATTTTCTGTAGATTCCACCACCTGTCCTTTTACAAGTTGAGATTCATCCCTAGGATCAAGGGTTTCAATTTCTGTATCTTCCTCCACTTGGTAAGTAGTAGTCTTTTTCCTTGATTCTTCAAGTTCCTCTTTCTCGGCAGACGAATAATAGCATTCCCGAGCTACTTTTTGATCACCTTTCACAACTCCTACCCCAAATTTTGTTGGGAATTTCAAGCACTGATGTACCGTAGATGGAACTGCTTCGAACTTCTTCAATCCAACTCTTCCCATGATGATGTTGTAGGCTGACTGCACATTCTTATCCATCACGAAGAAGCGTATTCTTTCTGTTCGACAAGCAGGCCAGGTTCCAATGAATATATCCAACTTGATCGTCCCAAGTGGAAATACTTTCTCGCCAGCAAAACCCAGAAGGGGTCTATGATAAGGCTCCAATTGAGATAATTTCAAATTCAAGCTATCAAAGCATGAATAATACATGATGTCTGCTGAACTACCGTTGTCTACTAACACTCTTGAAATCATTACCTCTTTCATCCTCATTTTGATCACCAAAGGATCGTAATGAGGGTAAAGAACACCTGCCAGGTCGTTTTTTGAAAACCCAATGACTAGCTTCTCTTTGTTTACTTTCCTCGGACGATCATCCTCGGCCAGATTTATCCGCTGAATATACGAACAAGCTTAAGCCTCCCCGAGGTAAGCCTTTCTTTCTGCAGTAAGGTCTCCTCCTCCTGCATCTCCTCCTGTAATAACATTACAATCAAATGACCCAAAACGTATGGAAAATACCTCTCGTTCAGGCTGCCTTGGCTTCTTGGGAAGATCAGGGTCATCATCTGGATCATCTTCGTGGTCCCTCTTCTTTTTCTCCTCTACACAACGAGGAGATCTAGATCTTTCTCTAGTTCTATCATCATTCTTCCTCTCACCCCTGCGATCTACATATTTTGATAATTTTCCTCTTCGGATGAGCGTTTCAATCTCGTTCTGAAGGGCTATGCAATTTTTAGTCATATGGCCATGATCTTTGTGAAACTCGCAGTATTTGGCCTTATTCCTCAGATCAGGATTTGTCCTCAGTTTTTCTGGCCACTTGATTTCCTCGCTGTTTTTGATTTCTTCTAAAACGTGATTAATACCCATTTTCAATGGAGTATAATTATCGTACTTCTTTAGGACCTCCCATGACGTCCTATTATTCTTGGAGTGCTTGTCACCACCATTACCTTTCTGCTCTTTCTTCTTAGACTTGTCGACCTCCACCTTAGTTTCTTTATCCATATTCTTCTTCGCAAACATAGCCTCCTCGGCATTCATGATTTTGGCTGCTTTTGCCATCAATTCGGACATAGTTTTAGGTGGATCTTTGGCCAAGGTGTAGTACAGCTTGTTAGGTAGTAAACCACTCATCAAAGCAGTGATCGCTGTTTTTTCTTCGTAATCTATGACTTCCATCTTCTCGTTATTAAAACGAGTTATGTAATCTCTAGTACTTTCACCTGATTTTTGCCTAACACTTAGTAAATGTGCTACTCGCTTTACTGGCTTTGCTCCAAAATAGAAATTGCCAATGAACAGCTCGGCTAACTGAATAAAAGTTGAAATCTTACCCCGAGGAAGATTATTGTACCATATTTGTGCAGATCCGGTAAGAGTTCCCGAGAATGCTCTACACCTCATCTCGTCGGGGACGGCATAGATGTCGGCAGCAGCTTGGTATTGTTCTATATGAAGTACAGGATCTGTCTTTCCATCGTACTTAGGGGTCACTACAAGTGCTTTGAATTTCGATGGTGTTGGAAAATCCACAATGGCTTGCACAAAAGGTGTCCCTTGAACAAAAGTTCTCTGTAAAGGGTTCCTCGCTTTAGCCATTTCTCCCAGTCTCTCCTCCAACCGTTGAATGGAACCTTTCCATGCTTCATTCCCTTCCTCAGGCCGCCTAGTCCGAGCAATTGATTGTTCTGACATAGCTTCCTGAGATTTATCTCGACGAGTAGCTGGTCGTGATTGTGCTGATCCTTCTCTCAAACCTGATGGTGGCCGTAAACTTCTCGATGGAGCTCTAGGTGGACTCATATTCCTCCTTGGTCCTAATCGACTGAAAGGAGACACCCTGCTTAATCTTTCTAAAGAGCTAGTTCTCTCCGGAGAGAGAGTGATACGTTGATCTGTATCCGTGGCCCGTATTGATGAAGTTCGCCCAGGTTGATAAGAAGAATCATTAGATTCTTCATTGCGATATGACCCAGTACGTCTGGATCGCGATTGCCCACGATCACTCCTTTGCCCTGAATATGTAGGTGCACCGCCTTGAAGAGTTTGAATGAGTTGCCTCATAGATTCTTGCATGGCGGTTTGTCCTTGAGCCAGATTTGTCATAATTCCGGCCAGATCTGGAGATGCAGATGGATTTGGAAGATTTTCAGTATTTCCAGCATTTCGATTACTAGATTCTGGGTTATCTGCCATTGATGGTAAATGATTTTTTATGACAAACGATAATAACAGCCGTTTCCCACAGACGGCGCCAATCTGTTGATGTAAAAAACTAGATTGCTCTAATTATTCAATCACAGATAAATAAATAAGATAAAGATTTTTAAAGTGGTTCGGCTAGGAATAAAGCCTACGTCCACTGTTATGTTATTGCTGAATGTTTGCAGAATTCTTGATTACAAGTTCTCTCAAGAAATTCCCGGTCCCCCCTGAATGAGGATGATACAAGGTATTTATAGCCTTTAGGCTGTACATGAAAGGTTCGATCCATTAAATGACATACATATGAAAGGGGTAATACATTTAATGTAGCGTGGGCGTCAAGAATATAAACATTCAATGAATAGTTGAACAATTGTCCGTCTGGTAATTAATGATACGGCCGAGATGCAGCTCGGACCGCCTTAGTTGCTCGTTGATCAAGAGTTCCTCGGAGCGCATGTAGTATCTCGGGATAATGGAGTTCCTCGGGGTGTCCTCCTTGTTGCTCGGAGAGAATATGAAATGGTTGAAGGAATTAACTTCCTCGCTACTATTGTGCCATGTAGATCGACACGTGTCTTTGAATTATTCGTCCACATCAGCATATTAATTTTGGTATCAACAATATACATACTTTCTTACTCATTTTTTATATTCCCCTAGTAAAACAAGATAATAAAAAATTATATTTATTATCTGAATGAAACCCATAACACTAAAATATAAACATTTAAAATATTAAGTATAAGATATATTTATCAAATTGGGTACACATATCTTTATTCTTTTGGTAACGTATTACTAGTGCTGGGTTGGGTTGGCCAACTTGTGGTCTGGCTCTGAAGAAAAAAGGAAGTCAACTCCTCTTCGTCTTAAACTGACGTCATGCTCCACATCACTATCCAGCTCGTCCGAACTCTTTAAGTAGTAGTAAAAGCCACTAGAGCTTTATCATCTCAATCACACACTCAATATCTCTCTCTAAGACAACAGCCATGTACGGATACAGTTGTAGTAGTAGCAAGAACGAAGTATCCTATGCGGATTTTGTGCCGCAGTTGCCAGTACCGGATGTCACACCTTGCTCCAATTTTCCTTTACCATCTTCTCTAATAATACCTGGCAATGAGTTCGATCCCTCATCCGCGTGGAAAGTGGAATTTGGACACGCCACTAGTAGCGGATGTAGCAGCTACGGGTCACCGAGTTCCCTCCCGAGTTACTGTAACAGTCACAAGAACCTCTTGGACTCGGATACCAGCCCAGTCAGGAAAGTTTTCAGCACCGGTGATTTGCAGGTGATCACCTATAGTTGTCTACCCACATGCCTAAATCATTTATTTTTAAACCACTCTTCGTTCCTGCATCTCAAAAGGACATTCTATGCACGTATAATTAAGAACAATGATACGCTTACAGCAAAATTACTGAAAATACGTTTTAAAGGTTTGTATATCGACGGAATCTATATCAGAATACTAACCCTTAAAGAATATTTTTGATAATTTTGGACTAAGTGCAACATTTTTCTATAATTAATGTCCGGAATGTTTTGATTTTGGATCACACATTTATATCATTTTCCAAATTTTTTTCGTTGGATAGAGATTTGAATTAAGGAGAAATAGTAATAATCGGAAGTGTCATGGCCTTTTCTTGCTAGATCCAAAGGATACACCCATTGCAATTCAGGATTGGAAAAAATGTCCGTTTTAAGATTTTTATGCACTTTGGTTTTCAGCATCTCTTGTACTAAATCGAATTGTTTAAAGAATATTTTAAAAAATGTAGAGAATTAAGGTAACTCCATGTTTTTTTCTATATTTGAATTTTTATGATAATATTTTTTAAATTTATAAATCTAATCCCTAAAACAACATTTATTTGTGTGGTCTTTTTAAATTTAGGAGTTCATTTTTTTGGTCCACGCCAGTGGTATTACTTTTCACCATTTTTCATGTTATTTTTAGTATAGAAACTAAATTTATAAAATTATATGGAGTATTCTATTTTTATAAACTTTGATAATTATGAGAACTTTTCCTCAAAACTTCCTAAAAAATAATGTAAAAACTTTTTATTTAAAATCGTGATAACATATACCTTAAAAGCACATATTAAAAATTCAAAAATAATAAAAAAAAAATTAAAATACATTTAATAGGACACAGATATTTTCGTACATAGAATCACATACTAAAGGTTACATAGTACCATTTTCCGAATACTCCTAAACTTGCATAGTAGCCTAATGGTTGCCTATTACATATATCTATGAGGGTGAAGTAAACCCATTATATTATAATCTTTTTAGTTGGGGTCTACCTACGATGGGTCTATGCTCTGCTATACCTTAAAACAAATATGTTTAACTTTAATTTTCACTCTTGTCACAGAGAATTAATATGGCGCAACACAATCATCGATCAGAAAGTCCTCTATCAAATGAAAACAATATCATTGAAAGCATGAACAAGGCCTGTCCGTATAGTCCAGAGGAGAAAAAAGAAAGAATAGAGAGATATAGAAGCAAGAGACACCAGCGAAACTTCAACAAGAAGATCAAGGTGTCATTACTTAATATGTTCTTTTTTTTTCTTTTCTTCTTACACTTGCACGTGGCTTTATATTAGTCCTGTTATCGACATGCTAAACTAGGTTACGTTATAAAACTGGTTTACTAAATCCGGGTATAAGACTTTAGAAAGGAAAAAGAAATTAAATCCAGAAACTCTAAGATTGTCACTTTACTTGTAAAGTGATCATTTGACCCGTGTTCTATTTTGGAACAAAAGTTGGCATACGAGTAAAATCTTTGAGTAGATTCAAGTAAAAAACAAAAACCAAACAAATGTTTGTTTCTAGGTTATGATAGTTCAGCGAAGTCGTGCAATTTATATATACCTGGATGCAAAGCTTTTTAATGTTTGTCACATGAGCATGTATGTAGTCATATTGTGTTAAAAACGGTGTTATCATTAAATTGCTCTATTGGTAATTAATATATTGGCACGTGGGAGTAATCTTGTCAAATTCTATGCATCTATTGACTCCACTCACCACTTGGCCTTGCCAACGTGGTGCTAAATCCATATAACTTTTTCTACTTACTTATTATGACTTTTCGGTGTGTGGTGCAAGTGCACATTCATAGCGTTTGGGGTCTATCAGAAGGTCTCCCAAGCCACATGCTTCTATCATTTCAAACACTTACAGGTACTATTTGATAAGTTTATATTAAAAATCTTTTTTACAAGTAAAAGCAATCATCTCTTTTGCTTAACATACATAAGTGTAAGTGTTCGAATTGGATTTTACTGGGGGTGTAACTGGTACGAATTTTTATCGTATCGTATCGTTTTGGATCGAGAAAAAATAGTTTTGGTTTAATATCATGAAGTACCGAAAATCGATTTTATCGAAACCGAAAATATCGTAAAAAGTTTGGTTGGTTTTGATTTTTAGATATAAAAAATCAATTTACCGAATTTACCGTACCGACTTATCGTACCGAATTTACCGTACCAAAATTACTGAATTTTCCATACCGAAATACCGTACCAAATTTACCGCATATTACCATATCAATTACCAAATAAAAATTATATTTAAAAAATATACATACCCAATTATCAACACCCTCCATTTTTTAAAGTAATCTCATCCATTCATTTCCCATAATATAAATACCACCAAACACTAAACTTAAATAAGAAAATCAATCGCCCGCACACACAAGAACAAATCAGAAATATCTTTCTCCAATGCACAAGGTAACTTCTTCTTTTTCCTAACCCAAACCAATGTTGCGTTGTCCCAGTTTCGTTCCTCTTCTTGTTCTTAGGATGCGTTCTTGTGAGACAATATATATAAAAGTTGTACATTTTTTGTTTTGACGAAACCAAGTACAAATTTGAGTTGATATATATATCAAAGATGGAAAACTATTTTTGTTCTTATGTTGCGTTCTTGATATATCAAAGCTGTGTATATCAAAGTACAGATCTAAGTTGATATATATCAGATTTGAGTTGATATATATCAAATCCCACACGAATGTTGAAGTAGAAAGAAACATAGAAGAAACCAAGTGCTTCAATTTTTGTTCTTACGCTAACCCATGGCACGTAAAAAATTTACAGCTTTGATATATTTATCTCCCTGTTTTGTCATATCTTCTATTATACTTGATTTTGTCCCTGTTTCGTTTAAGTTTAAGTCCCTGTTTCGTGCTAAAAGATTTAGTTTAATTCCCTGTTTCGTTGTCCATGTTTCTGCAGTTGGTTACATGTTTATTGGTGGGGTAGCACTACAAGTGTTTTGTGTTTATTTGCTGCTTCAAAACCCCAATTTGAATCTCAGAAACTTCCAACAACATTTGTAAAACTATAATTTATGTTTTTATTTGATTTGAGTATTTACCGAATGGGTAAACCGATACGAAATATATACTAGATTTACCGAATGCATAAACCGATATGAAATTCTGGTATTTACTCGGAAGAAAACGAATTGAAATCGAAATTACCGAAACAAAAAAAAAATGAAAAAAACCAAAAAAAACGGTCGGTTTTATTTTAGTTTTTGTTTTGATGTATCGACCGGTAATTGGTACGGTACAATTTTACCATTTAAATCGTGATTCTGATATTGGTAAGAAATCGTTACCAACAATATCATACCGATTGCACCCTAGTTTTTATTCATAATGCAACTGCAACAAGATGTAAAACTTGTAGCTACTGTTATTATATATTTTTTTAATTTAATTTATTGTGGAAACAGTATGAATGTAGAAAGACGTTGGCGGACAGCCGACCGCGCATCAGAGGGAGATTTGCTAGGAATGATGAAATTGAAAAGACAACTCAAAGTCGATGGAATCACAGAACAGGTGCGGATGAATATGAGGAGGAAGATTATGATGACATTTGGAACCATTTTCTCAACTCATTCCCTGCAAATTTAATTCCTTGATTAAAATTTCTCCATAGACCATGGCTTCTCATGTTTTAATGTTACGGAGCCATAGTCAGTTCTAGCTAGCAGGGTTGTTTGTCATGATGCATTTCAAGAGTTCTTAAGCTTGGTATGGTTGTTACTTGTATAATCATAATGACCATTTGTATGTTCAACAGCTAGCAGTTGATCATCTAATTGTATTCTTATTCCGGGCTTAGCCATCTTTAAATGTGACCTATGATTGTATGATTGATTTCATATCACACTAGCCTTTTCCTTGCTTCATTATTTGTTTTTGAGTTAATTTTTTCTTATTTTATGCGTGTGTGAAAAGAAAAAAGAAATGGGAAAGGGGGTTCGTGGTTTCACATAATGGTGAAAGTGCTCCATGGTGGTTTATGCATAACGAGTTTGAGCTTCAATTATAGTTGCTTTGCACTGCATACATTAAAAGTTGGTTACACCGTATCATGGGAGGATTGTGTATTCAATTGTTATATTACGTAATGTACAGATTGTTGGAAATAATATATGCAGAATAAATGAAAAATCCTAAATTCGAAATAGATAAAATTAGAAGGACTTACCGATCGAGGTTTGTGTTGGACACAAAGTCCTAAAGGTGAAATTGCTCGCTGATATTTGTAGCTGTCAGCCTCGTGAACATACACCTCCCAGGATTCAACGATCAGATTTACACACTAGCTTTGTGTTAAGTCTTTCAACTCTCAGGATACAACACACCGAAAATAATGACGAACATAAGTGTTTATCAAAAAATAGCAAAATTATTTTTGCAGAGAAAGTGAGAGAGAGATTGAATTTTTCTGTGTAATTTTCAAAGCTGTAGCGTTTGTTATATACAGAATTTGGTAAAAAACGTGGGGAAAAGTTTTAGCCAACTAACAGTTGATCATAATGACCATTTGTATGTTCAATAGCTAGCAGTTGATCATCTAATTGTATTCTTATTCCGGGCTTAGCCATCTTTAAATGTGACCTATGATTGTATGATTGACTTCTTATCACACTAGCCCTTTTTTTGCTTCATTATTTGTTTTTGAGTTAATTTTTTCTTATTTTGTGCGTGTGTGAAAAGAAAAAAGAAAAGGAAAAGGGGGCTCGTGGTTTCACATAATGGTGAAAGTGCTACATCTTGGTTTATGCATAACGAGTTTGAGCTTCAATTATAGTTGCTCTGCGCTACATATGTTAAAAGTTGGTTACACTGTATCATGAGAGGATTGTGTATTCAATTGTTATATTACATATTGTAGAAAATGTTGGAAATAATATATGCAAAATAAACGAAAAATCCTAAATTCGAAATAGATAAAATTAGAAGGACTTATCGATAGAGGTTTGTGTTGGACACAAAGTCCTAAAGGTGAAATTACTCATTGATATTTGTAGATGTCAGCCTCGTGAACATACACCTCCCAAGATTCATCGATCATATTTACACACCAACTTTGTGTTAAATCTTTGAACTCTCAGGATACTCCAGCACACCCAAAAGAATGACGAACATAAGTGTATATCAAAAAATAAAAAAAAATATTTTTGCAGAGAAAGTGAGAGAGAGATTAAATTTTTCTGTGTAATTTTCAAAGCTGTAGCTTTTGTTATATAAAGAATTTGGTAAAAAAACGTGGGTAGAGGTTTTAGCCAACTAACCCACTAATATCTCCACTAACGGGTAGTTTGCTTTGAATTAGAGACTAAGTCAAAAATTAAAAATGGGTTAATAAAAGGGTAAAAAGATTCTGGGCACTTAAGAGAAGCCCAAAGCCCCAAGGCCTAATCAAAGACTATTAATATTTAGTGTTCCTCCTAGGGATTGAACCCATGACCTCAAGCACCAAGCCCCATAAACTTACTGCTAGGCCACTTACCCCAACTTATTTAGTTCATTCAAAATAAATATATATACCAATAAATATACCCAACACAAACAAATTACGTTAATAAGTTAAACAAACTGACCTATCATTGCGTAAAGTTTTAAATATCACTAAGTTTAAGATAATATGCAGTATTTTATTGCATTGTCACTTTATATAGTGTCATATTTGATATAACCTCGAGCTTCATTATCTCTTAACTCCCAAAATATGCTAATTAGACTTAACTCCCAAAATATTTTTTGGATCAAAATGCCCTCATAGTTAATATCAAATACTCTCTCCCTCTCTCTCTCTCCTCCGTACCTATCTCCACCTTCTCCACAACATGTGTTATTTTTTTATAGAATAATCCACAACATGTGTTTTTTTAATAAAATATTATTTACATGTGAACAGGGGCGGACCTACATGGTCCCGAGGGTGGACAGCTGTTCTGTTTGAGTATTCGAAAAAATTTCTGAGATACATTCTATTTATTTGGCCTATGTGTAATTTTTTGAAGTGAAAGACATTGAGTTTATGCCAATTTAGAAGATGAGGGGCGGACCCGTAATATACTATACAAATTGTAAAATACGCGCATCCTTTAAAAAAACTAACTTCCTAAACCTCTTCTTCTTCTTCTTCTTCTTCTTCTTCTTCTTCTTCTTCTTCTTCTTCTTTCAACAGCATCCATTTCTCTCTATCTCTTCCATCTCTTAATCATAACTCAACAACAACAACAACAACAACAACAACAACAACAACAACAAAAATCCGGTGGCTTTCCCCCACCCCTTCTCCCACCCGCCACCAGTGCCTGGCCGCCCCACTTCCCTCCCTCCCTCCCGCCAGCGCCATGCTCTCTCTGTTGCACCTGAACACCCCCTCCCTCGCTACCGGCCAATGGAAACCTCTCTCCTCCAGTCCCATTTTCCCATATAGCAGCGCACAATACAACACATGGAACCTTTTTGTTTTGTTTTTTGTTTATTGTAATTTCTGAAAAAAATTGTTAGATTAGTTTAAAGTGTAGAAGAAAAATTTCTGGATTGTTGGGTCGTTCAAAAGTTTAATTAGTTTACTGTGTGGTGAATATATTAATTTTCTCGTTCTTTGTTAGTTTAATTTTTCAGTTAAAAATGATTATTTTTTAATGATTCAATGTTCTGAAAAATAATATTGTTAAAAATTCAGTGCAAATATTTAGGTTGTAAAAAATATGCAGTTTGCTAAAAATGATTAGGTTGTTAAAAAAATTTAGGTTGTTAGGTTGTTAAAAGTATCTAGGTTATATATATCTAGGTTGTTAAAAATGACTAAACTAAATTTTGGTTATTAAAAATATCAGCCTGTTTGGTATGATATTATAATTCTATTTTTTGTGTTTAAATACAATTCTGATAAAAAAATTTATTTGGCAACCTATTGTTAAATACTGAATTATAATATTTTTGTGTTATAATCAAGTTGTTCAGAAAATAGGAAAAATATGTTTTATAACTTCTGTTTTTTTATTTTTTAACACAGAATTATTCATTCTTAATATTTTTAATGGATTTATACCTTAATATATAATATACATACATAATATATTAATATATGTTTAATTCTTATAAATAAAAAATATATATGTACATGTACACAAAATTACATATATTTATATTATTAAATTATATAATATATTAAAATTCATTTGTTAAATAATATTATCAATAGATACATGATACTTATATGTAGTTTTATACATGTATTATTAATGTATTGAATAATATAAAATATACATATAGTACATATGTATTAAAAAATATTATCAATTCATGTATGTATATAAATTTATTGTGAATTATACATGCAATATCATTGTACAGACATATATATATATATATATATAGTTAAAGTTCCCCAACATATCTCATTAAATATGCATAAAAATACAAGTTATTAAATGTGTATGTATATAATTTATGATGTATGTATGTATGTATGTATGTATGTATGTATGTATGTATGTATGTATGTATGTATGTGTAATACCCCGTATTTTTATGACTTTTAATTATGAGATTTAATTATGAGATTAATTATAAGTAATTCCTTTTAATTGTGGATTAATTAAATTAATTTGGGATAATTAATTAGAAATTAATTCGGATTTAAATAACTAGCGAGACGAGAATTAGTATTTAAATATGATGATAATGTTGAATATTACTGAGTGATTATAGTAATACGTGGTTATTGAATTGAATTTATTAAAATTGTCATGAGTTGAAAATACGGCAGTTTCGGTAATTAAGTTGGGACGCGCGTGTCAGTCGTGTCAGGACCTAATTTAATAGATTTAAAATTATTTTATTTTTATGTCATCCGTATGAGCATTTTGAGTGTGCCAACATGTCCGAAAGGGTCGAGATAGTCAGAAAACACTAGCCGGGGGTTTAGTTTGGGTCTCAGGGTATTTTTAGGCATAACCGACAACTCGGGAGGGTATTTTAGTCATTCCTATTTTTGGTGAATAGTGACCCATGAAAATTAGGAAATATTTATCAGCCAACCCTTGAGTCCCTTAAGGTTTTCACAACCAAAAAGTATCATGGCACTTAGGGAGGAAGAGAGGAGAAGTTTCAAGGTTTCCATGGCCATAACCACCACACACCACCACCATCGCCGAATTTGTGATCGGAAAGAGAGGGGGGAACAACCAATACCATCATCAACGGATCGGAATCTGTATTTTCCAGGAAAGTGATTTATTTTGCAAAGATTCAAAGCATATATTTTACATGATAGTCTAGATTTGATGATTTATCGTAAATAAATGAATTAATTGTGAAATTGGAGAATTGAAATATTGAATATGGGTAGGATTCATGTGGATAAAAACTTATGGGCATAAACTAGTTATGAAACCATGATCCATGCGTAGAAAATTGGGAAATTATGTTAAGATATATGAAGATCTTGAAAGAAATAGGAGAAGTAGGGTTTTTATGATAACTTGGGTGTTTTGATTTAAGAAACTATTGATTCATGACGATTTAATGATTCTAGTACACTAAAGATGATGCTAATATGTTAATAGGATGTTTAGTAAACTTTCTTGGGAGTTTGGGGCGTTGTAATGAAGATTTAGAGGTGTACAAAGGATGAAACCCGTAACTGTTTATGAGAATCTAGGCAAGTACCTGCTTGATCGATCGATCGATTCAAGAATGTCGATCGATCGATGGTATCGATCGATCGATCATTTTTGTCGATCGATCGACCTCTCCTGATTTTTGGCAATTGTTTTCCTTCAAGGTTTAATGAATATTCCAAAGCCGGTACTAATATTATAGTTTGGGACTTAGTTAAGGTCAGTAGGGTCTTAGTTATTGCCCGGAGAATAATAGAACTTATGGAATGGAACGTTGTTAGTACGAGCGGTTACCGAGTGAGAAAAAATTGAAACCTTTCGATTTGGGACTGAATGTAGAACGAAAGATAATTTAAGGGATTTTATATTTACTGAGATAACCTTAAGAACAAATGGGGAACCTAGTATTCACTTGGGATAGGTATAGGTACCCGAATCCGTATGACAAGACGTGTCGCATTAAATGAACATTACGTAGAATATTCGAAACGTAAATATTGTGGGTGAGACTTAATATATTGGGGAGGTGTATACCTATATTGAAAGTGTATATATATACTGGTTGTGTGACTTTCTAGTATATGGATTATTATGTGTATAACATACTTACCATACTTGCTATCACGGGAGGTCGTTCGTAATAGGATAGTCTGGTCTCGATGTGACCTTCGGGGGGACTTTAGATTGATACCTCAGAACCTAGGACTTGGAAGGGCTTATCGCTGAATGGATAAGTCTGCTGACCTTGGGAGCGTAGGTATGTGCGTGACCCATGGATATGTGAACTATGTTCGCCTCCATTATGTGTGATTTTTATTAAAACGGTTCCTGAGCGATTCGGAGCTTATGATCCTCACGTACGTGATGTACTGGGATTCGATAAGAGAGTACGAGGGCATCGTAGGTCTATCCTTGTGGGGTTCCTAATTTGTATATGAGATATTATACCGGATTATATACCTATACTTGTGATAGTTCTGTTGTGTTGCTTAGTAGATGAGAATAACTAAGATAATTGAATGGGATAAGAATGGGTTAATGTAATTAGCACTTAAGATAAGTAAATTAATGAATGTGAATATGGGTTATGATTATCACTGGTTTGGGTGTTAAGAGTAGTTACCCTATGGTAGAATACGGAAGTAGAAGTGGTACAGACTAGTTAGTTAACGGCAAAACTAGGATGGGTTAAGGGTATACGGTAGGCGTGCACATTTAGTTGAGAGGTGAGAAACTCATGTGAGAGTACGCAACTAACATGTTCATAATATGTGTTGTTTAATTGTAATTTAAAAACTTACAATATTTTTAAAATTGTTTTCACCTCGGGCCCTGACCCGTTTGCTTCAAAATATATATTTTTGTCAAAACCTTTTAGGTGCCCAGCCACAGGGACGCCAAGCATAGAAGTTCCATTCTGAAGACGTGTTGTAGTTGCGGTGGAAGCTACAAGATTTCGATATTAGATGCCTCTACATTAATCCTTAGTTCATTCAGAGTCATTCATACCAGTTAATGCCAGTTGGCCATTCACATTTTGGAGGTTGTAGTTACAGACTTTCATTATTTCATTTATTGGTATTTATTCAAACTCTTGTATTAGGACTTTATTTACTCTGGCATTATTATTATTGAAGTGTTTACTCCAGACTCAGTTGATTTCATTTCGTCCGTTATTCGTATGAGATTGTTTATGCGATTGATTGTTAATGATTTAATTCTTGGTTATTTGATAACTTAATTATTAAAATTTGACATCTCTCTTTTTAAATATTAGGTGGCTAGTAATTAATGAAATATTTTTGACAGTGATTCTAAGACTGAAACAACTTGATATTCTGTATTAATTTAATAAAGGAGTAGCTACCCGGTATTTAATTAGACGGGGGGTTACAGGTGATATCAGAGCATCAAGTTTTAGTGTCCTTTATGATCTGTGCGGCTCATTATGCTTCCAGCGTAGCTTTCTTTGATATAGAGCCCTATGTTTAGGATTGTTGATTTCTTCAGTGAGGTTTCGTTCTCCTGATATAATATATATGATAGTGAACCTTATCGTCCGGGTGTGTTCGTGTGTCGAACAATGCAGTATGTCTTGCGAGTTGGGCGGACAGCAGGAGGCAAAACTCAGTTGTGGTTATAAAGTATATTCGAGAATGGTGACCATAGTTGAGGTCACCCCTATTATGGCACGGAAGGCCAGGACGGTAAAAGACGGTCAAGGCACAACATATAACTTCCAGGAATAACTATAGTAAAAAGTGGGGTCAAAGTAGACTCACCCAGCAGGTTGGAATGGGAGAGAGTCAGACGAAACATTGAAGAGATCCATCAATGGAAATACTAGAAATGCTGAAATGGCATGTGTTAATCAACAATGGTAAAACATGCAAATGCGTGGGCATATGTCGGAGTATGGAAAATTGGGAGTAAAAAAAAATTTGGGTAAAATTTTTCTTTTCTCGTAATAGCGAAATTACAAAGGTGAGAGACAACCACCACACTTAGAAGTGGAATGTATTGTCAAGAGAAGGAGCATACGTATGGCTTGGACATAATTTCCTTCATCAGATGTTCAGGATAAGATGCGAACGTTGTTCTGAACTCACATAAGAGGGTCGGACAGAGGTCAGTTTGCGAAAAGAAATTTAATTATTTAGCGAACCTTACACCGGATGAAGTAGGGGAAATGGAGAAGAGGACCTTAAAGGGAGAATTTACATACAAAAAGAATTGTTAGCATTTCTAGAAAATTCTGCTTGGACAGTCAATGCAGTTAGAAATAACATTGCGTTTTGTTAATATGGGGTAAACGATTCCTTGTGTGGGGAGATACAAGAATCAAAGAATTTATATAGAGTAAGACTGGGGGAAACGGTGTTAGAGAAGCACCACAAGGGGGAAGACCCATCGGGGGACCCGTTAAAATAATTCGGATAATTGAATTGTTACTGAGCGATGGTGATTTCAGAAAGAGATGTGGAAACTAGTAGCGTGTTCCTTAGGGCCATCAAAGCTAAGGGAATAACGGACGTAGTCATCAGAGTCGAGACTACCAACATCCGAGAGAAGGACCACCTTTACATGGTCAGTGTGACCGGAGATAAGTGGAGTATGTGTAAAGTTATTTTGTGGGGAGTAAAACCCGTGCATTATAAATGTTTCCCGAAGCGAGTATAGGGATAAGGGTATGGTGCCTAGAAAGGGAAAGAATTATTAAAATTTTTGGTTTGGTACGGACAGGTGTGTAAAGTACAGGGACCATTTGAGTAGCCAAGATGATTGGCAAGGTAAAAGTATGAGCTATATCCTCAGATGATACGTGTTGTATGTGTCAGAAATGAGTTACTGCATATTATTTTTATTATTGCTATATTGGCACGAGAGACGAGTTTAGTGAGTATCTCGACAATGTTATTATTTATGTGAGGTATAATGGGGTTACCTTTAGTGTTATCCACGGAGGATGAATGGGTGTATCGATAGTGGTATATACTTTATTGAAATTTCTCGTTTTAGTGTTGTGTTATACCAGTGTGATATTATCCTAATTATGGCTTTATGATAATGATTAAACCGATTGTGTGCACTTATTGCTAGTCCATCGGGGCTACTACCTTGGTGTATAATGTTTTTGTTATGGCGAGGCCCCATCTGCGAGAGGGCTGAAATCGCGTTTATATATTTGTATATAGGTATAAAATATTATGACACGGCGAAAAGTATAATGGTCTCGAATATTGGTTAGTGATATGTGTAGGGACTTTATTGATATGATTCGGAGTGTATTTGGTTTACTGTTCAGCGGAAAGATTTAGCTGGTTATTATAATTAACGCTCAGGATGTGGTAATAAGAAAAGTGCATTGTTATATCACCCTTTGGAGATGAGGGAGTTAATACTCATAGTAGTGTGTCTCGGGACGGGATTTTGAGAGCCCCAATTTTATTTGCATGTTGTTTACTATAGGTGATTACCATCAATGTTAAGAGACAATGTCTTTCGAAAGGAGTTCCTTGTTTAAGTGTAATTGTGGAAAGAGATGTAACTTTGTTGTCTAGAGGCTGTAATATAGGGGTACATGTTATGGACTGACGGCCTAACGGATTCCGATGACCGACAATGTTAGGAAGTAGTGTATTGGGAGGGTTCATTATTTGGATTTCGCTTTGCGAGACATCCCACGCATGAAACTTAGCGTAAGGTTGGTAGTAAGGAGATGTTTGGCCATTCGTCCATGATTTGGGTACCTCAATCGTTAGGTAAGTATGTATTATAACTGGAAGTTAAAGGGTAAAGTACGATATAAAGCCAGGAGAGCCAATTGTTGGTGAAGAGGTACTGATAATTTTGTTTTATTTTAGCGGGTTGAAGAATGGAATGATATTTAGGGGGATTTAGAATTTCAAATTCGGGGGTGATTAAGAACACCCAAGTGGTGTAGCCACGTTACAAATGCAGGGATAATTAAGAGTTAGAAGTGCTTATAAAGCGCATGTGATGTTTAAACCTGTTTGCACGAAGTATAGGGAATATGGACACCCTGATTTGCTGGTGTCAAGATCGCCGAAAGAAGAGACATAGATGGGTGAATTTTTTACTTGTGGGATTAATATGACAAAATGGAAGTGGTAAAGTGGATTAAGCGTCGTGAAAAGGACGACAATCGATTGATTCATGTGCAATCAGAGTAGCACATCCAAAATTAGTAGAAGGGCAGTGGGCAACCATTTAACAAAAATGACTATCCGTTGAGAAGGCAAATATGTAACTATTATGGACAATTTGGAGCGGAGTTCCACCCAATCGAATGTTAAGAATGGCTTATGCGTAAATAGAGTGAGGATGTCAATAAGGTATAAAGAGTCCAGATGTGCACAACGTGGTGAAAATGCACGAATCAGAACTTTTGGTATACGCCAAGGGAAGAAGAGGGTTAGTAAGTATCACATGAATATAAGTGAAATAGGTGTTGAAAGGGGCATAGTAAGTAGTAGATCGGTTGGGGTCATACGATCAGCCAGAAAATTTTGTATCAAGTCAACGATTCCAATGATGGAAGAGTCAAGTTGGTAAATTTCTTTGATGGGTTACCAACCTAAGTGAAGTAGGTTGTACAGAAGGAAAGTAATTATTATATCCTTGAGTGATTTACACTTTTAGTTAGTGATCACACCGGTACGTAGTCCTACGCATTATCATTCTAAACTAGGGTGAGATCCTTGAAACCCACCTTCAATATGGGGCCTGAGGAAGTAGTGGGAAAATTTTCGTTTAAGAAAGTTGTATCACCGATAGCCCAAGGAATAGGCGCAAGGTGTTGACGACACGTGGAACCGTATGAAAATAATTTTTGGACTCATTTAGACCATTTCCTTGCCACTATGGATGTTGCTAGTAAGTGAAGTATAATATGGTAATAGGGAGAGGATGTTACCTAATGGCAGAGTTGTGTGAAAGCACCCGTACCTATTTATAGTGGACAGGGTGCTTACTGAGGTTTTGTGTGGATAAACATTACCATTATTCCTCTAGATGTTTAGAGGTGATCGGATTATCAGAGTCTTGGGATCAGTCAGAAGTTTATCCGATGTCTATAATGGGATAATCACCAATCGTATAAGGTGGCTTTCCCTTGGTAAAAGTCACAGGCTGGGAATAGAGATTCAAAGAACGAGCATGAGTAGTCTAATGTTTTATGGTTTCTCCCAGGATAGGAGTTTTATGTTTAGACGCGGGGGTTGATAAGGAGTGAGGTGCGAACTCACAATAATATTGAGGTAATGCTGCAAATGATGTTAAGGTTATTCTTATTCGAATGATATTTAGTAAGAGCACGATGTGAGGTGCATTTATTGAGGTGTAACCCTATAACCGATAGAGTTCCAAGAGTGTTAAACAAGATTATTGTGAAGCGAGGGCCGTAGTAATTGAGCCTTTCTTTATATCTCATTTTGAGTACCGGAGGATACCTAACTTTGCTAGGTATGCCTTACTTTTTCGAATTTTGGGACGAAATTCCATTATTAGGGGGAAGTATGTAATACCCCGTATTTTTATGGCTTTTAATTATGAGATTAATTATAAGTAATTGCTTTTAATTGTGGATTAATTAAATTCATTTGTGACAATTAATTAGAAATTAATTTGGATTTAAATAACTAGCGAGACGAGAGTTAGTAATTAAATATGATGATAAGGTTGAATATTACTGAGTGATTATAGTAATATGTGGTAATTTAATTGAATTTATTAAAATTGTCCTGAGTTGAAAATACGGCAGTTTCGGTAATTAAGTTGGGACGCGCGTGTTAGTCATGTCAGGATCCAATTTAATGGATTTAAAAGTATTTTATTTTTATGTCATCCGTATGATTATTTTGAGTGTGCCAACATGTTCGGAAGGGTCGAGATAGTCAGAAAATACTAGTCGGGGGTTTAGTTTGGGTCTCGGGGTATTTTTAGGCATAACCGGCAACTCGGGAGGGTATTTTAGTCATTCCTATTTTTGGTGAATAGTGACCCACGAAAATTAGGAAATATTTATCAACCAACCCTTGAGTCCCTTAGGGTTTTCACAAACAAAAAGTATCATGGCACTTAGGGAGGAAGAGAGGAGAAGTTTCAAAGTTTCCATGGCCATAACCACCACACACCACCACCATCGCCGGATTTGTGATCGGAAAGAGAGGGGGGAACAACCAATACCATCATCAACGGATCGGAATCTGTATTTTCCGAGCAAGTGATTTATTCTGCAAAGATTCAAAGCATATATTTTACATGATAGTCTAGATTTGATGATTTATCGTAAATAAATGAATTAATTGTGAAATTGGAGAATTGAAAAATTGAATATGGGTAGGATTCATGTAGATAAAATCTTCTGGGCATAAACTAGTTATGAAACCATGATCCATGCGTAGAAAATTGGGAAATTATGTTAAGATATATGAAGATCTTGAAAGAAATAGGAGAATTAGGGTTTTTATGATAAATTGGGTGTTTTGATTTAAGAAACTATTGATTCATGACGATTTAATGATTCTAGTACACTAAAGATGATGCTAATATGTTAATAGGATGTTTAGTAAACTTTCTTGGGAGTTTGGGGCATTGTAATGAAGATTTAGAGGTGTAAAAAGGAAGAAACCCGTAATTGTTTATGAGAATCTGGGCAAGTATCTGCTTGATCGATCGATGGTATCGATCAATCGATCATTTTTTATCGATCGATCGACCTCTCCTGATTTTTGGCAATTGTTTTCCTTTAAGGTTTAATAAATATTCCAAATCCGGTGTTGATTCTTAGGGTGATTAATATTATAGTTTGGTACTTAGTTAAGGTCAGTAGGGTCTTAGTTATTCCCCGGAGAATAATAGAACTTATGGGATGGAACGTTGTAAGTACGAGCGGTTACCGAGTGAGAACAGTTTGAAACCTTTCGATTTGGGACTGAATGTGGAATGAAAGATAATTTAAGGGATTTTATTTTTACTGATATAACCTTAAGAAAGAATGGGGAACCTAGTATTCACTTGGGATAGGTATAGGTACCCGAATCCGTATGACAAAACGTGTCGCGTTAATTGAACATTACGTAGAATATCCGGAACGTAAATATTGTGGGTGAGACTTAATATATTGGGGAGGTGTATACCTATATTGAAATTGTATATATATACTGGTTGTGTGACCTTATAGTATATAGATTATTATGTGTATAACATACCTACCATACTTGCTATCATGGGAGGTCGTTCGTAAGAGGATAGTCTGGTCTCGATTTGACCTTCGGGGGGACTTTAGATTGGTACCTCAGAACATAGGACTTGGAAGGGCTTATCACTGAATGGATAAGTCTACTGACCTTGGGAGCGTAGGTATGTGCGTGACCCATGGATATGTGAACTATGTTCACCTCCATTATCTGTGATTTTTATTAAAATGGTTCCTGAGCGATTCGAAGTTATGATCCTCACGTACGTGATGTACCGGGATTCGATAGCAGAGTATGAGGGCATCGTAGGTTCTATCCTTGTGGGGTGCCTAATTTGTATATGAGATATTATACCGGATTATATACCTATACTTGTCATAGTTCTATTGTGTACCTTAGTAGATGAGAATAACTAAGATAATTGAATGGGATAAGAATGGGTTAATGTAATTAACACTTGAGATAAGTAAATTAATGAATGTGAATATGGGTTATGATTATCACTGGTTTGGGTGTTAAGAGTAGATACCCTATGGTAGAATACGAAATTAGAAGTGGTACAGACTAGTTAGTTAGCGGCATAACTTGGATGGGTTAAGGGTATACGGTAGGCGTGCACATTTAGTTGAGAGGTGAGAAACTCATGTGAGAGTACGCAACTAACATGTTCATAATATGTGTTGTTTAATTGTAATTTAAACACTTGCAATATTTTTAAAACTGTTTTCACCTCGGGCCCTGACCCGTTTGCTTCCAAATATATCTTTTTGTAAAAACCTTTAAGGTGCCCAGCCACAGGGACGCCAAGCATAGGAGTTCCATTCTGAAGACGTGCTGTAGTTGCTGTGGAAGCTACAAGATTTCGGTACTAGATGCCTCTACATTAATACTTGGTTCATTCAGAGTCATTCATACCAGTTAGTGCCTGTTGGCCATTCGCATTTAGATGTTGTAGTTACAGACTTTCATTATTTCATTTATTGGTATTTATTCAAACTCTTGTATTGGGACTTTATTTACGCTGACACTATTATTATTGGAGTGTTTACTCCAGACTCAGTTGATTTCATTTCGTTGGTTATTCATATGAGATTGTTTATGCGATTGATGGTTAATGATTTAATTCTTGGTTATTTTATAACTTAATTAATAAAATTTGACATCTCTCTTTTTAAATATTAGGTGGCTAGTAATTAATTAAATATTTTCGACAGTGATGCTAAGACTGAAACAACTTGATATTTTGTATTAATTTAATAAAGGAGTAGCAACCCGGTATTTAATTAGACGGGGTGTTACAGTATGTATGTATGTATGTATGTATGTATGTGTGTATGTATGTATGTATGTATGTATGTATACATTCATGTATGTATAAAAGTTTTGTGTATGTGTTTATACATGCGCACACACACACACATGTATAATATAAATCTACATGTTTTTCAATTTTGTCCAATTTTTAAAAAACTATATTTAAAAAACAAGTTTACCAAATACACTCAAAGAATTATAAACACAAAAAATTAAATTTTAAAGCTGTATTTAAAAACAACGTTTAAATCGAGTTTTCTGAATACAGAACCAAACATGCCCTATATGTTTTCTCATTGTTTAATGCATATATTTGTTTGGTCGTTTTTTGTTTGTTTACATTTAATTGTTATAATTTTATTTTTGAAATATAGGGCAATTATGTTGATAGATAGATTAGATATAAGCTGGGAAAAAAAGAGAGATGAAATATTATTTATTATTACATCATAGTTTTAAGGATTGATTTATAATTAGTGGGATTGAAATATGCGGTCCAAATATTGGATCGTTGCCTAAAGTTAGGTTGTTAATTTTTGAATTATATTTATTTGGTGAGATTAAAAACCTCAAGATTTTAGGGTTAAAAGTTTAGAAAAATAAAAAGAATCCTAAAAAAAATTGTCTCGGGACCTAGCGCCTCTGAACTCCGGCTATTATAAAAAAAAATGTACTACGAATAAAAAATCGTGGATCAACCACTGCATGTAAGTCCTGTTTTTAAGACTACTCAAAATAACAGACTCATATTGGTGATGTAACTTTGTAGAATTATCGAAATAGAAATAAGACGTTAAAAATAAAGTTGTGGCCTTAAAGCTCATATCCACATTCAAAGAATGGTGGGATAAATACGCTAAAAGTGAAAAGGCAGAAGAAGATTCCACAAATGAATCATATTTGAAAGATTTGCATAAAAGTCTCTCAAATTGGTTGCGCCTGACTCTTGGACATGATTCGCCTTGGTAGCCTATGTTAATAGAATAGTGGTAGTGGAAGTAACCGTTAATGTAGTGGTTGGACCGGGATGAATCGTAAACTTAGGCATACGTGTTTTATAACTTGGAAAATTTATGTCTTTCAACAATAACTTGTGTTTGAACAATAAAAGAAAACCTTTATACACAATTTACCTGCAATTAAGCTATTTATACAAAAACATTGTCAAATAAACACATTTAAAAGTGCAAAATAATATTGTGGCTTCATTTTATATAAAGAAACAAACAAGAAAAGGTTTTAAAGATAACCACAACTTAAATTTTTACTTTTAGGATGAGGAGTACGGGTTTCCAGTGGCGGAACTATGTTATATGTGGGCTGGGTAAGTGCCCCACCAAAGAATTTGAAAAAAAAATGCTATATAAAATTTTAGGATATATTTGTAATAATTAAAAAGATGAGAGTAAGAGATTGTACAAAATTCTAAAGGTTTAAACTAGGGCCGTGTTTTTTTTTTCCGAACTTTCCGATTTTTCCAATTTCTGATCCGATTTTTTCCGAATTTGGAATGAAATTTTAGTCTGCCGATTTTCGATTTCCGATTTTTAAACAAAAATAGGATCAAAAATCGAAAATAATTCTGAATTTCCGATTTTCTACCGATCCGATTTTTTCGATTTTTTCCCGAGTTATTTTCGATTTTTTCGGAATTATTTTTCGATTTTTGAATTTTTCGATTTCTTTTTCCGATTTTTTGAAAGTTTCCCATATCCCACATCGGTTGGGAGAGGGCTCTAAAATATGCTCTATAAAATGAGGGTATCCTCCTAGCTTCTACACAAATGAAAAAATGAGTCAAATCCTCATGTGTTTACATGTTGGGTTAAGCGATTTTCATTGTTTCTTTAAAATGAGAATTTCGAGTAATCGAAAATTCATAATTTATTTTTTTTGAAATTTTGAAATTTTTGAAATTTCTAGATTTTTAATATATTTTGTGGATTTCCGATTTTTTTTCCGATTTTTTCGAATTCCGATTTTTTTTAATTTTTCGAAAAAATCGGATTGGAAATCAGAATAGTTATTTTATTTTCGAAAAAATCAGATTTTTTTCCGAATAGGCATTTTCCGATCCGATCCGGTCGAAACACAACCCTAGTTTAAACCTTAAGCTTTGAACTGCCGACTAAATGGGTAATGGCCACTCATATTATTCACCTCTCTCTATATATATATCTTTGACTCTCCATATTAAACCAATCTCTTACTCACATATGAATTAGGGTAAATATAGTTTTTAGATTATGTACTTTTAGGACTTAAAATAATATTGATTATGGATATAGGACAATAAATATTTCATTTTCATTTTAGGTCCCTATTTTCAATTTAAATGGACACGTGACATGCTGTGATTGGTTGACGTTTATGAATATGGGTCCGCGTCAGCGGATTTATTAAAAAATAGGGACTAAAACTATAAATAAAATGTTTAATGGTCCATCATTTAGAGACGTCAACATTATTGTTAGAGGGTATAATATAATTATTTTTACGGTTTGATTATGCTTTGGGTGTATTATTTTTTAGTTTATGGTCTAATTTATTTTTTGTTTAGGGTTTTATTTACTTTGGTTTTGTTAGGCCCTGTTTGGTAGCACAAATTGTTTAATTATGTAAATTGGTTCATTGAGTTACAACTGACGTAAAATTAATTAAAATTTACAGGCATGACTTGAAAACCTAAACATTAGGTTATCATCATTTTTTCTCTCTGCTCAAGTGACACTTATAAGTGTTCTCTATAAATTAAATATTTTATTAATTTTAAATGTAATACCTCGTATTTTCAGAATAAAATATTATGACATAAATAAATTTAATAATTTTCGATTAATTTTTGGAATAAATTAAATCGGGTGGATTTAAATTTAAATGGGTAAGATTTAAATGGTAAATATATATTTATTCATGATTATATATATCAAGACTCATTGGGCGTAATGAGTTCACCAGTGAAAATAAATCATACGTTAATAAACTTATGGGTACGTGTCATATAAACACAATAAAAATATCTGAGTGGAATAAAAATAATTGGGACGCATTCCGAAAAGATTTATGGACTCGTTTAGGTGTTTTAAACCTTAAGAAATTATCCCAGGGTATAGGTATATGAGTTAGAAAATTTTTGGGCTAGTCAAATTATGGGTTTGATCCCATTTGGAGGATAAAAATGGGGATTTAGGCCTAATTTGGGATCAAGAGATTTTATAAGTTAAATAAGAATTTGGAAAACGCCATTTACATTAGGGGTGGACAAAAAAAAGATCGACCTGATTGGACTGAACCGGACCGAATCCATATTTATAGGGTTTTTTGTAATTCGGTCGTAATTCGATCCTGAACTAAGAAACCCGAATATATTCGGGTCGATCCAAAATATCCTTTTTAAATTCGGTCTTAGGATCGGATCGGACTGCTTAGTTTAGTATTATATAATATATATATTAATTTTATATAAATATGTTATATATTATCAAATACGTTAGAGTTTAGTAAATAACTAGACCGTCGAACGTTTTGAAAAATTAGAGTTCACTTTTCTCACTTCCCTCTCTCTCACTTCAGTTCCTCATGTCTGAGAGCCTCTCTCCCATTTACACAAAGAATGCCATAAGTCACAAAGATCCGGCAATTGTACACCTTAGAAACATCAGATCCGGTGATCGCACACCTCAAAAAAGCCTCAACATAGCCTCGGGTTTTAAGCAATATCGGCGCACCTTAATAACACGACCTCAAAAAATGGTCGGGACATTAGATCCGACGCACGTTAACTCCACAGAAACTATACCATCGTCGACGACTAATCATCCAACAGTATAGTATTTTCTTGACCGAACTTGTTCACCATATTGTGATTTCTTGACTGATTTGTATTATAATTTCTTATCAGCGTGTGATTTCTTGACAGACTATTGTGTGATTTCTATTATGTTGATTTCTTGACTGACTGTGGTAAAAAACTGTGTGTTTTCTTGAACTCTGATTATTTCTATTGTGTGATTTCTATTGTAACTGTTATATATTGTAAAATAAAATTTTACTGTGATTTCTATTGGAACTGTGATTTCTACTGTCATTTCTATTGGAACTGTGATTTCTACTAGAATAAAATTTTACTCGTTGACACAACACATAACTTACAGAAGCACAAATATGATATATTATAATTATTATATTTTTCTGTTATATTATATTTTTCTATTTGTTTTGAAATAACTGATTTATTTTTTTGTTTGTAGAGGATTTTATATTTTTCATAAGTTTTTATTGAAAAAAAGTAAATAAATGTAAATGAGGAATGACTATTAACCGAACCGGACAAAAAATAACCTAGACCGAATAAATATGTTAAACCGATTAAATCAATCTGAATTTGATCTTTACAAATATAGGTCCGAATAATTCGGTCCGACACTTAAAATAGTCAACAACAGGACCGGACCGGGCCGCGCCCACCCATAATTTACATAACAAAAAAACCCCCTTAAACCCCACCCATAGAGAGGAGATACCAAGATCAAAAGAAGGAGGAGAATTGGAGACTCAAGGGGAGGATTCAAGAAGAGGAGTTTACACCATCACCCGAAGGCAAGAATTTTCTTGCTTAAATTGATTTCCAAGTTATTTCTTAATTTATTTGCGTAGGTACCCATGTAAATTTGTGGATTTAATTGATAACTGATGATGTGGAATAGGTTTCACTATATGCATGTGAAGTATCTCACTTTGATGATTAGAAAATTATAGAATTGAAAGATTGATTAGAAAATCTAGAAAAATAATAAGAATAATGTTGATTTAGAGATATATATTGTGATTTTATGATGTGGTAATATATATCTAAAGTATACCCCTGAGAAATATTGTTTCTTGACACAACCCTATATAAAGATACGGATCTTGAAAGTTAGGAGTCACCCACTTTATAATTTTTGCAGAAGATGGTATCCTTATGAGTTAATCATGATTTAGGTCTTATTCTAATATTGAAATTGTTGTCCGATGATATAAAAATAGTTAATGATCATAAGTGATGTTGGGATAATTTTTGGGTGATGAATAATGGGTTAATTATGAAGAAAATATGGAAATTTTATCTAAAACAGATAGCAGCCCTGAAACTGTAGGAGCGAACCGGTTCGGGACGGGGGTGAACCGATTCGGATGCCCTGTTCAACCCAGATTGGTTCGTTTATCTTCTAGGTTAGTCGTCCAGGATCCTGATAAATTTAGGAGTCACGAAATATTAATTTAACACTTGGATGAAAATATATCCATTTAGGCTAATCGAGAATTTTGAAAAAATTGTTAGGATAATGTATTCATTGGTTTAGCCGGGAATAGGATCCGGAATTTGGAGATGGGGTTTATGGTATGACTCGAGAAGGCTAGTGAATAAGTAAATGAAGTCTAGAAATTCATTAATGTTGAACGATTATTTAAATAGAGGAATTTATATTTAATGGGAGTGTCGGTAAACACCTAAATTAATTGTAGTTTAATTCTGAAAATGTTGAACTGTAAAAACTAATATTTAACAAGAGGATTACTTAAATGGAAAATAACGATGGGCAAATCAATAATATGTCGTGGGGGTAATTACAGAGTAATTACCTATGTATGTATTATGTGGTATAGATAAGAAGCTATTTATTTGTGTGGAACATACCTATGTTCATGGATGGTCCTATCGGTTGGGGTTCCTCGCGTTCGGGATTGAAGCACATGTCAGCATAGGTGGGCTAGGCGTTGTATTAGGTTATATTTTAGGTACTATGAGGCAGTGCCACTTATAGGATTAAAGTGTTGATGTTGGATCCATATAACACCGCTGGGTATGGGCAGTGCAATGGTGAAACTGCGTAGGTACCATCCCACTTGCTTGTGTTTTGTTTTGTCCATTTTGGATAACGGACTCCTATGGACTCACTAATAGAGCGCGAAGGAGACACTATTGGCAGATGTCTTAGTGTCGCATATATATATATATATATATATATATTTTAAATAAATGAAAGAATTCCTCATCTAACGATGTAGACTATAAAACACAGACCCAATACTATGTAGTATGCATAATTAATGATTGTTTCACTCTTATGAGTCATTTGATTGGGTTATTCAAAAAACGATAACACGAATGTAGACAATTATATTTCATCACGGAAATCATTCTAGATGAATCACATGTTTAATAATGCTCTTGTTATCTATAATGATCCTAGAATTTGGGGTTAGGATACGATTAGGATGGCACCTAGATGAGAGGTGAGATACTTATCATATGCGAGTGCCAATGGGAGTCTTTCATTTGCATTAACCGTATTCTTTCATTTCAATTTCAGTAAGTAAATTCTTGCACACTCTAGGGTGCTGACCCAAAATAAAAAATACTTCCTACCCCCCCCCCCCCACCCCGTTTGCTCAGAAAGGGATAGCGAGGCTGAAGGAATATCAGACTTGTTGTCACGTGTTGGTTCTCGATGATCTATTTATTAATTCTAGTTTAGGTTGCTACTTCTTCGTATCGTTATTTATTTTGGATTATTGTAAGGGCATAATCCCAGAGTCATTTTATATATTAATCGAGACAATATTTGTTCATGTTGGTTTTTAGTTTGCTGGACGTGGATGTTGTATTCATTATTACTTTATGTTCGTTTATTTAACCCAGTTTTAATTCGAATGTGGTTTAAAATATGGATGTTTATTACGGTCGATGCTAAGAATGATATAGATTGTATAACAAGCCCCATCTTCAGCATACTGTGTCTGGCCAATCCTTACGTGAGAAAATGGGGGTTATCACAATTGGTATCAGATCATCTATGTTCTAGTGTCCTTAGGATCTGTGTTGCGCTCATTACATTTTGCGTTGCGTTCTTGGATGCATAGATCCCTCTGGTTAAGAATTATTGTATTCTTTACAATCTATTACTAATACGAATCTCGTCCATTACATGTCACCACGCCAGCTACAGAGTGTCACACCCCACCTAATTCTGGCGTAGGCCGCCACCAAAACTAAGCCGGGTGTGAGTAAACTAAATATCATCCTTAGCATAAGACAAATATGAGATATAAAAATTTTAATCCACAAGATAAATTATTTAATCAAGCCCAAATATGAATGACATCCAACTGAATAAAGTGCAATCAAAATCCATCACATGTGATCTCCGAATAAAATATGAATGACATCCAACTGAATAAAGTGCAATCAAAATCCATCACATGTGATCTCCGAATATCTCAATAATTAAATAAATAAATCCAACTGAAATCTTAAAACAACTTTGGAACCGAAAGGCCCAATAACCTCAAAGTAGTCTCGTAAATAATACGACGAAATGGAAAGAGAAATCTAACTACTAAAGCAATAAAATAAATCCAACTGCACCTCCAAAAGATGTCCAATGAATCCTATGCAGCAACTCCCAAATAAACCCTGAAAAAGATTAGTTAACTCATGTGTTAGAGACAAAGCCCCGAGTATGAAAACTGACTACTCTTCTGAATTAGGGTCCCTGAACCCAGAAAATAATGATATATATGTATCAACCATAAAAATAGAGTATTTTGATTACAAAGGTTATTAATCACCAAACGTAAATTTCTAACTACCCGCAAGGTTTCTTTTAAAAAAAAGTCACACCAATAATATTTTAATTAACCCACCTTCCCATAAATATTAAATTTCATTAAAAGAACCACAATTATAAATTTATCAAGATCCACCTCCCCTTGTCATGTCCGTCGTCTGATCCATTTTTATCCTGCAATCCTCGCGATATCACAAGGTTCCACACACACACACATCCCCTTGTCAAGTCCACCGTCTTATCCGTTTTTATCCTGCGATCCTCGCGGTATCACAAGGTTCTACACACGACGCGATATAAATAGTCTTGTGACCCGTTTAAACTACCGGCCCTAGACACATTATGTCACCAATAAATTTTAATACCTGTTTTAGGCCTGCGATATTAATTTACAAAATTTCTTATACTCATTAATCAAATTAATTTCCCCCACCCTTAAAAGCGATGTGAAAATCCTCAAGATACCCCTCAGTACCAACTAAGGGTTTCCAAAACAAAAATTCGTCCTATCCTAAGTAAATGATGATTATGAAAATTTCTCCCCACCTAGATATCAATCCTAGGCTATCGTAATAATGGAATAACATAGAAAATCAGCCTCCATCCCTAATTATATAACCCGCATAGACTCACACTAACTAGTCCCATACCTAATTAGCATAAATATCAACTAAGGCCCACTTACTAGTCCCATACCAAACAAGTGTACTATAACAAGGGGTGAAAACCAATTACCTACAATACCCAACGTTTTGAGATATAAAAAATGATGATACTTTCATAAAGTGGCACAATTAACAATTTACAGCAACATTCATAACAAAACTAATTTCCCAATTGAATAATTTTAATCTAAATAGTGGAAATCAAGGACACATAAATATTGTAATTTTTAGAATAATAGCTACGTGAAATTCCTATCATAGTTATTATTTTCCAACACCAGTAAATAATTTAATCTAGGGTTCTCACCTGAAATATCAAAATTTTCTTTCTAAGGGCCCCTCTACATGCTCATGCCCATACTACAACCGACTACGCCAACACAACCCAAAGAAAAACAAAGTTATAAGTCTTAAGTAACATTAATGTTTCATGCAAAACAGTCCCAAAATTTATCTCTTTACTAATTATATTCATAACTTATTTTAGAAAACATGAGTTTAATGGAGTTTACAATCAAGACACATAATACTAAAGGAAAAGAATAGGGTAATCATGCCTATGATTAGTTAAATAAAAATCTAAGTAGATATATGAGTTCTTCTCGAAAAATGGATCAAAAACCCTTCTTGAACCAACTTGGGACATATTTGTTTTGGCCTTCAAAACTGAGCTTGAAAAGTAATTTTAATGGTGGCTAGGGTTTTGAGGTAGAAGATGATGAACAAAGAAAGAGTCTGCTGCTCTAAGGTTGGCAAAATATAAGTTTTAAAAACTTAGCCCCGAAACATTATTTATATAAAAGAGTTTTAAAAGAACAAAACTCATCAAAAAGGATTGCAGTGCACGAAAACTGCTAGGGTCAATCGATCGACCCCTGGTGCCGATCGATCGCCCAGTTATTTTGACAGTTCGGCTTCAAAATATTTATAAGGGATAAACTTTAAAAATTCATAGAAAACCCTTTTTAATTCCGATTTCAATTCCGCTTGAAGTTTTATTCTTCTAAAATCATAACCAACATTTTTAATCCATAAAATCATAAAATTCAAAAATTTATTTTTCCCAAAATTTTCCAATTAATTAATTAAATAAACTAATAAAATTACGGGGTGTTACATACTTCCCCACTAACAAGATAATTTCGTCCTCGAAATTCAGTAAAACTAAATGTGCACAATAACCCAAAATTCACAAGAGTCTACCAGGTCGTACTATAATTAGGCGCCCATACACCTAATTCTACCCAACGAAAGTATATATATACTACACATTAATATAACATGTAACAAAATATTTTATGTACCGATTCTCTATTTAGCCACGTCGTGGCTCCTGTGGTGCCTGCTCCTCTCGAGGCTGAAGTAGGTAGCACCTCCCATAACTAGTGTTGGTTGGTGCTTCAGTCGCTCCTTGTGCACTAGATGTTGCCAGCGTTACTGGTTTTCCCTCAACACGTGTTGCTCCCAGTGATGCTGGCGCTCCCCGTACTTCGGGTGCTACTGGTGTTGGAGGCCCTTAACCTTGCTGGCCCTGAGTAACTTGACCCTGATGGTCCTCTCTCTTGAAACACCTATTGGCTTTATGTCCCACTTTCTCACAAGTGGAACCAGTACCCCGAAAAGGCTCCGAATTCCCATTCCAATTGTATTCCCCCTGATGACCCTATCTCTGGTTGTCCTGATGGATATTATTGTTCTGTTGTCCTTGATTTGGCCTCTGCCTCTTCCATGCTTGGTCATTGCGGCCCTTGTTGTCTTTTCCCTGACCCTTTGCCTCTTGTCTTTTTCCCAATTTCTTCTGATAGATTATTTTCTCCTGCTAGTGTAACATCGTGACATCCACTACTTAGGTGTAAGCAGTGTATGCCGGGTTTCCCAAAACCATTTGTCTAATGGGCTAGGACAACCCTTTGATGAAGCACTCCATCTTTTTTCTCTCAATGTCCACCTCCTCCAGTACAAACATAGATAATTTGGTGAAGTCTTATTCATACTCGACGATTGACTTTGACCCTTGTTCTAAATCCATAAATTCTCATTTCTTTGCACTCCTAATAGCATACAGAAAGTACTTGTTATTGAACCTAATCTGAAACTCTGCATAACTCAATTGATCTCGCTCCTCTGGTGTGGTGGTACTCTCCCACCACTCTAAAGAATTACCTAACAATTTGAATGTTGCTAACATCTGCTTTTGCAACTCCGTGCATTCCACTAACCTCAAGTGTCGCTCCATGTCCCTTCTCCATTGGTGAACGACCGTGGGGTCGGATCCTCCTTAAAAGGTAGAAGGATTACCCTTGAAAAAGTTGGTCCTTACCCTGTCCTAATTTGAGACGAGAATTCCTTACTATTACGGTTTGAACGTAACTCTTCTCTGTCTCACAATATCAATATCGGCCGATGTGGCCTCTCGTGCAATCGCCGCTAGTGCCTCGAAATCCAGAATAAATTTTCCATGCCTCTCCTGAACTACAGGACCAGAAACAGACTCCTCTCTCCTACTACCAGCTCTCCTAGTATTCTCCATCTGAAAGATAGGAACAAACAACATCAGGCTCAGAAAAACTAAGAGTACAAATCATCGAAACGAAATCAAAGATAAGCAATGCGGAAGCTAAACGGACACACAACCTATGAGACCTAAGACCATGCTCTGATACCATCTGTCACACCCCGCCTAATTCTGGCGTCGACCGCCACCAAGACTAAGTCTGGTGCGAGTAAATTATATATCATCCTTAGCATGAGACGGATATGAGACATAAAAATTTTAATCCATAAGATAAATTATTTAATCAAACCCAAATATGAATGACATCCAACTGAATAAAAGACCAAAGTGCGATCAAAATCCATCATATGTGATCTCCGAATATCTCATAAATTAAATAAATAAATCCAAGTGAAATCTTAAAACATCTTTGGAACTGAAAGGCCCAATAACCTCAAAGTAGTGTCATAAATAATACGATAGAATGGAAAGAGAAATCTAACTACTAAAGCAATAAAATAAATCCAGCTGCACCTCCAAAATATGTCCAATGAATCCTATGCATCAACTCCCAAATAAATCCTTAAAAAAGATTACTCAATGCATGTATCAGAGCCAAAGCCCCGAGCATGAAAACCGGCTACTCTTCTCAATTAGGATCCTTGAACCCAGACAATAGTGCTATATATATCGAACATAACAATAGAGTATTTTATTTACGAATGTTATTAATCACCAAAAAAAAATTCTAACTACCTGCAAGGTTTCTTTTTAAAAAAGCCACACAAATAATATTTTAATTAACCCACCTTCCCAACAATATTAAATTTCATTAAAAGAACCACAGTTATAAATTTACCAAGATCCACGTCCCGTTATCAAGTTCGCCGTCTGATCCATTTTTATCCCGGGATCCTCGCGATATCACAAGGTTCCATACACACACACATCCCTTTGTCAAGTTCGCCGTCTAATCCGTTTTTATCCTGCAATCCTCGAAATATCACAAAGTTCCACACACGACACGAAATAAATCGTCTGATGACCCGTTTAAGCTGCCGGCCCTAGACACATTATGTCGCTAATAAATTTTAATACTCATTTTAGGCCTGCGATATTAATTTCTAAAATTTCTTATACTCATTAATCAAATTAATTTCTCCCACCCTCAAAAGTGATGTGAAAATCCTCAAGATACCTCTTAGTACCAACTAAGGGTTTCCAAAACACAAATTCATCATATCCTAAGTAAAGGATGATTATGAAAGTTTTACTCCACCTAGATATCAATCCTAGGCTATCGTAACAATGGCAAAACATAGAAAATCAACCTCCACCCCTAATTATATAACCCACATAGGCTCACACTAACTAGTCCCATACCTAATTAGCATAAATCGCAACTAAGGCCCACTTACGAGTCCCATACCTTACAAGTGTACTACAACAAGGGGTGAAAACCAATTGCCTACAATACCCAATGTCCCCAAGATATCAAAAATTATAATATTTCCATAAAGTGGCACAATTAACAATTTATAGCAACATTCATAACAACACTAATTTCCCAAATGAATAATTTTAATCTAAATAGTGGAAATCTAGGACACATAAATATAGTAATTTTCAGAATAATAGCTACGTGCAAGTCCTATCATAGTTATTATTTTCCAACACCAGTAATCAATTTAATCTAGGGTTCTAATATGAAATATCAAAATTTACTTTCTAAGGGGTCCTCTACATGCACATGCCTATACTACAACTGACTACGCCAACACAACCCAAATAACAACAAAGTTATAAGTCTTTAGTAACATTAATATTTCATGCAAAGCAGTCTCGAAATTTATCTCTTTAATAATTATATTCACAACTTATTTTAGAAAATATGAGTTTAATGGAGGTTACAATCAAGACACATAACACTAAAGGAAAATAATAGGATAAACATGCCTGTGATTAGACAAAAATCTGAGTAAATATATGAGTTCCTCTCGAAAAATGGATCAAAACCCCTTCTTGAACCAACTTGGGACTTATTTGTTTTGGCCTTCAAAACTGAGCTTGAAAAGTAATTTTAATGGTGGATAGGGTTTTAAGGTAGAAGATGATGAACAAAGAAAGAGACTGATGCTCTAGGGTATAAGCTTTAAAAACTTACCCCGAAATATCATTTATATAAAAGAGTTAAAGAGTTTTAAAATAACAAAACTCGTCAAAAAGGATTGCAGCGCACGGAAACTACTAGGATCGATTGATCGACCCCTGGCGTCGATCCATCGATCGCTCAGTTATTTTGACAGTTCGGCATTAAAATATTTATAAGGGATAAACTTTAAAAATTCATATAAAATCCGTTTTAATTCCGATTTCAATTCCGCTTGAAGTTTTATTCTTCTAAAATCATAACCAACATTTTTAATCAATAAAAATCATAAAATTCAAAAAATTTATTTTTCTCGAATTTTTCCAATTAATTAATTAAATCAACTAATAAAAACACGGGGTGTTATACAGAGGAGGGGGCTCGCCAAGAGCCGCAGTAGCCACCGCTACCACCAACCCCACCTATGGTTGGATGGGCATAGATTGCCACTATCGTCGACCAGGAAGTGTCCACCGCGATGGCAGCTATGTTAAGGCATTTTCCACCACCGCAGCCTCAACAACATTCAACACCACGACCATCATAGCAGGCGGTGCTACCAGTCCAGACACCTCCCAGAGTTTGCCGAAAGTTCAGATATTTTTTTGGCAAGCATGTGGAAGAGGGATATTTAGCGATATTTACGGATTGTGGCAAGTAGGTGAAAGTTCAGAGGCATATGTTGGCTTCATTTCGACTTGTAAGAGCAACACTTCTATGGTGGGAGTCTGTCACTTCAGAAGCAGAGTGGGATAGTTTGACCATAGATGAGTTTCGGGAGAAATTTAAGGGGAAGTAATTTTCTAAGGCGATGCAATCAGAAATGCAAAGGAAATTCATGGACCTCAAGTAGGAGGGTCGCAATGTGGTAGAATATGAGGAAGAGTTTAGTTCTATTTCCTATTTTGATATGGAGGAGGTAAATACAGAGTAAAGGAAGATGGAGAAGTTCATGTCATGGATAGTTTGGCAGGTCAGGATGTCACTATTAGGGAACTCGACTTTCATTACATATAACCAGATACTGAATGCCGCCTTACTTCATTGCCAGGATTATAGAGAATTCCAAAAAAAATAAAGGGGAGAAGAGACACCACTCTGAGACACCAAACCAATAGGGTAAGGAGAATTGGAGTAACAGCCAGGAGGCTCAGCAATTTTAGGGTCCTCAATCTTCAGAGCAGCGTAAGAGATTTAGAGGTTCCGATGATTGGAACAGATATAGGCAACCGGTCTAGGGCGAACAGTAGAGAGGCCGCTAGTGCCAAAGGAAGTAAGATCAAGAACAATATGGGTGATGGCCAAACAAGCATCAGTTCCAAGAAAATTATTATGTTTGCAATGTGATGGGACATTTCGTCAAAAAGTTCCCTCGAGGAAATCAGACAACATAGGAGTTGGGGGGACAACGTGTAATAACTCGCCCTTTTGGAGATGATTAAATTCCATAATTTAGTATAATTTGGAATTTGGAGAATTTCTCGAAATAGTAACTTTTGGGATTTTCGAGGATTAAATATTTTCGAAGGGTGTTATAAATTATTTTGGGACTATATAGGTCGAAATATTTTAATTATATGTCGCCGTGGGGTATAGCGACAAAAGAGGTAAGATTTTGAGTAGAAAACCGCATTTAATTATTTTGGATTAGAATAGTAATTTGCGGTCAAGTACCTCGGATGGAAATTTCGACTGCGCCATGAGTCTCGGAATGTCCGAGATAGTCGGAAAAGAGTGTCCGATTGTCGAAATTAAGTTCAGGGTAATTTTGGAGTTAAATAGGCTCGTAATTGGGTAAACGAGTCGTTTTTGGGTTTTAAAGGGATTTAACCCTTTTCTCCTTATAAAAGGATGGAGAGAGGGAGAAAGAAAGAAGAAAAAGAAGAAAGAAGAGAGGGAAGAGAGAGAGAGGGAAGAAAAGAAGAAAAAGGGGGAGATTCCGGCCGGCCTCCGCGGGATTCGGCTCAAGGACGTCGGATTTTATCCACGAGGCAAGTGTTTACTTGCTTTCTTTATTTTTGAGCATAAATATCTCATATCATAGTTGGTATAACAAACCCTAATGATTTTGGGTTGGGTATTCGTGGATAAAACGGGTTTTCGGGAGATAAAACGAATAAACCCCTAAAATTGGTTAATTGGAGAAACTTAGATTTTATGTAAAATTAATTGGTGATTTAGGGTTCTAGGATGTTTAGAACCCTTAATATATGGGTATTTGTAGTTGGTTGAGGTTGTAGGACATTGGGTGAGGCGACAAAAGCTTGGGAGAAGCTTTAATGGCCGAAACCGTCTCGGAGAAGACGATGAATAGTGTAGGCAGCGTGCTTACCGAATCGATTCGGCCTAGAGGCGGATCAATTCGTCTCTTGGTCAAAAAATAAAAATTATATATATTTTCGACACGGTCGCGTGGGCGCTGACCGCGTATTTTTTTGATTTTTTTTGGATTTATAGTAATTTTTCTACGGAAAGATGCCCAAGATTGAAATCATTAGTTAGAACTTATTAGAGATAGATATTAGGGGTTCTCAAAAGAATTTTTAGGACCTCTAAAGAATTTGAGGAGATATAAAAACTTTGGGTTTGTAGTAATAAAACCAAGTTAGGATTTAAATGGATATTGGATTGAATTTTGGGTATTTTGGAGATTGAAAAATCGCCCAAACTGTAGCCCTCGAACTAGCCGAATCGATTCGGGTACAGGCCGAATCGATTCGCCTAAAGGAAATTGGGTTTCTGCAATGGGCCGAATCGATTCGGGTACAGACCGAATTGATTCTCCATTTACAGACCTGTTTGCAGAATACTTTCCGAATCGATTCGGATTGGGAACCGAATCGATTCGCCCACCCGAATCGATTCGCTAAAGGGGCGAATCGATTCGCTTAGGTCAGAATTTCTAGTTTTCTCCCTTTACGAGTATGGGGAGTTGAATTACCATTTGAGATTTTTATGGGGATTCCTAAATAAGGGTTTTGAGGATAAATAAACCTTTAAGAGATGATTGAGGTAATTAGTATTGAACAAAGTATGGAATACTTTGGATTTAGAATCATGCTAATATGAATGCATGATTATGATTCCTGGAGGGAATCTTTGGGATTATGGTCATCGCTAGATGCTATAGGCCACTATGGCCGTTTATATATATATTCTAGGAAGAATATATAGGATATGTATATACTGTGTGATTTAGGTATATATATATGTTATGATGGAAATGATTTTTGAAAATATGAAAATGAATATTTTCAAAACGGTAAATAAATGATTTTCATAATTGTTAAAATTGAAGATACACACCTCTCTAAATCGCTATCATATGGGAAGTTTGCATACGTATGGTGAAGCCCCCTGGCTAATGAATGCAGGGTGGATATAGTCCTATAGGCCATGTGAGCGTTTGTTGATATATATTTTCTGCTTTGGTTAGGAGATTCCGGGTGTGGTCTTGACTATCCAGCAGGCACATGGCCGCTTCCCGACGTCTTGCGATGTAGAATCCCAGGTTGTCTTATGATAGGCCCTGGAAGATGATAGTCATTTAGGGGAGCGCACAGTGGAGAAATCCGGACGGGCGGTCTTAGAACGCGTTATATATTAAAGAAATTCATGATAATGGATTGGCTTTAATTACATTTCCTGGATATAGGAAGGGAAATGGGTTATATAAACTGGCTTCGGTAACACTTCCCGGATGGAAGAAGGGATGTGGAAGCATATGATATGAGCAAAGCATTTTTATGATAATGAAAATGACTTTGAATACATTTCCTGAATATAAAAAGGGAAATGGGATATTTTGAAAAGGAAAAGCATTTTTATGATAATAAAACTGGCTTTTAAAAAGGTATATGATTTGTTAAAGCAATTCATGATAATGAATTGGCTTTTAAATACATTTCCTGGATATGAGAAGGGAAATGGAAGGTTTTGAGATAAAAATGATAAGTATTGATAAATACTTTGTATATGGATTCTCATTCCGGGAGATAGATCCGGATGGTTATGGTAAAACATGTATATGTATATATAAATGGATAAATCGAGTGCCGAGGGTTTAATGGATCCCAACGATCGACCTTGCCGCATAGTAGTGTATCGGGGGGGTTCCTTGTTTGGATTTCGCTTTGCGAGACACCCCACGCACGAATATGGCATTGTGTTGAGACTAGGGAGAAGTTTAATCCTTAGTGCTCTAATATTATAAATGTTTATGGTATATATATATATTTATATATATATCTTTCTATACTGAGGGACTGGCGGATCTCGATGATCGACCTTACCGCTTAGTAGTGTATCGGGGGGGTTCCTTGTTTGGATTTCGCTTTGCGAGACACCCCACGCACGAACATGGCATAGCGTCGAGATTTGAGTGAAGTTTAGCCCTTAGTACATCTGTTGGACTATCTAGGGTAGATGGTGGTTGGGTGATAGACTAGTTTAGCAGGGTAGCTTGACTAGGATATTTAGAGGGATGCGCTAGGAGTGCACTGTTAGAGGAGAGGTGAGGGGTATCTCATGGGAGTGCGATACCAATTTAATTATGAGATAAAACTATTTTTCTAAAAATAAAGCATTTATGCACTTGAAAAATATTTTCAAACATTCGGGCTCTGACCCGTTTGTCTACTCTCCTTTCTTTCTCTATACTATATATATATAGGTGTCCAGACACAGGGACGCCTGGATGGAAATTCTTTCCAGTCAGACGTCAGCTGCAGCAGCTGTGGATGCGTGCAGGTTTTTGATAGTCGCTTCCATCGTTGTACTCTAGATAGGAGGTACTGTATAAACATTCGAGCCAATGGCTCAATTGCATTTATTTATTCTTTCAGTACAGCATTCGATATGGTTATATATTTGGACCGAGTGTTCGGTTATTTTAATTTATTTCATTTTCATTTCAGTTCAGTTACACATTTAATTGTGGATGTTTTTAATTGGTCGCTAAAAAGAGTAGTTAGATAAAAGTTTTTAACGCTCACCTAATAGGATATTAGTAATTAAATGGATTTTCGACAGTGATGCTAAGAATGATCCATATGAAACTCCTGTTTTAATTTAATATTGGAGTGATCGCCCGATATCTTATTAGGCGGGGTGTTACACAACGATGACAATAGGCACCTCAGGAAGAACGGCAAACACTACAGGTTTAGCCAGTGGAGGTAGTGCTAGCCTTACCAGCACTACCAGCTCCAGCTCAGGGATAGCAGTCGTAGCTACAGTACAGATGTGTGTATCACGTCGCACCAGGAGAGGGACCATTCCAACACAGATAATAATGGTATGATCCTAAATTTTTCATCTTGTAAGAAATGCTTAGTTTAATACGGGTGCATTGTACTCCATAATCAATAATATTTCGTTAGTACATTGGGGGAGGGTAAAATTCATTTTATCAATGCTCTTTACGTTGTTCTACCCGCGAGTTGAGGGGTAGGCACCTATAGTGCCTCTTGTTTAGGGGTATAAGAATTGACCTTAGGAGGACTTAGGGTTGCGGCAAACTTATTTTCAAATGTAAGGCCAAATTACGATAGGTACCTAGGGAAGGATTGGCAAGAAGACCATAGTGCTTGTGTTGATTTTACGGGACCATTTAAAGTTAATAGTTGAATGTAGTGTAACTAGTTGACATTAGTGTTCACCATAACTATTGGAAATATTACGAGAATTATGATGCCTTGAGTACAAATATGGTTAAATGGATAGCGATAAGGATTGGAGAATTACACGATGATTTCATATAATTTAGTTTGCTAAAGAGGGTACTAAGTGACTTTTGTGCCATAGTCGGGGAACTAGTGATGCACTGATGATGGTCGTATGGGAACGGGGACTTTAGTTGCAGGACACGCAATCACCCAGAAGAGTTGCCTCGTAGAGAGTGGACACGGAAAAGTGAAATCTCAGGATTTGTTACTAAGAAATTCTGAAAATTAGGGATGACATGAGTGTTTTATTCGGGATACGAACATAGACCATATGAGAATAAAGTTAGGTTTTAGGAATAAATAAATGAGATAATTATCTAGCAATGAAACCCTTTTATTTATGTTAAGAGTATGCAAATTGAAAAGAATTCGTACTTTAGAAATATTTGGTTCCTTTGGGAATATTAGGACTAATGGTATCCTAGTTACATGGTTAGGTGTACGATCATAAATAGTGTTATTATAATGACGAGGTCATTAGAAGTAGGTGTTAGTAGCCTTTATTGGAAGGAGTAGGAATGTGGAACCTTATAAATTGATTAAGCACATTACTAAACTTAAGCACTGGACTGACCGATCTCAGCTACCAATAAAACTATGTAGTAGTGTATCAAGAGGGTTCCTTATTTGGATTTCGCTCGCGAGAAGTCCCACTCACGAAAGTTACAAATGCTGGTAGTTGAGAAATGTTGGATCCTAGGACATTTTTATTGTTGTTCTTGGCGTCTAGATCGGTACTCGAAGTATGAACCTAGGGTTTAAAGTGAGTTATGGAGGTGCTAGGGACCTTAGGAGAGACTTAGGGGGTCTATAATGTGGTGTCTATAGAGCCCCTCGACGAGTGAGCTTGGAACAAGTGAAAGCCATCGAATAGACACCACTCGATATTTTAGGAGAGAGGTCTCTTATACAGACCTAAGGAACGAGGATGTGCGATTCAAAGGGTTTAGGTCAATTATGAGGACCTATGGTTCAAGGATGACCATTTTAGAGGGTACAAGTCGATTTTGAGGACCTAAGGTAATGCTAGAGATGGCCGATTCTGCAGGTCGAGGTCAATTTTGAGGACCTTGGGCAGGGAGCAATCAATTCTGCGGGTCGAGGTCAATTCCAAGGACCTTAAGTGGGAGTGACCAATTCTATGGATTAAAGACAATTTTGAGGGCTTAATTTGAGGCGATCAATTCTGCAGGTCAAAGCCAATTCTGAGGGCTTAAGTGGAGCTGACCAATTCTGAGGGTCGAAACCAATTCTGGGGCTTCAGTTGTAGAGACTAATTCTGAGGGTCGACACCAATTCTGAGGGCTTTAAGTTGTAACAACCAAATCTGCAGGTCGAGGTCAATTCTGAGGACATTATGAAGAAGCAACCAATTATGCGGGTCAAAGCCAATAATGAGGGCTTAAGTAGACGTGACCAATTTTGAGGGCCGAGGTCGATTCTGAGGACCTCAGGTAATATTGAAGATGGATGATTCTGCGGTTCGAGGTTTATTTTAAGGACCTTGGGTAGAGAGCAACCAATTTTATGGGCCGAGGTCAATTCAAAGGACCTTAAGTGGGAGTGACTAATTTTATGGGTCGAAGCCAATTCTGAGGGCTTAAGTACAGGCGACCAATTCTGCTGGTCGAAGATAATTCTAGGGGCTTAATTTGTAGCGACTAATTATGAGGGTTGAAGCCAATTCTGAGGGCTTTAAGTTGTAACGACCAATTTTGCGAGTGAAGGTCAATTCTGAGTACCTTAAGTAGAAGCGACCAATTCTGTGTGTCAAAGCTTCTGAGGGCTTAAGTAGAGGTGACCAATTATGAGGATCGAAGTTAATTCTAAGGGCTTAAATAGACATGACAAATTTTTCGGGTCGAAGCTAATTCTGAGGGCTTAAGTAAAGATGACCAATTCTGCGGGTTGAAGCCAATTATGAGTGATTAAATATAGATGACCAATTCTGCGAGTAGAAGCCAATTTTGAGGACTTAAGTAGATATGACTATTTCTGCGAGTCGAATCCAATTATGAGGGCTTAAGTATAGATGACCAATTTTGCGGGTCGAAACCAATTCTGATGGCTTAAGTAGAGATGACAAATTCAGCGATTCGAAGCCAATTTTGAGGGCTTAAGTTATAGTTTTATCATCAAAACTTGGAGACTCCACGGGGGAATTTATCTTATGCTTCCCTTGGGGATTCTGGGGAAGCATTTGATTTTGAGTTTTAGGTTTCGTTGGGGAAGAGGAATTAGTTCGAGGGTTCGATGTTACCTTGTCAGGGAGTTTCTGTGGTGTCCTTTGGAGACGTTACCGGGGAGATATCAATTGATTTTGGGAATTCCACTGGGGAAATAAGTGTTCTGATGGGAACTAAGTGTTGATGTAAAAAACTAGATCGCTCTAATTATTCAATCACAGATAAATAAAATGAGACAAAGATTTTTAAAGTGGTTCAGCCTTATAAGAATGGCCTACGTCCACTGTTATGTTATTGCTGAGTGTTGTGGAATTCTTGATTACAAGTTCTCTCAAGAAATTCCCTTTCCTTTGAATGAGGGTGATACAAGGTATTTATAGCCCTTAGGTTGTATATGAAAAGGTTGATACATTAAATGATATACATATGAAATGGTAATACATTTAATGCAGCGTGTGCGTCAAGATGATAAACATTCAATGAATAATTGAACTGTTGATTATCTGGCAGTTTATGCTACGGCCGAGATGCAGCTCGGACCGCCTTAGTTCCTCGGAGTGCTAGAGTACCTCGGAGTGCTGAAGCTCCTCGGTGTATCCTCGTTGCTCGGAGAGAACATGAGTTGGTCGGGGAAATGAACTTCGTCGTTGTTATTGTGCCACGTAGATTTGACAAATGTCTTCGTATTATTCGCCCACATCAGCATATTAATTTTGGTATCAACAGAAGCCCCCAATGTTTCATATTTAGAACTTTGAGGAGTATGGAACATTCTTTCTCGGTATATGGCAATATTAAATGACCTTCCTGGATTTTAGGAGCATCGTATTTGAATTTATTTCCAAATTCACAGAATCTGCCTTTTTTCGAATTTTTACGAGCGCTTCGATCTTTGTGCCCTTTTTTGTCCTTTTAGCCGCCGGAAGTTCGATAGTTTCTTTTTGTAATCATTTCCTTCGCAGCTTCCCAAGGTAAAGTATTTAAACTTCTTAGGTAACCATACCGTCGTCTACCTTTTCCAATTTTCTGCATTCAAGCTTTTCGAATTCTCCAGTCTTTCTTTCTCTTGTGCGTTCATCCTTGTTTTCGTTCGTTGTCAACATACCTCCTTTCTTCCTGTAAGATCTTCTTCCTTTCTTCTGTATTTCTTTTATTCAGTATGGTTTATATTGTGGAGTCTGTTGAGAAATTTTGTTCCGATTTTTCCATTCCTTCCTGGGTAACTCTGGAGGTTCTTTCTGAGCCTTTAGATTATTTTCGATTGGCTAAGGGACATTGGTTCCCCAGTCTATTCATTGCTGAATGTGGATTTTCTTTTCCGCCAAATCCCTTATGCTTAGAGTTCTGTCAATACTTTGACGTTGTTCCTGCAAAAATATCCCCCAATTCATGGAGAATAATTAATGGGGTGTATAAATTAAATCTAACTCATAGAACTCGTATAGGGATTCCTGAAATTATGTTTTACTATAGATGGGCTATTTTAGATAATGTTTACTACTTAAAAACTAGGTTTTTAAATAGGGCTCTTGTAGTTAACCTCCCTGATGCAAATAGAGATTATTTTGAACATGGGTTAGTTTTCAAAAATTGGCAACATGCTCCTTTAGTCGGAGACAGAGTGTATGAAGGTCCCAAATGCCCCCCATATGGCAATGGGATAGGTTTATTCTCATTTTCCTTTACTTATGAAATTATGCTTTTATCATGTTTGACAAAATGTATGACTGATATCTCATTATGTATTTATTTGCAGTTGATAGCAAAAGAAAAACTCCAAAAGAATCATAGGTTAATATTAAGCATCTGAAACTTATCTGGGGTTTGCATAAGAACGTTGTAGACGAGCACATCAGGTCTGCATCATATTTGCTGCAGTATAGGAGCTATACGACTTCTTATACTGCTCGTCCTGTTGAGCCAGCTTCAACTCCAGAGGATTCTTCTTCAGATTCTCACATCCCTTTAAGTAAAAGAATGGGCAGGAAAAGAGATCCCCCTGCTCTATTTGATGACACTACTTCTGCTGCTGAAGCCAAGAAAAGCAAAATTGATGTCCCATAAGGGACTAAGAAGGTGGATGTTGCACCTTCCAAAGCTGCCGATAAGCCCCCAGTGGCTCCGAGCAAGAAGGTTGATCCTGTCGAGATGACTGCTATCTCTCCGACCAAGAGCTCTTCCTTGGTTGAAACTGCCGAAATCCCTTTGAGGAGATTGAGGAAATCATCCTCAGTCAATTTGGCTGAAACTGTCTCTTCTCCACCATCTGGTGTTGTTGGTGTTCCAACCATCATTCCTCCGAGCTCTGCAATGAGCTCGGTAAAAACTTGGATCATACCCGAGGTCCAAGGAATTGATGAAAATATTTCTAGGGATATGCTGACATCCCTAGCTACTCGTCACCTTGCTTCGGTAAATTTCTCACATTCTGAATTTCCTTTCTGTCTTTGAATACTTGTATTTTTGCACTGACCTGTCACTTTTTCCTTTGTTTAGCTGGTGAATTGTTTTAATAACATTGTGAAGAAAGACGAAGCTATTAAAGCTTCCAGCTCCTCATCAGGTGTAGAGGATGCTCTTCTGGGTTTAACCCAATCTTTGAAGGATTCTCGTCAGCAGTATAACGAGGACAAAGCTGAATGGGAGAAAAAGTTATCTATAGTTGAGGCCGAGAAGGTGAAGTTGGCTGAGACCTCCAAGAGTTTGGAGGATAAGGTGAAAAGTTTAGAGGTCGAGCATCAGAAATATGACGACAAGCTCAAGAACTTTGGAGAGCTTGAAGATAAGCTGAAAAAGGCAGAGGAAGAATTGTCCGCCCTGCAAGATATCAAGGGCCAGAAGGAAGAATTAGATGTGAAGCTCTCCTCGGAGAAACTGAAAAGAAAGTTCGCAGTTAAAAAATCCTTCAGCGCTGGCTGGGATAAAGGATGGGACAAGGGGATTGCTGCGATGACGTCCCAAGTACAATACGGGAAGTTGAAATACTTCCGAGATGGCTGGGTAGCTGCCCTGCAGGAATTGAAGATAAAAGAAGACTCTGGGCTATTCCAGCTACACCTCCCTGGTCCTCCCCCACCAATTGTAGAAGAAGAAGAAGATGAGCCTATCTCTGACGAATCTTCCATGTCCATAGGTGATCAAGTCCCTGCCTCTCTTCCTTATGCCAACGAGGACATTTCTTCCATGCCTCCTCCTCCTGAGAAAATTTCGACTCCTGCTGATCAGGATGCTGTTACCACCGAGCAACCAAACTCCTCGTCCCAGCCTCTCGAGAAAGTTTTGGGAGACAAGGAAAAGGTGTGAAGTTGTTCGGCATCATTTCTATCTTTCATTATTTGTAATCAAACAATGTAATCCTTTTGTGATCTAATAAAATACATCTTTGTTCATCTCTGTTGTTGATGATTTGTTTTTGTTGATTGTTGTCTTCTTCTCATCCTTAGTTTGTGGCTAGAATGGAAATGATATCTGCACATGATACAAAGCTGATGCAGCAATGTCATGAGTATTATAAAGCTGGTCATACAAATTTGAGTGTATCAGAAATTGTTGACATCCTTGGCCATGATGCCTCAGAACAACCAATTGAGGCTTATCGGTACTTGAAGGATTTACTCGACCGAGCTGTGGCCAACAGTGTGGCCTACTATGAATTGATCGAGGAACTTCATTATACCTTAGAAGATCTACAACATCAACACAATGAATCAACTTCTTTGCTGCACAAGGAATATGAAAATAGATATCAACAGCTTTCTTCTGAAACAGGCCATAAAAAGATCCTTGCTGGATATGATGTTAGGGAAAGAACTCTAAAAGGTGAAGTTGAGGCCTGCAGGCAGATTGCTGAGTTGCTGGAACAAGAGAACAATAATTTGCAGAAAAAGTTGGCACAGTATGAATCTGCAGCGTCATCTTCCACTGCTTTAGTACAAGTTACCGATGAAGGTTTCTCGTTCTTAGAAGTTGAGAATGCCAAATTAAGGCAAGAGTTGGACGTTCTGAGAAGATCTGGTATTTCCACTACTGCTCGGGGACGAGGAAGAGGATCTCTTGGGCGAGGAAGAGCTGTTCCAAATGTTGTCGAGGAGCAAAATTCTCCACCTGCTCGGAGTCGATCAAGGGTTCTCAGTCGTAATGTTGAAGAATCTCGTACTTGCGACGAAGTCTGCTTTGAATGATAAAGATGTTTTTGACAGGAACCTTCACGAATAATTGGATAGATTAACCTTCCAATTCCATAAACAGCCCAGGGATTTTTGGATGGCAGGATACAATGAAGCCCTTGTTCATTTAGATGCTCGTATTGAACATGCCAATAATAAAGGTTATAAGCAGGGGTGGTTGAACGCCCTGGGTGTACTGAAATTGGAGCAAGGGCATTTTTTATGGGATTATCATGCTCCAGGGTTACTAGACTTGCCTGTGCCACCTTTCAAATTGGACATGGAATGGATCCCAGCTCGTTCCATTCCTCGGAGTTTAATTTCAAAATATCTTGGCGACTATAGTCTTCATTCTCAGACTGAATTATCTCGTCCCGAGCATCTCTTGGATACACCTTCTGTGATGAACGTCAAAATGCTCAGAGATATTAATTTCATCAATTCTCCTCTTTGCCTGGAGGATCCTCCTGCCGGCGAGAAACCTGTTTCAAAAGCTAAAGGAAAGAAACCAATAGAATAGGTTTTTCAATGTAATAATTAGCACATATATGTAGCTTGTAATATATTTTGACCTTAATGAAAGAATTTCATTTTCTGTTTGCAAATTTGTATTGCGATTGTCTTGTGTTTATCAAACATTTTTACATTTGTGCATATGTATCTGTTAAAAAGATAACAATATGGTGCTGTTCATCAACCAACTTAGTAATCAAACTTACAAATATCAATGTTGCTCAATCACTTAATAATAAAGTAATGAGTATAAAATGTTTAAAATGTTTTCAACCAACCAAGGTTGTTAAATTGTGTTTGTCGACCAACTACAGTTGATGGGTTTTTATCCCCGACCAACCATACTTGGTAAACTTTTTCATAAAATGTGTCCGACCAACCATGGTCGATAATTTATCCTCGTCGACCAAGTATAGTTGATCACCGACCAACTATACTTGGTTCAGTTTGGAATTCTTTGTATTTTCTGGAATGATTTTACCTTCCGACCAACTTGTTGGCCTATTTTCAAATCAAATGATATTGTTCTTCCCTCAACCGTAGTTGATTATTGAACTATCAGGGTCTTTCGAACTATCTTGTCCACTAGTTATCTTACCAACCTTAGTTGGTCACGCTAGTGTACGCCTCCTAACCAAAGGAGTATATTTTTTGGTTCTTTCGAACTATCTGTCCACTAGTTATCTTACCAACCTTAGTTGGTCACGCTAGTGTACGCCTCCTAACCAAAGGAGTATATTTTTTGGTTCTTTCGAACTATCTGTCCACTAGTTATCTTACCAACCTTAGTTGGTCACGCTAGTGTACACCTCCTAACCAAAGGAGTATATTTTTTGGTTCTTTCGAACTATCTGTCCACTAGTTATCTTACCAACCTTAGTTGGTCACGCTAGTGTACACCTCCTAACCAAAGGAGTATATTTTTTGGTCTCGCCCTTTTACCAACCGGAGTTGGTCGTGGGTTTGAACTATCGTCTTCTTTTTGCTGTCGAGCAGCGTAGTGTACAACACTAGTATTCCCCGAAAAACTTTCAAACAAAGGAGAGGAAAATGGTGAAAACATCATCGTTTTATTCATATTGATGGAACCGTTGTACATTTGACATCATTGATAATACTTGCGAAGGTGTTCAGCATTCCAAGCATTCTTGAATTCTTCTCCTTCTAGAGTTGCTATTCGGTAAGTTCCTGGTCGAACAACTTCTGTAACTCGGTAAGGCCCATGCCAGTTTGCCTCTAATTTATTGTGTTTCTGAATTACCTTCTTTAGCACATAATCTCCTTCCTTTAAATCGCATTTCCTTACCCTTTTGTTGTAGAAAAGAGCTGTTCATTGTTGATAAGAAGCATTCCTAATGGATGCCTCTTCTCTGACCTCCTCGAGCATATCCAAATCCAGTCTTCTCATCAAGTCACTGACAGGAGAATTGAAATTCAGTACTCTATGCGTTGGAAGACCCAACTCGGCAGGTATTACAGCCTCACTTCCAAATGCCAGCATATATGGTGATTCTCCAGTCGCTGCTTGGGGAGTTATTCGGTAAGCCCACAATACTGATTGTAGCTCATTAATCCAGTTAGCTTTAGCTTCACTTAGCCTTTTCTTCAAACCATTTAGCAGTGTTCTATTCGTCACTTCAGTCTGTCCATTGCTTTGAGGATGGCCTGGTGCTGAATGAACCTTCAAAATGTTCGACTGATGACAATAGGCAGCAAATTCCTCGTTATCAAATTGGGTTCTATGGTCTGTGATGAAGGCATGAGGGAGACCATATCGACAGATGATATTCTTCCAAACGAACTGGTATACCTTCTCGTACGTCATGTCGATAAGGGGTTCAGCTTCTACCCACTTAGTAAAATAGTCTACTGCGACGACGAGGTACTTGAATCTTCCTCGGGTGGTCGGCAATGGTCCCACCAAATCAATTCCCCACATGGAAAATGGCCAAGGGGAAGTTATGGGTGTCAACAATGCTTGTGGAGTTCGTCGGATAGAGGAAAAACGTTGGCACTTGTCACATTTCTTAGCATAGGCTATACAATCAGCCCTCATCGTCGGCCAATAGTATCCTTGAGTCATTACCCTTTGTAAAAGTGTTCGACCTACTACATGAGCTCCACAAGACCCTTCATGGATTTCTTCAATCAATTCTTTCACCTCGGGGGGATGTACACATCTCTGCAAACCTTCCACAATTCCTCGTCTATATAAAATACCATTAGTTAATACATACCGAGCAGCTTTATACTTCAATTTTTTGGCAGCGAGCTTATCCTCTAGCAATCCTCCCTCTTCAATATATACCCTGATGGGATCCATCCAAGATGGTTCTAAATCAAGGGTAATAACATTCATCGTCAAGTTTTCATCTATGCTCCGACTTTCCAATACATCAATTGGTATCGTTCTTCGCAGCTCGGTACGTGTAGCTGATGCTAGTCGGGCCAGTGCGTCTGCTTGTACATTCTCCATCCTCGGTATTCTCACCAATTGAATGGCATCAAATTCTGTCAGTAACTCCATCACCTTTGCATGATACTTTGCCATTAAATCTCCTTTAACTGCATATGTTCCTGTCATCTGATTTATAATTAATTGAGAATCACTGAATACAATTACTTGTCGTGCTTCCATAACTTTTGCTAAGTTTAAACCTGCTATCATGGCCTCATACTCAGCTTCATTATTGGAGGCTTTGAATTGGAATCGTAAAGCATATTCCATGTCAATCTCGTCTGGGGTGTTCAAAATAATTCCTGCCCCGTAACCTGCTGTGCAAGATGAGCCATCTACATATAATCTCCATATGGGCAACCCGTCTTAAAATTCCTTATCTGACAGGGTTCCTCGGTGAAATATTTGTTGCTTCTTTTCATCCTCCCTTGACACTTTTCGCTCCTCGTCGACCATCTCTTCTCGCTCTTTTACCAACCGGAGCTGGTCTGAGCTCTTTTGCCCCTCGGGGGTATCAGGGTATGTAAACTCTGCTATAAAATCTGCTACAGCTTGCCCTTTTAATGATGATCTGGGTTCATACACAATATCATATTCACCGAGTTCTATTGCCCAGTACATCAGTCTTCCTGATTTTTCTGGCTTGTGAAGGGCTTGTCTCAATGGCATGTCGGTATATACGACGATTGTATGGGCCTGGAAATATGGCCTCATTATTCTACTTGCTTTAATTAATGCCAATGCCAATTTTTCTAGCTTTGGATATCTGATTTCTACACCTCGAAAAGCCTTACTTGTGTATTAGATGGGTTTCTGAACTCCATTCTCCAATCTAATCAATGCTGAGCTAACTGCATTCTCTGATACCGCCAGATACAAGTACAACTTCTCTCCTGTTATTGGCCTGGACAACAATGGAGGTGCTCCCAAATACTTTTTTAAGTCTTGAAAGGCCTTCTCACATTCATCAGTCCACTCAAAAGTTTTTCAAAGTGTTTTGAAGAATGGGAGGCATTTGTCAGTTGCTCGGGACACAAATCTGTTGAGCGTTGCAACTCGTCCTGTAAGACTCTGAACTTCTTTCTTTGTTGTTGGAGATCGCAACCCTAAAAGAGCTTTGATCTTATCTGGATTTGCTTCAATGCCTCGCTGGTTGACAATGTATCCGAGAAACATTCCTTCTCGTACTCCAAATGTGCACTTCGTCGGGTTGAGCTTCATCTGGTATTTATCCAGTTGATCAAATGTCTGAGCTAAGTCAACTAAATGATCTGCAGCTTTCTTACTTTTTGTCAGCATATCATCGACATAGACTTCCATGTTGCAACTGATTTGTTCGGTGAAAACCTTGTTCATCAGCCGCTAGTATGTCGCTCCTGCATTTTTCAAACCAAAGGGCATAACATTATAGCAATAAGTTCCCCTAGGGGTAATAAAAGAAGTACTTTCCCTGTCTTCAGGTTTCATTTTGATCTGGTTGTAGCCAGAATACGCATCCATGAAGCTGAACAGCTCATGTCCCGAGGTAGCATCCACTAGTTGGTCAATTCTGGGTAATGGAAAATGATCTTTTGGGCATGCCTTGTTGAGATCAGTGAAATCAACACACATTCTCCATTTATTGTTCTTCTTCTTTACCATCAGCACATTTCCCAGCCAGTCTGGATATTTCACATCTTCAATGAATTGGGCTTTCTGGATCTTCTCGACCTCCTCTTGTATGGCTTGATTCTTCTCGGGGCTAAATACCCTTCTTCTCTGCTTTACAGGCTTGATCTCCTTATTCACATTGAGTTCGTGACATAAGAAGTTTGGATCTATTCCTGGCATGTCCTCATGACGCCATGCGAAAGTTTTCTTCCTGTTTCTCAAGAACATTATCAACTCTTGTTTTATTGAAGCATCCAACGACGAACCTATCTGGGTTACTCGTTCAGGGTGCTCCTCGTCCAGAATAACATTTTCTGTAGATTCTACCACCTGTCCTTTTACAAGTTGGGATTCATCCCTGGGAACAAGAGTTTCAATTTCTGTACCTTCCTGCACCTGGTAGGTAATAGTCTTTTTCCTTGATTCCTCAAGCTCCTCTTGCTCGGCAGATGAATAATAGCATTCCCGAGCTATTTTTTGATCACCTTTCACAACTCCTACTCCGAAGTTTGTTGGGAATTTTAAGCATTGATGCACTGTAGATGGAACTGCTTCGAACTTCTTCAAACCAACTCTTCCCATGATGATGTTGTAGGCTGACTGCACATTCTTATCCATCACAAAGAAGCGTATTCTTTCTGTTCGACAAGCAGGCCAAGTTCCAATGAATATGTCCAACTTGATCGTCCCAAGTGGAAAAACTTTCTCTCCAGCAAAACCCAGAAGGGGTCTGTGATAAGGTTCCAATTGAGATAATTTCAAATTCAAGCTATCAAAACATGAATAGTACATGATGTCTGCCGAACTACCATTGTCCACCAACACCCTTGAAATCACCACATCTTTCATCCTCATTTTGATCACCAAGGGATCGTCGTGAGGGTAAAGAACACCTGCCAAATCGTTTTGTGAAAAACCAATAACTAGCTTTTCTTTATTTACCTTCCTCGGACGATCATCCTCGGCAAGATTTATTCATTGAATATATGAGCAGGCTTGAGCCTCTCCGAGATAGGCCTTTCTTTCTGCAGTAAGGTCTCCCCCTCCAGCATCTCCTCCTGTAATAACATTACAATCAAATGACCCAAAACGTATGGAAAATACCTCTCATTCAGGCTGTCTTGGCTTCTTTGGAAGATCGGGGTCTTCATCTGGATCATCTTCATGATCTATTTTCTTTTTCTTCTTCGTCCGACGAGGAGATCTGGAACGATCTCTAGTTCTATCATCATTCTTCCTTTCACCTCTGCGATCTACATACTTTGACAACTTTCCTCTTCGGATGAGCGTTTCAATCTCGTTCTGAAGGGCTATGAAATTTTTGGTCGTATGGCCATGATCTTTATGGAACTCGCAATATTTGGCCCTATTCCTCAGGTCAGGATTGGTCCTCAGTTTATCTAGCCACTTGATTTCTTCGTTATTCTTGATTTCTTCCAAAATATGATTAATACCCATCTTCAATGGAGTATAATTATCATATTTCTTCAGGACTTCCCATGACGTCCTATTATTCTTGGAGTGCTTGTCACCACCATTACCTTTTTGCTCTTTCTTCTTAGATTTGTCAACCTCCACCTTGGTTTCTTCATCCATATTCTTCTTCGCAGCCATAGCCTCCTCGGCATTCATGATTTTGGCCGCTTTTGCCATCAACTCCGATATAGTTTTAGGTGGATCTTTGGCCAAAGTATAGTATAACTTGTTAGGAAGCAATCCACTCATCAAAGCAGTGATCGCTGTCTTTTCTTCGTAATCTATGACTTCCAACTTCTCGTTATTGAAACGAGTTATGTAATCTCTAGTACTCTCACCTGATTTTTGTCTAACACTTAACAAGTGCGCTACTCGCTTTACCGACTTTGCTCCAAAACAGAAATTGCCAATGAACAACTCGGCTAACTGAATGAAAGTCGAAATCTTACCCCGAGGAAGATTGTTGTACCATATCTATGCAGATCCGGTAAGAGTTCCTGAGAATGCCCTACACCTCATCTCGTCGGGGACAGCATATATGTCGGCAGCAGCTTGGTATTGTTCTATATGAAGAACAGGATCTGTGTTTCCATCATATTTAGGGGTCACTACAGGTGCTTTGAATTTCGATGGTGTAGGAAAATTCACAATGGCCTGCACAAAAGGTGTCCCTTGAACAAAAGTTCTCTGTAAGGGATTCCTTTCTTTAACCATTTCTCCAAGTCTATCCTCCAATCGCTGAATGGAACCTTTCCATGCTTAATTTCCTTCCTCGGGCCGCTTAGTCCGAGCAATTGATTATTCTGACGTAGCTTCCTGAGATCTATCTCGACGAGTAGCTGGTCGTGATTGTGCTGATCCTTCTCTCAAACCTGATGGTGGTCGAAAGCTTCTCGATGGGGCTCTAGGTGGACTCATATTTCTCCTTGGTCCTAACCGACTGAAAGGAGATACCCTGCTTAATCTTTCCAGGGCGCTAGTTCTCTCCGGAGAGAGGGTGATATGTTGATTTGTATCCGTAGCCCGTATCGATGAAGTTCGCCCAGGTTGATAAGAAAAATCATTAGATTCTTCATTACGATATGACCCAGTACGCCTGGATCGCGATTGCCCATGATCACTCCTTTTCCTTGAATGGGTAGGTGCACCGCCATGAAGAGTTTGAATGAGTTGCCTCATTGTTTCTTGCATGGCGGTTTTTCCTTCAGCCAGATTCGTCATAATTCCAGCCAGATCTGGAGGTGCATATGGATTTGGAGGATTTCCAGCATTTCCAGCATTTCGATTACTAGATTCTGGATTATCTGCCATTGATGATAAATGATTTTTGGTGAAAAACGATAGCAACAGTCGTTTCCCATAGACGGCGCCAATCTGTTGATGTAAAAAACTAGATCGCTCTAATTATTTAATCACAGATAAATAAAATGAGACAAAGATTTTTAAAGTGGTTCAGCCTTATAAGAATGGCCTACGTCCACTGTTATGTTATTGGTGAGTGTTGTGGAATTCTTGATTACAAGTTCTCTCAAGAAATTCCCTTTCCTTTGAATGAGGGTGATACAAGGTATTTATAGCCCTTAGGATGTATATGAAAAGGTTGATACATTAAATGATATACATATGAAATGGTAATACATTGAATGCAGCGTGTGCGTCAAGATGATAAACATTCAATGAATAATTGAACTGTTGATTATTTGGCAGTTTATGCTACGGCCGAGATGCAGCTCGGACCGCCTTAGTTCCTCGGAGTGCTAGAGTACCTCGGAGTGCTGAAGCTCCTCGGTGTATCCTCGTTGCTCGGAGAGAACATGAGTTGGTCGGGGAAATGAACTTCCTCGTTGTTATTGTGCCACGTAGATTTGACAAATGTCTTCGTATTATTCGCCCACATCATCATATTAATTTTGGTATCAACACTAAGCATGGTAAAAATGTTTTTCTTGGTGAAAAAGGTTCTAGAATTCATTTGGTAATTTCAGGAATTTTGTGTGAATGTTTTGGGATTTTCCGCCATTTTTTGGGAATTTTTTTACAAAATTTTAGGAGGGGGCTATTCAACATGGTGTGAAAGGTGCCAAACGGCAGTGGCACGGACTTTTGGGGTACTTTGATCAGGTGAAAGGATAGTGCCGATTGGTATGTTTCTGGGAGATGTCGATTGGCATGCCCCTTAGCCTCCTATAAAACAGGGCGATATCTCCTCATTTTTCACAGCATCCATACTTGCTCGCTTCTGCTATATCATTCTACAATCTAATTTAGCATTCCAAAATCAAGAAATGGATGATTTCTCAAGCAGCGAGACACACATGGAGTGTCTAAATCTCGACGACTAGGCAAACTATGAATGGTGGGATAGGGTGCCCCTAGCATTGGGTAGTGAGAACACTTTCGACTCATTCGATCCAGTTTCGGATGAGCGGACTCTTTTTCATAAGTTAGCACATCATTGATCCTCTAGGGTGGTGAACTCTGACAGCTATGTAAGTGTTGATGACCTTTGGTATTCTTTTCTTCTTTTTTTGGTGATATCTCCTTATTTCTTGAATTTTGCCAAGGGTGTTTCCTTTTCGTCTTTGATAGGCTGACATCCCCATGTCAATCCTGGATTCTTGAGGGATGAAGGGGCTTAAGGATGTCTGGGAGCGTGTTCCACCGATGGTGCATTAGGTGATGTCATCAGCCGGATTTGGTAGACTGGCATCTACATTAGACTAAATGCCTCGTTCGAGGGATCTTCTTTGCCCTTTGGGGGAGAGGTGGTAGGACACCACCCACACTATGTATTTTGGCTTTGGGATATGATGGTGACTACCATTGACATTTAGTAATTGTTGGGGATGGACTGAGAGGGGGTGCAGATTGAGGTGGAAAGGACCTTGTGGGTGACGTCGACGGCGGTGATGGCGGCCTTGGCTGACGTGGGGAGGATAGTCTCTGGTAACTCTATTCATTTGTCCCTTTGATAGAGTTATTGTTGAGTTAATGGATCGAAAAGACGTATGGGAGGTAGGTACGATAGATGGACTATCTTTATTCTACTTTTGTTGTGGGTTTTTCCATTTTTGAGTGTATTTTTGAATGTCCCTTTTTTTACTAGGGGATCCTGAATTTGGCGACCTTTTATTTATCTTTGAATGCATTCAGCCAGTGATGTCAATAGACCTTTACTGGTGCCACGTATCTTCTAGAGGTATTCTTTATTTTATGCATCTTCCTTCATGAATTCGCATTTTTCTTTATGCATTCGCATTTTTCTTTATGTATATCTTCTTATTGTTGACCCTTATCCTTTGCAGACATGGTTTTGTGAGGTGATTGGGCTTATCGCCCAACTGATAGCTTTGAAGAACGAGTCAGTCAGGGAATTTTGTCGAATGTACGTATGGCAGAAGTCCAACCGACAGTCGAGGAATTCCCTCTGTTTAGAGGCGATGCCTTAGGTCTTAAACGACCTTACGAGTGATCAGGTAAATCCTTCTTTCTTCTTGAGAACATTTTTCTTTGATGATATTTTCAGATACTGATTTTCTATTGGGCATTTTGTAGGTGACCTTCTAGCCCTAGGGGGTGGCCATCCAACACACGGGGGTGACTGGGGGGAATGCGCAGTTGTGGCGCTTACTGGCGCATGAATTCGTCTACTCCTGGTATCTGGGAGAGAGAGTAGTTTGGCAGGTCGTAGAGTAAGAGGTGATGGTGCCACCTTCGAGTCTCCCAATATACATGAGGTGAGAGCGGGATATGTCGGATGATGCGAGAGTGGTGGAGATGATCAGAAAGCCTTATTCGTCATATACTGATACGGTGGAAACTTATGGTTACTTGAATTTTTTATCGAGCTAGTTGATGCTTCCCAGCATATATGATGTGATGCCTCTTCCCCCGAGTCGCCATTGGGGTCCTCCCACAATGCAGGTCGTGCGTCAACATCGGAGGTTCCCTTTGTGGGATTGGCTCCACCTTCTCATAACATCCGACGGACTAACGAAGGGTCGGTGCATATACCGCACCATCCCAATGCGATGGAACCGGAGGAGCTAGGGCTGACAGAGGAGGTTCTTCAGCCAATAATATACTCTTCATCTCTTTTTATTTTAATTTCCTGATTTCTTTCTTTGCCTCAGACTGACTGATTTTCTCTTTTATGTTTTCTTACAGCACATTCAGGTGTCGACCAACTAGATGAGGGATATTCAGGATTGGGTAACTTCTGTAATGGCTCATATTCGAGAGTCGATCCCGGTTCCTTCTTATATGGTGTCGTCTGCCTCATCTAAGGAGGGGTCTAGTTTGGGGAGTGGAGGTACGTCATCTCATCGTCGGGGAAAGCGTGCGCGCCATAAGGACGGAGGATCTTAGGGGGGGGAGAGAGAGAGAGAGAGTTTTTGGGTGGGTTTGGGTTGAGTCCCATTGTATTTTTATTTCCTGCAAGAAATATGTAACAAAACAATATATATGTAATAAAGTGAAGTTTTTGTTAATTTTTGCATATGCTCTTTTTCTTTGTTGCGGAGACTGTAAAAAGAATTAAAATGATTTAAGAGAAAATTTATTTTAAAATGGGATAAGTAAAAATAAAGGGAGAATGAAATTCGAAATTCTTTAAGAATAAAAATTACTTTGATGGAGTTTTTTTATTTTGACAAAAATAGAAAAAGGGAATTTTTCAAAAATAAGGGGTTATCGATCAGCATGCCCCATGTCCTGCCTATCGGCATGTCAGTCCATTCTAATCAACCCAAGGCTTTTATTGCACTTTCTTTAATTGCTTGGTACTTGGTGGGACAAGCTTTCCTCTGAAATTTATAAAATGTTTATCTTTGCTTGGTGTTTTCCAAGTATAAATAGGGGGTAAGGGTGGAGCATTTTCTTCACTCCTCTACAGTTCCTCTCTTTTGCATTCTTCTTACACTTTGTCTTATCATTTTATGATACGGCTCTTACCAAAAGTGTTGAATTTTCTACTTACCTTGAAAACTTAGAGGCGATGTGCTCATACAATATTGACTACGATGCTTTCAACATGCGTTGGGTTTCATTATGGCATAACCAACCTATTGAATGGAACATGTTGATGGAAACGGTGGAATTCTGGTACCCAGAAGACCATTTCTTTCACTTTGGGTTGGATAAAGTCTATCCGACTTATGAATAGTTCTCTGCCATATTGGGGATAAATCCTAGTGTTGCGGCAGCTATGCCTGAATTTTCCCGGTATCCTCAGGAGTTGTTAGCGGGACTTCTACATATCTCTCCCTCGGAAGCTAAGTCACTGGTTATGGGAGGAATGATTTATCTCCCTATTGTGCTATATTATGTGCATTTGAAGGAAGTTGGTGATGCGGGATATGTCGGAGCCGTCATTCTGGGGTTGATTTTGAAATTACTGTTAGTGACTGGGGAACTATTAGTCCACCCAAAACTCACAGCCATTTCTTCATGGATGTCATATCATCACAATCCTACGACGATAATACTGGCGAAGACTCTGAACAGTCTGGATGCCTGGCGGGAAGGCCGTTTCGACTTCCTGAGGAGTAGCCCCATAATACTGTTCATGTGGTTGTCGGAGAGATTCCGTATGGTGGTCCCTCCTGAATATCCCTAATAAAGCTATTCCAAACTTCTTTCCTCACTACTTTATCAGCGCGGGCTTGAACATTGAGAGTTGGGAAAACTAGTTTTTGGAGCACGAGGCTTAAGGTTTGCATTGATCAGTGCCTTGGTGGGGAGAATTTCTTCCCATTTTAGAACTCGAGGAATACTAATATGTTCGACTGGTTGGCCTTCGGCAGATCTCTTTCTACTTTCCCTGGAGGCCACTGCGCCAATTTGTCTAGGAGCATATTGTGCCACCTCGAACACTAGATTTCTTTCTCGTGGAGGATTTAACATAACGTATGCGCATGCGATTGGGATCTCTGTGGGAGACTCTTCAACCATTGACCCGTCCTTTCAGTCTGTTGTCCGAGTTTGTCCTATTTTCAGGGACTACACGAAGTGTTTGTGCAGGAGAGTAGTTTCTAAGATGTTGTCTTTAGAGACCGGGCAAAGGTGGTTCGCCATATCTGACACCATGGAGGGAGGTGTTGTTATTTTCCCTAGGGTGGTCTGGGCTTACTGCTCCATGGAGAGTTTGCGGTACTCTATTCAGGCAGAGGAACTTTGGGGACACCAGGATGTGGATGATGATGGGGTTGGTTCCTTTGGTTCCTGTGGGTAGGATCCCTAGGAAATCATTTTATGAAGATTTTGTGATGTGTTTGGTTATGTATGGGAATACCTTTTGGGAAGGTTATTTAATAGTAGTTTGGCTTGTTTGGGAAAAATAATGTTAGGTTGGCAAGGGAAGTTATTTGACCCCATTTGTTGATGTAATTATAACCAAAATTTTTGTTGATGGAATAAAGAAAATTTTAATTATATTATTGTTCCTCTTGATGAGATTTTACATTTGAAATATCTATACCAATCGCAAAGGCATACATAATCCTTTTGTTCATGTGAATGATAAAATGAACTATCGTTCTTGGGGATAAGAAAATAATAGCATCTTGTGAAAAAGAAGGGGGTCGTGCTCATGTAAAACGTATGAGCTGCCTACGTACCTCTGGGGTTATGAAAATTTTATGAGTTTCATTTTTTAAAGAAAAAAGATTTTTAGGATCAGGCCCCACGTAGTATTGAGCAGAGGGAAATGAAGAAATATATATATAAGGGAGATGAGAAGAGTTGTAGCGCATTGAGATTAAAGGTAGAATTTCCTGAGACGGTCTAGGTTGACTGAACGGGACATATCTTCCCCATCGAGGTTGGTGAGCATAGCGCCGCCGCCAGATTGGATCCTTGTTACAATGTATCGGTCGCTCCAATTGAGCTTCAATTTTCCTCTAGGGTTCTTGATGGGTTCTAATATTTTTTTAAGGAATAGATCCCCTTCTCGGACACCACGGTCCTTGAATATCTTGTTAAATGAACGCGTTATTCAGCGATGATACCCTTGTATGTGATATAGAGCCTTCAGTCTCCTTTCGTCCAAGAGTGAAAACTCATCAAGATGGCTTTGATGCCAGTCTTCCTCGCTGACTTTGCTTTCAAGGATGATGCGTAGTGAAGGAATTTCTAGATCAACGGGTAGGAATGCTTACATGACGTATACTACAGAGTAAGGGGTAGTCCCAGTAAATGTTCAAACTAAAGTGCGGTAGCCCTAGAGGTCGTAAGGGATCCGATCGTCCCAATCTTGAAAACTCTCAGTCATCTTGTTAATAATTTCTTTGAGGTTTTTATTGGCGGCTTCGACTACTCCATTGATTTGAGGTCGACAGGTAGATGATTTGTGTCTTTTAACCCCATACTCATCGACCACTTTTGTGACTTCTTCCTCGAAATGCAACCCATTCTGACAGTAGCTCATGTGGGACCCCATATCGGCATATGATATTTTTCTGGATGAACTTGGCCACTTTGTTGGCATTCATCATTGCTTATGATTCAGCTTCGACCCATTTGGTGAAGTAATTAATGACCACCAAGATGAATTCATGCCCATTGGAGGCCTTGGGTGTAACTTTCCCTATGATGTCTATGCCCCATGTGGAAAACGACCAGGAAGAAGTCATATTGTACAATTCCCGTGGGGGCAAGTGCTGGAGGTTGGAAAATTATTAGCCTTTAAGGCATTTTCAAACGTAGGTTGTGCAATACTGAACTATGGTAGTCTAGTAACCCTGTCGGATGATTTTCCTTGAGAGCATATGGCCATTCATGTTGGGTTTGCATTTCCCGTTGTGTATTTTCTGCATCATCTCTTCAATGTCAACCCTTGTTATGTAGTGTAAATGGGTTCCATCGAAGTTCCTCTTTAACATGAATTTATCATAGATGATATAATGGGCGACTAGTTTGTGGAGAGTTACTAGGTCTTTATTATTAGAACCTTGGGGATACCTACCATGCTTGAGGGGGCACCAAATATCATAATTCCAGCAGTCTATATGAAGATCTTATTATATAATCAACTCAATGTGATAGTAGCTGGTTGGTTTATCTTGCTTTTGGACTGGGAAAGGGGCCATTGTTATTCCTTTAGGATTTTCAACCATGGAGGCTAAGGTAGTAAGGGCATCGACTAGGTTGTTCTTTGCTCGTGGGAGGTAGTGGAGGCTGATATCTTAGAATTGGGAGGCTATCTCTTCTAGGTGGGCATGGAAGGGTAAGATTTTCTTGTCCTTGACAATCCATCTTCTAAGTACTTAACCAATGATGAGGGTTGAATCCCCATAGACATCTAGGTATCGAAATCCTTTCTTAAGATCAGCTTTGAGACCTACCGTGCACGCCTCGTATTCGATCATGTTGTTAGTGCAGGAAAAATCCATCTTGATGTCAATGGGAGCGTGGGAGTTATCAGGGGCAATTAGGAGTATCCCAATGCATTACCCTTTCTTGTTAGCAATGTTATCAAAGAACATTTTCCATCGAAGGTCTTCTCGGGAGGTACAAAGGATATTCTCATTCGAGAATTTAGAAATCCAGACATCAGTTTCTTCCATAAGGTAGTCAACGAGGTTGTTAGAATTGGCTCTTCCTTTCATGGCTTTCTTCATGGCATACATAATATCAAGTTCGTCTAGAAGCATCAACCGTCGGGCCATTCTGTTGGATAGGGAAGGCTTTTCAAGTAGTTACTTGATAGGATCCATTCAAGATACGAGCTTGATGGGAAAGGCAAGCATGTAATGCCACAATTTTTGGGTGAGGCAGACAAGGGCGACACATAATTTTTCCAAGGAAGTGTAATTAACTTCGTATCTGGTCAACTTATGACTTACATAGTAGATAGACCTCTCTTTGGGGGATTCTTTAAGGTATTGGGAAAGGAAAGCCCCAACTGCAGATCCATTACGGTTAGGTATAAGAGTAAGGGAAGACCAGGATGCGGTGGCATGAGTACCGGAGGTCGGGTTAGGTATTACTTGATTCGGTCAAAGGCCTCTTGGGTGGAATCCTTTCTAAGGATTTTGAAGAAGGGTTCACAGGGTAGAAGTCAACTCGCTAATGAACTAGACGATATATTATAATTTTCCAAGGAATCCTCGGACCTCCTTCTCTGTTTGGGGTGGTGGCATCTCGAGTATGGCTTTCATTTTGGTAGGATTTTCTTTTATCCCTTTATCACTAACCATGAATCCCAAGATCTTTCCTTTGGTAATGCCAAAGACACATTTTTGTGGGTTAAGTCGCATATGATATTTTCGTAGTTTGTTCGAAGAATTCTTGGAGAGTGGGAACATGACCTTCCCTAGTCTTAGACTTTATAATCATATCATCCACACATACCTCAACTTCTTAGCATATCAGATCATATAAGATAGTTTTGGTGGCCCTTTGGTAGGTATCTCCTGCATTTTTTAGACCAAGTGGAAAAATGGTGTAATAGAATGTTCCCCAAGGGGTGATGAATGTGGTTTTCCCTTGATGACCTGGCTGCATCCTGATCTGGTTATATCCATCAAACCCATCCATGAATAACTTAAGAGCTTGACTGGTTGTGTTATCCATAATCTTATTGATATTGGGTAGCGGGTAATCATCATTTGAAGAGGCCTTGTACAAGTCTTGGTAGTCAACGCGCATGCGAACCCTACCTCCTGATTTTAGCACGGGTACGATGTTGGCTAGCCATATTGGATATTCAATCACATGAATGAAACCCAGGTTTAAGTGTTTGACTACTTCTTCCTTAACCTTGAGCGACCATTCGATGCGGAGCTTTTGTAGCTTCTGTTTGATAGGTTTGCATTCTGGGATAGTTGGAATCTCGTGTTGAGCTATCTCAAGATCAATTTTGGGAATGTCATCGTAGTACCATGCAAAAACATCCATAAATTCCTTTAATAATTCTTTGAGTTGCGTGCGCTCATGCTCATCAAGGGTGCACCCTATCCTAATCTCACGTAGTTGGCTACTAGAACATAGATTAATAACAACACTTTAATCTTTATTAACTTGAACGCGATTATGTTATTTGTTATTAACCTTATTAAGATCAGTTAAGAGTTTGATTAGAATCACGACAATTAATGTAAGGCGAGGCAAGATACTCAAAATCTTCGTTTATTTCATTGTTAGAAAAAACAGTATTGAGAACCTCATCAAAGGATGTCTCGATTACATCAGAATAAGGAGGAACAACAAAAGAATATGAAATGGGATAAACATCAGAGTTGGGTTATTTTTCAGCGAGTAGAACCGATACAGCATGCCAATTGAGGAGAGGTGCATCAGCAACTTTGATCAGGTAGGATGAATTCGATGATATAGTTCTAGTCTGGATCATGCAGAGTGTCAGCCTCGGTGTCTACAAGTTAAATGAATCATTATAATTACTTCCCTCGGAATCTCCGATAGCAGCTATAGTCTTCTCAATGAGTGGTTGCACATAATGCTGGGAACTTTTGGACCATGAGTAGCTATCTTGAAAAAAAATCACCATTCTTGGTTTTATCTTCTTATGCACATGATCATACCAAGGTTCGGGAAATCCGTATAAGGGTAAATCTTCACCCTCTGTGATGAATATTCCATTCAAGGAATCTCTTAAGACAGTCTTGGTGATTTCTAAACTTCTCTTTAGCCGAGGTTAGCAGAGCATTATGAGCTCTTCTGCTGATGGTTGATAACCCAGACCGTAATGAGGAAAGGCCTTCTTCAATACCACGGGTTCTAGTATTTCCTGTTATCGGCGTCCTAGCCCTAGTCTAGGTATAAAGTGCACATGATCACACCAAGGTTCGGGAAATCCGCAAAAGGGTAAATATTCGCCCTCTGTGATGAATCTTCCATTCAAGGAATCTCTTAAGACAGTCTTGGTGCTTTCTAAAATTCTCTTCAGTCGAGGTTAGCGAAGCATTATGAGCTCTTCTACTGATGGTTGATAACCCAGGCCATAATGAGGAAAGACCTTCTTCAATACTACGGGTTCTAGTATTTCCTGTTATCGTCGTCCTAGCCCTAGTCTAGGTATAAAGTTCTTGGTTTTAAACATTTGGATCACATTGACATTGCTATGAGGGTTATACTCTGAACAAACGCTATCTTTGAAATCGTCCCCTACTGGGAGTACAAGTGGTTCAACTTAAAAAACTGACAAAAGTATATCATTCGCTCCATGTTGTATCTCTAGTATGAGATTACTGGTGCTTGCATTCTCAGCGTTGTCTTCATCACCCAAGATGGTGATGACCTTCCCATTGGTGAAGAACTTCAGTTTCTGATGAAGGGAAGAAGACACGCATTTGATACTATGGAGCCATTGTCATTTAAGCAATAGATTGAAACAAGTCGGGATGTTAATGACTTGGAATTCAACAACAGGATTTATAGGTGTGACCCCTATTGTAAGCTTTACGGATCCCATCACCTCTCGACGAGTGTTATCATAAGCGCGCACCATGATAGAAGTTGGATCAAGGTCACTCACTTTCAGTCCCGAGTAATTGAGGGGTTTTGACATGCAAACATTAAGATCTGATCCATTATCGACAAGTGAAAGTGGGACGATCTTTCCCATTAATTCGATAAAGATATTGAAAGCATAGTTGTGATTTGGACCAATCTTAGGGCTTTCTTCTTTGAAGAAGGAGAGCATTCTAGTAGATGTTAGGGATTTGACCAGATTCACTACTTCTTCTGGCATAGTAGAAGGAGGGATTGTGGGTCCAATAAGTAGTTTGATCAAGGGATTTCGGTGCAACTGGGAGGACATAAAGAGTACCCATAAAGTGATGTTATCTTGGGTTTTCTTCAGCTAATCGAGGATCTTGCACTACTCGAGGGTCATTTCTGATATATGAAGTTTCTCAACACTTTTCCCTTATCGATTGTTGATGGTTGTGGGTTCGGGTTCGAAACCCGATAATGCCTCCCTGACTTAGTTATATGGTTCACAGAAGAGGGAAAAAAGACCCCATTTTCTCATCTATCTCGGGTTGTTCTGCCACCTTCTTGATTTCTCCTAGCAGTTCCTCAAATGATATCATTCCAAATATATTGACTATTGGTCTAGTCTTTTCTAGGCCTTGCTCTTCATCTGAACTGTCGAATTCATCTCCCCATTCGGTGGCAATGACACCATATTTTCATGAAAAGTCAATACACTCTATAACCTCAATGGACTTTTCGTATAGATCCTCCCATTCGATGGGGAGATCTAGAAATAAAGGGACCAGGCGCCCTTGTAGTTTCAAAGAATCAAGTAGCTCGAACATGCAGTAAATTTCACTAGTCTATCGAAATAAGTCTGTCATGATCTATACTACATCATCTAAACTGACTTTATCGGTAGGTACTACCCAATTATTTGACTCTCGAGCCCATGTTCGAGCTTTCAAGAACAGTGTACTGAATCTCTAGCAGTCAATGGTCATCTTGGAGAGTAATTTCATCCCGAACTCTAGATATTGGTTTAACACTACTGACAATTCCATATCTTTTCCTATAAAATAGGTACAAACAACAATGCATGTTCTAGTAATAAGTGACAAAGCCTGATTGGAAAAATAGGTAGGATGTAGGAGAAAGTATGGGAAATCTTGGAGAGTTTTAGGAGAGTATAGGGTATGATAGGTTATTTACTGGGTACAATCTGGGTAAATGTATCAAATTTTGGGTCTTCTTCTAGAAAGATGGCATTTATGTGATTAGTGAGTGGATTATGGGTAGTGTTTGGTTTAGGATCGGTTGGTGGAGCTATGATACCCCAGTTTATCAAACCTTGGATTACATTTTGGAGGTGGAAACATTGATCAGTGGTATGGCCAGCAGTTTGGTGAAAGTCGCAATGGGCATCTGGTTTGAAATTTTTAGGAAGTAGATTTGGTAATGTCTGAGGGTCCAACGGCTTGATGAGATTTCAGCTTAAAAGAGCTTGGTAAAATTTAGAAAGGGGACCTAAAGCTCAGTGTATTCCTTCATAACTAGGTTAGGGAGGCTTTCTGGTGCCCGTGAAGTGGTAGGCTGGGAGATGTTATTGATGGTTGAAACTGCGGTATTGGCAAGCTTATCATACTTTCTCGAAGTGAATTGTCCAGATACTTTCTTTCGTTTAACTTCTGTCTTGGCAAGGCTTTATTCAATTTTCACTCCTGTTTATCGGAGGGCTCAGAAATGAAGGTAGTACTATCCTCCCATCATCGCTCGAACATGGGGTAAGAAGTTCTTTTTAATAATACTGACTTGATCCTCTTTGGAAGGTTGGTTGGTCATCGTAGTTACTTTATCTCTCCACCTTACTATGAAGTTACTGGATGATTCCCTAAGGTTCTGTTTAAGCAGTTCTAAATCATATCAAGTGACCTCTAACTCTTAATTGTACTTATACTATGCCATGAATTATCGGACCACATCTTCCCAACTGCATATTCTGGACTCCTCGAGAGATACGAACTAGCGAAGAGTGTTTTCCTTCAAAGAATGTTGGAATATTTGGGCCATAATTTCCTCGGAAGCACATAATAGAGTCATGGATCGGTCATAACTTTGGAGATTAATGATTGGGGGTCCACTACCCTTGAACTTCCCGATATTGGGCATCTTAAACTTTTTTGGCAGCCTTACTTTAGGATAAGGAGACATATGGGTGTAATCCATGTAGTTTTGGAAGATTCCGACTTGGTCAAACTTCTTGGTTAACATCTTGAGGTCATCCTTGACCTTGTTCAACTCTTTTTCCTTTAGATCAATGATCACGGGTAGGTTAGCCCCTAGCTGGAAAAGATTCGGCATAGGGAGGTGAGTTAGCGGTGGCCCATTAGCAGGAAGGGCACATGGAGCATGCTGATATTGCTCAGGAACCCAAATAGTCTTAGGTGCAGACGGACCCATAGCGCGAGGGAAGAGGGTGTCAGTCTCCTTGGAAATAAGGACCTTATTTTACTGTATCTCATGAACCTCGGTTTGAAGGTTGTCAATCTTGGCGGTGAGTTAGGATAAAACAATATTCAAATTCGGTTGCACATTTAGTACTTGGTCGACGTTCTCCATGGAATGTGGGTGGAGGTGGATTCCAGACTCGGAGGAAGTAGCGAGGGAGCTGATGTGCCTTGGGGAAGTTCGACGAAAGACCGAAGCCAATAGGTAGCCAAGCGAAAGGTTAGGTATTCGATTAACCTGAGAAGGAGAAAATTTTGGATTTATTTTTTAAAAAGAAGGGAAAACTGCCTTGTTTAAAAAGGAAGGAAAATGTTTTTGACATTTTTGGGGGAAAGAGGAGGACAAAATGCTGTTTGGAAAGAAATGAGGGAAAATATTTTTAGTGAAAGGAAGGAAAAATGCTTTTGGATATTTTTGATAAAAGAGGGAAAAAAATATTTTTGAAACTTTTGGTAAAGAAAGAGAAAAGATGAGAAAAATGGTCTCAGCATGATTATTATTATGTTTATAACGTTCTCACTTCTATTAGGTTTACCTAAATGCAAAAGAAAATGTCGGGTAGGACTCGAGCCCGGGAAAATTAGTTTTAAAAATATGTAAAAAAATATGGTTGGACTTGTTGCGAGGCTAATGGGTAGGGTCCCATTTTAAAAGAGATGAAATTGCGTGAAAATTTGGGCAACATGCCGACCTGTCATTTGGGTAGAGTTTTTGATAGAAACCGGCAAGCTAAATATGAGTGCCCGAGGTTTGACACCTATATGAGGGTATGCAGTTGTTGGTTAATTGGAAGGGTTCACCCCTTTGGAATGACTTCGACGATATACGTCTTTCTTTTGAGGGCAATCGGTACGTATGGACAAACCATCTGATATACTTGAGTGTACGTGAATTGACTCACTATATACCTAGTGGGGACAATACGTGTGAGAGAGAATTCGATATACTTGACGTACGTGAACGAGTTCCCTGTGATATTCCTCTCGTCATGACTTTGGTCAAGCGGTACGATGCGGGGGAACCGTTCGATATACGTCAAAGGTACTTGACCAATGAAAGGTGAGAGTCATATCGCTTAGTCTAACTGCGAACAAAATTTGGTCAATATCCATGCGCTTTGGTGATGTAGTGTGAAAAATCCATGATTCTTGATTAGTATATTATGGAGATAGTATCTTTATTTGGCATGATGAGAATTATACTAATCAGGGGATAATGTATAAGTATAAAGAATAATTCTAACATGGAGCATGAAGATTATACTAAGCATGTATATATAAGAGTGAGTGATGTGTGACTATCTACAAGTAAGCATGTGGTAGTGAACCTAAGCATGGATTAACTACAATTGGTGTGTGACAAGTGTGAGAGAGCATGAATATATACAAGTGTGATAAGTGGAGGTGTGTGTTAGTGACATCTAAGCATGGATATTCTACGTGGTGTGTGAAACATGTGGATATAAGTGATCCTAGGTGAACATAGTGTGAAGTGTACATGGAGATTAACTAGAAGTGTGTGAGTGAGTACTGATATAAGCATGATGTAGAGGTTCATACGCACATAAGCGAAAAAATAAAACACCCATGTAAATAGAGTTTAGCCCTCTTATGAAAATAAACTCCCCAGCGGAGTCGCCACTCTGGCCATCTCATATATGTCCATCCATCTATCTCCTCCTGCAGGGGAGGGAGAAAAAGGTCTCTCGCACTAGTACTCTTTAAGAGTTCTTCGGTCGTCGTCGATGTGGCGTGAATGTAAAGAGATGGAGTCGCCAGCCTATTTTGCACAAAACAGGTAAAAGAACATGTCACTTCTTTGAGACAGCGGCGTCAAATACAAATTGATGCTTACGAAATCAATAGTTCCAAGGTTCGGGAGCTAAGTTATGGAATGGGAAGGTGTTAAGCACCCATTCCTCCCTTTCGGTCTCTTATGGTCTTGTGTTATTATTTTCCTTTATTTCTACATGAAATGTGTGTGCGTGTATATATAATGGAGATCGGAATTGCCCAGCTCATACCATGGAAGGGATAGAGTGAGGTCATCCACATGAATGTTCTCGAAAATAATATGAAGAATATAATTTATGCGTTTATCGTGATATTGATCGTTATAATAAAATGATATTATTTGTTTAGATAAAATGCTAATAAGGATCACAAATATTATATATATTAAAATAATGCTAGAATATAATAAAAATGGAAATGGGGAATTTGGAAAATTGAAAATTGAGGTTTTAATCCGAAATTACTACGTAGCATATAAAGGCATCAAGGTCCACCTAATTCGTATTAAGGGTGGGGTTTATCCCATAGATTCAAATGGGATTTTATTATGTGTGTGTGTAGAAAATGTGTTTTAGTTTGAAAAAGTGTAATAGATAATCCCGTTTAGAATTTATGGACGTAACCCTCTTTTTGTTTGTTTTGTTTTTTTTACAGAAAATAAAGTATGTGAAATATAACTAATAAAAAGGTGAGATGTTAATGTTTATGAACTAAAGTAAGAACTAGATTATGAATTTAATGTAATTAATGCGAAAATGAGAAATTTAAAAAGAGAAAGAGAAGGATTTGGACCTTCTTTGAAGAATTGGATCTTGATCCTGATCTTGGATGAACTCCCTTGGATGTTGACGTGAATGTTGGATGAGAGAGAATGAAATTTTTTCCAAATTGGGTATGAAAAGGATGGGAATTTAAAATGGAATTGAATTTCACATAAGGAAACTTCGTTCATTGTAAGAGAATGTTGTTGAGATCACTAATGCTAATGGATTTGAGGTGTGCTTTAGAAGTGAGGTCATGCCATCTATTTATAGGGTAAGGAGGATGTCAATTGGCATAGCCCTAGCCCTACCAATTGGAAGGTAACCCTTGGCACACTGCCGATAAGCGGGGAAATGGACCTGCCAATTAGCAGTCTCGTGCCGATTTTTCTAGAAAAATGGTCGTAGAACTCACTTCATTGATCCACATCGCGCATGGGTCATACCATTAAAACATTAATTTAGAGACCTTTTAGATTACTTCGAACTTCTCCCGAGTTAAGGAGTTGACTTTGGGTCAAATGTGGCTCGAAGGCTTATTGGTCCTTTGGACGGGAGATCGTCTGACGAAAAAGGATCATTCGTCCGAACGGTAAGCCAGAATCACACGCGGGGCAGACCGTTGGAAATTTTATGCAATGTACTTTGACATTCTAAAGATCTTTGCTCGGTTTGGAAATTTTATGCAATGTACTTTGAATTTTATGAAATGTATTTTATGAAATCGGGGCCCGAAAGCGCCCCGTGACCTCTCAAGTAAAACATGTTGTTCATTCGTATCGTAAGTCAGAGCCATGCATCAAGAGGACCGTTGGAAAGGGTATTTAGTTACCTTCATAGATGCATTTAGTATTGTTCGAGATGAAGAGTTGAACTTGGTCAAACGAATCCCGAGAGCACCTGGTGGCCTCCAGATCAATTTTGGCAGAAAACTGATCGTTCGTTCAAACGGTTATGTCGTTTCATGCATGGGGTGGACCATTAGAACGGGGTTACAGTGCCCTTCGAAGAGTCAAATAGATTTTTCTTTTAAGATGAAGTTGATTGGGGTCAAATTAGTGTCCGGGAGTGCCCGATGGCCTCCATATCAATTTTTCTGGTAAAATGGTTCATTCGTCCAAACCGTTATACTGATTCATGCACGGGGTGGACCATTGTAAAGGGGATTTAGTTCCCTTCAAATATGCAAAGAGATTTTTCTCTAATAATAGATTTGAAGAAAGTTAAATGGGGCCTGAGAGCACCTAATGGCATCTGGATCGGTACTCGGAGTATAACCTAGGGTTTGTAGTGAAATGGGAAAGTTCTAGGGACATAAGGAGAGACTTAGGGGGTCCTAAAATTTGGTGTATACACCATATAAAGAGGTGAGTGCTTAATATTGATGATGATGATCAAACTATCTTGTCTGATCGGATAAAATCTTTGAAGAGAAGAGAGGGGGATTACCTTAGGGCTAGTAGCTCCAGCCCAGGAGCCAAGGGGAACGAGAAAGAGAAAGAGAAAAAGAAGGAAGAAGAATAAAAGAGGAAAGAGAAATGGAGAATAAGAGAAGAAGAAATAAGGGGCAAGAAGAGTCTGGCCTTGAAGGCCCCCATTCTTCCTTTCTTTACCACTGCTGCTAAGGGGTCCAGCGTGGACAACACCCCCATTCTTACCCCTGACCTGCTAAGGGGGCTATGCTCGCGATCGACCACGAGCGCTCCTCACAACTGGGGTCGACCTATTTGGCACTTAAGTCCGCCCAGAGACTTGCTCTAGTGAGCTTTTTCACTTTTTATCTTGCCTTTTTTCTCTACATTTGTCTTCTTAGAAGTAATCATGCTCTTTTATTTTGTGCAGTTTTTGGTTGACTTCACTACCCTCTTGGATGGTCAAACCGACCAATCCAAAAATAACCAGGAGCTGAAATATGCCCTGAAGAAGTCTGAAAAAGACTTAACTGATGCCCGCGCTGCTTTGGAGCGGGAAAAGGAGATCTCGATTAAGGTTTATGTCGATCTTCAAGCGACCAAGGACTTAGTGGTGGTATAGAAGGAGAAGCTCACTAAAGAGAGTCTGAGCCTAGTCGGGAAGGTTCGGAAGTTAGAGGAAGATCTCTCGAGCAATAACAATGGTAGATACATTAAAGTCTTGAATGCGGCCTACGATGATGCTGATCTACAGATTGGGTACGCTAAGAAAGTATCCTTTAAAAAAGTATGGAATCAAGCTCTGGGAGCAGCGGGAGTCCTCTCTGATTATGATCTATTCCAGTATCATTCGCTTGGACCCAATCCACTTCTAGAGGAAAAGCCTCTAGTTGGTCAGGCTACTGACCATACTGAGAATGAGTTTACTAAGGTTAGGGCAGCTACCGAGCAAGAAAGGAGGGTTATCGAGAAGGGGAAGGCAACAGGTAACTCTGAGCATGTGAAAGAATAGAGACTTTTAGCTATAGGTCTTTTCCTTTTTCTTTTTTTATGCCTTGTAATCTTCTCTTTCTTCCAGTTTGTACTAGCATTTGGCCTACTTTTGTCAATTAATGAAAAAATACTTTATTTTTATTGATGTGTTCTACCTTTTTTATTTATGTTGATGCTTAATTGCATTCTTATCTAATGTGTTATTTGTATCCCGTCATCTTACATGACTAAATTCCCTTACCTCAAATTTGGGGATGATTTTAGGACCAAACATCAGTAGTTAAGCTCGCAAGGCATTCATAATGATTTATAAGTCCCTGAGGGAGAGGACTGAGAAGTACAAGGACTAATCTGAGTTGGTCGTCAAAATAAAGGATGATCTCCATGTCTTGAAGGACATCATTTCCTCAGTGCAAGAGAAGATAAATGATCTAAGGGACAAGCTCTTGGAGAATAGGGATGTGAGCTAAGTGGGTAAAGTGATTCATGAGACTTATGGCATAAGTACCAATTTGATTGTCCTTCTTATCATCCCAACCCCTTATCTATAGATGATAAATGGATCCCTATAGATGCTATTCCCGCCAAGCTCCCAGACCATTACCTTGGAGACAATGAGGAGGTGTTCTCCCCTAACCCTAATGATGGTCGGAGAGCACGTATAGAAAATTCTCTTGCTTTCCACCCCTAGTTGGTCAAGGTCTTTGTTTGTTCTTTGTATTCTTATAACTTTAGTTCCTAATTTGTTAATGTATAAAGTCTAATTATCAACCCATTCCATATTTTGAGCATGTGATGACTAAATATGAGTTAATAATTGCCTTTGTGTTTTGACTGCTTATTAGTAAGAATTGGTATTTCCCGACCACTTAGGAACTTTGCTGACCATGTAATACTATTGATCATTCTAGGATTATATCAAATTAAATGAGTTAGTATTTAAGATTAATCATTTTGGGCACTTAGCCGACTAAATGAATCTAGAACAAGTGTTAACCATTTTGGGCTCCTATTGACCAAATGAGTTTGCTAACTTGTGTCGAACATTCTCCCAGTCCAATATGCCAATATCATTCCATATGCCTTACCTTTTAGGTCGTGTCATCACACTATCTTAGGCTTAGGTGAGATTATGACAAGAATGTACCTGGATGATGGGCCATCTACCCGATCAGGTTTTTAAAGACCAACCTAATTTGGCTTTTTTGCCTAAGGATGCCTTGTAGGGATTTTGGGGTTACTGGGGAAACTTATGAGGTCCATTGTTTTGGATTACCTAAGGGTTGTATCAATTGAAATAATTTAATAACTTATTGTAATTACTGTGAACCCTACTTAGCATAATGAAATCCTTTGATTGAAATAAGTTGAGCAACTTATTGTAATCCACATGAGTTTTGTTATGCTTGAGGAATTTTTTTTACAAATACAAGCTAAGCATCTTTCTGTAACCAAAGGTAATCTCTTCTTGTGGTTAAGGGTGTTATTATTTCTAAAGGATGCATAATACTGAGATACATAATCTGAAGAATTCAATATACAAGATCAAAATGCGAGAGCCAATTGGCCTTTATTCATTGAATAATAACTTGCAAGCCACATAAGTTTGAAATAAAAATTTGCGAAAATTAAAATGCTGATAAAAGATAAAGAATACTGAAAGTAAAACTTCTTGAGATTGACTGTGTTCCACGCTCTTGGTATCTATCTACCATCCAGCGTTTCCAAGTGGTATGTTCTTTGAAGGTCATCCCTGATTATCTTAAAAGGTCCTTCCTAGTTTAGTCCCAACTTTCCATCTGATGGATTTACAGCGCTGCTGAGGACTTTCCTTAGGACGTAATCCCCCACTTAGAATTTCCTCATACTGACTTTTTTATTGTGCTTCTTGGCCAGCTGCTATTAGTAGGAAGCAAGCTTGATCATGGCATGTTCTCTTCGCTCGTCTGCTAAGTCAAGTTCAGTGCATAATGCATCATCGTTTAGGACTTAGTCGACCAAGGTGGTTCTCATTGTAGGGAAAACTACTTCCAGCAAGATAATATCTTATATTCCATAGGCGAACGCGTAGGATGTTTTCCTAGTTGATCTCCTAGGAGTAGTACGGTAGGCCTAATGTACGTGAGGGAGCTCGTCCACCCAGGCACCCTTTGCTCTTTCAACCCTCTTCTTTAGGCCATCGCCATGGGTTTGTTGGAAGCTTCTGACTGACCGTTTCTTTGGGAAATATGCCACAGAACTAAAGTGGTGCTTGATGCCATGCGCATCATAGAAACCTTGAAAGATTTAAGGACTAAATTTACAATTGAGACTTAATGTAGTTTTGACTAATTCTCGGAACAAAACTCGTTTGAGTCATAGGTAGATTTTTATTGTCCGATCACTACGCGACAATGACTTGTCAAAGATTTAATTGAAGATGTTGCGGAAAAAATATAAGGAATTAATCATGCCGAAGTTTAATTGGTAAAAATTTATTGACTTCAAAGTTTAATTGCATTCCGAGATCACTCAGGTATGAATGCATAATGTTAATGAAACTCGAAATTTTATTTTAGCAAAAATAAGGATGTTATTTTTAAAGAAAATGTTTTAAAAGAGTTTTAAATGTTTACACTTCGTTTTAATCAGACGAGGATAGATTGGAGTTGGATTAAGAGTTGGTTTTTAGTAGAACTCTATTTTCAAAGTTGGAATAATAAAAAAAACTCTAATATGGGCGACGTCGTTCAAACGACAAATGTTGTCATTCAAACGAGAACTGCTGTCATTCGAACGATGTTGTATCTCGCTCGAACAAGACCCTTCACCGCCTTAAAATAATTATAAATAGGCGTGTTTAGTTTTCTCGAAGGGTGTGCAGTGCGAAATACAGTTTACAATCCAGAAAGTTTTTTATGCAAAGTTTTTTAAGGTTTAAACATCCTTAGAGTTTCAAGATCCGAGTTTTTCATTATCATATGCTCTTATGATGTTGTTGGAACCAAGTTTGAGGTTTCTATTGAAGATCCATTACTGGTTTTGTGTTGAAGATTCGGCGGATACCGGTTTTGACATCGTAGACGATACAGGCCGTATCGGTGGATACCGAGACACTCGTAGAGGCACGTGTTGTGGAAGATCATCGTAGAAGAAGGTTACTTTCTACGTGGACAGTGTGAAAATTGGTAGAAGATCAGAGGAGCATTATGTCTCGTGGGGATCGAGTCATTGTATAAGACTACCGTCTGACTTTGTAAAACCATTGTTATGGTGATTGTCTGGCCTGGATTGTCCAAGGTTTTTTTTTCGATTGTGTTTTTCCTCGTACATCGACATTGTGAGTATTGCTTTACTTGATTTTACTTGCTTTAATCACTAGTTGCATGCTTAGGGTTAAACAATATAAAATCAGGTTAAGTTAATTTGTGTCACAACTTGGTTTGATAAAATTGAAAAGGAGTTTCTCATAAAAAGAGAAAGTTAGTTTGAATAATCCTTAACTTAATTCCGCTCAAGCAAAAGTTTTTGTTGAAAGTTAATTTTTTGGGACCTACAAATTGGTATCAGAGCTAGAAATATATTTTTATTGTGTTTGATCTCTTTTTGCTTGTAATGATGAATTTTGGAAATTATGATAGTTTTCGTACTCCTATTTTTTATGGCACTAATTATGCTTATTGGAAAATACAAATGAAAAATGCCTTAAAATCAATTGATGAGCATGTCTGGCTAGCTGTTGAAAAAGGTTGGTGACCACTTGTCACATGAAAGGGTGAGGTCACCAGTTTGAAACCCGTTGAGTCATAGACTAAGACTGAACATAGGCTTTCACTGTATAACTCTATAGGTCTGCACATCATTTCCTCACATGTCACACCTGAAGAGTATAATCGTATCATGACTTGTGAAACTTCAAAAGAAGCATGGGATACACTTGCACTCACTCACAAGGTCACGAGCACGGTTAGGGCGTCTAAGTTACAAAATCTCATTACACAGTTTGAGACGATTAAGATGTTAGAGAGTGAGACTTTGTTAAGTTTTACACTAGGTTGTCTACTATTGTTAATACGACATTTAACCTATGTGAGAAGATTCTCGATAACGGAGTGATTAAGAAAATTTTGAGATCGTTGCCGAGGAGTTTTGATGCGAAAGTGACTGTTATGAATTCCCTTGATATGCTTAACTCGTCGAAACTGGAAGAGACCGTGGTTGACCTACAAACCTATGAACTCGACATGTTTACCTCCAAGCAAGTGCCAAAGAAAGAAAAGGGCATTTCTTTGAAAGCCGTGAAGGAGGAAACTAAAGTTTCGAATGACACTTCCGATTCCTACTTTGAAGATGTCGTCTTGTTGGCAAGCAAGTTCAAGAACTTTCTTCAAATTCATAAGCAATCGATAGATGACAAAAAGTTTGAAAAATTCAAGAATAAGGGAGACTACACCCCTGGGGATAAAAGTGAGAAACCTAAGAGAGATGATTCTGATAGATGTATCGGGTGGGAGGGGTATGGTCACAAACTAATTGAGTGTCCCACTAGACTTAAGAAAGAGGGAAAGAAACCGATAGCATACAATGCCAGCTTAAGGGATAGTGAGCCGGAAGAGGGAGAGGATTCCCCGACTGAGCGTAACTTTGTTGCATTTATGGAATGTCATGTGAGCGACGCCGATATATCTTCCCCCGAGGATAGTCATGTACATGACACTTTTGAGGCTATTAAGAGTGATTCGCAAGAGGGCGAGGGTGATGACAGCGAGGATGAGGAGATCGACATAGGAGAGTTGCAAGTTGCATTTCGAGAGTTGTTTGAGGAGACGGTGAAGGTGAAAAAGGCTAACTCAAAATTGAAAGATAAGTTGAAAGAGCGTATCGCATAAAATAGTGATACGATAATTGAGGATCTTAGGGCATGGGAGAAGAAGCTTAGGGATAGTACGTCGAGAAAGAGAGATACGCCCTTACAGGTTTGATGGAAGCTTTGAAAAAGGAGGTGCTAGAGTTTGAGGAGTATATGGACAGTTTGAGAGACTCGTTCAGAGTTAAGTTTGGGTTGGAGCCTAGAAGTGATAAGTTCGATAGGATTCTTGGCACCATCCAAATTAAGAGAGATAGGGGAGGTATTATCTTTGATGATCGTGTTGTTCCCATTCCCCCCACATGTGTGAGAGAGCCACATAGGAACGTTAGAAAAGCTCCACGTGTAGGTAACTTTCCATACCATTGCTACACTTTCATGTTTTATGATAGGAAAGGTCACCTTAGAAAGTTTTTCTATGACCTTAGGAATGCTCTTCGAAAGTTTAGGAAGTTTAGGAATTAAGTTGTCCCGATTCCCCCCACCCTCAAGCATCGTTACACGCCTACTTGGGTTAGGAAGTCGGATTTAGTAGCTTTAGGAATAAAACTTCATAGTTCTTATTTGATTGCACTTGATTCTTCTCATGCTAAATCTAAAGGTTGAGTGTGTTACCATGTTTATCACTTTGTATTATATTTTTCATTTATCGCCTCTTATTTGAAAAATAGAAAAAGATTTTTGGTTATGAAAAATTTTGAGAAAAACACAAAAAGATGCTTTTACTTGAGTCAAAATATTTTGAAAAGGCCAAAAATATTTTCGATTTTATTTTTTTGTGTTAACATATTTGATGTGGCATATTGGTGTGCTTGGACCCCCTTCCTTCCATTATCCATGTGGCTAGGACATTTGACCATTATTATTGATGCTTAGATTGATCTTAACCATTGTATTATGGGGTTGTTTCGAAGTTGATATGCATTTTGATTCGACTTTGTACATATGTCATCTTTGCACACATGCACGAGTTTATATGGATGTTTGACTATCCTTATAAATTTGAGTTTTTGGTGAGACATTATTCTTTCAATTTTGTCATCTATGCGTAAGTAGACATAAGGAGGAGGTGTGAATGTAATAACCATTTATCCATGAGCATTTTAAATTTGAAAATATGATTAGTGTAGGGGAAAGGGCTGCGATAGTGTAAAATTGACTCGTCGTGAAAGCCATCGTTTAAAAGAGCCCGAAAAAATCATAAGGCAATAAAAAGAATTATATGCCAAAAATGTGTCACAATAGTTTAGTTTATTCAAAAGAAAATATGATATATATTTGATGGAGTTTGGATGGATCAAAAATTTAAACGGGTTTGTACAAAGAATCCTAACGTTGAAAATCGTGTCATGACACTATTGCTTGTAGAATCGTCAAAATTTCGAATTCATATGCATTATGTTTGTTTAGTTCATTAAGCTCACTTTAATTATCGCATATATGGCTATAATAAAGTTTGATGATTGATTGCTATCAATTAGAGCTTCTTGATCGTTTCGATGTATTGGAATTGTGATTCATTTGTTTTAAGTTCACACCCATACAGTCCATGTTCATGTTTGAGAACATCGGTACTATGTTAGCATGTTACTCATATTTATTTTTAAGTTTTTTAGTTTAGTTACTGTTCCGCAGTTTTGAGCCCCTTTTAGTTAGAATTTTCACGTAATTTTTTCACTGGGCATCTCTGTTTAATTGTCTGGGGAGACTGTGAAAGTTTGGTAATGTCGTTCTAATGACATCTGTCTTCGTTCGAGTGATGTCACTTCTCGTTATCCCTGTCTCGTTTGAATGACAGTCTGTTTGACCAGTTTTGACTTTTTCTGGTTGATTTATGTTTCAGTACCTTGTTGCATATTGCTTCATATTTTGGTACTGGGTTTCTATTTATGCAGTTTACTTTGATCATTGACAAATTTTACTGCATTGGTTCGTTTATCACACCTAATTAGACTGATATATTTTTGTGTGATTCATTGTCTGCTAGCTACTAATTTGACATTACTTGATCATTTTTTAGTTGCTTGTTGCATGTTTATCTAGCATAATATAAGTTAATGTAATCAAATTGGTATATCACATGCTAGATTTTTTTATCTTTTCACCGAGTTGTCTATTCGAGACAAAAAGGGTGAGAGATGTCTGTGATGTAGGGGGAGTTTTGTGAGTTTTATGCTTGATGGTTCATATGTTCCTCCATACTTCATTTAGTATTTATCTGTTTCATGTGTGTAGGTATGCTTTCTGGATGGGCACTGTGAATTTGGTAGAAGATCAGATGAGAATCAAGTCTCATGGGGATCGAGTCATTGTATAAGACTTCCGTCTGACTTTGCAAAACCATTGTCATAGTGATTGTCTGGCCCGGGCCGTCCGAGGTTTTTTTCCGATTGGGTTTTTCCTCGTACATTGGCATCGTGAGTATTGCTTTACTTTATTTTACTTTTTTTAATCACTAGTTGCATGCTTAGGGTTAAGCAAGATAAAATCAGGTTAAGTTAATTTGCGTCACAACTTGGTTTGATAAAATTGAAAAATAAATTTTCATAAATAGATAAAGTTGGTTTGGATTCATCCTTAACTTAATTCCGCTCGAGCAAAAGTTTTTGTTGAAAGTTAATTTGTTGGGACCTATAAAAGAATATAATTTTAAATTACGTGCGTTATCGGTGATGATAGTTCTTGGTACCCCAAAGCGTGTTATGACGCTCTTCCAAATGAACCTTGTCATATTGGCATCACGAATGTTCACTAGTGGTCTTGCTAATACCCACTATGTGAAGTAGTCTGTACTGACTAGTAGATACTTACGATTTCTAGGGTCAATAGGTAGTGGTACCATAATATATAGTCCCCATTGTACGAATGGACAAGGACTTGTCAAGAATTTAAGGTCGCTAGCTGGCCGATGGATTATAGGAGAGAATTTATGGCACTTTTCACATGTGCAAACATAGGAACTTGCGTCCCTTTACATGTAAGGCCACCAGTAGCCTTCCTTAATCGCTCGAAAGGCCAATGACCCCCCTCCTACGTTATCCCACAAATACCATCATGAAGTTCACTGAGAACGTTCTCGGTATCGTGTGGATGGACGCATTGGAGGTAAGAGCATGTGAATGATCTCTTATTGAGCTTTCCTCCAGATAAGAGGTATAAACAGGTTTCTTTCAATCTTACTTAATGATCTAGTCTTTTATCATCAGGAAACATATCACTCTGTAGATAGGCAATGATAGGATCCATCCAACTAGGGGCCTTCTCTATGAAGAGGAATTATTCAGATACAACCGCCTGGTCGATGCTTGGCTCAACGAGGGACTCTATTTGGATAGTTCTTTTGAGATCAAATTCCACTTCTAAGATTAGGGTCGCTAAGGAATCAGCATAACTATTCTTCACCAGGGGGAACTATTTAATATTATCCGTCTCAAATTATGCCATGAATTCTCTCACCACGGCAAGGTAGGATGCCATATTATTAGATTTTACATTGAAATCTCCACTTACTTGCTTGGAGACTAGTTTGGAATTTGTCTTATACGTTGAGGTGCCTTGCCCCCAGTATTTGGGCATTGCGCAAGCTAGTGATCAGTGCTTCATATTCAGCTTCGCTATTGGAGGCTTAAAATCCTAGCCTAATTTCTTATTTGACAACATCGTCTTCTGGTGTGATGAAGATGACTCCTACGCTTGCCCTCTTGGAATTGGAAGATCTATCAACATATAGGGTTCGATCCTTATACTGTGCCTCCTTATTTTTTAACAACTATGTTTCCTATTGGTCGATAGGCTGGTCCCCTATAAAATCGGCGATAAAATCAGCGAGGACTTATCCTTAAATTTTTGTTCTTATTTTAAAGTGGATATCGAATCTCCTGAGCTAGACAGGCCACTTTGAGAGTCGTCCAGAGAGGTCGGCTTTTTGAAGAGCAACTTTGAGAGGATAGGAAGTGATCACTGTTATTGAGCGATCTTTGAAGTAGTGATTCACCTTCCTTGAGGCAACCATCAATGCATAAGTAAGCTTTTCCAGGGTAAGTAGCATTTTTCTACATCCAAAAGAATCTTACTGACGTAATAGATATGGTATTGTCTGCCTTCCTTCTAGCATACCAAAGTCGAGCTAATGACATGGTCTGATACTTTGAGATAAAGATACAGAGGATCTCCATTATCGAGAATCACCAATAGATATGATTTACTGAGGTAAGACTTGATCTCCTCCAAAGATCTTGAGCAGTCATCATTCCATGTGAGGCCTTTGCTCTTCTTTAAAACCTTAAAGAATGGTTGACAGTATTTCGAGGACTTATAGATTAAGAGGTTGAGGGTTGTGAGCATACCAGTAAGTTTTGAACATCTCGCAACGTCCGTGGGAACTGAACCTTGGTGATCACATCAATCTAATCTAGATTGGCCTCAATTCCTCTTTTGTTGACTAAATAGGCCAGAACTATACCTGACTGGACACCAAAGGAACACTTACTTGCATTAAGTTTCATCATGTACTTCCTGAGGATCTAAAAGGTTTTGTCTAAGTCTGTGAGATGGTCGTCTATGTTCTTGATCTTGACTAATATGTCATTGATATAGACATCCATTGTATCTCCCATTTGTGTCTTGAACATCTTCGTGACCATCCTCTAATAAGTTGCCCATGTATTCTTTATGCCAAACGGCGTGTTCTTATAGGATGTTTTATCTTGGTCGAGGCCAAATAACAGAATTTGATGGTATCTTGAATTGATTTCTATAAAATACATCCTTTTGTATGCTACTGTAGCGTCAACCAGATGATCAATCTTAGGAAGTGGGAAACTATCTTTGGGGCAGGCCCTATTGAGGTCTGTAAGTCAATACAGACCCTCCAACTGCAACTTCTTTTTTGTACTACCACTGGGTTGGATAACCACTTGGGTAACTTGATTTCCCTAATGGATCTTGTATCCATAAGCTTCCCTACTTCGTTCTCCATCGCTTTAGCCTTCTCGATGGTTATTCGATGAGCCTTCTGAGTGATTACATTGAAGGTTGGGTCAACATGCAGTCGATGGAAGGCTACCTCAGGGTCAATCCCATGTAGATTATATTTATCCTAGACAAAAACATTCATATTTTTTCTCAAGAACGCGATTAACTCTTTCTTTTCGTGATTGGTGAGTGCAATTTCGATCAGAAACTCTCTCTAGAAAATTGTCATCAGCTCCAACTTCCTCCAGGATTTCAATGACTAGCCCCATCCCGGGCTTCCTTTAGAGTTTATTTTGTTTCCTTTTTCTACTTCTTCTTATAGTGGATGGTTGCGATGAATCACTTCCTTTTAATGGTCTGGTAACCACGAATCTCGACCACGGCCTAATATGTGATATATTTCAGCTTCTGGTGGTAGGTATATGGTATAGCCCTCATGGCGTGCAACCATACTCTGCTAGAATGACATGATATGGGCACTCTATGTCCACCACCAAGAACTCGATAAGCTTCGAGATGTTGCCTACCTTAACCGGCAGGACTATCTTTCCTAATGGCATTATAATTCTTCCTGTGAAGCCAACCAATGGAATTGTGGCCTCCTTTAGGTTGAGTTTTACGTTATGGAATAACTTTAGGTACATCACCTTTGATGAGCTTCCTTGATCCACCAACAGCTTTTCGACATCTCAATTTTCAATATTGAGGGTTATTACGAGTGAATCGTGATGTGGATTCCTTACTCCTATCATATCTTCTTCCATGAAGATGATGTGTTTAGTGTAGTCAACGTCCTCTAGATGCCGAAACTTTCCATCTTAGATTTTTTACAGGGCTTATTTGAAATGCCTCCATGACAGCAGTGACCTTCTTTAGCTCCATCCGAACAACATTCCCATGGATCCTCTTTAGGTTGGATGCTCCGTGGATCACCACAAACTCCTGACCCATGTCGTTATCAAGGACATTGTCTAGTTTTTTACCGCCATTGGTTGCAACCTTGTCATCTTTCTTTTTTATGTATTCATTGAGATGCCCATCTTGGGTAAACTCTTACAAGTGTGAGTTTAGATCCTTGTAATTCTCAGTCATGTGGTTGCCCTTCTTGTGGAATGCACATCTTGATGCGTTTTTCCTCTTCGTTGGGTCACCACCCATCTTCTTGGGCCATTTAAATAATGGTTAATCCTTGAACTTCCTCAAGATCGTATAGATTAGTTCTTTAAAGACCGTATTGAAGCCTGGAATGCCTTTGAAGGATCAGGTTTCTCCCATTCTTAGAGACGTTCTTTCCCCTAATCTTGTTCCTTTTCTTTAGAATGTCAGTTTATCAACTCCTTTGCCTAACTTTTCTCGATCATTTTCCCTACGTTAGAGTGAACCACGTCCTTAACTTTTGTTTATTTCTCAATATGGGCCATTAGTTTATCGATGGTGATGGCTTCTTTCTTTGTTAGGGACTGGTGCAGCAGAGATGTGGTCGGTAGATCAATCTTGAAGGATGCTATGAAAACCTCCTATGAGCATTACTCCACTTCATTGAAGACCTCCCAGTACCTTTTAGCATAATCCCAAAGGCTCTCGTGTGGATTTTTCTTCATCGTGAGTAGTGAATCCATCCTCTTGGGGTGAGAGATGCTAGTTATGAAGCGAGCAGTAAATGCCTTTGTTAGGTCCTTGAAGCTCTTGACTGGCCTTTGGGACAGCTTCTTGAACCACTTTTGTTTTACGTCATTTAGGTTAGAATGGAAAATTTAACACATTAAGGCGTCATTGTCGCTCCATCGGTTCATTTCCTTCCTGTACTGCCGAACGTGGTTTATTGGATTTGTATTCCCGTCGTAAATCTTAAACTTGGAAGCGACAAATTTCTTTGGGGTTCCTCTTCTTCAAATCCCTTGAGAAAGTGGATTTTATCTGAGTGTTGAGAGCTCTCCTAGATATTTCTTAAGTAAACATGGCTCCTCGATGGGCTGGATGTTGATCCATCTCTCTACATACCAAAATCCTGATGTTCTTATCCTAATGATTATTACTTATGTGGCACCTCTCTGATCGGCCATGTTCTGATCTATCACGCTCTGACCTTCCACGTTCAGATTTGTCTTGGTTGCACCAGGAGGTCCTCCCTCGGCTGTGAGTATTACTCGCCCGAGGACTAGGAGTCCTATCATGATGCTTCCTGGTAGCTCTATGGAGATCTCTTTCCATCCTTTCAAGTCGCCTTTATAGGCGATCATTTTCTTCCACTTGGAGGCATATGTCCTCCTCTTATTCTCGAAGCGTGGCTTTGTAAGCGTCGACTAACCTGGAGATATGATTAGACCTGGGTGGTCCCTAACTTTCTTTGGAAGGCTTCCTTTTTTAGCGAAACCTGAGATTTGATTGCTTGCGAATCTCTGACCTAACCCTAGGTGGGACTGGGTCATCCTACACATCGCCAACTTGAGGGATGTTATTATTATGGTAAGACATCATGGGCTTTCTGTTGATCAATGCTTTCATAGGAAAAAGAATCTCCTCCCATGGATGGCGCCAATCGTGAGTGCAATAAATATTACAATAAATTATCCAGAAAGCAATACCAAGTGAAAGCAATTAATCACACACAACAACAAATATATGTGGTTCGGTAACTTGCCTACGTCCAAGGAAAGGTTACTACATTTTTATTAGTGTCTCTCAATGCTCAGGGTTGTATCCCATTGCCCCGGTCCAAGTTTTATAATTTATAGATGTGTAAAATAAGAGATTGAGTTGTGCAAGTAACTCAATGAAATCGTGGATAAATCGTGGTGTCCCTGAATATTTTCTCCAAGATGTTAGTAACCAATTTGAGTATATCCTTATGTATTTGAGTACATGTCAAATACACGAGTCCTTAATGAATAACTGATTTGGGCGGAGCATTCCACTCTCCATGTTGGGCTGGTCGGCTATTCTCTTGGGATTAAATAAATAAGTCTCGACATTAACATTAGTAAGAATACTATATATAAGATGAATATCCCTAATAACTTGAAAGAGTTGGCGCTTCCGTTCAATTAAGAAATAATATAATAAATACCATTTTTAACCCAAATTAACCCTAAGCATGCAACTAGGTGTGATTGAAACAATATGAAATCATGCAAGAATTATTCAACACACAAAGTTAAGGAAAAATCCCCCAAAGGGGCAAAACCATTTGTATATTCACTATAATTTGTAAGAGAAGCGGCTTACAATCGGATTACACTGAAATACAAGTTTTTGACTAAAAATTACCTGCAGGCATCGGATTCTGTAGTCGCGGATGGAATTATCCCTTTCCAGTAGGGCTGCAATGAAGAGGAAGGAGCGGTCCACTTCACAAGGGTTGAACAACAGCAATGGTATTCTTGGGTTACCAAACTTGATTCACATAGATATGGAAGATGTGTGAATCTAAAAACCTAGAATCATAGGAATCAATAGGTGAAGACTTTAGGGTTGATATGCTCTGAAAATCGTTGAAAAGTCTTGAGAAAACCAACCTCCAAACGTGGTTTAAATAGGAAGCCAAAACCCTAAAAAATCTGCAACACGATCTGGCAGAGTTTATCCAGGGCGGACCGGTCCGGGCCTTAGGCGGATCGGTCCGATAGCGGACCGGTTCTTTTAATTTGAAGCTGATTCGGTTCACATTCGGTTCGGGGCTCACTGGCTTCAAAGTGCAAGGCGGATCGGTCCGGGGCGGTCCGGTCCGGGTCTCAGCGGATTGGTTCGTTTTAATTTCAGGCGGACCGGTCCGGCTGACTGGATTTCTGAATTCTTCCTTTCTTTTGATCTTCGGATTCCGTTGATGATGAATGGACTTTGAATCTTTGCAACGGTGTTACGGCTAATGACATATACAAGTATGTTGGACAAAAATGTCCTTACAAATCTCCCCCTATGTCTATGCCGGAACAAACATAAAAAATCCGAATTATCTATAATCACAATGCCTATACAAATCTACCCTTCCATGAACCCAAAAACTGAAAGTGGTACAAATGACTAAGGCTGCATCGTTTGTTCTTCGAATCTTCAGAAATCTCACCGCTTTTCTCATCAGGGTGTGCAATATGGGATTATCAAAAGATGTACCTACACACATGAGACAAAGCAAATACCAAGTGACGTATCGAGTTTGAAATGAGATAAACATAAACATATATATCAATTTAAGATGATATTCTCAGAATTTCAAAACTTCCCCATAATCAGATAATTCATTCTCCCCCTTTTTATGATGTCCCCAAATAGACAAATGAGAGAAATAAATCAAGCAATCAAGTACCGGGGTGACACAAGGCATAAAATCACACCATGAATGAACATAAAACAACCAAGTCGGTGATAGCGTAAAAGAATGGGTGTGATCAAAATTCGATAGGAAAATCAAAGCATACAAACATGACATATGTGCACGATGAATATTGGATATTCCTAACGAATGAACTCAAATGCTTCCTTTGGTGTAAAATATTGGAAATATAAGACATTGACTATATCAAATCTACAAATCAAAGCTCAAAGTGATTTCTACACCAATAACGTCCAAAATGATTTTCATGCTTTTTCAGGACTTTTGAAGGAAGTGCAAACCCATTTTTCAATCTCCAACCAAACTCCCTCAGATTTATATTTTGAATAGAGGAATACTAAATTCTCAAACTTTGGAGAATTGGGTGAAACCTAAATGGCCCATATTTGGCATGAATTGCTTTTTATTGCCTTATCAATTTTTTCGGGCTCTTTTAACCTCTTAGGACCTCGGATATTAAAATTCCTCCATTTTTTAGGTCCTTTTTAACGGTGGCTTTTGCGCAAAGGATAGAAATCAACTTTCGCAGCCCCTCCCCGTTATGAAAAATATCACACAGTCTCACCAAAACGGTTTTTACATGCAATCCAATCTTGTCAAGTTTTATCGCATATTGTACATTGTACAGACAGAATTGAGATAGAAACACTCAAGCCAATATGTGATAGACAAGTGGAATAATCAAATATAGCCGTGCATGTGTGCATTAAAGGATATAGGAGTCAAACATGTAGGAAGATATCACTAATTACATCTCAAGGACTCCAATCAATGTTAAGCACATGGATGAAATGATGTAGCGTCTCAAATCTCTACCAAACAGTCACATGGATATATGAAATGAAGTTGTGACTTGGCTATCTTAAATGCTCATCCATAAAAGGTGCAAAACAAAAGAAAAAATCTTTTTGAATTTTTCAAAAATTTTATCAAAATAAAATCTTTTTGTATTTTTCAAAATTTTTCCAAAACAAAAATATATACAAAAATGATACATACTAGCAATAGGCAAACAATGACATCATGCAAATCATCCTATGCTAGTAAGCAAGTCAAACCTCAATCATTAGGTGCGGAGGGGTTTTCCAAAGGTGGTGACAACTTATGAAAAACCTCCATCAGTTCTTGTGAAGTTTTGACTAAAAACTTAACTTGCTCTCCTAAATTTGCAAACTCTCTCATGTAGTCTCCGGGAGCATGTAAAGTATCATGTGTGGGTGCATGTGTGCCAGAAACACGTGTAGAAGCAAAACGTGACACATACCCCAACTTAAAGCAAAATTCCATAAGGTGTCCTCTCTTTTTCCAATGTGAGCAAACATAAATAGGCCTAGGAACACCTCTCTCAAAAACTCTAGGACGCACTTTCCTAAAAGGAATGGGGCGCCTAGGTGGGTTAGGGTGAGACACATGTGAAACTGTCACTAAAGTGGGAACCGGCTCGGGTGCTAATTGGGAAGAAGAAGCACCGTCATGACTTATTCCTAACTTCTCATCTTTACCCTTAAGAACCACCTTTTCAACCTTCTTAGGTGCGTTCTCAAACTTGACTTTGACCACCCTGGCACATTCGAGATCACTCTCGAGTTGGGATACACGTGTCGTCAGACAAGACAACGTGTCGGCCAAATCACACTTCTCCTTTCTCAAAACCTCCTTCTCTTTCTCCAAATCTAAAACCCGACGACCTAAATCCCTATTATACCTTTTTGTTTTCAAGGTCTCGGTGTACAACTCTCTAAAAGCTTTTTGGAGCTCACTTCATCTCCACTTTCACTCTCACTTGAAGCGCTCAAACCATCACTATCACATTCGTGTGTACTATTGTGGGACAAGGTGGGTGTACTCACACGACTAGAAAAAGCTACAAACTTCTCACCACTAGTCTCATCACCCTCATTATCACTAAGTGTGGCAGGCATGGCTACTTTCTTTCATTTCTTTCTAAGCCACGTAGGACACTCAAATGACTTATGTCCCTTACCCCCACATTCAAAACAAGTGACGTTCTCAAAATCTTCCTCACACTCCTCATCGGAGTCATTCTCTTTTTCCCTCTCACCACTTTCTTTGGCCTTTCCTTTCCTTTTATTTTTCTCAAAAAAATTCTTTTTATTGGAAAAATTATTTTTGTTCATGTTGAGAAATTTTTTAAATTTTTTCGCAAACAAGGCCATATCATTAAAATCAAAATCTCCCTCAGAATCAGACTCACAAACTTCTTCTTTCTTTTTCTTAAAATGAGTCTTTAAAGCAATGCCTTTATCCTTAGCCTTAATGGTTTTGGGAAACATGTCAATCTCATAGGTTTGAAGATCTCCTACAAGTTCTTCCAACTTAAGTGATTTCAAATTTCCCAAAGAGTTCAAAACAGTGACTTTAGGAATAAAGCGTTTTGGGAGAGATCTCAAAATCTTTTTAATGACACGCGTGTTATCAATCACTTCACCCAAATTAAAACATGTGTTAACAATGTCCGACAATCGTGCATAAAAATCATCAAGGAAATCGGACTCAGACATGGTGATAGTCTCAAATTGGGTGGCCAAATTTTGTAATTTTGACTCTTTAACCGCGTTCGTACCCTCATGTGTCAATTTCAAAACATCCCAAGCCTCTTTAGACGTGGTGCACGTCATAATTCGGCGAAACTCATCAGGAGAGACAGCTCCAGAAATAGCACTCAGACCACGGGAATTAAAATTGGACAATTTATAATCATCTTCAGTCCAGGCTGACACGGGTTTTAAAGTGGTGATGTTATTAACAGTGACCGTGGGAGGAGTCCAACCATTTTCGCAAAGCAACCAAACACGCTCGCCAATAGATTTTAAAATCGATTTCATACGAGCTTTCCAGTAGGCATAATTAGACCCGTCAAAAATAGGTATCTGATTATAATATGACTTCTCCATTTGAACACGCACTTTTTCAAAAATCAATTTTTTCAGAAAATTGATATCTTAGAAAAAATTTTGCCGAAAAAGGAATACGCGATAAATTAGCGTAACCCGCTCTGATACCAATTTGAAAGAGTTGGCGCTTGCGTTCAATTAAGAAATAATATAATAAATACCATTTTTAACCCAAATTAACCCTAAGCATGCAACTAGGTGTGATTGAAACAATATGAAATCATGCAAGAATTATTCAACACACAAATTTAAGGAAAAATCCCCCAAAGGGGCAAAACCATTTGTATATTCACTATAATTTGTAAGAGAAGCGGCTTACAATCGTATTACACTGAAATACAAGTTTTTGACTAAGAATTACCCGCAGGCATCGGATTCTGTAGTCGCGGCTGGAATTATCCCTTTCCAGTAGGGCTGCAATGAAGAGGAAGGAGCGGTCCACTTCACAAGGGTTGAACAACAGCAATGGTTTTCTTGGGTTACCAAACTTGATTCACATAGATATGGAAGATGTGTGAATCTAAAAACCTAGAATCATAGGACTCAATAGGTGAAGACTTTAGGGTTGATATGCTCTGAAAATCGTTGAAAAGTCTTGAGAAAACCAACCTCCAAACGTGGTTTAAATAGGAAGCCAAAACCCTAAAAAATCTGCAACACGATCTAGCAGAGTTTATCCAGGGCGGACCGGTCCGAGCCTTAGGCGGATCGGTCCGATAGCGGACCGGTTCTTTTAATTTGAAGCTGATTCGGTTCGCATTCGGTTCGGGGCTCACTGGCTTCAAAGTGCAAGGCGGATCGGTCCGGGGCGGTCCGGTCCGGGTCTCAGCGGATCGGTTCGTTTTAATTTCAGGCGGACCGGTCCGGCTGACTGGATTTCTGAATTCTTCCTTTCTTTTGATCTTCGGATTCCGTTGATGATGAATGGACTTTGAATCTTTGCAACGGTGTTACGGCTAATGACATATACAAGTATGTTGGACAAAAATGTCCTTACAGAACTATTAAAACTTCTTTCTTCACACTTTTAGAACTCTTTCTTAAGATTTTCACAAACTATCTCTCACTCTTTCATTCTATAGTTATCAAGGAATTAGTGTGAGTTTCAATTTATGTTTAAAGCTCCTATTCAAAAAGGGGTTTTACTTATATTAAGAACCTAAAATACTAAATATGTAATCATCTAACATAAATGAGATAGTAAGTAACACACAATTGTACAAATAAATAATATATATATAAGCATATAATAGTAGGGTCATTACATCCTACCCGACTTATAAAAAGTTTGGTCAGCAAACTTGACCAAAATCCTATACAGATCGGTAGAGCATACCTAGGAGTTATGGTGAAAGCTATCCTTAGGAGTTGTTAGTATTATTCAATAATATCTATATATACATAATAAAGGTCTGGCTCATGTAAGAAAATTTTACTTCCCCCTGGTGTGCTAGATGTTTTCGTGCTAGAAAGTGCAAAAGTTATTATCTTATCTTCTTCTCTCTTGCTTATCATCAATAAGTTTACTGGATTTTTCCTTTCTTAGGACAATTTCTTATGTTATGACCTCGTTGACAATGTCTGAAGTAAGATCCAATGTCTATATAGTAGGATCGTCCATCGTGAAATCGGCCACACCTATGACACTTTTTATTATTATATAGTTCACTTTTTAGTGATCCTTTTGGGAGAATTTCCCTAAAATATTTCCCATTATTACCATCCCTTCATCCTTGTTTGCAAAATTTTCTCTTTCCCTCTCTTTCCTTTTCATACTCTTCGTTATCCTTCTCTGATATCGTAGCCCTAGTCACCACGTTAACATATGATGTTAACTTTAGGATGTAAAATTGACTACTAATACTCAACCTCAAACCGCGTTCGAACTTACTGGATTTTAAAACTTTAGTTTCCATAACATGATGAGAAAAAGGGATAACTCGGTAAACTTTTCCTAGTATTAACTAATTGTTATGTTGTAATACCCCGTATTTTTATGCTCTATTAATTTGGGGATTTATTAAATTTAATGTGAATTATTAATTTAATATAAATCCCAAAATTAATTATTTTATAATTATTAACGTGATGTGAGTTAGTAATTATGGGAAACTTGTTGAATATTACTAATGAGTAGAGTAATATATAATATTGGTTCTATTAAATGTCAAGAGTGAATAAAATGACAATTTTGGAAATTTGAGTCGGGACGCGCCCGTGTTGCGTCGGGACTAAATATTGATTAATAAAAGTGAATAAATTATAAGTTGCTCGTATGGTCATTTTGAATGCGCCAAAGTGTCCTTAAGAGTCGAGATAGTCAGAAAAGTGTACCCGGGGGTTTAGTTTGGGTCTCGGGGTGTTTTTAGGCTTATTTAGCGCCCCGGGAGGGCATTTTGGACATTTTCTAATTTTGGGCAATTAAACCCACGAATTTTCAAGGGTTATATCAGATGTCTAAGGTTGTATTCTAGGGTTAACACAACCAAAGACAAGTGACGTCCATAGGGGAGTAAAGGAGAGAGCTTGCCAAGGTGTTCTAGGTCGAAAATTCACCCGGTTGCACCGCCACCACCACCAACGCGTAGATCGCGCGATGGAGAACGCAACCACACCAAATTCATTTACAAATCAGAATTCTGAAATTCCCAGGCAATTATTTATCTTGCTTAAATTCTTTAATGCATCATTCATGTTAGTCTAGGATTGACTAGGATGTATTTCATAGAAGAAAACCCATGTTAGAGATAGGAGATTGCATGTAGTAATGATATAAATGATAATTTGGAAATCCCCTTAATATGTAGAGGTTGAGCCACGGATTTATGATGTTTTAGAAGAAGAAATTCAGGAAAAAGATTGATTAGAACAAAGTTAAATAAATTTCTAGGGTTCATAAGGTTTATATAAGTTTTGCCCCTTTTAATCCATGGTTATTGATGAAAATTCACATATTTTACGTTGAAGATTGTTAGTTTGGGTTTATAATGTTTCTAGTACGAATTTCTAGGAGTTTGAGTGTTAAAAATCTGAATTTGGTTGAGGTTGGATGATAGAACCCATAATTGTTAATCTGCAAAATTCGCATACCTATTTGATCGATCGATCGAACCAGGAGTGTCGATCGATCGATCGAGCCCCTGCCATCGATCGATCGACCCCTCCTGGCAGACTCATATTTCCCCTTTTAAATTGTTGAATTCAAATTAAATGAGTAAAATCTTTGTACATCCTTATTAAAATATTTTGGAAGATAAAGGAGACCTGTAGGACTTATTAATAACTATGAGACCTTTAATCTAAGACGAGATTTACATCTTTGGGATGCTTACATATAAGGGACGATGGGGTTGTGTGTTAAAGGGAGAAACGCGTAAAATAGTTACGTTGGAAAAAATAGATGAGTACCTACTGAATTCTACACTTGGGAGGATAGAGTCCATGAGTGTTACGTGGTAAGTTGGATTAATCCCTCAATTAAAGTAAGAGACGAACCGTTATACGTGATAACTAAAGATTGAGAAATAAGGATAAATATTATATTATGGGTAATGAAAGGTACCTAAAGAGATATGGTAATAGTAGTATATTTATATATGACTGTGTCTATGCATATACTATTTACGTGTGAAAATCATCCCGCGCTACTTGCTATCCCTAAGGTTACCGTGCTGGGACAGTCTTATCTCGATGTGCCTTTATGGGGGATATTGACTCGTACCCTAGAAGATAGATATCCTTGGTACAGGCAATCTGATCGATGGTCAGACGGTCCTAAGAGAAGTGAGGGTATGTGATATCCTCTTAGAGACTTGGAATCTATGCTTCGTCTCAATATTGTTTGTGTATGTGTTAATACAGTTCGAGAGTGATTCCGAACTTGTATTTCCCTTAGAACGAGTGAGACGGGGATTGGATAGCAGAGTATGCCCGCACCATAATTTTTATGTGGGGTGTTGTTAGAATATATATATTATACGAGTATTTAATATATATATTTAATTCTGAAATTGGGAACTTCCTACTGTGTTTATGGTAAGTAAGATATGAATAATGATTTCAATTTGGAAATACTTATTTTGGAAAGTATAATATGATACTGGGAAACTTTATTAGCGAATTAAGTTAAAATGAGAGTTTCGTTATTAAATGGAATTTACTCCTTAAACAGTTGAATCGCCAATTTAAATCTTACGAGTAACCTAAGATAAGTTAAACCGTTGGGAAGGTTAGTGCAATAGGCGTGCATATTAGAAGAGAGGTGAGAATTTCTCAAGGGAGTGCCGCACTAATATGTTGTTGCATTGGCCTGTAAACATTTTAAATACTTGCTAAATAAATTTTAAATCTTTTTACAATCAAGGTCTGACCCGTTTTCTATTTTTCCTTTCTCTCTTGTATATATATGTATATATTACAGGTGCCCAGTCACAGGGGTGTCTTGCATAGGATCCTTTGGAAGGAACGTGATGCAGCTTAGGTGGGAGTTGCAGGCCTCTTGCTTAGACGACCTCATTCATTTGATCATACTCTTAACATTATTTATTTCAGTTGGGCTTGTGTCGCCCTTTCCATTATTCAGTTGTTTTATTGGATATTGTAATCCATTTATTTCCAGTACTTACACTTTGGGATTTATTATTGCCAGGATGTTTTCATTTAAAGTATTAAATGTTGGATTCAATTAGTTGAATGTTTGATTATTTGGATTGTATGTTCCAGGATAGTTGTGATGTGACTATTAAATTGTGAATTATGCAAGGTTTTAAATGTTGGTTTATATAAAATGAAATTTGGAAAGAAATGTCTAAAAATGGTTTTGACACTTAGCTTAATTAATTAGGGTGTTTAAATTGGAAAAGTTATTTTTTGACAGTGATGCTAAGAATGAACCAACTGTTCACCTTGATTTTAATTTAATAAAGGAGTGATTGCCCGGTATTTAATTAGGCGGGGTGTCACAGGTAGGATCAGAGCCAGGTTCTAGTGCCCTTTGGATCTGTACGGCTTATTTCGCTTTCAGCTTAGCATGTTTTTGTTATAGAGCCCTATGTTAGGATTGTTGTACTCTTACTTTTACGATTATGTCTTCAGCTATTTAAGATTTGATAATAACTGTAGACTAATAAAAATTCTTCACGTTTCAGATGCCTCTGAGACGTGCACCAAAGGATAGGCGTGCCCAAGCTGAGCAGCCAGCAGCTCCGGCTCAGGGTACGATGAATGCTAATGAGGTAGCCGCTATTGTTGCTCAGGTGGTGAATGCCGCGTTAGCGATAGTACAGCAGGCTCCACCCCAGATTTAGGCAGTGGCGCCAGTACCTGCACAGCTTCTATCAGCATGGGAGCGGGTTAGGGATGCCCTTCAGAAGGTGCATCTCCCTGAGTTCTCGGGTAGTTCAGATATCATCACCGTCAGCCAATGGAAGAAAGATATCCAGAGGCATCTGCGTATGTATGATTGCACAGACGTACAAAAATAGTTGTTGGCTTCCTTCAAGTAAGTGGGGGCCGCTTTGAAGTGGTGGGAATCCACCACCACCTTGGAGGAGAGGGATACTATTCCGATTCAGATATTCTAGGAGCGGTTTGACCGCAAGTACTTTCCACCCATCGTGCAGACTGAGATGAGACGGAAATTACTGGACTTGAAGCAGAAAAATTCTACCGTTGTTGAATATGAGGAGGAGCTTACGAGACTTCTCACCATAGTGCCAGATGAGGCACCTACTGAGGGTAAGAAGATAATGTAATTTGTGGACGGGTTAGCTTGGAGCATCCGTCAGCATCTTATAGGGAATTTGTCTATGAGTACCTTCACAGATGTACTCAATGCTGCCTTACTACACTGCCAGGATCACCGCTTCCATCTGCAGGGAAGTAAGTGAGTAGGAGAGTCCGGCTAGCAGGGCAGGACAGGGGGTAGTGGCGCTGGTGGATCACCGACATCCCAGGGACAGACTCGTCAGCATGAGCAGAGTTCCCAGGGGGACCCTACTAAGATCTTCCGATCAGGTGATTCCAGGCAGGGATTTTGGGGTTATAGGCAGGGTCAGCAGGGCCAGCAAGGCCAACACCGATAGCAGCAGGGCCAACAATGTTTTCATCAGGGCCAACAGAGCCAGTGGCGGGGTGGTAATGGCCAGCAGGACCGTGGTCAGCAGGGTCAGAGGGGAGGTAATTTCAAAGGCTGATGTTTCGGGTGCGGCAAGAATGGCCATAGGCGCTAGGATTGTCCAGATGGAGAGAGGGCCCCACAGCAGCAGGGTGCCCGTAATGAGCCTCAGAGGCCACTTTTTCCTGCCGCCCTCCCAGCACTAGCCCAAGTACCAGCCCTACCAGCCATTCTAGCAGCTCTAGTGCAGCAGGGACAACTACAGTATGGATGTGTCTATAACGTCCATCAGGCAGCAGCTCCACAGGCACCACCCGCGATTGAGTGTATGTTTCCTATCCATGGTACTATAGGCCGAGTTTTATTTTATACTGGGGCGACGCACTGTTTTATAGCTACTCATTTTGCGAAGGCCTTAGGGTTATTAGCCACAGCAGAGAGCACTGTGACGTGTGTAGACTCACCACTGGGGAGTGGATCGCTAATTTTCTTTATATATCAGGGTGTGGGGGTAGAGATTGGTATCTTGGTATTACCTGCAGACATGTTAGTCTTAGATATGCATGAACACAACGTTATTATCGGTATGGATTGGCTCGCTGCTTACAGGGCCATGATAGATTATTTTGGTGGGAGTATTGTTTTTACCATTCCGGGGCAAGAGATGTTTGTAGTGGCGATGCCTCGCCCAGAAGGAGGCTCGACCGCTCATTTGTATTACATAGAGGAGGATACCTTTAAGGAGGTTATGGTTCCCTTAGACTCGATCCCAGTTGTTCGTGAGTATTCCGATGTATTTCAGGAGATACGAGGCCTACCCCCCAGTCGAGAGATAGACTTTGTCATAGATTTATTACCGGATACTAGACCTATAGCACGTGCTCCATACCGTATGGCTCCGACGGAGATGCGAGAGTTGGGAGATCAGATAGAGCAGCTGTTAGGTCAGGGCTTCATTCGCAGGAGTACCTCACCTTGGGACTCTCCATTATTATTTGTGAAAAAGAGAGATGGTTCATTGAGGCTATGTGTGGACTACCGGGAGTTGAACAAGGTCACGATACGGAACAAGTATCCGTTGCCTCGAATCGATGATCTGTTCGACCAGCTGAGGGGAGAAACTTTCTTTTCGAAGATAGATCTGAGGTCGGGGTACCATCAGCTATGTATTAGGGAGCAGGATGTTGCTAAGACGGCTTTCTTGACAAGATACGGGTCCTATGAGTTCAGAGTGATGCTATTCGGACTCACAAATGCTCCAGCCGTGTTCATGAACTTAATGAACCGAGTGTTCAGAGAGTTCTTGGATCAATTTGTCATCGTCTTCATAGATGACATTCTGATATATTCACACTCTGAGGAGGAGCATGCCGAGCACTTGAGGTGGATTCTTCAGACTCTACGAGAGCATCAGTTGTATGCTAAGTACGAGAAGTGCGGATTCTGGTTGCGGGAAGTGCAGTTCTTGGGACATGTTATTTCTGAACAGGGGATAGCAGTTGACCCGAGTAAAGTGTCAGCAATGAGGGAGTGGAGACAGCCCACGACACCGACGAAAGTGCGTAGTTTCTTAGGGTTAGCCGGGTACTACATGAGATTCATTCGGGGATTCTCCAAAATAGAGAGTCCATTGACGAACCTGACTCGCAAGGGGGTACCATATGTTTGGGATGATGCTTGTCAATTAGCTTTCGACGAGCTGAAAGACAAGCTTTACTTCAGCACCGGTCCTTGCTTTACCTAAGCCGGGTGTGGAGTACCTGGTTTACACCGATGCCTATTTACAGGGACTTGGGGGAGTACTTCAGCAGGAGGAGAAGGCTATAGCTTTTGCCTCCCACAAGCTTAAGACGCATGAGAAGAATTACCCCACCCACGACCTGAAGTTAGCAGCGGTCGTTTTTGCATTGAGGATATGGAGGCACTATTTATTGGGGGAGAGATTCCGCTTGTTCACAGACCATAAGTCACTAAAGTACTGTTCACTCAGCGAGAGCTAAATATGCGTCAGCGCAGATGGTTAGAGTTTGTGAAGGACTATCAGTTCGACATACAATACCATCCGGGGAAGGCCAACGTAGTTGCTGATGCGTTGAGCTGTAGACCGATAGACGATGCAGCGGACATCTGGAAAGCAAAGTGGAAGGAGTTGGGTCACCAGGATGCAGTAGCCCATTCCTTCATATATTTTATGACAGTGACACCCGAGATTGTTATGAGGGTGATATAAGAACAGACCGCAGACCCGTTTTGCCAGGAGCAGATTGTACGAATTTTAGCTGAGGGTGTTGAGTCCTATTCTGTTAGTTCTGATAGGGGTTTGAGGTTTAATGGGAGATTAATGGTCCCAGAAGGATCAGAATTACGTCAAACAGTGATGACCCAATCTCACGGGTCCCGATTTGAAGTACATCCTGAGGGAGATAAGATGTACAAGGATATGAGACGGCAATACTGGTGGAGTGGCATGAAAAAGGACATTGTTGAGTTCATTTCCAAGTGTTCTACCTTCCAGCTAGTAAAGGTGGACCATCAGAAACCGTCAGGGTTGCTTCAGCCATTGGAAATACCCGCGTGGGAGTGGGAGAGTATTTCCATGGATTTTATTACAGAGTTGCCTACATCACAGCGGGGCCACGACTCCATCTGGGTGATTGTGGACCGTTTAACCAAGGTGGCTCATTTTCTACCAGTACGGACAGATTATACTACGGGTCAATATGCTCAATTGTTTATTGCTGAGATTGTCAGATTACATGGGGTGCCCCTGAATATTATGTCAAATAGAAATAAGATTTTTGTGTCGCGTTTCTGGGAGAGCTTTCAGGAGGCTATGGGTACAGAGTTGAGGTTGAGTTCAGCTTATCATCCACCGACAGACGGGAAAACAGAGCGTACTAATCAGATGCTAGAGGATATGCTACGAATGTGTGTCCTTGATTTTGGAGGAGTTTGGGAGCCATATCTTCCACTGGTAGAGTTCACTTATAATAACTCTTATCAGTTCACGATTGGTATGGATCCATTCGAGGCTTTGTATGGAAGTCCTTGTCGTTCCCCAACTTGTTGGATAGAGGTGGGGGATAATAAGTTGCTAGGGCCAGAGGTGATTCAGGAAACCTCCGCAAGGATTGAGATGATCAGGAGTCGCATTCGGGTAGCCGAGGACAGGCAAAAGAGCTACACTAATGCGAAACGGTTCTTCCGAGAGTTTAATGTGGGGGACCAAGTATTACTACGTGTATCTCCTATGAAAGGAGTGATGAGGTTCGGGAAGAAAGGGAAATTGGCCCCGAGGTACGTGGGACCATTTCCCATTATCGAGCGGATTGGGCCGGTAGCATACAGATTGGGACTGCCAGAGCATTTACATCGCATTCACGATGTATTCCACATCTCGTCGTTGAGAAGATATCTTCGGGATGACATGGCTCACACCCATATCGCGATAAAGGAGATAGACTTACAGCCTGACATCTCTTACGAGGAGAGACCGGTGGCTATCCTAGACCATAGCGAGAGGAGATTGAGGTCGAAGGTAGTTCCACTTGTACGGGTCCATTGGAAGCATCATAATGTGGAGGAATCCACTTGGGAGCGCGAGGCAGATATGCGCGAGAGATATCTAGATTTATTCTTACCAGGTATGCCGTATTTTTTGAATTTCGGGACGAAATTTAGTTATTAGGGGGGAAGTATGTAATACCCCGTATATTTATGCTCTATTAATTTGGGGATTTATTAAATTTAATGTGAATTATTAATTTAATATAAATCCCAAAATTAATTATTTTATAATTATTAACGTGATGTGAGTTAGTAATTATGGAAAACTTGTTGAATATTACTAATGAGTAGAGTAATATATTATATTGGTTCTATTAAATGTCAAGAGTGAATAAAATAAAAAAATTTAACATTTGAGTCGGGACGCGCCCGTGTCGTGTCGGGACTAAATATTGATTAATAAAATTGAATAAATTATAAGTCGCTCGTATGGTCGTTTTGAATGCGCCAAAGTCTTCGGAAGGGTCGAGATAGTCATAAAACTGTACCCGGGGGTTTGGTTTGGGTCTCGGGGTGTTTTTAGGCTTATTCAGCGCCCCGGGAGGGCATTTTGGATATTTTGTAATTATGGGCAATTAAACCCACTAATTTTCAAGGGTTATATCAGATGTCTAAGGTCTTATTCTAGGGTTAACACAACCAAATACAAGTGACGGCCATAGGAGAGTAAAGGAGAGAGCTTGCCAAGGTGTTCTAGGTCGAAAATTCACCCGGTTGCACCGCCACCACCACCAACGCGTAGATCGCGCGATGGGGAATGCAACCACACCAAATTCGTTCACAAATCAGAATTCCTAAATTCCCAGGCAAGTATTTATCTTCCTTAAATTCGTTAATGCATCATTCATGTTAGTCTAGGATTGACTAGGATGTATTTCATAGAAGAAAACCCATGTTGGAGATAGGAGATTGCATGTAGTAATGATATAAATGGAAATTTGGAAATCCCCTTCACATGTAGAGGTTGAGCCACAGATTTATGATGTTTTAGAAGAAGAAATTCTGGAAAAAGATTGATTAGAACAAAGTTAAATAAATTTCTAGGGTTCATAAGGTTTATATAAGTTTTGCCCCTTTTAATCCATGGTTATTGATGAAAATTCACATATTTTACGTAGAAGATTGTTAGTTATGGTTTATAATGTTTCTAGTACGAATTTTTAGGAGTTTGAGTGTTAAAAATCTGAATTTGGTTGAGGTTGGATGATAGAACCCATAACTGTTAATCTGCAGAATTCGCATACCTATTTGATCGATCGATCGAACCAGGAGTGTCGATCGATCGATCGAGCCCCTTCCATCGATCGATCGACCCCTCCTGGCAGACTCATATTTCCCCTTTTAAATTGTTGAATTCAAATTAAATGAGTAAAAATATTTGGACATCCTTATTAAAATATTTGGAAGATAAAGGAGACCTGTAGGACTTATTAATAACTATGAGACCTTTAATCTAAGACGAGATTTACATCTTTGGGATGCTTACACATAAGGGACGATGGGGTTGTGTGTTAAAGGGAGAAACGCATAAAATAGTTACGTTGGAAAAAATAGATGAGTACCTACTGAATTCTACACTTGGGAGAATAAAGTCCATGAGTGTTACGTGGTAAGTTAGATTAATCCCTCAATTAAAGTAAGAGACGAAACGTTATACGTGATAACTAAAGATTGAGAAATAAGGATAAATATTATATTATGGGTAATGAAAGGTACCTAAAGAGATATGGTAATAGTAGTATATTTATATATGACTGTGTCTATGCATATACTATTTACGTGTGAAAATCATGCCCGCGCTACTTGCTATCCCTGAGGTTACCGTGCTGGGACAGTCTTATCTCGATGTGCCTTTATGGGGGATATTGACTCGTACCCTAGAAGATAGATATCCTTGGTACAGGCTATCTGATCGATGGTCAGACGGTCCTAAGATAAGTGAGGGTATGTGATATCCTCTTAGAGACTTGGAATCTATGCTTCGCCTCAATATTGTTTGTGTATGTGTTAATACAGTTCGAGAGTGATTCCGAACTTGTATTTCCCTTAGAACGAGTGAGATGGGGATTGGATAGCAGAGTATGCCCGCACCATAATTTTTATGTGGGGTGCTGTTAGAATATATATATTATACGAGTATTTAATATATATATTTAATTCTGAAATTGGGAACTTCCTACTGCGTTTATGGTAAGTAAGATATGAATAATGATTTCAATTGAGAAATACTTATTTTGGAAAGTATAATATGATACTGGGAAACTTTATTAGCGAATAAAGTTAAAATGAGAGTTTCGTTATTAAATGGAATTTACTCCTTAAACAGTTGAATCGCCAGTTTAAATCTTACGAGAAACCTAAGATAAGTTAAACCGTTGGGAAGGTTAGTGCAATAGGCGTGCACATTAGAAGAGAGGTGAGAATTTCTCAAGGGAGTGCCGCACTAATATGTTGTTGCATTAGCCTATAAACATTTTAAATACTTGCTAAACAAATTTTAAATCTTTTTACAATCGGGCTCTGACCCGTTTTCTATTTTTCCTTTCTCTCTTGTATATATATGTATATATTACAGGTGCCCAGCCACAGGGTCATCTTGCATACGATCCTTTGGAAGGAACGTGCTGCAACTTAGGTGGGAGTTGCAGGCCTCTTGCTTAGACGACCTCATTCATTTGTTCTACTCTTAGCATTATTTATTTCAGTTGGGCTTGTGTCGCCCTGTCCATTATTCAGTTGTTTTATTGGATATTGTAATCCATTTATTTCCAGTACTTGCACTTTGGGATATATTATTGTCAGGATGTTTTTATTTAAAGTAGTAAATGTTGGATTCAATTAGTTGAATGTTTGATTATTTGGATTGTATGTTCCAGGATAGTTGTGGTGTGACTATTAAATTGTTAATTATGCAAGGTTTTAAATGTTGGTTTATATAAAAAATAAAATTTCGAAAGAAATGTCTAAAAATGGTTTTGACACTTAGCTTAATTAATTAGGGTGTTTAAATTGGAAAAGTTATTTTTCGACAGTGATGCTAAGAATGAACCAACTGTTCACCTTGATTTTAATTTAATAAAGGAGTGATTGCCCGGTATTTAATTAGGAGGGGTGTCACATATGTTTCCTTGCACTAGACTCATGAAGTCAACTTCTTTTACGTTTTGCACTGTAACCAACCTATGTTGTTATTTTTTTCCTCGTGAATTCTCGTAGTCACTCTCCACCAATGTTCGACTTTACCTTCTAACATAATCATTGCAAATGAAATCCTTTGTGTATCTGCACACTTAGGAACATAGAGTATCTTTTCCATTTGCATCACCCAACATTCTACTTCAGTGGGGTTAGAAGTACCTTTAAAAGATGGAGGATTCAGCTTCTGGAACTGTTCGATAGTACATTTACTTATTTCTTGATTCTTTGGTACTCCATTATTCACTTGATGATCCACAATCTTTGCTAGACTTTTGATTGCCTTGTATGCCTTATCCAGCACATCCATATTCGAATCACTATTTCCCATAGTTGATCGTGTCTTGATCATTTTCTATAGCCATGACCAAACATAAGACGTACTACTGTATCTCAAGAGGCTAAGTCAAAAGATAATTATAATGAAGAAAACGTAACACATATGGTTAGTTATGCCATAAGTCAGATATTTAATCCCATTTTCTAAGTATAGGAACTTAAAACTTATAACGTTCAAAATCTATGTTCAGTAGTCTACGATTACACAAGCAATGCTCTTATACAATCTTTGTCACGACCCCTGCCTAGAAAAAGTAGGGAACGTGTGTCTTTACATGCCACCAAGGCATCTAATATTCTGGCCTTAAAATTTTGTCTTAGAATGAATTCAACGAAAACTAAAAAAACAACTTAATTACGTTATCAGAGCTTTTAAAAAACAACTTCTTATTCTTTAGGCAACTAAATTCTATTACACGTTATGTTAGAATCACTTAAAGAAAAATAAATTATCTACCAACTTATCATATTCTATTATTTAATTAAAATACATTTCAAAATCTAGTCTTTAATTCCATATTAAAAACTTCAATTTTCTGCCTAATAACCACCTGAAAAAATGGTGATTTCTACAAGATTGCTAAAATTTAAATGAGATTTATTCTCCAACAAAAAACTCGAGTTCTTGGAAACACAGATGCCCTTCAAGTTATAAATCATATAGATATATCTAGATGAGTGTAGAAAATAAATAATATGCATTTTTATGACAATCATATTCGGAATTCAGCTATTGAGAACAATTATTCAAAATAAAATCATCCGACTACTAGAAAGTAGCAATTTCATTTTTCAAAATCATTATTGGCCAAGATCCATCTAACTGTTACCATGTTCGATCAACTTACTTTATACCCGGTGACAACCGGGCGAAACATCGATTACCGTATTATTCATCGGTAACATGGGTGAATCGAACTAATTCATCACAATGCCTTTTTTAAGTCACGCCAGTGACACCACATTAGAGTTTCTTAGGCCACTTATAAAAAAACATCATTTTCATATACGAAGATATAAACCAGTAAATCACTTTTATCAAAGGGATCAACATCAATTGCATTTTGATTAAAAAAAATAGTTTGTAAATATATATCATTTTAATACAAACATGTAGTAAAAATTCACTATGAATGTGTAAGAGTACTCACCTAAAATACAGGTTCGAAATATAGAAATGTAGTCTTGGAGAACAAGATAATCTAATAAACACAATATAGGTTTAAGTATACCATCTTAAATAAATCATACCTCATATGGTTCATTACTTCGTTTAATCTTATACCAATTTGGGATGATTAACATTTTATGACAACTTAAGATATACATTTTTTTAAAACATTTTTAAATTCGGAGATCATGATTAAAGAATTCAATCCATAGTTCTTCCAAATTATCCGGTTCCTAGTAGAGAGGGGTCATAGAGGCACCACTTAAATACCAACTCATCTAGATAGAACGTTTTTGCATTCATTCCCAGTAGATATAGTGGGTCACATGGGCACCACCTAAGTGTCACCTCATCTAGATAAAATTTCACCTAGCCTGAATTTCAAATTACTTAACTGGATTCCACAATAATGATCCATGATATTAAAATTCATTTCAAAATCTTGTAAACACCTTTAAACAAGTTCATTTGTGAAAATAATTAAATTCAACAGTAAATGTAATATATATCTATTACGTGTTAAAAAATAATAAACAATATTAATTATCATCACAAAAAGACTATTAATTCTGTTACTGAAAACTCTTTTTGAAACTCAATAATTCATTATGAAAAGAGTTCTACGTATTAATTTTATAAAAGAATAAGATTTGAAAAACCCAACACTTTCATTAAAATAGATCAAATATGTTTTTACCAGCATTCCTACTTAATATAGCTATAAAACATGAAATCAAAACTACAAAGATGCATTATAATATTAGTGAGAATATTACCTATAAGATGAATATCCCTACAAACTCTTAGAACTTATTTCTTCCAACTATTAGAACTCTTTCTTAAGATTTTCCCAAACATTCTCTTACTCTTTCTTTCTATAATTCTCAAGGAATCAGTGTGAGTTTAAATTTATGTTCAAATCTCCTATTTATAGGTTTCGAAGGACATTACGATATTAATGCATGTCTAGGTGAGAAGGCTTTTACAAATGTGAGTCAATGGTGAGGTGTCGTGTGTCGGAGTATTCTTTTAGCCTTAATATCACCAAATGGTGACAAGACAAATGTAAGGTGGAGATGTAAAAAATAAAGCACGGGGTGTCAAATGGGAGGTGGAAATCTGTTAAGGGTATAAGTGTAATTTTATGCTTGAAAGGTATTTTGGTAATTTCACAATAAATTATTTTCAATTTTTTCTTAATAGTCCCTGAAAATATTTTATTTACAAAATAGTCATTTTCATATTTTCTTAGTCCCTGAAACTTTTTTATTAAAACAAGCTCCCTACAGTTTGGTGAAATCATATTTTTAACCCAAACAGTAACACCCCATGTTTTCATAATAATTAATTTGACAAAATTTCATGAAGAAATTACTTGAATGTGATATGCATAATTATGTGATTCACTTATGTCAAATATGTATATTCGTAGATAATTAAATTGTATGTTACTTGAATTAATACTAAGTCATGATTAAACATAATAAAATGGCTAATTTGGCATAAGCATGGTTTGTATGCGTTTCAAAGTGTATTGGGAACTCGCTTGGGAATTTTAAACATCTTAAGTTGGGCTCATGAGATAGGTATATCCTTAGGGGAGATATTGGACCAATCCGGGGTGTGTTTCGGGCTTATTTGGGGGCCCAAAAGTGGGGATTTAAGGGGAATACATGATAAAGGGTTAAATAAGGTTAATAACCCAATCAAACTACATGTTTCATCCATAATAGAGCTACCTTACCAGTACCACACCCTGTAGATAATTAACGAGGCTAAATAGGAAAGGAAGAAGAAGAATTCAAGAAATGAGGCTCTGATTATCGATTTAAGGCAAAAAAATTTGCTAAACTAATTGCAATTTATTTCTTAATTCATATACATACTTTCTCATAACAATTCCGGGTTAAAATTTTATTTGATGATTGAAAACAAATGGAATGAAATCTAGGAGTATTTAGAACAAATCTGAAAATAATTATGTTTTGAGAATTAAACACTTTGGTGATAAACCCATAATTGATGTCATTGTATTAGGAAATTGACTATTGGAATCCGTGTGATAGGATTGTTGTTTTAGATGATTTCAAATCATGTATTTATTTCTTAAATCTGGAAAATTTTTGATAAAAATTATGATCTTGAATCTGGCTAGGTAACCTCTTGGTTTTAGATCCCAAATCTTGAAATTATGGGGAGTGATCATAGATTGGGTAGGTGATGACATAATTGTGTTTTCTAGACCATAATGGAATTTCAGCTCTTGAAATGGAAGTGGATAAAACTTTATAAATGAATTTTGATTTTAGAATATGAAACTCGTATAGGAAAACACAACAACTTTGGGCTTCTGCCAGAAATCGAATCGGTTCGGCCTTCATGGCGAATCTATTCGTCTTGGGGCGAATCAATTTAGTTCCAAATGTGAATCAATTCGGCCCTTAGGCTAGGGTCAGGGTTTGATCGTGGAAACGTTCAATATATTTTTATGAACTCGAGTGAGTATGTGAGAGGTCATCCAAATGAGTGGATAATTAATTAAAAATAGGTTTGTATCGCTATTCATTATTTGGGGACTTTAATAATTAACTAGAGGGTTAATTCTTATGGCAATGGCATTATCTAGAGATTGATTAAACCTAGTTGCGGTGGTTATAAGGATAAAAATATATACATATTGTGTGTTACATATATCTAAGTATTATTATTGTTAACACACCTATGTTTTTGGACGGCTGATTAGTCACGAATATTGCATTTAAAACCCCTTATATTTGCGCATTCTAGAATTCCCAGGCACATTATTCTTGTGACTTACGCTCATTTACTAGATAACCTCTATTTTCATCTTATATTTATTGTCCAAGGTTTATTTGAGATTTTATGGATATTGTCAGTGCTTGGCGTGAAGTTTGGTTGAATTATGGGGAAGTTCCGTCAATATTATCATTTTAGTAATTTTAGCAATCGGTCTTGGGTCCCGAGATCTTCATGGAAGTTGGATCTCATTGAGTCATCTTCACGTGGCCACCGACAGTGCATGAATCTGACTCATAACAAAGAAGTTACGAAAGTTTTCGTGGAGTGATGTGCTTGAAAAAACAAGACAGCATAACCACCTTTTTTCCCCTTCAGGTGCCAAATCAATTCTGGACTAGAGTTGAATCTATTCGGTTTGAGGAAATATGAATATTCAATGAGACAAATCTATTCATCTCGAATGGGCGAATCAATTCGTGCCCCTGTTTTTCCCTATTGCTATTATTACAAGTTTGCCACTTTAGTAGGAGGTTGTATATAGTTTGTTTTCTCTTCATTTATAAAGTATGAGACATTTTAGGCAAGAGACCTTAGCATTAAACTCTCTTACTCTCTATTCTAGGTTAAATATAGAAATTTTTATTTTTTTCTCTTGCTTTCCATTTGATACACAAGATTTGTTGGTTGGTTACCATTACAATCTTATCTACCCTCACTTTTGTTAGTTTTATTGTTATCATTTGCATTTATTAAGATAACTTTGGTTGGTATCTATATTAATTGATGAGTTCTCCATTAATAAAGCTTACTTGCATGGTTTATGTTGTTTCCACTATGAGTGGCTAGTAATTTAGGTTAGGGATCATAATACCACCATGGATGATTGATTTTCATAGTTAGGGTTTGATTTATATTTATTCTAATGGAACCTCATGTGTTGGTGTTGGAGTATCCTAGTTTATTAACTTCCCTTGTCTTTCACGGGTAGTTTTTGAAGCTTTACTACAACCCCAACCCATTTGGCACCATAATTAATCAACCCCTAATTCTCCATAGATGAGTTTGGTCTCTACATGGTTGATGTTTTTACATAATTAATTATGATCTATTAGAATCAATTTGAATTGAATTCTGTCATCAACTTAGCAAATCCAAGGTGGGAGAATGATTCTTAAACCCTTTTGTCCATTTTAAATCGTACGATTCCTAGTTTGTTTCATAATAGCAATCATCTTTTACCCGTTCACATTTACTTTAGCGTATGCCGGGATAGTTGTTAGCTATAGTTCACCTCCCCGAAATATCATCACCTTTACTCGATTGTTACTTTTTGCGACTGATTTGCACTTGAATTAAACACTTTTTTCAGAGCATCAAGTTTTTGGTATATTTCTCGGGGACTGGCAACAAAGTTTAGGTTATTCGACATTCCTATACACTATTTTGTTCCCTGTGGTCACCATGACAACACAGTTTTCAAAATAAATTTAAACCTCTTGAAAATGCAAGACACGAACGACAATAATCAAAATCCCTTAGTGGAATATCCATCGTCAAGCGGTTGTTCGGATTATTGGAGGCCATTTCGTACCCCTCTAACTTTCTCACATTCCAGATACCACTCCAATTTCACCACCATGAGCGATAATCAAAGCGAGGATGGTAGTCGAAAAGAGACTGAGCCTCCATATTGGCCAATGAGAGAATACTTACAACCAAAGAGGACCACCTCTCCGTCGTGCATCATATTTCCCTACATTACTGTGCACTTCCATTTTTGAAATGAGATGATACAATTATTACCCACTTATCATGGCATGGAGAGTGAACAATCGTACCTACATGTACGAGAGTTTGAGGAATTGTGCACTACTTTTAGCGACCAAAATCTCCCCCTCAATCTAACACGCCTAAAACTCTTTCCTTTCTCTCTCAAGGACATAGATTAAACTTGTTTTTGATACTTGTCTCCAAATTTTATTGGGAGTTGGTGTGACATGAAAGCCCAATTCTTGAAAAAGTTCTTCCTTACCCACTGGACCAATACACTCAAGGGACAAATCCTATCCTTCTCCCAAGGCGATAGCGAGATCTTTGAGAGATGTTGGGAGAGATTCGATAATCTCTTGATTAAGTGCCATCACCATGGTTTTGAAAAGTGGAGACTCATCTCCTGTTTCCATTATGGGCTTACACTCAACGCACAAATGGTGGAGACTACGTGCTCCGGGGAATTCTTCGTCTTGGAAACCACTAAAGCACGGGACACTTCGGACCCAAACAAAGCTAATATGTGATCTTCTCATGTGACCTCCTCTAGCCAGGGGATGTATCACCTCGGATGATATGTCAATAAGAGTCTCTTAACTACAAAACAGAGTTCAGGCAACGGATTTAAAAATTCAGGATCTCTACATTCCAACTCCATCTCGTATCGAAGAGTCTTGTGTTATTTATAATATCGAAGATCACTCTACCAAGGATTGTCCCACAATCCCGGTCTATAAGGTGATTCTTCATTATTAGGCCAATGTAATGGCTACTTACAAGAAGTAATACATGAATCTTCTTGTAAAAGGGTACAATCCTTCTTGGAGAAACCACCATAGTTTTCATTATGGGCAATCCCAACAAGCTCAAAATACCCCTTATACAAATTATCAAAGTCCACCCCCACCTCCAAATTATCATCCTCTATACTTACAAGCACCTCCTTTTATGTTGCAAACTCAACTTCCTGCCTACGCCAATTTCCTTAAGGACTTCATTACGATAAAGCGGAAACTCTTTGTGAGGGAAAAATAATTTGGCTCAAAATGTGAGCTCTATCATCCAATCCGAATTATCTTCCAAGTATAAGGACCCCAGATGTCCCACCATCTTATGTGTTATTGGGGAATTTAAAATCAAACAAACCTTGCATAATTTAGGGGCGAGTTTCAATTTCCTACCATACTTTGTGTATGAAAAACTCAGCCTAGGCAAACTTAAGCCCACCAAAATCACTCTTCAATTAGCATATTTCTCTGTTAAGGTTTCGAGAGGGGTAGTAGAAGAAGTCATCATTCAAGTTTACAAATTCTACTTCCCTATGGATTTTGTGGTATTGGATACTCATCTCGTTTCTCCCACTATAAACCATATCCCCATTATCCTTGGTCAGCCTTTTCTAGAAACCTCAAATGCCTTAATCAATGCTAGAAATGGGCAAATGAATCTCATTTTTGGGAACATGACCTTGGAGCTTAACATTTTCAATATTAATAAGAAAATAGGCGATGATGATGAGGTCCATTAGGTAGACCTCATTGGGGAGATTGTCCAAGAACACTTTAATGTTACTTATTGTGCATACTCTCTCAAAGAATGTTTGGTAAAATCGCTTGACTTGAAAACTGATTATTCCCCATATGATCATGAAGTCAACCCAGTGAGTTTGATGTTGTATGAGGTGGAGAGAGTAAAGGAGGTGAGATGATGTTCTAATTTTGAATATTTTCCCCTTGTGATTCTTACAAAGTGCCCTCGAATGTGCGATTTCCAAAGCTTGATCTCAAGAAATTACCATCCAACCTCAAGAATGTGTATTTGGGTGATATTGAGAGATATCCCGTCATTGTCTCATCCCACCTTGATTAGGGCCAAGAAGGAAAGTATATGAATTTATTGAATCTTTGGGTGGATAATAGCGAACTTAAAGGGAGTGAGCCCTTTGATTTGCATCCACAAAATAAACCTCGAGGAGGAAGCCAAACCCACCTGGGAAATGCAATATAGATTAAACCTCGTGATGAAACTGGTGGTTAAGGCTGAGGTTATTAAGCTTTTATATGCAAATATCATATACTTGATATCGGATAGCTAGTGGGTGAGTCTGATTCAAGTGATTCCCAACAAATTTGGAATCACCGTTGTTTAGAATGAAAAGGGAGAATTAATCTCCAAACGTACCACCACCGGGTGGATCATATTCATTGACTACCGAAAGCTCAATCCCATGACCCTAAAGATCACATCCCCCTTAAATTTATTGACCAAATGCTTGAGCGCATCTAGGGCCACCAGTTTTATTGATTTCTCGATTGTTATTTCAGATATAACCAAATCGAGTTGAATATCCAAGACTAAGAGAAGATGTAAGGACAAAATTTCCAATTGGGTCTGTCGTATAGTTTTGACTTATTCTCAAAATAAAACACGTTTGAGTCATAGGTCATATTTTTATTGTCACGATCCCACATAGACTATGACGTGTTGAAGTTTAATTAAAGGCGTTGTGGCAAAGCTTCAAGGAATTAATTATGTCAAATGTTTAATTGGTGCAAGTTTATTCATCTTCAAGTTCAATTGATTTCGAGATCACTCAGGTATGAATACGTAATTTTAATGGGACTCGAAATTTAATTTTATAAAGATAAGGATGATATTTTATTAAATAAATGTTTTTAAAAAAGTGTTTGAAATGTTTTACACTTCGCTTAAATATGATTAGGACGGATTATAGTTGGTTTATATTGGGACTTTAATTACGCGCATCGCTCAAGCGACATGCACTGTAGTTCAAGTGAGATGCCACTGTCGTTCGAACGACATGGTCATCTCGTTCGAGCGAGCCACCTCCTTAATAAAAGTATTTATAGGCGTGTTTCCTTCAGATTTCATAAGTGTGCATTCTGGAAAAACTATTTACGAACCAGTACGTTTCTGCACACAAGTTTTCTAAGGTTTTCCAAAGTAAATGCATCCTTAGAGTTTCAAAGATCTGATTTATCATTAATATATGCTAGTGATCTTTGTGGCACCAAGAAGAGTTATTCTACACTTGAACATTGTTGGTTTTGCAGTGAAGATTCGGTGGAGTCCGGTTTCAACATCATAAATGTTATAAGACATATCGGTGGACACCGAGACATACGCGGATGTGTGTGTTATGGACAGGTATTGTGGAAGGACTTTCTGCATGGGCTCTGTGAGAGGAGTGGTTGAAGATTAGAAGAGAGTCAAGTCTCGTGGGGATCGAGTCATTGAGTAAGATTAGTTTCTTTTCGGTGTAAATTCACATTCATAGTGATTGTCTGGCTTGGGTCGTCCGATTTTTTTTCCCATTGTGGTTTCCTCGTACATCCGACGTTGTGAGTATTCTTTAATTTATTTTGCTTGCTTTAATCACTAAATGGATGCTTAGGATTAATCAAGATAAAATATGGTTAAGTTAAAATTGTTCACAACTTGGTGCGAATTAAAAATTGGAAGAATATTTTTCATAAAAAGAGAATTTGTTTTGTCATCCTTAAAACACTTTCAGCATAAGAAATAAAAAGAGACCATAAAATTGGTATCAGAGCTAGAAACATAATTTTACTGAGTTTGATCCCTTGTGTTTTTCGAGATGAATTTTGGAGGCTTTGAAAGTTTTCGTGCTCCTGTTTTTTATAGCACAAATTATGATTATTAGAAAATGCGAATGAGAAGTGATTTAAAATCTATTAATGAGCGTTTTTGGTTAGAGGTTGAAATGGGTTGGACACCACCAGTCACACGAGAGGGTGAGGTCACTAGTTTGAAACCCAGTGAGTCATAGACTGATGCTGAACATAGGCTTGAACTTTACAACTCTAAAGGTCTGCACGTAATTTCCTCACATGTCGCACCGAAAGAGTATAATATAATCATGACTTGTGAAACGTCAAAAGAGGCTTGGGATACACTTGCACTTACTCACGAGGGCACTAGCAAGGTTAGGGCATCTAAGTTACAAAACCTCACCACACAGTTTGAGACGATTAAAATGTTAGATAGTGAGTCCTATAATGAGTTTTATGGTAGGTTGTTTAATATTATCAACTCGTCATATAATTTAGGAAAAAGTATTCTCGACAACCATGTCATAAAGTAAATTTTGAGATCTTTGCTGAGTAGGTTTGATGCCAAAGTGACTATTTTAAAATACTTAGGAATGCTTGATTCGATGAAACTTGAAGAGATTGTAGGTGACTTACAAACCTATGAACTCGATATGTTTACCTCTAAGCAAGTGCCAAAGAAAGAAAAGGGAATTGATTTGAAAGCCCAGAAGGAAGAAACTAAAGTTTTGAATGACGATTCCGATTCTGATTTTGAGGATGTCACCTTTTTGCCTAAAAAGTTAAAAAAAAATTCTTAACTTTCAAAATCAATCGAAAGATGCCAAAAAGTTTGAAAAAATCATGAACAAAAAGGTAGAGTCCACCCCTAAAGATAACAGTGAGAAATTTAATAGGGTTGAGTCGGATAGGTATTTTGGGTGTGAGAATTATGCTCACAAAGTTGCCGAGTGTCCCACTAGACTTAAAAAATAGGGCAAGAAACCGATAGCTTATAGTGCCTCCTTAAATGATAGTGAACCGGAAGAGGGAGATCGTTCCCCCAATGAGAGCAAGTTTGTTACTTTCTTGGAATGTCATGTGAGTGACGGCGATAAATTTTCCCATGAAGATTCTCATGTGCATGACACTTCTGAGGCCGTTGAATCCCAAGTGAGTAAGGGAGAAGTTAGTGAGGACGAGGAGGTAGACGTGAAAGAGTTGCAAGTTGTATTTAATGAGTTATATGCCGAAACGGTGAAAGTAAAAAAGAATAACTCTAAATTGCAAGCTAGGTTGAATGAGCGTGCCGTAGAAAATAACAATGCTTTGATTGAGGATCTTAGGGCATGGGAGAAGATGTTTAGGGAGAAGCTAGAGTATGTGGAGAAATAGAGGGATAGTCTTCGTGGTTTGATGGAGACTTTGAAAAAAGAGTTGCTAGAGTTTAAGGACTCTAGGCATGTGCTTGAGTTTAGGATTTATGAGTTGGAGGAGAAGTTGAAAGACTCGATTAAGGTTAAGTTTGACTTAGAATCTATGTCGTAGAAGTTGGATAGGATGTTAGGCACCGTCCAAGTCAAAAGTGATAGGTGTGGTATAGGCTATGATGATAGATTTGTTCCCATTTCCACAGACAATACCAACCGTATGAGAGAGGCCACTAAGAACGTGAGGATAAGTCAACATTTTAGTAATCATTCCCTCCGTCTTTACACTTGCACACATTGCGGTAGGAAAGGTAAACTTAGACATTTTTGCTATGACCTTAGGAATGCTCATAGGAAGCTTAGAAATAAAATCATTTTGGTTCCCAAAACCCCCACCCATCATGTTACACCTACTTGGGTTAGGAAATTGGATTTAGTGGCTTTAGGACTAAAACTTCACGGCTCTCATTTGGTTGCACTTTATTCTTCTCATGCTAAATCTAAAGGATGATTGTGTTGCCATGTTTGTCATTCACTAGTCTTTGCATCATAATTTATATCTTGCTAGTGTTATGACATGTGTATCATTTTGTATTTTTTATTTATTTATTGAGTCTTATTTGAAAAAATACAAAAAGATTTTTGGTTTAAATATTTTTGAGAAAATACAAAAAGATTTTGCATTTATTTAAGTCAAAATATGTTAAAAACCCAAAAAGAATTTTCTATTTGTTTTTGTTTTTGAGTTTACATGTTTGATGTGGCATATTGGTGTGCTTGGACCCCTTTCCTTTCAGTATCCATGTGGCTAGGATATTTGGTCATAATTATTGATGCTTAGAATGATCTTAACCATTGTATTATGGGGTTGTTTCAAAGTTTATATGCATTTTGATTCGACTTTGTATATATGCCATCTTTGCACACATGCACGAGTTTATATGAATGTTTGACATCTCTTGCATATTTGAGTTTGGTGAGACGTTCTTATCTCAATTTTGTCATCTATGCGTGAGTAGACATAAGGAGGAGGTGTGCATGTAAAAATCATTTACCGGGAGGATAGTAATTGAAAAAATGATGAGTGTTCACGGTAAAGGGCTGCGAGAGTGTAAAATTTACACGTCGTGAAAGCCACCATTTAAAGAGCCCAAAAAAATTAAACGGCAATAAAAAGATTCATATGCCAAAAAATGGGCCAAATTAGTTTATGTTCATTCAAAAGAAAATATGTTATATTTGACGGAGTTTGGATGGATAAAATTAAATGGGTTTGCACCACGAATCCAAACGTTAAAAAATCGTATCATGGTGCTATTTTGTAGAATCGTCAAAATTCCGAATTTGTGTGAATGTTTGATTGTTTAGTTCATTCAGCTCACACTTTAATTGTCACATATGGCTAAAATAAAGTTTGATGATTTATAGCTATCAATTAGAGCTTCTTGATCGATTCGATGTATTGGAATTGTGATTCATTTGTTGTAGTTCACGCCCATACATTCCATGTTCATGTTTAAGCACATCGATACTATATTATCATGTAACTCACATTTGGTTGTTTTGTGTTTAGCTACTGTTTTGGTACTGTTTTGCAGTTTTGAACCCCTTCTAGTTAGATTTTTTATGAAATTTTTTCACTCGGCAACATTGTTTAGCCTTCTGAACTGGAACTGGGAATTTTGCTTGCTCGTTCGAGCAAAATTTTTGTGTCGTGTAAAGTTGTCGTTCGAGCGACGTCGGTGTATCTTTTGAGCGACGCCTCTGTTTCATTCGAGCGACATCTGGATCTTTTGCAATTCCTCCTGTTTCAGTACCCTGCTGCTTATGATTATTTTTGTTAGTATAGTTGAGTTGCTTCTGGACAACTTGTATTATTCAGATTCATATTGATCACATACTTTGCTGCATTGAGTTCGTTTAGTCACACTTGCTTAGGTTGATTAATTCATTTGTGTGATTACTGTTTGCTAGTTATGGATTTGTTATTATTGATCCTTATTAGCTGGTTGTTTGCATGATTATCTAGATATATTTCATTGATTATATGTGTGCTAGATATATCACAAAATTGTTTATCTTTTCACCGGGTTGTTTATTTGAGACAAAAAGGGGAAGAGATGTATGTGATGTAGGGGGAGATTTGTTGAGCACTGTGTTTGTTTGTTGCTCACATTTGTATCTACATTGATATCTTGTTTATGTGCATATTTGATATCCGAATTTAAAAGTTGTTGTTGTTTCAAATTAGTATCAAAATATTTTTCTCACATATATCATTATGGTTTATATCATTTGTTCCTAAATACTTTATTGGGTATTTGTTTGTTTCATGTGTGTAGGTATGCTTAAGCGATTCGAGATTTGAAGACTGCATCACATTCAGACATTCAGAGACAGTTCATGCTTGTCGGACCATCGTTTACTAGTCTTGTCTAGTATTTTTTGCTTTTGGGTTTATGGGATGGGATTTAGGCGTCATACGGCTTGTAGTCTGTCTTAGGCATTTCACTGTTGGTTTTGTCCCGGAATAGTCAAAGGGGGATATTTGTAAGGATAAAATTTCTAATTGAGTCCTTTCTATAGTTTTGACTTATTCCTGGAATAAAACACGTTTGAGTCATAGGTCGTATTTTTATTATCGCGATCCCACACTGACTATGACGTGTTGAAGTTTAATTGAAGAACTTTCGACAAAGCTTCAAGGAATTAATTATGCTAGATCTTTAATTGGTGCAAGTTTATTCGTCTTCAAGTTCAATTGATTTTGAGATCACTCAGGTATGAATGCATAATTTTAATGGGACTCAAAATTTAATTTTATAATGATAAGGATGATATTTTATTAAATAAATGTTTTTAAATGTTTTATAAGTGTTTGAAATGTTGTACACTTCGTTTAAATATGATAAGGACATATTAATGTTGGTTTATATTGGGACTCTAATTACGCGCGTCGCTCAATCGACATCAAGCGACATGAACTGTTGTTCAAGCGAGATGCCACAGTCTTTCTAAAGAAAGCTTCTGTCGTTAGAGCGAGCCACCGTCTTAATAAAAGTATTTATAGGCGTGTTTCCTTTAGATTTTGTAAGTGTGCATTCTGGAAAAACTGTTTACGAACTAGCACATTTCTGCACACAAGTGTTCTAAGGTTTTCCAAAGTAAATTCATCCTTAGCGTTTAAAAGATCCGAGTTATCATTAATATATTCTATAGTGATCTTTGTGGCACCAAGAAGAGTTATTCTACATTTTAACATTGTTGGTTTTGCGATGAAGATTCGGTGGAGTCTAATTTTAACATCGTTGATGTTACAAGCCATATCAATGGACACCGAGACATACGTGGACGCATGTGTTGTGGATAGGTATCATGGAAGAAGGCGTGGGCACTGTGAGAGGAGTGGTTGAAGAACAGAAGAGCATCAAGTCTCATGGGTATCGAGTCGTTGAGTAAGACTAGTGTTTGTTCATTATAAATCCACATTCATAGTGATTGTCAGGCTTGGGCCGCCTGAGGGTTTTTTCCATTGCGGTTTCCTTATACATCGAGCGTTGTGAGTATTCTTTACTTTATTTTACTTTCTTTAATCACTAGATGGATGCTTAGTATTAATCAAGATAAAATTTGATTAAATTAAAACTGTTCACAACTTGGTGCGAATTAAAAATTGGAAAAAAGTTTTTCATAAAAAGAGAATTTGTTTTGTCATCCTTAAAACACTTTTTGTATAAGAAATAAAAAGGGACCATCACAAGACCAATTTTAGATGCCCTTTTGGCACGGTCGCCTATAAAAGGATTCCCTTTGGGTTATGCAATGCGTCGGCCATGTTTCAAAGGTGCATGCTAAGTTTTCAGTGATATGGTCGAGAGAAGGTTGGCGGTATTCATGGAAAATTTTAGTGTCTTTGGTAACTACTTTGACCATTGCCTCTCCATTATTGAAATAGTCATGTCCAGATGCGTCGACAAAAATCTATCCTAAATTGGCGAAAAGGCCATTTTATGGTTACAAAAGGGATTGTTCTCGGACATATTGTCTCCTCCGAGGCATAAAGGTGGATCAGGCAAAAATCGAGGTGATTGTCGATTTGCCCGCCCCAACATACTCAAAGAGGTAAGGTCTTTACTCAACCACGTGGGATTTTATCGATAATTTGTCAAGGATTTTAGCTCCATAACTAGGCCCTTATGTAATTTCCTTTCAAAAGAGACCCCGTTCAAATGGAGCGAGGTGTGCCACTTAGCTTTTGAAAAATTAAAAAACATGCTCACCACCTCCCTCATTACTCAAACCCCGGATTGGACCTTACCTTTTGAACTAATGTGCGATTCAAGTGATTTCATGGTCAGGGTTGTTTTGGGATAGAGAAATAGTAAGAATCCCGCATTATATACTACGCTAGTTGAACTCTCAATGGTGCGCAATTGAACTACTCGACCACTGAAAAATAGTTATTAGCGGTATTATTCGCCTTGGATAAATTTCGAGCGTATTTGGTGGGATCTCTCATCAGGTGTTTTACTGACCATACGTCATTAAAATACCTTCTTTCAAAGAAGGACGTAAAGCCGCATTTGATTAGGTAGGTCCTACTAATCTAAGAGTTCGATCTCATGATAAAAGATAAAAAATTAGTAGAGAACATCGCTACTGGCCACTTCTCTCGATTGACGTTCGAGGCACCTAAAGATCATCTTCTCATCGATGAGTTCTTTCCGGATGAATAATTATTCTCCACTTCCTCTCTTACTTGGTCTGCGGACATCGTGAACTACCTTCTGATGGGATTTACCCCCTCACATTAGACCCCTCGGGAGAAGAGGAAATTCTTCATTTTGGTGCACATGTTTTTCTTTCATGATCCATACTTGTTCAAGTATTGTGTAGACCAAATCATCTGGAAATGTATCCCCTATGATGAGATAGCGAGCATCATTCGATTTTCTCATTCGAAAGCATGTGGAGGCCATTTTTCCTCTATGAAAATTGCCCAAAAATCTTGTAATGTTGACTATATTGGTCCACACTTTCAGATAATGCGCATGAATTCTGCATGTCATGTGAGCGTTGCCAAAAGTTGGGCACTATTACTCATCGGAACATGATGTCGATGTCCCCCATACTAGAAATAGAGGTGTTCGATTGCTGGGTCATTGACTTCATGGGCTCATTTCCCCATCTTTCAGTAACATATATATCCTTCTCGCAATTGACTACGTTTCTAAGTAGGTGGAAGCAATAGCATCACGGATGAATTATCACAAGGTGGTCTTAAAGTTCCAAAATAAACACATATTTTCTCACTTTGGTACTCCTAAGGCGATCATTAGTGACAAAAAAACCCATTTTTGCAATGGTCCATTTGTCAATCTCATGAGAAAGTATGGGGTTGTTTATTATATTGGAATAACCTACTACCCTCAGACTGGCGCCAAGGCCGATTTAACCAACCACGAGATCAAACTCATCCCAGAGAAGACGGTCAATCCCAACCGCAAGGATTGGTCTTTACGGTTAATCAATGCGCTTTCGGCCTACCATACGGTGTACAAAACGCCCATCGTCATGTCCCCCTATAGACTTGTGTATGGAAAACCTTACCATCTCCCTATGGAGATTAAGCACAAGGCCTATTGGGAAATAAAGAAAGTGAATTTTGAATTAGAAAAATCTAGGAAGAAATGAATGCTCCAACTCAATGAGTTTGAAGAGATTCGAAATGATGCATATGAGAGTTCTTATATCTACAAATCGTGGGTGAAACACAAACATGATAAGAACATATCACGAAAGTCATTTCACCCATCACAAAAAGTACTCTTGTATAATTCTCAATTGCATTTATTTTTGGATAAGTTAAGGTCAAGATGGATAGGCTCGTACATTGTAAAGATCGTATTCCCTCATAGTGCGATCAAAGTTGATAATCCCAAGGATGGGAGTGTGTTTAAGGTGAACAGTCAACGCCTTAAACCTTTTCTAGAATCTTTTGATGTTAGTTGACCCCTTTTACGGGGTTGGATAAGTTCCCTGGGACTTATTATTTTGTGTCGAGCAACCCCCGACATGTGAGGGGTTGTATCTTTTTATTTTGGGCCTCTTACATGATTTATATAGAAGTTCATGCCCCCAAAACCCAAGCCCCTGTCATTTTTTGTATGAAAATAGGTATTTAGGGAGAACACGTCCAGAACAGATACTCCTCTTGGGGAAGAATCGATTCATTTGCAGGCAATGTGAGGGTAAAAAAATACTTGAATCGATTTCTCCATGGGGTACAAATTGATTCGGGCTGTCAGATTAGAGAAAATTTGAGGATTTTAAGTTCATATTCCCTCATTGTTTTAAACCCTCATCTCCCAATACTCTCGACCTCTTGCATCAAAAATCACTCTCTCACTCCAAAAATCACTCCAAACTCTAATGTTCAATCCTTCGAGTATAATTCTCATCCTTCCCCTTGGCTTTCCATCATTGATTTGTGGTATTGAGTGTTCATTCTAGGGTTTGGGTCTGTTTTCATCTTGCATTATATTTCCCAAAATGCTTATTTTATGTTATAATTCCTACAAATACAACATATATTTTCATATATTATTGTTGTTATGATTTTTTGGGTTGTTTTGATGAATCAAAGGTCCCCCCCCCCCTGAACACCTTGCCTACAATGTGTTTGATAAAATGCCCCAATGGGATTTGACTGCACAATTTTCACACACCTTGCACCATTATCTCGCACACTTGTACCATTATCCCCCTCTTGGTTGTGGTGCACGTCGATTACCATTAATCGACCAATTTCTACACGTTGCACCTTCGCTCACATTTTAACCCTTACTTTCACGTCTACTTTAATTTTTGCATCACACTAATTGTGTTGTGTATTAAATTATTGTCTTGCCGGTATCAATGGAAATCAAGCCCACCTCTAGCAAAATCTTGGGTTGTAATGGTTTTGAGACATTCGGCTCGAAGGAAGAGCATGGTGGAAAGGCCTCTGATGTTGAAGGATTTCCCGAACTCAGTGCGAGCGTATCTAAGAAAATTTTCATGGGAAGATCACTTAGCTAAAAGGGGGATGAATGAGGAGTTGGTACGTCGATTTTACGCCTTTCTAGTGTTCGAACCGGATGGCACGTACGAGGCATATGTGTTAGGGCGGAGGATCCCAATCTCCACTATCATTTTGGTCAGGCATATGAGCGGGGTATCCAACCCCACAGACTAACATTTCCCGATTCTGGAGGCTGAGGATAAGATTTCGAATGCTACCCTTGTGGAGCGTCTGGATCCCGGTGAGGCTTGGACATAGGATACATTTCCAGCATCTCGAATGACCAATATATGTTTCATCCTTCACCTCATCAGCGTTAATTCCATCCGTCCCACCAAGATCAAGGCTGCCCTTCTAGAAAAACATGCGCACTTCTTATACATCCTTTTGGAGGAGGGTGCCCATATTATCCTTCCCGCCTAATACCTGGACCAGATGTTAGCTGCATCGTTGACAGACGAGGAACGACTACTCTCCCTTATGCATGTATCATCATGAGGATATGTTGAGACACGGGTTGTAAGGCCCTGGCGATTGACAAGATTCCCAATCCCCACACTGCTAGGTGAGAAATATATTAATACGTGCTTGGGTGAGGATTTCTGGAAACGGGGGAGGAAGAGGAGGATGGATCAGTCGGCGGCTCAGGGTTCAGAAGAGGAGGAAGATGAGGATAATAAGAAGGCTAGAGAGCGCACAGGTGGAGATGTCACACCTGCGTAGGGGGATACTACTGCGATTAGGGAACTGGGGCTACGAATGTATGCCCTCCAAGATGAGTTCATAACTTTCTGGGGTGATTACTGCCGCGACATCAGTATGATCACCCGACTCTAGATGAAGATGTATAAGCATCTGTGCACAGTAAACAAGTTGATTCCTAACTATTTCTACAACCCCAACGCACCACGTGATCCCAACATGCTTGAGCCCTCTAGTGGTCATTAGGCTCTTTCCCTTCCCCTCGGTCGTCTGTTAGTTGCATTTGTTGGGCTGTTTGCATCATAGTCATTTCAGTTGTGTTTTATAGAGTTACTTGGATCATTTTGATGTATTTGTTTTTTTCCTTAACTCTATGTACCGCAACTCTTTTATATTAATGACATCACTTCATTTCTATATCTGGTTGTCATTTATAGATCTCTTGTGTATTATACTTGTTTATTATTATGTTATACTAACATGTTTTGTAGGTCTGTCGTTGCAATTATCGGGGATCGCTCTGTATGGGGTGAGGCTTTCTCATCCTCTCTTACATCCTTGTCCTTAGCAGCATTGAGGATAATCTTTATTTCAAATTAGGAGGTGTGACTTACTCATTTCATTATTTTTGGCAATAACAAATCATGTTTGTATTAAAAATTCAAATTTTCTTCTTTTTTCTTTCTTAGGCATTTAGACTTTGTCTCCAATGATTACTTGAATGATAGCCCTAGTTAATTATTTAGCAATGATGCATGTATAAATGTTATAATTTATTAGCCTTTAGTCCATGTATTATTAACATTATGAAAAACTTCATAAATTAAACTGTGAAACCCATGAGACCATACACAAATACTTGTTTATAATTATGTTTAAGGCTATTATAACTCGGTGATCATAAGGTGCATGGTATACACTTACACAAGCGAGCGTTGAGACCTACCTTCAACTGTGAGTGATAATACAGTTACGCTCCCTCTTTCGTGAAAAATGTAATTTCTTCGATAATCTCATTAATCTTTCATTGATTGTTTATTAATTGAGTTTATCATGAAAACTGACACTCGAGCATGATTTTCAATATTATTGGGTCCTGATAATTACACTAAACCAAGCAAAGGATCATAGGCCCTCTTTGTACTTAACCCATATTGACCTTAACATCACCTACCTTATTATTCTTAATCAACCCCCTTGAGCCTAATTAAATCCCTTCATTTTATAACAAAATCCCCTAACCAACTCCGCATTGGTGTTATAAATCTTAAATACATTTTTTGCACCTCGGTTTGGGATTAAACCCGGGATTTATGATGTTGTTTGTGTGGATTGCAATCAAGTGATGAGTGGACTTAAAAAAATAAGTGAAATAAAAAAGAAAAAAATAAAAATAAAAGAAAAAAGGAGAGAAGAGAAGAGAAAAATATAGTAAATAGTTCTAAAAAAGTGTGAATCCCATGCTCGTGTGAATGAATAAAGAAGTCATACTCAAATTGAATATTGTTCTTGTGGAACTTGAATTCCAATTTTAAAATTTCCCACTCTTACCATTATTCCATGTGTTCTTCCCAAATCCCATTTTACCCATAAACAGACCTTCGTTTCCTATCCCTAACCTAGCCAACGTTACGCCCCAAAAAGGTCATATTTGATCATAGGGTAAAATTGCTTTGAAAGTCGAACACTTGTACTAATCTTTTAGAGTTCGTTTCACCTCAGTTATTATATGATATCCATTCGTAAGATTACATTTTTCACTTTTATATATCGTTGTTCACTTATGATGTGTGTGCGGCCTAGTATTCATTTACAATTACTCCTTATACTCTCATGTCCTGCGTGAGTTACACCCCTTTTCTAAGTGCTTGTATTTGTTGAGTGTAACAACTGTAGAGGACTTGAGTCATGCATGCTTTAACATTTATATGGGTTATAAAAGCTTTATCGAGTCTAAATTATCACATGTGTCCACTTATCTCACATTTCTAAGGTTTCAATTTTGTTGAAGTTTCTCTAATAATGTTAATAATTAGAGACTTTTGTGTGAACTGTCATTTACTTTATTGATAAGTTATGTTATTATTGAGATATCGCGGTAGATTTCGGGCAATCATAGTATGAGGTGACTTGATGTTTATGGGTAACATCCGTGGAAACCATTACGGGACAAAACTCATCCCCTAGGGCCACCCAGGACTTTAACGGCTTATTGCATGTGCTAAATGCATTTGTTTGCCTGCGAAAGTGGTTTTTTTTAATCCATTGCACATTTTTCTATTACTTGTGATTTTACTTGTGATTATTGTTTCTTCGTGCTTCATTGCTCGGGACAAGCAATGTGTAAGTTACGAGGTGTTATTAGTCATGAATATTACATACAAAACCCCTTATAATTGTGCATTCTAGATTTTAGGGCACATTATTCTTAAGACTTATGCTCATTTACTGGATAACCTTTATTTTTATCATATATATTATTGAAGGTTTATTTGTGCTTTTTTAGGTATTAGGAATGCTAGGCGTGAAGTTCAGTCAAATTCCAGGGAACTTTCAATGACAATCGTAACTTCGAGGGCATTTTAGTAATTTTGACATTTGGGCTTGGGTCACGAAATCTACACAAAAGTTGGATCTCATTGAGTTATCTTCACGTGGTTTTCGATTATGTATGAATCTGACTCATAACGAAGAAGTTACGAAAGTTTCCATAGAGTGAGGTGCTTGAAAAGGCAAGATAGCATACGCGCCTTTTTTCCTTTAGGTGGCGAATCAATTATGGATTAGAGCCAAATTTATTTGGTTTGAGGCATTACAAGGATTTAATGTGACAAATTGATTCGTCCCCAATGGGTGAATCGATTCGGGCCACTATTTTTTCCAGTTTCTGTTATTACAAGTTTGCCACTTTGGTAAGAGATTGTATATAGTTCGTTTTCTATTAATTTGTAAAGGATGAGATACTTTAGGCAAGATACCTTAGAATTAAACTCTCTTACTCTCTCTCCTAGTTTAAATATGGAAAGTTTGATTTCTTTCTCTTTCTTTCCATTTAATGCATAAGATTTATTGGTTGGTTATCATTGCAATCTTATCTACTGTCACTTTGGTTTGTTTTATTGTTATCATTTACTTTTATTAAGAAAACTTTGGTTGGTATCTATATTAATTGATGAGTTCTCCATTAATGAAGCTTACTTGCATGGTTTATGTTGTTTCCACTATGAGTGGATAGTCACTTATGTTAGGGATCATAATCCCACCATGGATGATTTATTTTCATAGTTAGGATTTGATTTATATTTATACTAATGGAACCTCATGTGTTGGTATTGGAGTATCATATTTTCTTAACTTCCCTTGTCTTTTAAGGGTAGTGTTTGAAGCTTTACTACAACCCCAACCCATTTGGCACCATAATTAATTAACCCCCAATTTTCCATAGAGGAGTTTGGTCTCTACATGGTTGATGTTCGGACATAATTAATTATGATCGATTAAAATCAATTTGAATTCAATTCCGTTATCTACTTAGCAAATCCAAGGTGGGGGAATGATCCCTAATCCCTTTTCTCCATTTTAAATCATACAATTCCTAGTTTGTTTCATTATAGCAATCGTCTTTTACTCGTTCACATTTACTTAACCTATGTTAGGATAGTTATTATTTGTAGTTCACCACCCCCAACTATCATCACCTTTTACACTTTCATTTTGTGACGTGTAGTTACTCTTATAACCCGAATTCCGTTCTTCTCTTAAAGCCCACTCCCTCTGAGATAAGATCTCGGCCTTACCCGGTTATTACTTGTTGCGACTAATTTGCACTTAAATTAAACACTATTTTTAAAGCATCAACGGCCTATCGGTTTAGGGTTGAATATGTTTTTGGGACCGTAGCACGCGTCGACACAGGCGGACTAGGCGTTGTGTATGTAGCTATTTAGGGTCCTACAGTGGTGGCACCGCTTCCGATCAGGTAAGTGGGTTAGTCATATCCATTGTCATCGTCGGGGGTATGGACCTTGCAATGGTGTATAGTATAGGAACCGCCCACTTATGTGTGTTTTGTTTACATCCATTTGGTGAGGGACTCCTCCTAACTTATCGATAGAGCACAAAGTGGACACGGAAGGTAAATGCCTTCGTGTGTCATATATATGTAAGTACATGTATATTTATATAAATTAATTGATAATAAATCCATGTAGTCTAAGGATGTAGATAACTTTTAATGAACACAATGTTATGTAAAATACATAATGTGATGATATGATATGTCTTGGGGTAGTATTGTAGGGTTATTCTTGGGGCTAAAATCATATGGGTAGATGCTTAGCTCCCATTTATTATTTTTTCTAGATGCCTTTGATATTATCATGTTAATATAGATATGAACTTCATAGCTAGGTCATTGGGATGGAATGCATATAGGATTACGCTTAGATGAGGGGTGAGATACTTACTGCATGCGAGTGTCGATGGGCAGTGTGCAATGTGAATTAACTGCATAATTACATATTGGTTTTATAAGTTAATTCTTGAAACTTTAGGGCACTGACCAAAATTATAAAATGTTTTCCCCCCATGTTTGCCTAGACAAGGATAGCAGGGATGAAAGGAGATCAGACTTGACATCCCACTTGATCATTAGCGGATTCAGTTCGATTGATTCTAGCATAGGTTACTACTCTTATTTCAGCCATTTTATTATTTTAGAGATTGTATGGGCATAAGCTCAGGATTTATTATTTCATTCATTTATTTTCCAGTTAAACTTGAGGTGGATATTACATGACTTATGAGAGTTGGGATTTATTTATTGTCAATTATTGCTTCATATAGTTTTATTGGATGTGTATGTTTTAAATTAAAATATTATTAAGAAAGCCCCAGCTTCAACGTATTACAGTTTGATGCTGAGAATTTATAACATATTATGGTTTGATTCTAACATATTACGGTTTGATGCTGAGAATGGTATATATTATTAAGCAAGCCCCATCTTCAACGTATTGTGTCGGGCTAACCTTTATACGGAAAATGAGGGTTATTACAATTGGTATCAGAGCATCCAGGTTCTAGCGTCCTTATAATCTGTGTTGTGCTCATTATGTTATGCGCTGCATTCTTTGATATGAAGAGCCCTATGATTAGGAATCATTGTACTATTTACGATCTGTTACTAATGAGAATCTTGTTTACTTTCAGATGGAAAACTATAGACGCGATAGACTACAATGTGTTACCACCAATGTTGTAGAGGACGGGGCTCAACAGGAGCTACAACCACACCCACAACCACCCTCAGCCCCACCTATGGTTATGCCATGATAATAACACATGCAGTCTCTACGATGATGGTCGCTATGTTATAGCACTTTCAGCTATAGCAGCAGCATCCACCACTACCCCCGCAGCGGGTGGTACTACCCATTCAGGCACAGGGGTCAATTTGGGAGAGAACTCGGGAGGCCTTCACAAAATTCCACCCCACAGGGTTTGCTGGGAGTCCAAATATCTTAGTAGACAATTAGTGGATGAAAGACTTTAAGAGACATTTGAGGATGGTGGAGTGCACGACAGTGAACAAAAATATGTTATCTTTATTTCGACTGGTAGGAGGAGCCTTGAAGTGGTCGTAGTCTGTCACCACACTGGAGTAGCGGGACCAATTGACTATTGATGCATTCTGGGTAAAGTTTAAGGGAAAGTATTACCCAATTTATGGACCTCAAGTAGGAGCGTCACATTATAGCAGAATATGAGGGGGAGTTTACTGCATTATCCTTATTTGATAAAGATGAGGTAAACACTGAAGAAAATATAATGGAAACGTTTATGTCATGGAAAGTTTGGAATTCGACTTTTACCACCTACACTGAGATGGTAAATGTCATTTGTTTGCAATGTCAGGATCATAATTCATTTTACAAAAGTAAGGGGGGGAATATATCCAGTTCAGGTACGTCAAGCCAGCAGTGCAAGATAAGTGGGAACAATAATCAGGAGGGCCAGCAGTTTAAAGGGTCCCAAGTAGGAGATCAGTATAAGAGGCACAGGAATTCCAATGATCGAAATAAGAAGGGCCAAAAGCAGAGAGGCCATCAGGGCCAATGGCATCTGGGCAAAGACCAGTAGGGCCAAGAGCCAAATAGGTGCCAATTTTAGGGAAATGTATAAATTTATGGAGGCAAGGTACACCTAGAAAAGAGGTTCCTTTGGGTTAATCAGGGGGAACGGGAGCAGGGATGACAACGTGGGTATCAGGGACCACAGAGGCAGCAGTTGCCAGCCCCACCGGGGATTACAGTGACAACACTACCAGCCCCAACTGCCTCACCTCAAGGGCAACAACCACAACTACAATATGGATGTGTGTACCATGTCGCACTTGGCGAGGGACCAGTGTCAGTAAAGTCAGTGGAGGGAATGTTCCTAAATTTTGGGCATGTAGACCGTATTTTATTTGATAATGGTTCATCACATTCGATTATTAGTACTAGTTTTTCTCGTGCATCGAGGATGATATACTTCGCATCTAACATATTGCTTTACATTAATTCAGTCGTAGGTAGAGGGGAACCTATATGTTCAGTGTGCAGAGGTATTGGGATTGATATTAGGAGACTTAGGTTCGTGGCAGGCCAACTTGTATTACATATGTCAGAGTACGGCGTTATTCTAGGAATGGATTACCTATCTACTTACAAGGATTCTATTGATCATTATGGGAGGTCCATCATCTTTGCTATTCTGGGACAAGAGATTTACTTAGTTACGATGATGCATCGGGAGGAAGGGTCGAGCACGCATTTGTATTACATTGAGGGGGAGATTTATGATGAGGTCGTTATTTTGCTATACTCCATCCCGATTGTTAACAAGTTTTCAGATGTGCTTGGAGAGATTCCAGGGTTACTACCAAGTAGAGATATTGAGGTTGTGATTGACTTGATCTCGGGTACGAGACCCATCGTATATGCATCGTATCATATGGATCCTTTGGAGATGAGAAATCTTAGAGATCAGATTCATCAATTACTGGGTCAGCGATTTATTCGGAGGAGTACTTTACTTTGGGGTGCTCCCGTTCCATTCGTGAATAAGATGGATAAATCGTTGAGACTTTGAATTGATTATAGGGAGTTAAACAAGGTCAGTATACGAAACAATTATCCGTTGCCTCGTATTGATGATTTGTTCAACCAGTTGAGGGGTACATCATATTTTTCTAATATTGATTTTAGGTCAGGGTACCATCAGTTGAGGATTAAAGAGAAGGATATTTTGAATATAGGATTTTTGATGAGATACGAATCGTATGAGTTCTTGGTTATGACTTTTGATTTGACCAGTGCATCGACAGTGTTTACGGACTCGATGAATAGGGTGTTCAGGAACTTTCTAGATCAGTTTTCCATCCTGTTCATTGATGACATATTGATTTATTCTTGGACCGCGGAGGAGCAAGCACAGCACTGGAGGATAGTCTTAGAGATGTTATGGGACCATCGGCTCTATGCCAAGTTCGAGAAATGGAAATTTTGGTTAAGGAATGTTGAGTTTTTGGGCCATGTTGTATCTGAGTGGAGGTATCAGGGGATTCAGGAAAGATTTTAGCAGTGATGGAGTGAGGATAGCCCACTATACCTACTGAGGTCCACAGTTTTCTAGGCTTAGTAGGGTACTACTGTCGATTCACAGGGTTCTCAAAGATAATCAGGCCTCTAACAAATTTGACACAGAAGGATGTACCATTTTTTTGGGATGATGCATGTTACCAGGCTTTTAATGAGATGAAGGTCAGGTTGACCTCGACTCCGGTATTTGCTTTGCCTCGTAAATGGATTGACTACAAGGTCTTTACGGATGCATCTATGTGAGGACTTGGAGGGGTATTAATGCATGAGGAGAGGCCGATAGCTTATTGATGAGGCATGAACTGTGTGTTTGTGTAAGGACACTGTCGTTGTTTTCAGTTCACCGCTGCAATACAAAAACAAACTAAACTATGACTACACTCGACAAAGGGAGTATAGCGGCCCGTCCGGGTATCGAGAATCCACAAGGAATGTTGGATAGATTGTAATAGATTTATTACTTCTAAAATTAAAAGTGTAAAAGGTGATGGGTGTAAAAAGGGAAAAGGGAAAAATGATAAGTTAACTATGCTAAATCAGAATAATATAACGAGGCTAGGGTCACATCCTCGCCATGGGATAAACAACGCATAATTAGAATTTCGGTTCAAAATTATTTAATCAAGCATAATCAATTAATTATAAATTTCACACATGAAGGAATTTAATCCTAAATATGAGATAAAACATTTAATAAAAAAAGGTCACGCGTGGTTTAAATTCGAAATATCGCAATAAACACTAGCGTTGCATGATAAAGAAAATTAAACGCACAACATTCCAATTTTAATACACGCGGTTGCAAGTAAACGTAATTTTATCTAAAACCTAACTTTCGGAGCTCAACGTCCATCAATAGCGAAAACATGACCCAACCCCTTAAACTAGCTACAATACATGGTTTAAACTAATTAAACAACAAATTAAGTAAATGAAAACAAGGATTAACATACTATAACTAACTATCTAAGCATATAAATAAGAAATAAAGTAAGAAACCACAAAGAAAACCCTATATTAAATAAAGAAGACAATGAATAGTAGAAACTTACATTAATGGGTATACACCCAAAGAGAAATGGAGGAGAGGGGAGCTCCACAAAAATCCCCTAAAAATCTGATTTTCTAACCTCACTAATGTGAAAAATAAAGTCCCACACTTGAAATAATGTTTTCATATAAATACTCCCTCAAAAACCCACTTAAAAATAGATTTTTGCGGACTTCTACTGTAGCCAAGTCGATTCGGCAAAATTCCGAATCGATTTGGCCCTGATAGTGTTGATTCTGCTTAGATCCAATTATGGGCAAGTCGCACGGAAATGGCTATAACTTCTTCATACGAAATAGGAATGATGCATGGTTGGAACCGATGCAGATATAATTCAATTCTCTACGTGATTATACATTGAAACCCTTCAAAATATTAGTATGAAATTACCAAAATGCCCTTAAAGTATAAGAAAATACCAAAATCTTACAGAAACGAGCATAACTTCCTCATTCGGGGTCAGAATGAAGCACGACTAGTGGCCATGCAAAGATAATTTGATGATATATAGGTTGGTAACTTCATTCCATACGAAATAGTGAGTTTAAAAAGACCAAAATGCCCTTAAAGTTTCCTTTTGAGACGAAACAATCCCAAAACGCAACCAAACTTCATGTTAAACACTTTAATACCTACAAAAGCTCAATTATACCTCGCAAAGCATATAAACATATATAAAAGAGGTTATCTAGTTAAAGAGTAAAATTATAGTAATTAAGGTACCATAGGGGGATAAAATGCATAAGTAAAGGGGGTAAATAAATGCAATATTCGAGATGAATCACACCCCCTAAATTACACATTGCTAGTCCCTAGCAATGAAATGCAAAAAACAAGACTATAAGTAAACCACAAGAGAGGAGATATGTACAAAGGTGATAAATGTCACTTTCGCGAGCGAACGATTATATTTAGCATATGCAATAAGTCGTTAAACCCCTACGTTACTCTAGTGGACAAGTGTCGTCTCATGAGGGTTTTCAGGGATGAAACCCACAAACATCATAGTTTCCTCAAAATATGCCCAATCATCAACATAAGAAAAGCTCAATAATGACTAAAAAGATTTCAAACACATAAGTAGCATAGTGAATGAATTCACTCAAAAGTCCGTAGTTATTAACATAATAGAACGAACTTCATAGAATTGAAACCTTAAAAGTGGGAGGTGAGCGAGCACATGCAAAGTATGATTTGACAAAAACTTATATAAACCGGATAAGCATTAAAGCGTGTATAAAATCAATGAACGCCATGTATTACACTCAATAAATGAAATCACTTAAAACGGGAGGTAATACATAGGACATGGGGGCATAAAGAGTAAATGTAAATGGAAGCAAGGTCGCACACATATTACAAATGAAGAACGCTATATATAAAATGAAAAATTGTAATCTCAATGAAAGATACCGCTCATTAAAGGAGGAAAAATATATTTTCACAGATTATCAAAACTATTATGACTTTTGAATTGAATGCACCATAGGATCACATAGAACTTTATAGGGTTGTAATGTAGGTTTGGGGTTAAGGTTATGAAAGGAAGGGTATATTTACAGATTCAATGGTGTTCGGGGATGAAAATTCGAGATAATAGAAAATTGTGGGCAATTTCAAAATTGGAAAATGATTTCCATAAAAAGCATTGGATATGAAATTGGAGAGTGACAAAGCTTATTGAACACTATATACAACTTTTCTCTTTCTTTTCTTTTCTTCTTTTTCACATTTTTTTCTCTTGGTTTCTTCATTTTTCTTTTATTTTTCACTTCTTTCTTTTCTTCACTTTTCTCACTCTCATATGCTTAATTGCAACCACATAACACGAGCATCATTCAATCTTATGTAACATTCCAAACAAATGTATAGAAGGTAATAAGTATGGTTTATAACTCCAATGTGGAGTTGGTTATGGAATTTTAGGTAATGAAAGGCTATATTAAGGCTCAAAGGGGCTGACTAGGGAAATATATAAGGTGTGGTCAAGGTCAATATGGGTGATATAACAAAAATGACCTATGATAATTTGCTAAAATTTACGCAATTTTAAAGTCAAGACAACTTTAAAAATTATGCTCAAGTAACACATTTCATAAATGAACTTAATTATTGAACGATCAAGTGAAAGAATAGTGAGATTACCGACGAATTCAACATTTTCAATGAGGAAAGAGTAGTGTATAACACTCACAAATGAAGGTATGTTTCCAATATCACTTATGTAAGTATATACAATGCAACAAAAGATTACCGAGTTATAGAAATCTTAAACCAAATCAATAAAACAAGAAAAGCGCATGTGCTCATGGGTTAAAGTTCAATTCATGAAGTTATTCATAATATCAATGATTTGAGGACTAAAGTCTAACAACTTCTAAAATAGAAAACATGTATCATTGAATTATCTACTGGATCAGGACTTTATTAAAATTTATCATCGAAAAGAAAGGCAAAAATCCCAACAAAAGAGAAAAAAGAAAGAAAATATTTTTGAAAATTTTCATTTTTTTTCAACAAAATCATGCTTGGAATGAACATGTTATCAAATCAATGAAAGTAAAAAAGTAATGGGAAGAATAACCAACACGCCCTAACTTAAATGTTGCATTGTCCTCAATGCGAATCAAGAACACAACAGAAAGAGAGAAAAAGAAGGATATTATCCAAAATGGAGCGATCTCCGGATACCACAAGTCCATTGAATCTACAAAACATGTTGGTACCAAGCGAATAAAAATGACAATAAAAAGTTTAACTAATTACACCAGACTACATTTAAAAAGAGAGAAAAACAAAAGAAAGAAAAAAAATAAATAAAAACTAACTATTTACAACCTAAAATTTTAACTTCTAACTAACTATACAGTAGAAGTCAAAATTTTTAAGGATCCACCCAAAATACGATTTGGCTTTGAAGGGTCAACGGTGGACCCTCCCTTACATGCATGCCTCCCAAAAAATAAGAATTACATTTGAACAACGGAAGGCATGTGTAAGGCGTAAGAAATTAACCATTGCCAATTATAAATTTTTGAGGGACGATAGGGGATTTAGATTAAACGGGGGACAAGAGCATATTGATCTCAGGAAAATAAAAATCACCTCCCCAAGGCTTTACAAATGGAAGAGAAAGCGGGTTAAGTGCAAGTGAATAGTCCATGAGATGGAGCATCTCGAAATAACTTTTTCGTTTAAGAATTGGGTCAAAATCCTCAAGGCTTTTAACCGATACTTGTGATAAATTTAACGGTTTGGAATAGTGGGGAATAAAGTAAAGGAAGGACCATCAACCTCAATACAATCAGAAGAATTAATAAGAGGTTGAAATTCAAAAGTGCTTGAATCACTCTCGATTATTTCTTCCTCAAAAAAGGGTGGAGGTGAAACGCAAGTTTCAACCTCAACCGACCTTTGTGAAGAAGCAATAATCTCATCGAGTTGGGCGTTAATTTCTAAATACGAAGCTTCAGAACTCTCGAATAGGTCATTCGATTCCTTTATCATTAACTCCTAATCAAACTAACAATAAGACATAATATCTTCTTATCAGGTTTGCTCATAGCTAATAGATTCCCCGCTTCCCAAAGTTTCATCACAAGGTGATGAGGGATTACTTACATATTCTTGAATTTCACGCTCAATGCGCTCGTTTTCAAGAATTTGTAGGCATTCTCTCATAGTCTTGGGAGTATAACTTGGAAAATTATTCTCATAACAATTAAGGTTATCTAAAGAGTTATAGCGAGACATTTCAAATTAGGCAATGCAACAAAGCAACGAGCACCAAAATTTCAATTCTCGAAAGAGTCTAGCACAAGTCAAAAAGAAGGGGAAAATAAAGAATATAAATATGAATAAAAGAAATATTACGAAATAGTAAATCAAATATAATCTATAACCAAACACTTCAACGGCACCAATTTGATGGGGCGGGAACCGTGTGTTTGTGTAAGGACACTGTCATTATTTTCAGTTCATCGTCACAATACAAAAAAATCTAAACTATGAGTACACTCGATAAAGGGAGTATAGCGGCTAATCCGGGTATCGAGAATCCACAGGGAATGTTGGACAAATTGTAATAGATTTATTACTTCTAAAATAAAAGTGTAAAAGGTGATGGGTGTAAAAAGGGAAAAAGAAAAAAATAAGAAGTTAACTATGCTAAATAATAATAATAATAATAATAATAGAACGAGGGTAGGGTCACATCCTTATCATGGGCTAAACAACGCATAATTAGGATTTCGATTCGAAAACATTTAATCGATCATAATCAATTAATTATAAACATCACACATGAAGGAATTTAATCCAAAAATGTGAGATAAAATATTTAATCAAAAATGGTCACACATGGATTAAATTCGAAATATCACAATAAACACTAACGTTGAGGGACAAAGAAAGTTAAGCCCATAATATTCTAACTTTAATACACGCGGTTTCAATTAAATATAATTTTATCCAAAACCTAATATCGGAGCTCAACGCCCATCAATGGTGAAAACATGACCCAACCCCTTAAACTAGCTACAATACATGGCTTAAACTAATTCAACAATAAATTAAGTAAATGAAAACAAGAATTAACAAACTATAACTAACTATCTAAGCATGAAAATAAGAAATAAAGCAAGAAACCAAAAAAGAAAGTCATATATTAAACAAAGAAGACAATGAATGGTAGAAACTTACATTAATGGGTATACACCCAAAGATAAATGGAGGAGAGGGGAGCTCCACAAAAATCCCCCAAAAATATGATTTTCTAACCTAACTAATATGAAAAATGAAGTCCCACACTTGAAATAATGTTTTCATATAAATACCCCATTGAAAACCCACTTAAAATAGAGTTTTGCGGACTTTTACTATAGCTGAATCGATTTGGAAAAATTCCGAATCGATTTGGCCCTGATGGTGTTGATTCTGCTTCGATCCAATTCTAGGCACGTTGCACGAAAACGACTATAACTTTTTCATATGGAATCGGAATGATGTGTGGTCGGAACCGACGCGAAGATAATTCAATTATGTACATGATTGTGCATTGAACCCCTCCAAATATGCAATATGAACCAAAATTCCCTTGAAGTAGAAGAAAATATTGAAACCTTACGGCAAGGAGCATAACTTCCTCATTCGGAGTCAGAATGACACATGGCCAGTGGCCATGCAAAGATAATTTGATGATATAAATGTTGGTAACTTCCTTCCATATAAAATAGTGGGTTAGAAAATACCAAAATGCTCTTTAAGTTTCCTTTTGCGATGAAACAATCTTGAAATGCAACCAAACTTCACACTAAGCGCTTTAATACCTACAAAAGCTCAATTATATCTCGCAAAGCATATAAAAATATATAAAAGAGGTTTTCTGGTTAATAAGCATAAATATAGTAATTAAGGCACCCGAGGGGCTAAAATGCACAAGTAAAAGGGGTAAATAAATGCAATATTTGAGACAAATCACTTATGCTTCCCAAAAGTTTAAGCCTTATGAGGAGAATTACCCCACCCATGATTTGGAATTAATAGCCGTAGTGTTTACCCCCTTTGGCACTTCAAACCCCGAAGTATACAAACTGGCACATAATATCCCGAAGTTTGCTAGTTCAATTACTTTAGTCCAAGACTTAACGGATCTTGAAGATTTTTTTTTACAATAATTGGATTTTTCGTTAAATTTATTTGTTAAATTGTTTAAAAAATCACAACATTTTATTTAAAAAATAATAAAAATAAAAAAATCTAAAAAATATGAAAAAAAATATCGTTGGGCTTATGTCGTCGTGTATATGTTTTTATATAAAAATTTATTAAATTTGACATATTGTTGACATAATTTGTATTTTTTGTCTTTGTGTTAATTAAATGTCTCTAAACACTACATTATTTACCAATTTTTGGTTCATAATTATATACTAACATGTTATAATAAATAAATAGATATTTTGTAAAATAAAATATAATCTTATTTATAATTTTTTTTATAATTATAAATAAGGATTCATGCATTACCATATTAAATCTAGCGTTGATTGGTTACAATACTTTCTTAAAGAATTTAAGACTCCGTCCTTTTATGAAATATGTTTACTATCTAAATAGTTCAGAAACTATTTTTAATTATTTATTTACTATAATTTATAATAGGTACAAATATTTAACCGAAATAAGTATTTTAATAGTAAATAAATTATAGTAAATACTTATAACAAATATTTGACCGAAATAATTATAACTGCTATTAAAATACTTATTTCGGTTAAATATTTGTACCTATTATAAATTATAGTAAATAAATAATCAAAAATAATTTTGGAATTATGTAGATAATAATAAACATCTTTCATAAGTGGTTTGAATCTTAAATTTTTCAAGTAGTGCAACCAATACACGCAAGAATTAATATGGTACTGTACGAATCCTTATTTAAATTTATAAATAAAATTATATCTCACTCTAAAAAATATCTATGTATTGATAATAACATGTAAGTATATAAAAATGAACCAAAAATTGGTAAATAATATAATATTTGGTGACCTTTGACTAACACAGACAAAAAATACAAAGTATGTCAATCGTATGTCAAATTTAATATATATATATATATATATATATATATATATATATATATATATATATATATATATATATGCGACAACATGAGTCCGATGATATTTTTTTCATAATTTTCGAAGTTTCATAAAAAAAGGTTATGATTTTTTAAAGAATTTAACTAATAAATTAAATGAAAAAAAAATTCAAACACTTAACGGTCCATTAAGGTTTGAATTAAAGTGACTGAGCTAACAACTTTTTGAGTTTTATATGCTAATTTGTATACTTCGAGGTCTGAAGTGTTAAAAGAAATAAACTTCAAGGGACTAAAGTGCTTATAATCCCTTTATATAGGCCTATCAACGGAGCGAATTTTATCCGAATCCGAATTCGATCCATTTACACGAATTTGGATCACGCCTGAAATCCAATTACCCTATTATCTGTTTATTAAATGGAGCGGATTTGGATTCATATAATCCGATCCGATTAATATATTGTATTTAGAAATTTATTAATATTTTATATATATATATATATATATATATATATATATATATATATATATATATATATATTGTATTTAGAAATTTATTAATATTTTAAATAGTTATTTTAATAGTTATTTTATTTATAATAGTCCTATATTAATATATATTGTATTTATTTATAATAGTAATTTATATTATAATAGTTATTTAAATATATTTTTTGAAATATATATTATAATACTTATTTATAATATATACTGTATTTTGAAATTTATAATATTATAATCGGATCGGATTAACGGATTCTTAACGGATTCGGATTCGAAACCCTAACAAGTAATCCGTCGGATAATCGGATCGGATCCGAATCCGTTTAACTTAAACGGATTCGAATTTGAATTGGCTTGATCCGATCCGAATTCGACCCGTTTACAAGCCTACCTTTATATATTTGGGTATAAGTATATATATTATTGTCTAGAAATTAGAGATGAGATATCTTGGTGTTATTTCTAAAACACCTTAATGGTCAAATCATGCCTTGATGGTTAAATGCATTAAACACTTTAGTTAAAACCATTGTTAAGAGACTTTAAATAGGTAAATGGAGCATTTGTCAAAATACATTAAAAACTAAACAAGTGTCAAGTTTTCCTTCAAGGAGAACATTATTTATGTATCTTATATATGATAGGATACCATAAGTATTTAGGAGGCTTACAAATAGTGATGGGGGATTTATATTCTCGACATTATGGAGATGGAATGAGGACCAAAAATAGGCAGCAAAATTTGTACTCCTAAAATCATATGAAATTCTTAACTAAAGTGTTTTATTTTCCTTTAGTTTCTAAAATCACATTGATGGATGCTCTCAAATCACAGTAGTGGATGCTCTCAACAGCTAAGATTATCAATTCTGAAACTTGATTTACCATTCGTCAGAGATAGTATCCACAGTGGTGATGAAAGGTGGAATAGGTATATAGTTCCTACAGACTATATTAGTTCGTTGCAATTTCTTACAAACTAATATAGTTCATAAGAACTTAAATATACATCAGATATTAATTATTTGTACTTTTTAGGAACTTTATTTGTTCGTAGGAATTCCTATGAATCGAAGTTCGTAAGAATTTCTACAAACAAATTGAATTCGTAAAAATTTTTACAAATTCTCTAGGCGTTCACTAAAATTAGCAAACCTCTATCATTTTCTCTCAATTTACAACTTATATAATTTTTATGTCTTTTTGCTCCACCATTAAAGATGCTATAAGAAGTCAGACATGAGCAAATAAAAGGGGCTTAAATTCGATTAGTAACCACCCCATCATTATTAGTATATCAACATAGTGTAAAACAGCTGGATTGTTTTAATGCCTCTCATGTGCAGCAACAATTTTTTCTATTTATTTGAGTGTGAACGGAAGACCTTTGTCACTTTTACTGTTTAAAGCGCTTTTATTGTAATATAATGGAGACAACGTTGCTGCTATAAATTACTTTCTACACAATCATCATAATCAACCGTGCCGCTTCCCCAAACTACTAGGGGTTGCATAGAACTAGCTGGTAGTCAGTACATTGATTTCTTGATTGTAATTTAATACAACTTGATCCACGGCATGAAATCCACTACTATTTGTGCCAAAATGACAAAGAATCACTGTAAGTTCCCGTTTGATAAGGGATCGAATTTTTTTTACTTGAGAAGAAATAAAAACATTTCATATGAACAAAAGTATATCTTTAACTTTTATAGAGACTTTTTATATACAAAAATGTACGCATGCTTAAGGATGATTGATAACTGAATTGTATACTTTGATACGTAAACGTTTTAGTATACGTGTCAATTTGATTTGGGGAGGATGATTAGCAAGTTCAGTGGGAAACCCAGCGCCGGCAATATGGCCGTGGTGCTTATATAATATAAATAAGCAAGGCCGTCCTCTCCTTACTTGTAGGGATCCACATTTGGCCATAGCCTTTAGCTAAACAAAGTTTCATTCAGATTCTAATTCTAATGTTTACCACAATCAATAAATTATTATTATAAGCTTCAACTCATAATTCAGTAACATGAACGACCAAATGATTAGCTTTGACCCCAGGTTTCATAACATATATTTTAATGATGAAAACAGATTAATGATATTGGTAATGGCAAAGTGCTCCCTCTTGATGTTTATGTGACATTTGGAACACTACTTACACTTTACTTCCACACGCATATAATAATAATAAAACTAATTTTAGGGTGATTGATTTAAGACAACTTATACGTGACCATGGGTAACTTAGGTCCCAAAATTTTACCATTTTCGTCTTAATTAATCTTATAGTGAATGTTTACAATTGTTTTGAAACCTCATATATGTAAGTCATGGACGAACCTAATTTTATTCATATAGATGTAAATGTTTTAATAGGTGAAGTGTGTGAATTGTTTGAGCAATCCATGTACTCGTTCCTTCGGTTCACTAAAGTTTTGAGACTTTATAGAACATTGATATTTCTTCTGTCTCAAATTAAGACTTATTTTCCCATTTTATGTGCGTTCCAAATTAAAAGCCTAGGTACAATTCCGAGAATACTCATCCTAACAATACCCTTTGAAGATCAATGACTCAAGTGGATATGTTGCGTTGAGAGTTGTTCATAATATTTAGTAAGATACATTTAGAATGTGCAATTTTTTGTATTATGTTTTTAGACTTTCAAACAATGTGTTTCAATTTCAAATGATGAGTATATATTTATACACACAGGCAAAAACATTACTTAAAGAATTTGTTGAACTAAAGTTACAATTACAATGTTAATTTTCTATTTAACGATAATACATTTTGAAGCACAATTAATATATCACATTCTACTAATTAGAGATATTAATTTCATAGATACAGATTAAGCCATTAGAGCTAAAACCGAGATACCCTTTTGCCCCCTCATATTGCGAGTATCATTAATGTATTAGTGACTCATTTGCATGTCCATTTCTAAGGGCATTCTCAGTTTGTGCCCAATCTCTTCACTCTCGAGGTTGTAACAGGCTGCATTGATACTGCATAAAATAACTAGTTCTATGTGTGTCAATTAGGGGTGGAAGCGGTACGAATTTTTATCGTACCGTACCGTTTTGCTCCGAAAAAAATTGGCATTGGTTTCATATATTAAAATAACAGAAATCGATCTTACCGAAACCGAAATTACCGAAAAAAAATTGATTGGTTTTGGTTTTAATATTTAAAAAATCGATTTACCGTAGCGAATTTACCGAAACCAGAAAAAAAGTACTGAAATTACCGTACCGTACCGAATTTACCAAAATTACCGTACCGAATTTACAGAAATCAGAAAAAGTTAGTTTTGGTTTTAATATTTAAAAAAATTGGTTGGGTTTGTTTTTTATTTTTTGGGGCTTTTAATGCTATTTACCGAAACCAGAAAAAACCGAAATCAGAAACCAGAAAAAATCAGAATTTACCAAAACCAGAAAAAATCAGAATTTATCGAAACCAAAAAAAACCAAAATTATAAAAAAAAAACGAAATACCAGACGGCTTGATTTTGGTTTTGGTATTTATTTTGGTGTACCGGGTGATAAACTGGTACGATTTGATTTTACCATCCAGAGTTTGATTTTGATATTAATATTTACTATTTATCGATCAAACCGTACTGCTTACACCCTTAGTGGCAATAATATCCACTCATCCGAACCACTTCCGAGCCACTATAAATCACAGTGTTTGTTTTCTATTGTCCCTTAGCCATTCGCATTCAAGTTATAATTATTGCCCGATTTGCTTGCTGGAATTTGTATCAATTACTGAAAATTGCCTTATGGATTAATAAAATGAATTCACTTTTTACACGGAAGCTTTTCTTAATATACCAAGTTCCAAAAGAATATACACAAACACGATTGGTATTTAGGGCACGTTTGGCAATCCAATTTCAAGGATTGAAATTAGAATTGGAAGGCTAATTTGAATTTCACAGAATTGAAATTGGCCTTTCAATTCCAATTCTAAAACTTGGAATTGGATTGCGAAACGGATCCTTAAAGAACTTTATATTGGAAAAAAAAATATATTTCCAATTACTCATGTTGTGCTCCAACGATTGAGTGATGAAAGGAAGAGGCCCGAATATATTTGAGCTTTTGAGATTGACGAGAAAAAAAAAAATAGATTATCTATTGGTTCAAAACAATCCCTGTCCATTTCTCTCTTTTGAACTCCATAATCTCCGCCACCCAAAAATTTCGGAACCAAAAAAAAAATATCCAATACAATTCAGAAACTTTTTGTTTGGTGACGAATCTAATTGTATCGATTATGGCTCACATTATAGGCATGTCACTGTCCAATATATAGACCTTTTTATTTCCCTTGAATCACAACCATCACCATGGACTTCATGACTCTAACGTTGAAACCATTATACATTCATCCCCGTATTTTCGGAACACAGTATATACGCTGGAGTGAGACTTGCTCCAGAACAATAACTAGAATAGACACAACTATTATTTAAGGGTTGTATTAATGATTGGTTTTATGGACGAGACTTTAGGATCACTGAGCAACATGAACGTATATCTATATCTATATTATACCTTTAATACGAGAGTATTAGAAGTGTAAATGAGAATTTATTTATATTTATATATATATTACTAGCATATATACTGCACGATGCTCGAATGAAAATGTATGTTACGAATATTATTGAATAAAATATATTATTTCAATATATTTTCAAAATTGTATTATTTCATTACATATGACTGACATATTTATTGATATATCAAATAGTAACTGTGCAAAAGTTCATCTTCATACATGTATTTTTATTAAGAAAAATCCAAAACATAATGAAGCTTCATTTATAAAAATTAAACTGTCTTCAACTGTTCACGTGTTATTGTGATCACTCAATCCTTGATCTCTATTCCAACCCTTTGCCACCGTACATTTTCTTTCAACCATATGAATGAGACCAATCATAGTCACCTCACTATATCATGTCATCAAGCAAAAAACAAATGAATATTTATTGTTTAATATAAAAATTTTAGAGTAAATTACTCCATAGGTCTCTTACCTTTCCACTTATTTCAATTGCATCCCTGTCATTTTTTTATTTCAATTTCATCATCAACCTTTTATTTTGTCTCAATTTCATCTCTGTCATTTTTTTGTTTCAATTTCGTCCTCAACCTTTCATTTTGTTTCAATTTAGTCCCTCTACTAACTATTTTGGATATAATTGACAATTTTACCCCTCTTTATTGAAAAATAATAAAATGGATGTCATAAATTTGAAAAATAAACTATTTTATTATTATTTGGGGATAAAAAATAGTTTTTATGCGAGAATAATAATTAAAAAACAGTTTTCATTTTTATTTGATCCCACTTCTTTTTAATTTTTTTAATAAAATTGGAATAATAATTTTAATAGTCAAATAGTTTTTTATCTATAAAAAAACCTTTTTTTAATTTTAATTATAAATGTTTAATTTGATGTCTTATATTTACGATTGATTAGTGCAGCTGGCGCGGAACCACGTCCTTTAATGAATGTGGGTTCGTTCCAGCGAACTAACCAATCGCAAATCTAAGACGTCAATTTTCTCCCATCTATGTAATATAATTGATAAACAAAAAAAAAATCTGGGATGTGGGTTCGTTCCAGCGGCACTAATCAATTGTGAATCTAAGAAATCAAATTAAATGTTTTTGATTAAAATTTAAAAACGAGTTTTTCTTATAAATAAAAAAAAAGGATTTTTTTATCAATTAGTCTCGTTTACTAAGTATGTAGTTCAATAGGTCCTACTATCTTTTTGTTGCTCCAACAGGTCCCATAAAAAAATATTTATTATCTAATAGATCCTATTTGTAAGCATACAGTGAATATTACTATATGTATAAATAGGACTTATTAGAAAAAAAATATTATGTTAGGACCTATTAGAAAATGTCTTATGTAAATAGGACTTAATAGGAGATTCCCATAAAAAAATTATGTTGACTATTAAAATTATTATTCCAGTTACTTTTTTTGAAAAAATAAAAACAACTCGGATTAAATAAAAATAAAAAACATTTTTTATATTATTAACTCGGATAAAAACCTATTTTTTTAATCCCTAAATAATAATAAAATAGCTTATTTTTCAAATTTTATAACATTCATTTTATTATTTTTTAATAAAGAGGGGTAAAATAGTCAACTGTATCCAAAATAGTTAACAGAGGGACCAAATTGTGACAAAATGAAAGGTTGAGCATGAAATTGAAACAAAAAAAAGAATAGGGACGAAGTTCAGACAAAATGAATGGTTGAGGATGAAATTGAAACAAAAATAAGGATAGGAACGAAATTGAAATAAGTGGAAAGAGAAAGAGCCTATGGGGTGAAAACTATTGGTTTGGTGGGTGTATCCAAAAGTTACCCTTTAATGTAAATTAGGTGTCCAAGCTATATTATGCTTAATTCACAAAATTAAGCACACAATATCACTAAACAAAACAAATCTCTATAACATTTTATCAATCATTTCAACAAACCTAAATCTTTGCCACTCTAAATTTCAATTCAATCATATGAGTGAGCCCAATCATGATCACCTCACTATATCATGTCACCAAAAAAAGAAAAAAAAATAATATTCATAACAAACCATATCATTATACAATTATATGATAAAAGAACCACTCAAAACCACATATGAATTATACAAAATTGTAAAATTATTTCTTTTGAATTCGTTACCCGCTAACAATAATCAATTTGAATTGGGCTATTGTAAATTTCCCCAGATTTAGGCAATATACTTAAGAATACCTAATTACCCTTCAACCCAAATTAAATGCCCAAATTATATTACACCTAACTCACAAAATTAAGCGAACAATGTCACTAAATCAAACAACTCTCGAAATTCCTATAGCACCCTTATTTTTTACGATTTAAATAATTATGTGATTAATTATTATTGTGGGAGTAAATATGCGATTTATTTATTGTTGTAGGATTAATTAAATTAAAATGTGAGAAATTAATTTGTTATTAATCCGGATCAAAATAATTATTAACTAGCGTGCCAAGGGTTAATACTTATTGTTGTGAACTATTAAATGTTACTGTGTGATGTATAATATGGAATTGTGATATTTGATAAATTGTCGAAAGTGAGAAATACGACAGTTTGGTAATTTAAGTCTGTCACGCGTGTGAGTCGTGTCGGGACTAATTGAATGGAATAAAAAGAGAATTTATTTTATTAACTCGTATGGTCATTTTGAGTGCGACATTGAGTCCGAAAGGGTCGAGATAGTCAGAATAGTATACTCGGGTGTTTAGTTTGGGTCCCGAGACGATTTTAGGCCTAACTGGCACCCCGAGAGGGCATTATGGTAAATTGTACTTTTGGGTTTAATTAATGGACGAAAATTGGGATTTATTATATCAGCTAAGGAAAGTCGATTAGGGTTAAGAAGGGTCAGGAAGTTAGAACGGCCATGGAGGGTGTGAGGGAGAAGCAAATTCCAAGAGAGAAGACTCATTTAGCATCACCTTGCACAACCGTGACCACCAACGCGTAGATCGCGAAGACAGGAACGCGTATATACCAACATCACCAACGGATCAAACCGTCATATTCGAGGCAAGTGTTTATTACTTGCTTTCGTTTAGCAATAATCATGCTCATGTTAGTATAGGTGGAATTAATCATGATTTATATGTTAATTGGGTGAAAATTGGAGACTTAAATTATGATTAAGGATGGATTTAATTAGTGGTTGGAATTCCTTCATGTATGTAGAGGATTAATCACGAAATTTGATTATATATTGATGAACGAATCTGGGTTGATTAGGTTCTTGAATTGGAATTTAGAAAACTAAGGTTCATATGAATTAATTTGGGGGTTTTATGTAATTATGATGATTAATGACGAATTAAGGATCCTAGGATGATAGAAATGATCTATAACCTGTTAGGGGTTGATGGGTATTGATGATGAGTTGTTGGGAATTGAATCTTAGAGGTTTTTAGGTTCAAAAATGGTGAAAAACGTTGAAGTTTGGGGAAGAAGATGAACAGTGCAATCTCACACGATATCGCACGAAGTGGTTCAAACGAGATGGGGATCTCGCGCGAAGTGGTTCAAACGAGATGGGGATATTGCGCGAAGTGGTTCAAACGAGATGGAGATCTCGCGCAAAGTAGTTCGAGCGAGATGGCATCTCGCGTGAAGTAGCTCGAACGACACGTGGAAGTCGTTCAAAAGACAACCCTTCTGGTTCGAGCGACAGAGGGAATTTTTGGGGATTTTTCTCAAAGTCTAGTTTTGAGTTTGCCGGTTTATTGGAGTGAGAGAAACTTCCAAATAGTAAATTTAAATAAGATGGAATTTCGGGAAAGTATGTGAGAATAAATACTTTAATTATTTCGGTATAGAGATAGAGTATACCTTGGAGATTACGAGAGAGATAGTAATCTAAATATTTATACAGTACGTAGAGATGAGATTAAAATACATATGAAGAGTATATATGTAGGTTGAAAAAATACCTATAAATTATAATAGGATGTGTGTATGCCTATTATGTGATACTATTGTTAAGAGCACTAATGGATGATAACCCGGGGGTGCAAGAACCTTATAGTTAAGAGCACTAATGGGTGATAACCCGGGGGTACAAAGATGATTATTGTTAGGCGCACTAATGGGTGGGGGTGCTGAATTATTATTGATAGGTGCATTAATGGGTGCTAACCTGGGGATGCATGATTTTCTGGATATGTGCACAAATGGGACGTAGCCGGGGGTGCAGGATTGGTGTATATATATATATATATATATATATATATATATATATATATATGTGTGTGTGTGTGTGTGTGTGTGTGTGTGTGTGGACTTGTGAATATTACTACTGTGTGAAATTTGTAGAATTTGTAATAATAATAATTATTACATTGCACCAAGCAGTCTTAACCTAAGGGTGCAGGATTAGTGTATATATATAGGGATGATGAGGCTATATATATGTATGAGTGTACTTGGGTATCATTCTACTTTGTGAGAATAGTAGAGAAAAATGAAAATGAAAAGTAAAATAATCTTAGTGAATAAAAGATTAACCATTCAGACGGTGAATACTGTAATTTAGTATGTGAGATAAACTATCTGAATAGCGTAGTGTATGGGCGATACGGGAATACTCTAAGTGAGCATAGTTAGTATTAGTATGGTTACTGACTAGTTAGACTGGGAGGTATAACTAGGGGGGATTAGATGTACGTTGGGCGTGCACAATAGACGAGAGGTAAGAAACTCATGTGAGAGTTCGATAACTAACATGCGTATAAGACTTGTTTTAAGAACTAGTTTTAAATACTTGCTAAATCATTTTTACACATCGGGCTCTGACCCGTTTCTTGTATCTCTTCTCTCTTTTGCTATATATATGTATTATATCAGGTGCTCAGGCACAGGAGTATCAGATTTAGAGATTTGGATTGCTTAACGTGCTGCAGCTGTTGTGGAAGTTGTAGGTCCTTGCAGTAGACGCATCTATCCTTTCCATTCAGTTTCATCTAGACTTCTTGTTTAGGGAATATGTCGCCCACTTCTAGTACTTTCATCAGAGATATTGTATTCAGTTTATTGTATGGTTTGGAGTTTTGAACTGGGAGGTTTTATCCAGTCTTATTTATTTCAGTACTTGATTCATGTTCAGTATTTATTTACATTCCTATGTGTGGTGAATGGTTTATATTTTAAGATGGAAAGAAATGGATTTACTTGGTTTTATTAAAATTGAAAATGTTTTGACACCTAGCTTAATTTTACATTAGGTGATTAATATGTTAAAAAGTTTTTCGACAGTAATGCTGAGAATGGACCAACTGAATATCCTGTTTTAAATTGGTAGAGGACTGATCACCCTATATTTAATTGGGCGGGGTGTGACAATGACTAATCATTTCAACAAACCTAACAATTTGCCATACAAATTTCATTTCAATCATATGAATGAGACAAATCTTAATCACCTCACAATATCATCTCATCAAGAAAACGAAAAGAAAAATTCACAACAAACCATATCATACATATATCTGATAGGAAAACCACTCAAAACCACTATGAATTATATGCAATTTGCAAAAATTATTTCTAAAAAATTAATTACCCACTAACATTAATAAATTTTCTTCAATTTAGGCATTATACTTAAAAATACCCAAAAACCAAATTAAGTGCCCAAATTATATTATACCTAATTCACAAAATTATAAAGAAAAAGTGTCACTAAATAAAACAACTCTCATTTCAACAAACCCAATACTTTTTCACCCTAAATTTTATTAAAATCATAGAAATCAGACCAATCAAAATCACCTCAATATCTCATCTCATCAAGAAAAAAGAAAAACTCATATAACATAATTATCAAAATTAAAAACCAAATTCAAAATAAAAAACTATGCATAGATCAATACTAGCCAAATCAGATCAAACCATATTATAAATAAATGTGTGAGCGTTTTAGGTAAAAAAATATAAAAAAACACTGACCATAAAATAATCTTGAAACATTTGTTGAAACTGAAGGGGGTCCATAATTGCCTTATGGGTTATGGCTAGCCGTAGATTACGTTTCTCTCGTTTATTTGTTACCTCTTCTCTCTGATGCCGAAGCCCAAATGGATTGATCGAAATGGCTGTCGTTGTCGCCGTCTTCGACATGTCTGTTGTCGCTCCTCACCACCACCCAACACCCAGTGCTCTCCTTACCCATGTCTGATGGCTCCTCACGGATATACTCACTGGCATAATATTGATGGCTATTGTCTAATTCTCTTTGTGGTTCGTTCTCCACCCTCGTTTACCCCATTCCCACCTCATCTCCACCACGCTGATGCCTCTCAATGCTACTAACAACCAGGTGTACGCAACCTCCAACTTGTATCTCCTGCTCACAAACCCAAACAGAAGGTTCCATATCTATTATGATCACCTCCACTTGTCCCTCCTCTACAAACACACTTAATTACTCTCAACCCAATTTCTATCTCTCTCACAGTCCCCATCCACCCATCCCCCTAAACCAAAATAGCGCTCTTTACTATAATTCTGAAACTCATTGGAGGGGGAGAGATCGATTTGTATCTTTTTGAATTTAGAGGGTCGAGGAGGAGTTCTTCTTGTTCGTTTCATCTGATTTCGTGGGTTATTGTAGTTGCTGCATTCATTCCAATTAAACCTCTAATGCTATTTTATTAAAAGTATATAATAGATACCTCTAAAACAATAGTACTAGAGGTATAAATATCATTTAATACATTAATTCTAGGGACATATATCAAATAGTTCTTCGTATATTTTTTAATATTCATTTTGTCCAAATTTTTTTATTTTGCCTCAAAAAGTCTTTTGCCACAGATTTTGGAGAGGGAGTGCCGCTGGCGCGGCCCTCTAAAACTAAGAGGATATTGAGTGCTTGAGGGACTAAATAGGTTAAACTAAAAATATGTATCATTTTTAAAATATATATATTTATAGTAGAGACTATTTAATAATTGACCCTTAATTCTATTACTTCTTTTTTCATCAGAAAATATTATCCCACTTTTCCTTTCTCTTTCCGCCCCTTTATGTTCTGGAATCGCTTCATTTCATTTATACCAACCATTATTTGTACGTTTTGTCTCCCTATATGGTAAATATATTGCTCTCTCTCTCAAACAATGGACCCATTTCCCCGACCAATGTCATCTCACGGGGACAATCATCTGGACAAAAATCAGGTTACTCAAAGAGTCCTTGACGTCATCAAGTGTTTCCCCAAAGTCGATCCTTCCTCGGTGACTGGAGGAGGAGTTTAAGATTGAGATTTCAGACAAGGAAGCTGTTTATATTGACTCTTGCAATCGGGTATATTTATAACCATCAAAATTCTAGCTAAAAAATTAACTTCTCTTTGTGTGTTGTGGCCTTGCTTTATTTTCTGGAAAATTAACAAGGGAGTCTGTAATTGTGATGATGGTTGTGGAAGAGATTCCAACGAGACTAGTTCTAAATCCAAGATCCTATGTAGGTATTTTCCTTCAAACATATTATTTTATCTAGCAAACATTTATGGAATGGATGAGAGTTGTTTAAAAAGTTATTTTTAATTTTGCAGGTGAGAGCATTGAAAGGAGAATCTCCCTATATATGATGTTATAGGTTTGGGCATTCATGGAGTTTTGTAGTGGGCATTCATGGAGTTTTGTAGTAATGATGTATGGGTTTTATTGTGTTTTAGAAATGGTTGAATCTCTATATGCAGGGTTCTTGCCAAGGTATCTTTGTATGCCTTATAAATGGATGAATCTCCACATATGTGGTTGTTTATTGACGGTTCTTGGATTTGTTGTCATCATAAGATTTGTTACTACTTGGAAAGGTAGTTTAGTTGTTTTCATATGTTTCATAAGGTTTTTTGGGATAGATTTTCTTTCTTCCTTTCGTATTTTCTTTTCATTGTTAAAGAATTTTATTTATTTATTGTGTAATCCAAAAGAACCACTGGTAAATCATTTTTTGCAGGCCAGTCTTTTGATTCATCTGGGTATGGGACAGCAATGGTAGCTTGAAGAAGGTGGGTTTAATGGTGTGTGGTAATGGAAGAGAGAGAGGGAGAGAGAGAGTTGGGTTTGTTATTGGTATTTGCATGGTCGTACGATGGTTATTATTTGTGTACGATTCATAGATACAGAACCCATACCAGGAGATGAATGGGTTGTGTTGAATATAAAAGATAATTGATTTTTAAACAGGTTGATTATTGTACACATATCTAGATATATACAGTCATTATTGTTGAAACACTTTTTTTAAAATTAATAACAGGGAAACGCTATTTTGTAATTATTTTTGTGATCAATATATATTGAGTGGTGTTAGTAATTCATATGAGTTCATAATTTATGTATTTCATAATTAAATTAATTGAGAATATTTTAAAAAAATTATTTGTTAAATATATTTGTGATAATTTTCTTTCCTTTAAAGGATTTATGAATTGATTGTAATATTTTTTTGTCACTTAATTAACATATTGATTATTGTATTAAATAGTTTATCCACATAGGCACTACCTAACTATTTGTTCTTTTATTTACTGAATTGCTTAACTTTCCTTTAGTTCGTAAACTTTGTTTATGAAAATTAAAATTTATTTTCAGTATAATGTGCTTTAACCTTAAATTATTGTGCAAACTTTTTCACGCCCTTGCTCTTTTCATTCATAGTATATATACACAACTATTCTAACAAAGTACACAGTTTATTTTATTTATTATATTCATTAACAATTTTAGGTACATTATTTAAGATTTAAGATTGCTCTTTATGGGTATAAATTTGTAAATTATTCACCCCTAAGGTTTGCAATGTTTTTTTATAGTTCTTTATTAAATTAGTTTATAAAAGAATCGATCTATTTTTAAGAAATTTTATAATAAATATGCGCATCGCGCGAATTACATGCTAGTTATACGTCAAAAGGAATTTAATGAAGATCATTTATTACATATGTCAATAAGGACATTCTACACGTTTTTAATCACTCCACCCAACTCAAGAATTCGTTACAATTACACCTCAGCGCTCCATTCAAAACCCAAACGATAAAACCCTTCTCAACGTAAGATTTTAAATTGAAGCCCCAACTGTTCAGCTCTCTTTAACCCTCATTTCTTTAACCCTTTCTCTTTCAACCTTTCCCATTCTCTCTCTATAAACTCACTTGACTTAAAACCCATCTACACCATTTCTCAGACGACAACAATTATGTTATATAGACAATATTACCTAAACAGTCTTAGCCAGAAGGAAAACAGCCAAATCACAATCAGGTGAACGACGGTACCACTTGGGTCAACTGCGACGAAAATTTGCAGAGGAATTGTGGTGAGAATGAGTGGCTATCGAGAAATGTTGGGGATATGATGGATTGGGCGATAGTTGCATGCGTATTGCAACACCCGTGGATCACTCTCAAAGTATTGACAACACTGCAGTAAAGAAGTAATAGAAAAGAAACGTCGGTGTATTGTGGTTGTAATTCTTTTGGTTATCCGTATAGTTGTGTTAGGCTCTGTCATGTTGAGGTGTTATTATGCCATAAACTGATGATAAATTGTGTTTTAATGTAAAAGGAAGGCTAACTTTGTTATGGTACCCCCACGTCTCTCTCTCTCTCCAATGAATCCAATTTCTTTAATCATGCTAGGTATTTTGGTGGAAAGTCTCCAATGATAAGATGAAGCCACAAACACTGTGAAGTTATGAATAAAACAGACTGAGTATCAGAATTTTGATGTAAACCCACGAACTATTTTTACTTCTTATGCTTTTCTTTTTACGCTTACACCCATTTCATTCATAAATTTATGAGGTTTTTGTTTTTTTGCCAATTGATAGGGATGCGCACCAAATAATGGTAAATATTTTTCATTGAAGGAGATGGAAATATGGAAATGTCCAAAGACATCAAAAATATTTCGTCTCTTCAGATTGTCTCATTTCTTTTAATTGATTTTTTTCGTTTGAAACAAATATTTCTATAGAATGCATGTGTTTAATTCATGTATGTATTGTATTATTTATTCTTAATATGTTTTGTGTAGTTTGATTACTTTTATATGTTAAATACATAGTAAAAATTAGATTAGTTCGAGATTTTCCATGATGGAACTTCTTTAACAATTTATAAATCATTATTTTGACAATTTCATGCTTCAAATCTCCGCGAGAACACGACTCAAAATGATATATTGCGTAATTTTTTTATCAAATTCGGATCGTATCATTTTTTCGTGCCATAATTGTCACCCCTAATTTTGAATAATTATTTTTACTCATACAATAAGATATAAAGCATAATATATTTACAAATTCTATTAACTATTATCAATTTATATTATTAGGATTATTTATATAGATTTTAAGTATTTTGTCTACAAAACGCCCTCACATCGCGCGGATTACATGCTAGTTTTACCTCTAAAACAATAGTATTAGAGGTATTACTCCATATCAATGCTACTTTTGTTGAGTAAAGAAGCTCCCCTCAATAGACATACAGAATTTGAAAGCCAAACTACGAAACTTAAAAAAAATAACTCTTGGCCCTCCATCTCCTCTTATACCCTATTTAAACCCACAAGCTTCCAAACCCATCACGTTCAAACCTAAACACCAAAGATCACAAAACCTGTAACACCCCGTATTTTTGAAGATTTAAATAAATTATGTGATTTATTATTAAATTATGTGATTGATTATTATTGCTAGATTAATAAAATTAAAATGTGAGAATTAATTATTAATCCGGATTAAAATTGAATATTTGATAGCTTGACGAGAAGTTAGTAATTATTAATATTACTGTGAGAATAAGTAATATGGAATGACGACTTTATATAACTTGTTGTGAGAGAAAAATACAACAGTTTGGTATATTAAGTCGGGACACGCATGTGAGTCGTGTCGGACTAAATAAGTGGAATAAAAAAAGGTAAATTATTTTAAGTAACTCGTATGATTATTTCGAGTGTGCCGTTGAGTCCAGAGGGGTCGAGATAGTCAGAAAACTCTACCCGGATATTCTATTTGGAATCCGGTACATTTTTAGGCCAAGACGACACCCGATAGGGGTAGTTTTGTATTTTGGATTTTTGGAGGAATTAAATGGACGAAAATTAGGGAAATATTATATCAGCTAATAGGGGGCGATTAGGGTTAGGATACACCAAAATCAAGAGAGAGCCACAGTAGGTGAGGGAGAGCAAATTCCAAAGGAGGAGAGTCAATTTACACCACCTTACATAACAACCACCACCATCGTGTAGATTGGAAGGCGAGGAGCGCATCCATACCAACAACACCAACCGATCAGACCTTTGAAATCGAGGCAAGTGTTTATTGCTTGCTTTCTTTAGCGATAATTGTGTTCATGTTAGTCTAGGTTAATAAACCTTTGTTATGAAAGTTAATTTGGGTGAAATTGGAGAACTATATCATAAACTAGGGTTGATTTGATAAGAATTTTAATCCCATATGTAGATAAGATGATGCCTACGAAATTATGATGATTTTTATGAACAAACCTGGGTTTAATTTAGAAGTTATGCATATCAAATTAAGAACTAGGGTCTTTGATAATAAATTGGGGATTTCAAATTATATGGATGATTGGTGATGATTTAATGAGGTTAGGTTATGGAAAATCACATATATATATGTTAGAATAATGTTTGGTATTGATTGTTGGAAGTTTGGGCTTGATCTTTAGAGGTTTTAGGAGTAAAAATGGTGGGAAAAGCTGAATCTCGAGGTAAGGGACAAAACAGGCCAGGTCGCGAGATGTCGCGCTAAGTCGTTCGAGCGAGATAGAGATGTCGTGCGAAGATGGATCGAGCGACACGTGTATGTCGTTCGAGTGAGATCATATTCTGGTTCGAGCGAGATTTCTAATTTTCAGAGAATTTCCTATTTTATCCCTATTTGGTAAATAGTCAATTTGAGTGAGGAAAAATTAGTGTTCGATGAAGCCAAAATAGTGCAGAATTATTGGGAGTTGTTTAGGTGTAATGATTTAAATATTTGGGGCGGTGAGTTTACCTTGAAGATTATGAGAGAGAGATAATCATAATTGTAAATGCGTCGAGAGTATTACGTGATAAATACTTGCGATTTTAGTTCTGAAGATATGGAACTTATAAGAATAAAAATTAGTGGTTACTTGTGGGACTTCTTATGATTATGTATTAAGGATTTTCAGGTGACATATTATCCTTATATATATATTACAAGAGAGGGAATATCGTAATTTAAAAATACGTTGATAGTATTTAGTGATAAAAATACTATGTATGAAATATGACAATTGGTTGTGTGTATACCGTTTGATTGATGGGTTGTGTGTATACCTATATTTGATATTACTGTAATACCCCGTAATTTTATTGATTTTTATTTAAGGGATTAATTGAATTAAATGAGAATTAATTGGGAATTAATCCGGATATACATACTAGCAAGATGTGAGTTGGTATTTGATTATGATGTTAAAATTGAATATTTTTGAGTATATATGGTAATATATGAGTATTGAAAATATTTAAATTGTCAAGAGACAGAAATACGACAATTTGGGCAATTTAGTTGGAACGCGCGTGTCAGTCGCGTCAGGAATGAATTTATTTAAATTAAAAAGTAGATTATATTTTTATCAAACTAATGATCATTTTGAGTGCGCCAACGTGTACGGAAGGGTCGAAATAGTCAGAAAACACTAGCCGGGGGTTTAGTTTGGCTCCCGAGGCATTTTTAGGCCAGACCGACAACCTAGAAGGGTATTTTGGTAATTTTAAAAATTGAGGAATTAAAACCCACGAATTTTAGAGTTTATTTTTATATTTTTAAATAGGCCACTAAGGCCATTACCAGAAAAAGGCAAGAGGGTGGGCTACGGGAGTTTTGAGAGAAGTTAGAAAGAGGGTAAAGGAGGTTCCAAACCAAACGATCTCCCATCACCAGAAAATGGAAAAGATTTGTGACTGGTAAGAAGAGAGAAAACCAACCTTGATCATCAACAGCGAACCAAAACATTGGATTTAAGGCAAGTGATTTGATATTATTTAGTTCAATGAATATTTCTTCCATGTTTAGTGTAGAAACTATATTTGCCTTGAAAGTTTTGATGAAAAGCAATGGGATTATTGTGAAACTTATGATTTTGGGATAGGAATTGCATGTAGAATACTTCTGGAAGAATTAAATACACAAAACATAACTTTTGATGATTTGGAAACGGATTTATAAGGAGTCTTTGTAGTCAATTAAATTATGGGCTCATGTTCATAGGGTTTGGGGCAAGAATTGGGGATTTGTGATTGTTACATGTTGATTAGTAAGATTTGACCCCAAAAATATGTTAAGGAACGACCTAGGATGACTTAAAATAGTTTACAAACATTAAAACGTAATTTGGATAATCTTAAGATGGATTTAGAGAAGAGAAAATGAAGAAAAACGAGTTGGGAAATTTCTGGGCGTTTTCTGCCATCTCGTTAGAAGACCTGCCCAGGTCATTTGAACGACCTTCTAACGAGATGACAATACTCCTTCTAACGAGTTGGTAGTTCGTTCGAAGCCATTCGTTCGAACGACACTCATTCGAACGACCTCGTTCGAACGATATTTCTAACGAGTTAACAGAATGGCCTTTTTAGGCCTGATTTTATTTAGAACTTCCATTAGGCTTATTTAATTGAGCGTTAACCTTCCCTTGTTGACTAGTGGGTATAGATGTGAGATTGGAGTACGTTGAGGAGTAAAACTTAGGATTTTGTAGGAAATCAGATGACATTTATGGGTTAAGAAATGAGTACCAAATATTTCGACGTGAGAAGGGTTGACAACTTTAATGTATATTATTCGGGGATTTGTAAACGTACAATATTTAATGATGGTATAGTAATGTAAAATATACCTCTATTGATATTATAAGATATCTAAGATGTGTGAATGCTTAGTATATGTGGTTATCTGTGTATAACATACCTACCATACTTGCTATCACGGGAGGTCGGCGTTCGATCAGGGCCATCTAATCTTTGTGTGCCTACGGGGGGGGGGGGGGGGGGATTTAGATTGGTACCTCGAGGACATAGGTCATAGAATGACTTATTGAGGAGTTAATAAGTCTGTTGATCATGGGAGTGTAGGTATGTGCGTGACCCATGTGATGTGAACTATGTTCGCCTCCATTATGTGTGTTTGATACTTGTCGAAACAATTCCTGAGTGATTCAGAATACGTGATCCTTATGTACGTGATGTACCAGGATTTTATAGCAGAGTATGTGTGAACCGCAGCTTAGTCTAGGGGTTCCATTATTGTATATTATGATGAGATTGATATACAAAATTATTAAAATGAACTGTTTATATAAGTACAAGTGTAAATTAATGTAACATCTTTGTAGAGTTAAAAATGGGAAAACTCTTAGTAATTATTATAACTAATTCTGAGTAAAAATAGTAATACATCCAGTTTATATTAAGACATTGGGAAATGAACTTTGAATTGTAAAAGAAATGTCAGGTCATGGATTGGACTAGTTTGATAGTAGTGTAACTAGAACGGGTACGATAGGTGTGCATAATTAGTTGAGAGGTGAGGAACTCATGTGAGTGCACTCACTATTTTGTATTTTATATTCACTATTTAATGATATTAAACACTTGTTGTATTTTAAACTGTTTTCACAATCGGGCTCTGACCCGTCTGCTTTCAAATCTATTTTCTTGTAAAAACATTTTAGGTGCTCAGCCACAAGGACACTAAGTGTAGGAGTTCCATTCCAGTGACGTGCTGTAGCTGCTGTGGAAGTTACAGGACCTCGATAGTAGACGCCTCCACTTTCTACCTTGACTCTATTTTACTCATCTGTAGGGCATGTCGCCCTTTTCTTTTAGAGACATCCTACTTACTCAGTTTTATTTCAGATTTTGGGTTGTAATTAATTTATGATTCAGACTTTGTATTTGGTTGTATTCAGTATTTAGATTATTAGAGGTGTATTCCTCCAGATTCATTGTCATTCCATTATTATTCTATCGTGACTGTGTTGTGGTTGTGTTATTAGTATTTCGTAATTTGAATGGATTGTATGTTAATCGGATTTAATTAAAATTGACAACTCACTTTTTTAAATATTAGGTGGCTAATAATTATTAAAACGTTTTTCGATAGTGATGCTATGAACTGAACCAACTTGACATTTTGTATTACTTTGAATAAAGGAGTAGCTACCCGGTATTTAATTAGTCGGGGTGTCACAATTACATGTATGACATACCTAGCTGCTTGCTATAGCGGGGGGTTATGTAGAGACGGTCTTATCCTGAGTGACCTTCGGGGGGATATTTGACTTGTATCTTAGAACATAGGACTATGAAGACTTATTTGTGAGTTGATAAGTCATCTGACTATGGGAGAGTAGGAATGTGCGTGACCCATAGGTATGTGAACTATGTTCGCCGCCAATATGTGTGATTTGTTTATATGGTTCGTGGGAGATTTTCGAACCGATAGTCCTTATTTGGGTACGAGATGTACCGGGACATGATAATAGAGTATGCAATGCACTATAGGTGTATCCTTGGGGTGATGTGTTAGTATATATATATAATAGTGGTGGATATATATGTATACTTGTGTTATACTTACAATGTGATATTTTTAGGCTATTAAGATTATGTTAATACATATATATATATATATATATATATATATATATATATATATATATAATAGTGAGGGATATATATGTATGATTATGGTATATTTACAATGAGATAATTTCATACTATTTAGATAGTGAAATCTTCAATAACGTAAATAGCAAATACTTAACTTTAGTGTGATAACACTTATTTAAAATGATAAATGTTGAGACCAAATACGGAATACTACTACGAGGGGTAACTAGAAGGATAAGACTTTTTATTTCCTAGTTAGAAGTGTGTCAGATGTCTAGGTTGGATTATATGTATGTTAGGCGTGCACACTAGTCGAGATGTGAGAATCTCATGTGAGAGTTCGAACTAACATGCATATAATACGTGCTTTAATGGAGTTTTAAATACTTCCTAATAAATCTTTTTAAAACATCCGTCTCTGACCTGTCTCTTGCATCTCTTCTCTCTTTTGCTATATATATATATATATATATATATGTATGTATGTATTAGTGCAGGCGCCCAGCCATAGAGACACCAGTTCTAGATACTTGGATGGTTTGCCGAGCTGCAGCTGTTGTGAAAGTTGCGGGTCATTGAGATTAGACGCTTCTCTATTTTCATTCAGTTCCTAGTTCAGATATTTCAGTTCGGGCATGTGTCACCCATTCTCATTAGCGGGGTTGTGCTCAATTCCCTTGTAGTTCTTTTCAGTTGGATTGAGTATTTATTATGGTTTGGTTTGTGACTTTGAACTGAAAGGTTTTATCCAGTCTTAATTATTCAGTATTTGATTCAGTAGATATTCATTTCTTGTGTATGGTTTATAATTAAATGTTCAGAAATTAATTGAATTAATTAGTTTCAAGTTAAATTGGAAAATATTTTGACACTAGCTTAATTAAATATTAGACAATTAATTAGATTTAAGTTTCCGACAGTGATGCTAAGAATGAACCAACCGAACATTCTGTTATAAATTTTATAAAGGACTGATCACCCGATATTTAATTAGGTGGGGTGTCACAAAACCATCTTTTAAGATCAACGAAAATCAGACTGAAAAAAGTTTCCCGACAAGCAAAGATGCTCAGAAGTTTCGCCGGAGAAAACATGAATAGAATAGGAGAAGATAACTGTAATAATAACATCAAAGCAAATCAGGGAAGCAGTCACGGTGTTCTCTGGTGACAAAAGTCATGACATAAATGCCATAAGTGAATAGAGGCAATGACGAACACAAAGATCGGGTCCAATATAGGATACACCTTGGATTTATCTCTTCTAATCAGATTTTTTTTATTTGTTTGTGAAGTTGTATGTAATATATATCCTTGCGGTATGGCTGGTGTTTTCAGGTAAGGCTGAATGGTTTTATTGTTGATCAGGTATAGTGATTAAGTATTCTTGTTGGGTTTGAAAGAAAGAGGAAATTTGGGTTCGTTTGATTTTATATGAAGTCTAAGTGCCTAAATGTGTTTGTGGTTTGAGAGGAATTGTGGGCATCTGGTTTAAGGATATGGTTTTGGTCTAAGTGGTCTGGTTGAATATTTTTACACGTGGTGTTGATTTGTGTGATGTCTGACACGTGTGCATCTGGAGAGTTCTAGGTTCTCCTTCTTAGTAGTGTCTTGGGTTGGACATTATCTACTTGTTAGGCGGGTTGGTTGCCTGAGTCAGGCCATTTGGTATTTGGGCCTTATCTTGATAGGGTTGAAGTATGTTAGGTTGTCTTTAACCGGTTTGTTCCGGCATTGTTTTTGAGTCTGTATTTGAGGTTTTGTTGTTGGGTTTGTGTGTTTGGGTTGTTTTGTAGCCGATTTGTCCCGGCCTATTTTTCGAGTTTTTTTTATATTACATCTCGTCAAGAAAAATATATATATATCCTTGCGTAACAAAAAAAATGATGCGTATAAAAAAAAACTAATTCAACCCAAGAAAAAATCCAAAACATACCATTTAATTCTACACACACAAAATCTTATAGGGACATTTTAAAGAGTTGAATATGTTTTAAAGTTCTGTCAAAATATTTCAGGGATCTTTTGGTGGCAATTAAGTTATATGATATTATTTAATTATGGAGGTTTATATGTTATAGACCTGAAATTTTAGACAATTTGGATCTTAATTATAGAATGGCAAAATGTAAGAGGACTTATCCAATTTTAATTAATTACATTTTTTAACGTTGTTTTATTTTTTACTTTTTATTTTGTTATGATTTGAAGGCCGGTGTGTGTGTTGAATATGAGAGGTAGATGAGATTGGTTAATTGTTATTGTTTCAAGGTAATAGATTGTGATTTGTGAACTTTTGATGGGTTGTTTATATATTTTATTATCTAGTTTACCTATTTTGACAATTGATATTAACGTTGAGTGATTGGCACGGCTTTGGGATTGGTAAACGACAATGATTATTTTTGTTCTTACATTTTTTTCAAAAAGGCAAATTTGACAAGTTGATAGTGAAACGATTGAAGACATTTTTGAATTGGAATAACAATTATGTTTTAAGTTTATGTCAAAAAAATACAATAAATGCAATAAAATTTTGCAAATCAACTTTCCGTTATACAAATAATATGTGAATCTATAGTACAATTAGAGATAATGAAATAATTATTTTTTTTTCGAGTATAGTGATATTTTATTGCTTATTTTGAAAAATGTCATACTATAAATCTACACCCGTGCATCGCGCGGGGAACATGCTACTTGTGTAAAATTTTAATGCATCCAAAGAGTCTTTTCGGTTCTCTCATTAGTGCATTCAAGAATTTTTTTCATTTCTCTCAAAATCAATTCTTCCACCATTTTTTCCCTATTTATTTATCCTTGGCCAATAAAACAATGTGCCATTACAACTAGAAAAATTAACGAACAGCCAGGAGCCTATATAAACTTCTCTTAAGAAAACCCTAAATCTTGGAGACCTTCCCCATACGCCGGTTCTCAATTATCCTTCTCTTTGACGAAAACGCACACCTCCAACTTACATCCCTTCCTTGAAATATTTTTTGGTAAGTCAGTCATGTTCACGTTTGAGTGTGAATTTTCCTATTTATTTTTTTGGTTTATTCGATCTTAATGTTCAATAAAAGTTAATGATCTTGGCTGGTAAGTCGTTCATGATGGTTGATATCCCTCCTGTAATTTATTTATTTTGTTTGTAATTGTTTATTTCTCATTTGCTATTATGTATTCTCAGTTGGTATTGTTTATATAATGGATCTTTTTTTGTTATGGTTTGTTTTTCAAGACAAAATTTCTATGTTATTTGGGCACATCAATGTAACAGGTACAGAACAATTGTATTTCAGACTCACCAGCAATATCACCATAGTGCTTATATATTCTGGATTTTTGCTAGGAGATCTTAAACAAATACAGTGTATAAGAACTCTTTCTAGTTTTGAGTTTGATATCATAAACAAAAAAATTTGGTGCTATAAAAAATAGTTAGAACAAAGCCTCATTATATATATATATATATATATATATTATTTTCAATTGAATATTATTTTCAATTTGGTGCTATAAAAAATTTGGTGCGAAATGAGTAATGACTATTACAAGAAAAAACCTTATACAGACCACTATTTAAAACCAAATGTATATGTGACAATCATATAATGACTACCACAGTAGCCTAGCCTGCACATAATGTTCGAGGTTTTTTTAATCCTTCTCTCTATAATGTTCAAACTTATTAAGTATTTTTCCTATCATATCTGGAATTTCTTTAAAAAAAATTCAACACTTTCTAGATTTTTAAAATATTTTTTTCTAATTTCCAAATAATCTCTATTATCTCCCAAATTTTTGAAAATAAATTTTCAATAATTATTTATTCTATTTCCCAAGATTTTTAAAAAACTTTAAGAATATCCTTCATACTTTCTATAAGTTTTCCTATTTATAAATTTTGAAATATTTTTCCATTTTTTTTCAAAATTATATGGTGAAATAGTATTTTTGAATTTTTTAAATGCTATTTAGTTCACATTGCACTTTTCACTTCTTGACTTTCTGAATTTGAGGAAAGTATTCTAATTCATTTTATGTTACTTTTGGATTCAAAACAAAACCTCTACATATATTATTAACAAAGCGAAAGTGGACAAAGCTGGTGCAGGAAATTAAAATCCAAACGTAACCCATTATAGACAATTCAAAAATTGACATGGGCTTTTAATTTCATGGAAGACCGTTTAGTGTTATCCGGCACTCTTCTCGCCAGCAGCTGCCCAAATCTCCTCCACAAAATTTCAAAGGTCTGTCTAAAATTTCTTTGTTCGATTTTTTATTTAAATCCCTAGGCCCCACATTTGAAACAGGCATTTGTTCGTTTCTTTATCTAAAATTTCTTTGTTTGTTTATTTAATACCCTAGTCCACAAATCTTCTTTGTTTGTTTTGTGTAAAACGATTGTGGCACTGGACGCAACTCTAACATTGTATGTTTTAAGTTTGTTGCTTGTGTTTTTTTTGCTTTGCCGTAGTACAAAAAAACTACTGTCTAAAAAATATAGTGTGTAATAAAAAATAGGGACTTGGACTTTATTTTGGAATGAAATTAGGACTCTATTTTGGAATGAAATTAGGGCTCTATTTTGGAATGCGATCTTTTTTGTAGATTTCTTGGTATGACTTTGTATTAAGAGTTTCGGTATGAGAGATTAGGACTCTACTTTTTTTAATCAATAAGTTTTATAAAATCATCTCTATGTTTTTTTTTTTGAGAAGTTCATTCACACAATTAATTTTTTTATTCAGGTATTTATTGATAAACATAAGAAGTTGTTTATAGATAAACACAAGAAGACTATATATGAGGCATTGGAGCAGGTTGGTGACTCTATTTTGTAATATATGATGGTTCTCCGTTTCATTTTGCTACTCCTGACATTTAATCAAGTGGAAAGGGGAAGAATGAGTTGTAAATTTATACTAATCCAAATATAGTTGACCCAAAAGAGAAAGGTCAAATAATTATATATATACATATATATATACCAACTTTTAGATTTATTTTATAATAACTCAAAATCTTATGTTTTCTATTGTGACTATTTTTGTAATTGTTGATGCATGTATTTATTCTTTTGTGTGTGTGACTTTGTATGGGGAAGTTTTTAATGGTGTGATGACAACATGTATATGCCCGAGTATGTGTGTTTGCGTTAAGTACATATTTAGGCCGATTTAAAAGATTCATTAGTATCACTTTCGTTTTCTATTCTTTTAATTGTCGGTCCTATTGTAATAATTATGGAACCAATGTTTTAGAATTAAACTAAAGACGTTAATGATGTTTGAAGCTTTTACTCTACTTGCACTATTTATTAGATTGTTCACTATGAGTTATGGATTCGTTATATACTTCAATATGTATAAATGCATACATATACAACATACTTAACAATGTGTGGGATTCATTTTCTTTGTTTTTTTACTCAAACTTAACTATATCATTATATGGTTTTGGATTGTTCATCGTGACTTTTGAATTTATGATTTATTAATCCTCCTCTAAATTTTTTTATTTAGGAGCACTTTTTTTGTAATTATAATTTATTTGTTTTGTTCTATCTTTTTAAATTATAAGTCATAAAGTAATATTGTAATGCACTTGCGCATCGTGTGGGGTACATGCTAGTTATACCTCTAATACAATAGTATTATAGGTATAAATGTTATTTAATGCTCTATTTATTTGTATAATTAGAGGTGTACGTGATTGTCATTTAAATTTTTTTAATATATAGAAAATTGTATTCCTTTTATAAAAAAATTATAATTATTTTGATTATATGCTATGAAATTTTAAAACTTATACCTCAATTTTTTAACTACTTTTCTTATATATAAAAAAATGTACATAATTTGTACATGTTTTTAACTATAAAAAAATTAACTATTTTTTACAAAGAGAAAAATTGTATATTTTATTAAAAAAAAAACTATATAGTTTTTACTAATTAAAAATATACAGTTTTATTTTAAAACATACTGCATTTTTTTAACAATTTTGAAAATCTTTTGAAATTTTATATTTTATTGTTTTAAAACAGTTTTTAATGAAATTTTCTTCTTAAAAAACTATAAAGTTATTAACAAAAAAAATGAAAAAACTTATTTTTTTTTAAATTTCTTTAAAACATTTTGTAGATTTACGTTTTTAACTATATTTAATATTTTTATTGTTATTTTTTGACTGGTTTGTATAAAAATTGTATTTTAAAAAAGTTTTAAGAAAACTATACATTAACAAAACTGGGAAAAAAAATCTGACATAAAAGCAATTCTTTGATTTTAACAGAATAAAAAACTTTATTTTAATAAAAATGAAAATGGAAAAGTTTAGGGGCCAAAAACTTCTTTTGGGAGGCAAAATCTTCCACAAAAATGTAAAAACATACAAGTGATATGTTGCATGGAAAAAATTTCTTGAAAATATTGGCTGTGAAACACCCATAGAAGTGAGCTAAACATCATTTACCACCTTTCTTACATTTCTCATGTCAAAAAAGGTTTATCAAACACATGCATTGTTGAATTGAGTTTCATTTAACGTTAAGAGGTAATATTTAATTTTTTTACCTCTTAATGCTAAAAAACGTTAAAATTTAACATTAATTATTAAGTGGCAAATACCCTCTAAATACTTAATATTGATTTATGTGGCAAACCGCCTACTAAAATAATAGGTGGCCAGCCCAATACTCTAATTATCGCAGGAATCATAGATGGTTCATTCTCAGCATCACTGTCGATTAAAATAATAGTACGAGATAACCACCAATCATTTTAGGAAAGGGACTGTCAAATTTAAAATTTTGAAAATAAAAGAAAAACACTTAGACAATTCAATTTGCAAAAACGGTGGATATCAAAAATCAACAATAAAGAATGACAATATAATAAATAATCACCGAATAAGCTGTCGGTGAACAGACCAATACAATTAGTTACACCGAGTATTACACATTAAACATTACAATATAATAAATGAGTGCAATGCTTTAGGCCACACGCCCGAATAAATAAACTGAACATGACTAGAGTACAATGAAAAGAAACATCTAATACAAATAACCTACAACATCCGCAATATACTGTAGCTCCATGAAAACCAGAATGGAAATGTAAATACGGGTATCCATGCGGTAGAGCACCTGCACGGCAAGCAGCATATGCAGAAACAAAGAAATATAGACGGGTCAGGGCCCAGTTTGATATGATTCCCATGTGACTAAAATGCATGACAGTTAAGTGTGTAATTCTCTCGCAGTTAACATTATATTTCTCACCTCTCAATCTAAAAGCACAACCTAGCGCAATATCATGAGATGCTCTAGTTAACCCAAGTACTAAGGGCTAACTTCTCCCCTGTCTCAACACTATGCCCTATCCATGCGTGGGGTGTCTCGAAAGCAAAATTCAAATAAGGAACCTCCCCGATACACTACTACTTAGGCAAGGTCTATCGTCGAGATCCGTTAGACCTAAGTACAATATTGATGTATATTATCATCTAATTTAATTTCCCTGAAGATAGTACTGGGGGTTAGACTTCTCCCCACCCTCAACACTATGCCCTATTCGTGCATGGGGTGTCTCACAAAGCAAAATCCAAACAAGGAACCCCCCTGATACACTACTACTTAGGCGAGGTCGATCGTCGAGATCCGTTAGACCCTCAGCACGTAATCAATATATACATACAAAACTAATTATATACACGTAACCAATCTCATTCATCCTCTTAAGGCACAATTCCTATTTCTGCTTAAGGAATATATATAAATGGTACAACATTTTATCAAATGTATACCAAATTAATCTCATTACAAAACTTTCTTTACCAATTTTATTTCCTTTCTTCCATCCAGGAAAATAAATCTTTAAAGCAAGTTTTATTATCATAAAAATGCTTTATCCTTTTTCATAAAATCCCACTACGCTTCTTCCATCCAGGAAGTGAAATCAAAAGACATTTTTATTATCATAAAAATACTTTTATATACCACATGCTTCCATCTCCCTTCTTCCATCCGGGAAATGTGTCCGAAGCCAAACCATATATCCCATTTCCCTTCTTCCATCCGGGAAATGTAATTAAAGACAATTCATTATCATGGATTGCTTTAAATTTATCTAAGACTGTCCCTCCGAGTTTCCCCACTGGATGCGCCCCTAAATGACTATCATCTTCCAGGGACCATCAAACAAGACAACCTGGGAACCTAACAAACGTCGAGAAGCGGCCATATGCCTGCATGAAAGTTAAGACCATACTCATAATCTCCTAACCAGCGCAGTATAATAAACGCCCATATGGCCTAGGACTATATCCACCCTGTATTCATTAGTCAGGGGGCATCACCATACGCACGCAACTTCCCTTATGATAGCGATTTAGGGAGGTGTGTAATCATAAATTAACATTTATGAAAAACATTACTTTTTCCTTTTTGAAAACGTTCACTTTTACATTTTCAAAACTATTTGTACTTATTTCTTTTAGTACTACATATTAGCATATGTCTTTCTTATTCTTAGTGTCATATTTTATTAATGACCTATGACCCGAAGTGCCATTATCCTCAAACTAGTCTGCAAGAGTTCATCTAATTTCATTAACCATCAAAGTGAGTCTTCATCAATAATAGACTCCCAAAAATCCCAACATTAACATTTTATCTCCAATTTATCTTTAGGTTAACTTCCTATATCTTTCTGATATTAACTTATAGAAACTAGCCCTCGGGGTAAGCCCAATTATCCCATATCATCCTAGGACATTAGTCTACCCAAAACATCCCTCTAGGACTCCTCATTACTTCCCAAAGGAAGGTCCCTAAACCTTGGACCTAAAAGAAAAAGGGCTAAAAATCAAACTAGGAAAAACTCACAAAAATAGGGTGACCGAATCGATTCGCCCCTTAGGCTGAATAGATGCACCCTTGCGAATCGATTAGCCTAGAAGCCGAATCGATTCGGTGAGAAAAAACTGACATTCTGTAATAGCCGAATCGATTTGGTTTTAACCCGAATCGATTCAGTCTTCCAGACCTGTAACCTACCCCTTAACCGAATCGATTCGCCTGGGAGCCGAATCGATTCGGCCCTGGGAATTTGCCCAGTTTGGGCTACGGGTTGTATAAACCCTAAAATCCCCAAACCCCAAATCTTTGATTTTAACCAACATCAACAACAACAAATTCACCTAAATTAGTTCTACACAATTACTAACTAATATGTATTCCTCAAATCAAATTAAAATAATATTTAAGGGTTAAATCATCAAAATCCACAAAGAACCCATTTAAGGTTTAAATCTCCAAAAACTTAACTACACATGCAATTTATCACATTAAATCAACATCTAGAAAGTAAGAAACTTGCCTCGAGGTTGTAGTCTCTGATCCTCCTCCGGTAGCAACGGATTTTGGCCTCAAATCTCCATTTTTCTCTCTTTCTCTCCATTTCTCCCAATTCTCTCTTCTCCCTCCCTCTCTCTCTCTCTCTCTCTCTCTCTCTCTCTCTCTCTCTTGGCTTCTCTCACAAGAATGAGGGAAATAAAAGGTGTGGGAGACTTAACCGGGTCTTAAAACATAAATTCTCCTCTTTTAAGTGTTAATACACAATTAAAATGACTCGTATCCACATAATTGAGTCATAACCCACAAAAAGTGCCCAAATCTCAAAAATACAACTTGGCACTTATTTCGACTATCTCGACTATTCTAAAAATAACCGCACCACCTATTTTGGCATTCAAGAAAATGTGAACAAATTTTATGTTCCAATATCATTTTATTTCATTAATTTTACCCAACTTAAAGTATAGGTCATAACCGTCATTTTACATATAACGACGCAATATATCACAATATAATGCTATTTACCTTCTCATAACGGTAAATAGACAAAACATAGTAAATATTATCCCTAAATCTCACGGGAAATAATATTTACTCCAACTTCCCCTATTTTATAAAATTTGCTCATCGGGCAAAATAATATAAAATAGCCGCTCAAAAAAACCTGGGTTGTTACAATTTTTTACCTCTTAATGCTCATGCATCTCGTGGGTTGTAAAATTAAATACATATGTCCTTTGGTATTATTTAAACATTTCTAACAACACGTTAATAGTAGATATTATATTATATCATATTGTTTTTTTTTTCACTTTATAAATAAAGTTGGAACCTCTTATGCACTCATTCCTACTTATAATTAAAACTTTTTGACAATTCTTTTAGAAGTTATAGTCTGCAAACTCATTTATTTTGTATTTTAATTTATATTGGTGTGATGTTGAATGGTATAATTTTAACATTTATTAACATACAACTGTGCATTGCGCGAGTTTCATGCTAGCATCTTGTTATATCTACTATTAAGGGCGGAATAAATTAAGAGTTTTTAATTCTATTACAGTGATATTTGTCAAAGTAATTTGTAATACCATCTCCAAAGGATTGGAAATGATCCTATGATACATTTCTTGACAAATAACATTTGTTGCTCCAAGGCATTAGCTATACTTTTCTGCATTTTCACAGCATGTAGTGTGTCACACGCGCCTTTCTTCCATGGCATTCCATCTACCGTGAGATCAGTATTCATTTCCCCGTCACTTTATAATGACTAGTTTTATCAAATTGTATTTATATGCCATATATTTAACATTTTTACCGCCCCTTTTATTCTCAATCTCAATATTCTTCTCCAAATATTTTTTAACACTTTCATCCTATCAAACACTTTAAATGGAGTCCTACTGCGAGCATCAAGAGAGAAATTCCAAGAAACCCATGAAACCCCTAAAAGTCAAACTTATAAGGGGAGCTAACGAAAGAAAAAGTTCTCAAATGATGAAGATGTATTGATTTTTCTAGATGTGTGGATACATAAAATGATCTAATTAACACGGCGAGAGAAAATGCGCATCTGGAATAATGTTGCTCATAAATTCAACAAAAAGACCCAATGCAACGAGTACAAAATTGCGGACTCGCTCAGCTTACCATTTTTCACCATTAATCGGGCTATGAGCAAATGATGCACCATTGTTGATAGGGTTTAATGAGGGAGTTGAGCCACGGCCACACCAACAACGTTGTGATTCCTCTCACCTTCCAGACATAAGGTGGAGACGATAGATCCTTTTAGGTTTATTAAGTGCTACCCTAATTTGAAGGAGACTTCAAATTTGAACTATTTGCTCCAAATACGGTACAAGCCGAACAATAAGACTAGGATCACATCGACATGGGTGGAAGTGCGTCTAACTACTCCAAGCATAAACTATCCTCTACGTTGACCGGGGAATATTGTGTGCCTTTTATGGATGGCATACTATTGAGGGATGATTTCCTTTTGACATTCAACCGTGGAATGAGAGGCCAATCGATAGAAATGTCACAAAACAGAAGAGGAAATGCGGTGAAAAGTAAACATCGTCGAATATAAGAACACTTATGAACTCAATTGATCAAACTTGTTCACTGGAGGTATAAACTAAACATACTTTGTTGGAGAAAAAACTTCTCATCATTGTGAAAAAAGAAAAAGGCAAAAAGAACAATAAACCACAACTATTTCAACTTGGACCTCCGTCCTCATGCATATTGGCAGAAGGAAAAATATCCCATCAATGACAAGTGGGCGGCTAAGATGTTAAGATGGAGAAACGGGAATAAAAACGGGGTTTTGATTTCCCAAAAAAATGTACTTTTTGGAAAAATTATTTAAATACTTAATAAATTTGTTTTTGTATATGTTAATTTAACCATTAATTAAAAGTATAGGAGTTATTTTTGAATAAATTGCATGAGTATATTAAATTTACGTAACACATTTAGCTAGATTCCATATATCTCTAATGCATTCCATTCATAAGTCTACAAAACATTAAAAACAACTTCAGAAAAATTAAAATTAAACATCCTAGAAATAGTTGTCCCACTGTCCCACCTTAAAGGCCCGGGTTTCGATACTTGTTATGACTCCAAAACTATATTTATATTGATAAGAGGAAGATGGAGATAGAGGGGATACTCCATCTAGTTTAACCATTTGTCTAAAAAAATGACATCATGAATGTTGTTGTAAATACCGGATGACACCCCTAAACACAATGGAAAATCTAGAACTGTTAATTTCCTAAAATGCAAAATAAATGGTTTAATACTTGTTTGGTGGTGAAAAAGGTGGGTAGGAATAATAGGCTGGAAAATGTTTATTAGTGGCGTGAGGTTCTAACTTTCGCGTTGGGCCTTCTAGTAGAAGCTAGCCTACCGCGCGTGCCTCAAAATTGCACCAGAAATTGCAAATTTGAGATAACTTTGCTCCTAAATTTATAAGTTTTTTATAAAATGTTATTTTTCTACATTCTTTAAACAACCATAACTACCAAAAGCATAAAGAAAAATAGCATCATGTCATACAGATGATCAAAGGAGGCTATAACTCTTATACCGTCACTTCGTTTCGAGATACTTGTAGTTTACTTTAATTATACTAAGTGATTTAATTTGGTATGTTCAATATGGTTGATTCACCTTTAGTTCTTATGGAGTAATTTATGTATTTGTCCCCTAAGTATAATTTCTTTATTTAAATCAATTTATTATTTTTATACCTTATTTGTATTTAATTATGTGCAAATCGGTTCAATACCATTTGTTCATCTAAATTTAGTCTATGAAAAGAAACAATCAAGTGGAAAAGGATATATTTCATATTATGGAACGTCACAAAATAAAGGGGTGGTAAGTATTGATTTAAGGACCAAATAGGAAATTTCACCTAATAGTAATTATTTAACTTATTGAAACTTTGTAGATGTTAAATGTTTTAGTCCCTCATCAGAATATTTTTTATGTGTTCATCAAATAAAATAAACACTTTGGCCCATCGAGCACAAAACACACACACACCATAATTTTTACTTTTCAGTTCCAAGACTAACATTTATTTAACAACACCATTCGTCTTCTTTCAATTACAATTACAATAATTGTCTAAGCCCCTAACTTATTCTTTACGAAAAATATACATTATTTTACTACTATTTTCATATTAAACAACAAAAACATCATTCAAGATACCTTTATCACTAATTTTCTCTCAAAATAATCAAAGAAAACCAAAATAAATTTAAAGATAACGATCCCTGATTTTGAAAAGACAATATCACATTTGATTTCAATATAAACTTAAAACTCTAAAAATAATGAAGTATAATTACAATATGCGTATGCCTCCATTTGAAAAGGGATATGTATAGGAAATTTTTCGGTGGTGGGGAGGACTAATGTGTGTGTGTGTGTGTGTGAGAGAGAGAGAGAGAGTGGGGGGGGGGGGGGCGAGAGTATTTTCATAAAATTACGAGAAAATGTTCATAAAAGTACACAGGAAATTTTGAGTGAACATAGTGAAGTAGACGTGAAAAGGCGTGTCATGTGACACCCCGCCTAATAAAATCCCAGGTGATCAGTCCTATACAAAATTAAAACAGGAATCCCAGTTGGTTCATCCTTAGCATCATTGTCGAAAACTTTTTAAAACTTACTAACCACCTAGTATTCCAAAAGCTGGTGCCAAATCCATTCACATAACTGAATAAAACTCAACTGAAATAATTAATTAAACGATTTTCCGAATAAACCATCGGCCACAAAAATGAAATCCAATACAAACATCCAACACCTGAATAAGTACATCTGAAAACTGTACTGAGAAGTCTGAGCGACAAGTCCTAAATAAAACTAAAGCTGATACATGATTCCTACTCTAGGAATAAATGAACGATGCATCTAATCCAAACTCCTGCTAGCATCCACATATGTCGCAGCTCTGTGTCTCTCAACCCTGGCGTCCCTGTGGCTGGACACCTAAAAGGTTTTGAAAATAGTTTTATAGCAAGGGTTAGAACCCAAAATATTTTGAAAATATTTAGCAAGTGGATTAACTACAGTAATTTAAAATGCATTAATGCACTTCATATTTAAGTTAGTGTCGCACTCCCTTGTGGAGATTCTCACCCCTCCATTATTGTGCACACCTATCGGTTACCTTAACCCCCACCTAGTTGTACTACCCCGTCCAACTAGTCCTGGTATAACCTCCCCCTTGTCATACTACTCTAACCCGAGTACAATGATTCTTGAATTATAAGTTATCTCATAATTAACTTAATTAGTTCCTTCTTAAGTAGTAGCATATATCTGTGTCACAAGTTATATAAAGTAAATACATCACACACTGTATTATTACCCGCATATAATATTGAATACCATTATATATGTACCTTTACTAAAACATCCACACATATAACACACGTATATCCATCCCTCAGAGTATACCTTCACCGGATGATTCCCTCTAAAGTGCTATCTCACTAGGTGTGCTCACATAACCTAGTTACCCAAGTTGGAATCGCTCACCAACCTGGCCCAAAACATAAATGAAGTGGAGGCGGTCATATTCCTTCCCTGAAAGTGAGATAATCCCCTCACCCATATACCGAACGTTATGACCTGGGGATATACTCACTCTACTCCTCATGCTAGGGGATTCACCCACATCGCGCAACCTCCCTTGATAGCACTAGAGTATATAAATTAAGTAAATATCTAATCACTGATTTTTAATAGTGCACACAATACACACACACACACACACACACACACACACACACACACACATATATATATATATATATATATATATATATATATATATATATATATATATATATATATATATATATACTATCACTACACAGTATATATATAGTATAAATCCCGGCTTTACCGTGTACTCAAAAACCCGTAACACTAGCCTGTAATTTCCCGAGTCTCTGGCCCGACTCAACTTAATTAATTGTCTCACTTAATAATTTCCATATTCCCGAGTCTGTGATTCGACTCTAAATAGAAATACTCTACACAATAATTTATATGAAATTTGCCCGAGTCTATGATTCGACTCTTATTTAATTAATTTACACATTAATTAATTAACACAACTCCGAGTCTGTGGTCCGACCCTCATTTAATTAATTTACACATTAATTAATTAGCACATATCCGAGTGTGTAGTTCGACCCTCATTTAATTAATTTACACATAAATTAATTAACACAAATCCGAGTCTGTGGTCCGACTCTAATATAATTAATTCACACCTCAATTAATATACTATTTTCCCCGAGTCTATGGTCCGACTCTAATTAAATTAATTAACACACCTATTAATTTAATACCTTCCCGAGTTTATCGCCCGACTCTAATTAAATTAATTAACACACCTATTAATTTAATACCGATTCGAGTATGTGGTACGACTCTTATTTAATTAATTTAGACATTAATTAATTAATACCCTTCTCGAGTCTACAATCCAACTCTAAATTAATTAATCACAACATTAATTAATTTAATACTTTTTCGAGTCTACCTTCCGACTCTACCTTCATTAATTAACACATCCATTAATTTAATAACTTGGTGTCAGTCAACCATTATCCCCGGACTCGCTCACTTGGCCCATAACTTAATATTTCCCGAGTCTATGTTCCTATCATAAGGAAACACACAATAGGCATTCACAACCTAAGTAATCCTATAAAACAGTAGGTATTTACACAACCCAATTATATATACTTGTACGTAATATATTTCTCTCTAATATTCACCGTACTTGTTTGCTTTACGAATTTATTTCATTTTCGTATTAATTCAAGTATTCACACATCTCTAAGAGTCCTAGTTACCCCTTGTTATAGCAATTCAGTAGTTACCCTTGTTAACCCACTGACCTAACGAATTTAAGCTCGCTCAAGCTTTTTCGTAATTATATTCTTATCATCCCGAATTAGAGTACGTCACAATCAAGCCTATGAATCTCCACTTTAACTCTCTCAATCATAGACCTACTTCCATATCATTATTCCATCAATATATTTCATTATGGTCCCAAACACTTCCCCAATAAAATTTTAGACATTTGAGGCTTAAAAAGAAAAATCTCAAATTTTCTCACAGATTAAACACCCTCTAGTAAAATTTTGATTTGTCCCTCTACAGAACTCTGATTGACTTGATTCCAAGTTCATTGGATAGACAAGAGAAATACCTTTCCAGTAATGTATGGTTCACACTCTAATTCGAAGTAAACTTCAAATCGTACACGTTTAAAGTCACGTCAAAATTCTAGCAGATTACTATGTTGACAAATCAAACACACTGTAGTAAAATATCGATTACTCCCTATATAGAACTCCGATTGACCTGATTCCAAGTTCATTGGGTAGCTAAGAGAAATAACATTCCAGGAATGTATGGTTCACACTCTAATTCGAAGTACAACTCAAATGGCATACGTTTAAAGTTATGTCAAAAATTCTGGGAGATTGACCTCTTGTGTTCATCAAATAAACTCTAAGTCATTCAAGATTCATGTTCTTCATCCAAGAACTCATAAAGATTCCATGTTAACCATCAAATATATTCAAATTTCATTTTATCTTTACTTAGGGATATATAATACACCTATTTCTTACTTTGAATCTCAGCCAAGTATTTCATTAACAAAACCCCATTTTGTACCCATTTATCCCCAAAAACGAATTTTAGTTTACACATCACTAAAATATGAATTGGATATCACCATTTACACATTACAACAAGTTAACCACTTGCCTGGAATTGTTCGTAGTGTCTGATCCGTTGGTGTAGTCCTTTAATTTGGCTCCAAGATCCCCAATTTGGCTCTTGATTTGCTTTCCCCCAAAATTCCCTCTCAAACCCTAGGTTGAGAGTTATGTTGACTACCATTCCCTATTCTCTCAATTAGGTTTAAAAACCTTAATCCCGTTTTTGGCCATCTGGGCCTAATTAAAATGGCCCAACTCACCCCGTGTGGGTCCGGTTATGCCCAAAAATACCCCGAGACCCAATTACTACCCCGGGTACTCTTTTCTGACGATCTCAACCCATCCGGACGCAACCGCGCACTCAGAATTGCCATCCGAAATACTTTCAACATGTCCAAATTTTGACCTCAAAATGCGACACACGAGATTTTGAACCATTAAACTTAAAAGTCGCCAATTGTAAATATTTCGGCTCACTCAAATAAATTCTCCAACTCATGAATTTAAGTCTCTCCAATTTAAATATTATTATGACTCCCAAAACTAATTGAATATTTAATTCTCAAAATTACGGGGTGTTACATGTAATTTCTTTAAGTACACGCAAAATTGTGTTTACTTTCATAAAATATACATTTTGTTTATATTTTCATAAGAAATGCTCATATTTTCAAAAGAATAAATATATGACCTTTCTTTTTAACAAAGTGCACCCAAATTGTTTTGTGTAATTATATAAAAGTTCCCATAATTTTATTGATGCATTTTAGACAAAAGTTTATACTACACAATTTTTTTGGAGACGGGTTTTAGGTGTGACGGATTAATGTTTGATAATGAAAATCCTGAACCCTCAAACCTTATCTCTAAACCATAAACCCTAGCATGAGCCCATATGTGAGATACTCACAATGCTCAAGAATATAATGAGTAAAGGAGAGGTGAGTACATTTTTAAACCTTGTATGGGTAGCGTTACCTTAATGAGAATCGTTCGAATCACTTTTGGGAAAACCATAAACCCTGGCCTGAGCCCATTTGCGAGATACCCACAATTCTCAAGAATATAAATAAGTAAAAGGAGAGGTGAGTACATTTTAAAACCTTGTATGGGTAATGGGACCTTAATGAGAATCGTTGGAATAGATTTTGGGAAACCTAGTTGTATCATTGAAACACATGTAAAGTCCAAAGTATTGGAGGTGAAAACATAATTTCAAAATCTTGAAATCTTCATTTGCTTCATGGAGTCCTTTGATATATCTCCTCAACAACTAAAAGAATATTTTTAGAGATTTAATTTAAAAGTTGTTACAATATAAAATTTTAGGAGTGAAAATGAAATTATGAAAACTTCAAAATTATTAATCCTTATATATGTATTTTGATAGATCTCGTCGAGAGCCTTACAAATATATAAATCATGTGTAAATTGGCATCATGTTTTGAGAGAGATGTTAATGTTAAGTTTTAGCACAAAGAGACAAAATAAGCAGAAGAATATTAATGTTAAGTATGGACATCCCTCCTCCCCTATATAGGTCCCCTTCAAATCAATATCCTTTGATTACTATAACTAAGGATAGGTCTTAAAAATGGATTTTTAAAATGGATTTCCATTCATTTTACTACTTTATAGATTGTTACTCCAGTGTTAAAAAATTGATCCTTGTATCAATCAATTTCATATCTTGATTCCATGTAGATATCATTGGTGAGAGTTGGTTAGATCCTATTTTGATTGTCTTTTACATTTCATACGGCATCAGTGATTTAATCTACCTAACTTTTGACTTCGCGTTTACTTTAATGAGCATACTTTATGTTGGATTTATGATTTAGACTTCTTGAATTTGCACACATGCATTTTTTATACGTGGTGTGTTGGAGTAAATTTAGAATCATTCTTTTAAAATTTGTAATGTTTTGAAACTTTGGAGGTTTATATTTAGAACCTTGAAAACAGTTGAAATTTTGTGTGTCTGCACAAGCTTCCGCACGATAATAAATCTTAACCGAACATTTTTAAATTGCACGAGTAAATGGACTTGTGTCACACTCATGTGCAATAAGTTATCATGTGCACAGTAAAATACATCACAGTGCATATAACCCCTGCATTTTCAACCAACACACACGATATATATATATTGACTTTAATCTTTAACCGAATTGTGGTTTATATATTGACTTGAATCTTCAACTGAATTGTGGTGATTTCTATCAGTTTGAGCTTGTTTTTTAAAGGTTTTTGATATACTCTCTTTTGTAAATACTTAGACCACTTTACTTGAGTGACCTAATTTGTATTTATTCTCGATCTTAAGTGTTTGCAAGGTCTATACATGAGTGTTTCTTCAAACCACAAAACCTTAGGCCAATTCACATATTCGTATAAGATTTCATTTAGGTCTACATCTAGAACAGACTAGGGTTGGATTACTTATTGAAAGAGTGATTTAATTGAATTGTGATGCTTGGAAAAGATGGACTTCTTTTCAATTGGTATGGAGCTTCACAATTGATTTTCATTAGAATGGGTGAATATTTTAATAGTTTAAGTCAACTACCTTTAAATGACCTCGGGTATTAGAGTTGTGAACTTGCACTTTGTAAAATAACTTTTCAAGTTTAATGAAAGAGAGAATGCATCCCAAGATTTTTGCCATAGGTACAGGATTTATAGATTTTTCCTTATGATTTGTTTTGTGTTTATTAATGTTGATTATTAAGATCACACACTAACTCAATTAGGATCTAGGGAGTTGATATGACAGATATAGTGTCGTATCGCGGAATGTATACAATGGGTGAGGACTTGCTTCCGCAACCTATAACTTACAGGACGCGTCCTTATAAAATGCTTCACTGGAAACTGCCGCAGCCCCTCATACATAGGGTGCGGCACCTTCATGCTTCAGGGAACGACCCTATTTGATACAGGGCGCGACCCAACTTATACAAGGTGCGGTCGTCCCCAGTCCTATCATATTAACTGTACGCACCTCCCATTCCTCCACCAGCAATACAACATCACCTATAAATAGAGGTCAACACCTCGGGATAGGGGATCCGAATTCATTTTCCTACATCAGTGTCAATCTTAGCGTTGATTACTCTCTCTACGCCATTGGGCATAGCTTGGGGGCTACTCGCTGACATCACATCCATCTTTCCGGTACACCGGAATCCTCATTACTACCATGTATTCTCCTTTATTCTCATACATATACACCACTTTAGGCTTGATTATATTGTACTATGCAACACATATAATGAGAATGGGGCAACACAGTGGATGTAGGCCTATTTTAGGTGCTGAATCACTCAATATCTTGTCTTTTATCTCTCTTTACTTGCTCTGTTTGCTTATTATGCACATTATACTTGATTTGCTGGTATGAGAATGACGAGTGGAAGATTTCTCGTATCATAAATTTGGCGCTGTCTGTGGAAAATGAGATATTTCAACCTTGTTTCTCTAAAACCTTATTTTATTTTTGGGGATCCTTTGGATCATCGTCTCACGAGTAAATTTTGGTTATTGAGCTCTATTTTATATTTACACCCTTGAATGGGTATTTCGTATATTCAGATCTATTTGTGGGTCTCTCTTTTTATGACCTCAGATCTATTTTACATACCCCTGTGATTTCACACCTAGATAAGGCTGGAAAGCTTGATGGGCTTTAACCCCGTAAAGGTGGGTGATTAGGAAAGAATTGTATTTAATCCCTTTTTGTTGTTCTTTTGCCTATAATCTAGGGTTTATCATTAGAATTGCGTTGTTTTGTGCACCAAGAGGTTATTCTCTCGCTGATAGACCCTAGTAGGTATGCCCTCCATGAGTTTTGGGAGAAAAACTCAGTTTCTGGGTTTTTATTTTGGGATTGCTCCCTTCACTGCTTAGATAGGGATACGTCCTGGTAGGCAACTACCTTGTTCTTGCCGTGACCTCTAGTAGCGTGGATGTATTACAACAGCTTCAAATCATCGGGTATTGGACTTAAGTGGTCTTCAGATCAACCATGGTGAATATCATTCAAAGGCCACGACAGTACAGTTATGTGTCTTACTGGCCGCAGACTCAAAAGTAATATCATTCGAAGGCCACAGCGGTACACCCATGTACTTCACTAGCCGCGATCATAGTATCATGCAGCAGTACAAACACTACATCCAATTTCTTACTTGGTTAATCTAATATTTCTGTGATTACTCACTTATGTTATTTTTGTCTCATATTATATATTTTTCAAAGACTAACAAAGGAGAAAATGGAAGGAGAATCCAGCCAGAACACAGAAGTCAAAGATGAGATTGTGCAATTGTACAATCACCTCAACCATCTCTATGATAGTCATGCTTCACTCCAAACTCAAGTCAATTATTTGACTCAAAGGGTCCTCATGCTAGAGGCCATAGCCTCATCCAATGTGGACGTGGCACCCAGGATCATTACTGCATCAGCCTTCACTGCCGCGGCCATGCCAGAATTTCCAACCACGGAAGCAGCCAGCAAGAGCCAGAAAAGTAAATCAGAGAAGGCAGAAGGGATCTCTAAGGCCTACACCCTATTGTCTTTCTAAATAAAGGACATCCTTGAATGCATAAAGGATGATAAGATGCTCAGATGGCCAAAGAAGCTGAAGGCTCCACCCCACAAAAAGGACAAAGCCAAGTGGTGCAAATTCCACCTGGATCACAGCCATGACACTGAGCAGTGATATGCTCTAAAAGATGAAATTAAGAGGCTCATAAGGTAGGGGATGTTGCAGTAGTTCCTCATGGATGCCTGAGGGATGCAGCCTGGCTAGACAGGCCACATTCCTCTTTTATGCCCATATTTATATTTTATCTATTTTTGTTCTTAATTGAACTCTTTTGAATAGCTCCATTTTAACATTGTATTGAAATAGAAAAGTCTTATATATATGAATAGGTATATGAAATCAAGTTCACTTTATAGTGCCATAATTCGATTTCTCGATTCCATTAAATGATATCTTATGACAAACCCTTTTGTCTTAAACAGATTCTAAATCAAGACAATATGTTATATCGGGCATGATAATATCTAAATGGGCGCATAACGCCCGTCGTGATGCCTAATTGTCTGAAAGCAAATGCTAATTAAAAATGGCGAAAGAAACTATTGAGAGCGGTAAGAAACTTGGCTTATAATGCCACATATATCTCAATGTACAATGATTACATTCTTGAAAGTATCTATTGGGAGGTATCGTTAACTGCAAAGGCTTACAATGCTCGTTCTTAGCTTTCGGGATGCGTCATTAGCCCAGGGAGGTTACTCCCCTGGCAAACATCATTAACTTGGTGTATAGAAATAAAACATCATTAACTTAGTGATCTCATATTAGCTTGGGGAAGCTTCATAATACCTAGCCCGGGAAGGCCTGAAAATAAACCATGGGGGGCGAAGACTTAATTGTCTGTGGATAATCCTATTGTAGCCTAAGAAGGCTTAGACTGGGAAGGTTTTATATATATCCAAACATAGCTTGGGGAAGCTTTATAATACCCAACCCTGGAGGGCCTGATAATAATCCAATCGAAGTGACTAAAGGAAAGTCATGAAAGGCAATTGAAGTGACTAAAAGGATGTTGTGTTACTGTCATTATGAAACATGCCAAAGCTACATCCCTATCAAGTAAACAAGAATTTAAGTTCATATTGAGAATTCAAAGGGAATGGCTTCAGCCCAGTATGTTGTCATCAATTTGTGTTAAAGGTCTGAAAGGCACCGCAACCCTATCAAGGAGTTCATTTTGTAGCAAAGGAGGCCGCAGCCTTATCATTTGGGTTGAACAAGGCTTTGAAAGCGCTGGGAAATGATAATAGAAGAAGTTTAGTCACAGCCATAAGTATGGGTACAAAATTATTGAAGCAAAGTAGTCCAAAGACCTAATTATCTGCGGAAAGGGACTTGTTCCCCAATATCCACTATTGCTATGGGAATACAAACACAACCTACTGCTTAAAGGTGCAAGAGTTATCAGTAAAAAATTGAATAAAAGTGTCACATACCTGTTCAAGAAGGGGCTACAGTATATCCTCAACGTTGCAAACCTATTTCTGTGGTAACAATAAACAAGAATACAAGTGGAAAGTCTAAGGTGAAGAAATCAGGCCACAGCTTATGTGAAGAAACCATTTATACTATGGTGTCGTGACCTTAATCTATTAGTCCTACAAGTTCATTCAATCAAGAAAATAAGAATTTAAGTTTTGAAGCATTAGAAGTATAAAGCATACAAATGAGATACAGAAACCACTGATTTCCAAAAGTGGTTGCGGCCTTGATAATAAAGGTGGAAAAAGTTTAAAAGGGTACTAGCCATATATGTTAATGATCATAGATTAAAAATCTTTGGCAAAAATTCAAGTATTCAAGTTATACAAACAAAGGCCGCAGCCTTGAATATCAACAGTTAAATTAAGAGGGACGCAGCCCGAATGATTGAGAATTAAAGGAAGACTAGGAGGTTGCATCATCTTCATCATTTCCCTCATTATCATCAGATGTGGTCTCAATCTCCTGATCTGCTGCTGCGGCCTCTACCTTATCCCTTAGCCTGGCCCTCTTTTCAGCTACAACCTTCATTTCAGCCATGCAAGCATCATGTTCAGCATCCACCATGCCCCAAGATTTAATTATAGTCGCGGCATCAGGGAAGTTCTATGCCACCCTATATCTCAGCTCTTGGTAGCCACGAATATAAGCTCTATTGTTAATAGGGAAGAAGTCCGGGGACCCTTTATATGATGCTAAAATGTTGTCAATGGTTAATTGAAGGGCTTCGCCACGTTGTTCATCTTTTCTTGTAAGGGTCACAGAATGATCTTCCTCCATCTTCTTTATCGTCGCGACATGGGCCTCAGCATCATTGGAAGCTTTGGTCTCCAAATCATCATACTTCTCCTGAAGAAGTCCCAACTTGCTATTTGCGAACTTCATTGCCTTAGAAGCTTCCACAGCTTGAGCTTGGGCAACCTTGAGGGACTCTACAGCGTGCCAAAAATTCTCCTCAGCTTCCTCCTTAGCCTTACAAAAAGTTTCAAGGTCTATCTAAGCTGCCTGGAGTGCCGCGACAAAATATTTATATCCAGCTTCAAAAGATTTAGTCCTTGCCTTCACCAAATCAACTATGTGAACACCCCCGCGACCTCTTTTAGTTTGTAGAGACCCTCATACTTCAGTTTTTGGGTCGCCACAGCTTTTGCAGTCTGTAGATGTATTAAGTTAGAAAATAACACTGAAACTATAAAGAATATTGGAAAGCTAGAATTACTTACCCTTAGAAGACTGTGAAGGGCATAAGACTCAATGTCCTCGTGGTCCTCATCCACCAACCGATCTAGGTCAGCTTCATCCATCGCCTTCCTTATCCTGTGGATAGCATGGGCAGTTGTGTCCCAACTAGACTGGGGATCTGTCCAACGCAGTTATGGTCGCAGAAATCTGCTTTATGGAGGAGGCAAATTTTCATTGACAACAATTATTGATGGAGGGGGAGGAGAATTTCTCTCATGAACAGGCGAAGTGTCGCGAACAGCTTGGTCAGAGAGTGATGACGTTAGACCTATCACGGCTAGATTAGCCTCAATATCATCATCAAAAATTCCCTCACACCTCTCATGATGGGCCAACTCCTCAACTTTGAGTGAGGGCATGACAGCATTGGTTTGATCCGTAGCCAGATTTTAGGGAGCGACATGCTCAACTTGGACACTAGGGACGCCTGCGGTAGGAGACTTAGACTCGGTCTTTTTCCTCTTCCTCTACCTAACAGTGTTATTGAGGACAACCGCATCCTCATCCATCTCAGGAAGCTGAGATGCTAATAGAGATCCGTCAATCTCCTCACCTGATAAGAAATAAAGCAAGGTCAATATCCAAAGGTTGAAGACAATTGTCACCGAATCAAAAAGTAAAAATAATAATACCTTCAGCACCCATCTCTTTAGGAATAGATTTATTGGGGAAGTATCCCGCTTCAAAAATGGAGGCAGAGGTTACAAGTGTGCTGAACTTCTTCTCCTCAGCAGGAACTGTCGCGGCCTTGCTAACTCTCTTCTCTTGTCACTTACTCAGCTGTAAATTGTCAAGAACTGCAGAAAAATACAAAGGTTAGTACAAAAGAAAAATGTGGAGAATAATATACTAAACTATAAAGGGGGCGCGCCGATAATTAAAAAGGTATTTATCAAGTTTAGACGGACACCCCCACTACCGTGACATCCTAAAGGTCCGCTCTCTCACAGTCTCTTGGGGATGGATCTCCCACCCTTCACCAGAAATGTAAAAATATTTGCCCTTCCAGTTCTTTACACTAGTAGGCCTCCCAGAATAAAGGGTCTCATCTCTTCTGCGGATAAAAAACTAATAGTACCCCGTAAATTTGACGGAGTTTTCCTTTGGGCGATAGAAGTGGAAAAACTCGACAAGAGTAATGTCTCTATTGAATTGATTCTTATATAGTAAAATAGCTACAAGAATGGCCCTCCAGCCATTGGGATCTAATTAGGTTGGGGCTAACCTCATCGTTTAGAAAATTCATCTAATAAGAACAGGAATAGGCAACTGCAACCCATAAATGAAGGCATGCAAGGGGAAGTAGACCCCATCATCAGCAAGTGTCGTGCATAGCCTTTGTTCGAGGGCAGGCGCTAAGCACATCAAACCCTCAGGGAACTCGAAGGACTCGTCTACCTGATCAACCCATTCTTGGGTCATAGCACTACGGATACTAAGTGCAATAAGATGTCTCTCATCCCTCCCAGGTGTGCCAGTAGGTTCATCCCTAACATTAGATGCACCCCCTGCCATGGAATTCTCATTTATGTCCATTGGATGGTTACTAGAATTGGCCTCTTCTTCCATGGCCGCAGAGGCTGGGTTTGAATATGAATCTAGTTCCACACAGTTGGGGCAATATTTTAGTTGGCAAGGTTAAATTGATTTCAAAGGGCACAAAAGGAAGTTCAGGAGGAGAGGCTCCAAAATGTTTTTTCCAAAAGCCTCTAAAAAATTCCTCTAGGTTAAAGTTCATATGGATGCAGCATTACCTGAAAAGCAGAGAGTCCGTAGTTAGGTGTCGCAACCAATATGGTCCTAAAGCCTCTCATGGGCCGCGACAGGTATAATGATATATCAAGAAGAGTATAAACAAGAAATGTTAGGCAAAATTAGCCAAGTATACTAAGTGTTGGGTTCTAAAGCCCTAAAAGTTGATTATCTTCACGGCATATTGTTTTGGGGGAAGGATGTATATGGTCTTCTTGCAGTCCGTAGTCATTAAACTATGGGCTAAAATGTTGCAGTTTCTAATCTGAGCCTAAAGAAATCTTATTTAGTACATGCCACAACATTATGTTTAGAGCCTTCCGCAACAACATTATTTATGCTACAGATGTTTCTTAAACAAATCAATATTTAAAGGTTGCATTGATTCAGAACATCCTTAATTTCGCTAAGGGATATTTTATCATGCTGTGGCCACTCACTCAAACAGGTTTGTATTTAATCTGAGTAAATTCAAAGATCAAAGGCTCTAGAATGTGAAACGCCTCTCTCAAGAACATTAAAAATAGTTGTACAATTCAATAGTCTATTTTTATTCTGCATCTACGAACTGGGGATTTAAAAATCCTAAGGATCAACAATGGAAGATTAAGAGACTTCATTCATTGGCTTAATGGGGATGTTAGCATCATATCTCATCAAGTAAGGGTTATTGATGCGACGCAAATATTGCATTTTTTCACCCGTTAACATACGCGTTATTAGCCCACTCGGGTATCTTAATCCCTATATTTATGCTCGTTAACCAGACAACCCTTGGATTTCTATGTTAACATGTTTTGCAGGGGTTAATTGAGCTTTTGTAGGTGTTTGGATGCTTAGTGTGAACTTCGTATGCGTTTCGCTCGATTTCCGTACACTATCGCACGCGCAAGGAAATTTTAGTCTTTTGACAGCTTGGGCACCTGGCCCGACATCTACACGGAAGGTTTAGCTCTCCTCGGTAGCTTCGCGTGGCCGTGAACGGTGCGCGATTCCGATGCATAATGACAAAGTTACGGAGATTCGAGCGACGTTGGATTGTATGCCAATGCAGGGGAAATTGCAGGCTTCCCTTGCTTGATCGATCGATCGAGCCTGGGGGTCGATCGATCGAGCCTTATTATTTTGCCACGTTTTCCACTGTCGATCGATCGATCCCCTGTTTTTCCCCTGCAGATATTTTCCTTCTTTTATTCCAACTTACTATATAAGTTGGTTTTTGTTGTAATAATAGAGATATACATACTTAGAGATTTATTCTGATTTGGAGATAGTTTAGTTAGGGTTTGGTGTGGAGAGTTCCTTTCTTCTTCTTCTTGGATTGACAACCTATGTGGTTTGTAAGATTGAACTATTCATTTCCTCTCCATTTAATATAGTTTGTTCTTCTTCTTCTCTTGCCTTGTAATTTAGTTTCAATGCTTTCTAACTAGTTTACTTGCTTTAATTCTTGCTTTCTTAGTTTAATTAGCATAATTTAGTTTAACTCACCATGCACCCTTAGATAAATAGGGTCGGGATTTCATTTCCGCCATTTTCGGGCCCCGAGCTCCGAAAACTAGGTTTAGTGCAAAAATCGCGTTTAATTGAAACCGCGTGTATCAAAGTTGGATTGCTAAGTGTTTATCTTTCTTTGTCACGCAACGTTACAGTTTATAGCGACAATCCGAGTTTAATCCGCGTGCGACCATTTTTCAGTTAAATGTTTTATCTCGCAACTTTGGGTTAAATTCCTTCTTGCGTGATGTTTATGCTTAATTGATTATGCTCGATTAAATTGCTTTCGAGCCTTAACTCTAGTTAGTAGTTGTTTCGATCCGTTTGGTAGAATGCGATCCCGATCCTCGCTTTCTTTTAATCTAGCATTAACTTATTCTTTTCTTTTGTCACCATAACCACCTATCATCTTTTACACTTTTATTCCTGAAGTAATTAAACAATTAACATCTAAAATTCAATAACTCCCTGTGGATTCTCGATACCCGACTTACCGCTCTACTTGCTTGTCAAGTGTAGCTGTAGCTTAGGTTTTCTTTTGTATGTCGAGCGGGAGCCAAAATCAACGATAGTGTCCCTACACGAACACTCGGTTTTCCTCGCATCAAAATGGCGCCGTTGCCGGGGAGTGTGTTTTAGATAGTAATTGTTTTATTATTTCATAGTATTTTTCCTTTTGTATTTGTATTCTTTGTTTTAACCTTTTTTGCAGGATTGCATACTTTGAGCGCTAAGAAACTTTGATTCGCGGTTGCTCACTTTATTTCTTGGATTCTCCATCTTTCAAACAACGAGGTAATCATGTCCTACTATTATAGTTATTACGGTTATTCTAATGATTCATACTTTGGGGATAGTTTTCAAGTTTTCCATTTTCAATATTTTCTTGAAAATGAAAGGCTTGAAAACATTTATCGGAATGAAAATCTTTATTGGGAGCTTGAGTTGGATTCATTATTCGAATCCAATGACGATTCTTATTTCATTACTTTCGAAGATGAGTTTCAACCAAATGAGGAGTCCGAGGCTCTTGAGCCGAGGAAGCCTACTTTGGAAGAGACTTTGCTTCTTTACTCCCAAGGTTTGGAAAGCCTAAATGATGCTGGAATGAGACTTGGTGCACTTTGCGATGAGATGAATTCTTATGCACAAAACAACGAGGAGGTGGAAACTTGTGTTTCACCTCAATTTTTCAGAGAATTTCTCATCGAATGTGAATCTTTCTCCCCCGAAATTCAATCTCCTTCCGACGATGAGTCGATTGAGATTGAATTTGTTTCATCACCATATTCGTTTTCCGTCATTGAACCATTAGAATTACCGGTTGATTCCTATGAGTCGGTAGAAACTTTTAAAACTTCTACACTTTTTGCCGATGAGGACTCCTTGCCGGACTTGTTTTCGATGGATGTCATCCCCACGTGTGCACCATCTCCCATTCCATTTGAAAAATCTTTAGGAGATGAGTCTATTTTTCTTGGACCTCAGGTGTATATTTCCCCCTTATTATCCAAATCTCCCATCGTCCGCTCAAAATTTCAAATTGGCGATGGTTCATTTTTTTCACCACCCACATGCCTTCCGTTGTTCAAACGGAATTCATATCTTCCGGGAGGCATGTTCACTTTGGAGGGTCCACCGTTGATCTTTCAAAGTCAAATCCCTTTTTGGGTGGACCCTCAACTATTTAGACTTCTAGTGTATAGTTAGTGTGAAGCCTAAATAGTAGGTTGTAAATAGTTAGCTTTTTAATTTTCTTTCTTTCCTTTTTTTTCTTTCCTTTTTAATTTAGTCTAGTGTAATTATTAACTTTTTGTTATTTGTTTTTGCTATGCTCGGTACTAACTTGTTTTGTAGATTCCTTTGGACTCGCGCTTATGGAGATCGCTCCAATTTTGGGTAATATCGTTCTTTTCCTCTCTTTGTGTTGTGTTCTTAATGCGCATTGAGGACAATGCAACATTTAAGTTAGGGGGTGTAGGATATTCTATCCATTTCATCTGTAGTCCATGGATTTGCTCACATTTAGTTACTGAGTATGCCTTTTTGTGAAAAATTTGAAAATTTTGAAAAATATTTTCTTTCTTTTTTCTCCTTTTTGGGGCTTTTTGCCTTTGTTTCCGATGATAAATTTCAATAATTTCCCGATCCAATAGACAACTCAATGATGCATGTTCTCGATTTTAGAAGTTATTGGACTTTAGTCCTCAAATCATTGATATTGTGAATAACTTCATGAATTAAACTTTATCCCATGAGCATATGCACTTTCCTTGTCATATTGATTTGGTTTAAGATTTTTATAACTCGGTAATCTTTTGTTGCATTGTATATACTTACACCGAGTAAGCTTCGTACCTTTCGTCATTTGTGAGTGTTATACACTATTCTTTCCTCTTTGAAAATGTTGAATTAGTTGCTAATCTCTCTAATCTTTCATTTGATCGTTCATTAATTGAGTTCATGCTTGAAATGTGTTACTTGATCATGATTTTCATATATTGTTTTGACTTGAGAATTGCGTAAACTTTGTGAAATGATCGTAGGCAATCTTTGTTATATCACCCATATTGACCTTAACCTCACCCTTATATGCTTTCCCTAGTCAACCCCTTTGTGCCTAAATACTAGCCTTTCGTTTCATAATCCAAATCCCATAACCAACTCCAAATTGGAGTTTTAATCCATACATACACTTTCCATACCTTTGTTTGGAATGTTGCTTGGGATTGAATGATGTTGTTATGATGTGTGTTTGCAATTTGAGTATGAAAAGAGTAAGAAGTGTCAGAAAAAGAAAGTAGTGAAAAAGAGTGAAAAAAAAGAAAGTTGAAAACAAAAGAAAAAGTGAGAAAAAGGTGTAATAATCCTCGCTTGTGAGACCGTACTTTATAGTAATTACTTTGTATAGTAATTAGAGATCAGTGTGGGGTTATGATTTGAATGTTAATTCAATGTAGAAAGGTTGATATTTATTGTGAGTTAGCATACATATCATAATTATGGGAAAATATTGCTATGTCATGCTTATTAATATCATCTGAATTTAAAATGATATTTGGCTTAATAATGAGACCGGAATCTAAATTGAATTTTAAAATGTCCAAATGATAATTTGGAGGTTGCAGTTGATTCCGGAATGTGCGAAATAGTCAAATAATGTGCCATGTTGTATTTTGTAGTTTTGGGCATTTTTGACTGGTTGTACCTTAATTATGCTATTGCGTATTATTTTATCGCACTTTTGGTTAATTAAGTGGGGCATTTACCTTAAGTCACGACTTAAGCCTATTAAGTCTTCTAATTTCCCCAAAATCCCTTCCTAAACCTAAGAGAGTAAGAGAGGAGTAGAGAGAAAGCTTTGGAGATTGAGAGAGAGATTGCTACTACACCAAGGAATCTGCATATTTGCTGAATCAAGGCAAGTTTTTACTTGCTATTTGTGTCTTGAGATAAATGATTTGTTGTGGTAATGGTGTATTGATTTTAGTTTAACAAACTTAAGGTTTTCTTATGTATTTATGGGTTTGATTCACTCAAAGATGATTCATGAGGTTTTAAGATGATCAATAGCATCATTGATGTTCTTATAGTGTTGGTATATGAGTTTGGTTTGGAGAAAGTTGTGTTGGGGTAGAAAATGGAGTCCAAGACTCCATAGCCATTTCTTGGCAAAATCGCAGGCCCAAATCGATTCGGCCCCCTGGGCGAATCGATTCGGTTAGGGCCAGTGCTCAGGTCTGATGGACCGAATCGATTCGGAATTGGTCCGAATCGATTCGGAAGTTATGCAGAAACCCAGATTTTTTGACCGAATCGATTCGGCTCTCATCCGAATCGATTCAGCAATTGTGCAGAATCTCAAACTTTCTGGCCGAATCGATTCGGCCAAGGGGGCGAATCGATTCGGTAGCCCTGCACTTTTTGAAATTTTTCTTTTTCATTTTTTTAACCCCTCTTCTTTAGTACTAATGATTAGGGACCTTCTTAAATGAAGTAAACATAGGGTTTAGAGTATTAGTTGAGTTGGGTCGACATCCTAGACTCGAAAGGGTTCATCTAGGATTCATTCAAGGGGGAATTTAAAGTGATGCTTAGGCATTTCTTGTGTCTTGTAGTTTTATAAGGGTCTAGAATCTATTAAAGTCAATTTGGAGACTTTAGAATTCAACTCGAGTTAGATTTGACTTGATGGTTTATAGTAAAGCCTAAAAGAGGCCTTAGGAAGAACTTTGGAGTCTGAATTCTTTTTGAGGATGCTATGTCGGTACGAATTACATATAGTCCCGATTTAACTTATACATTTATTTAAAATGGGAATATTGATAAGGTAAATGATAATTTACTAAATCATGTAATGGAAATTAATAAAATGGATGTTACACACCTCTCTAAATACCATCTTAAAGGAAGTCCGTGCGATAGGTGAAGCCCCCTGGCTAATGAATGCAGGGTGGATATAGTCCTAGGCCATATGAGCGCTTGTTTTATATTTTTCTGCGATGGGTAGGAGATTCTGGGTGTGGTCTTGACTACCCCGCAGGCATATGGCCGCTTCCCGACGTTTTCGATAGGATCCCAGGTTGTCTTATGTTAGGCCCTGGAAGATGATGGTTATTTAGGGACGCGCACAGTGGGGAAACCCGGACGGGCGGTCTTAGAATCGTTATATTTATATTTATGACTATTCTAATTATCGAGTTGGACTCGATGGAACCTTAATGCCATAAAGAGCAAATTTATTCCACAAAGAGCATGCTATTGAATTTAGTTCCATATAGAGCACATGATGATAATTATATTCCTGATAAGGAATGGAAAAGAAGATTGAAATTGAAATATGATGAATGATGATAAAGGCTCACATGTATTTTAAATTCTGTTTTAAATGAATCTCACTCTATGTAGTCCTTTATCAGTTTTAGTTCCGTATATGATGTTACCATGCTAGACTATCTTCCTTGATTATTGTGCATCATTGTCATACCTGTCATTTATCTTTTGATCACATATACCCGGCCCTGACCGGTTTTCCTTTCTTGTTGTATATGTATATATTTAATCCGTTCAGGTGTTCCGCCGCACGGTCGCCCGTAATGACCTTTCCTTCCATATGTTTTGAGGAGCCGTGACATTGTGCGGGTTTCACAGGAGTTTTGTGTAGACGCCTCTATTTATGTTTCTAGTTATGCTCAGTTTATTCGGGCTTGTTGCCCAAACCGTTGTAATTGTATAATGGATTTATTATGTAATACTTGGTACTAATTGTATGTTGTATGGTTGTTAGTGACCGACCTTTTGTTCGGTACTTTTGTATCTTTTGGGTTTCTTATCTACGCTTGTGGAGGTTTCCACCCTCTATTTCCATTAGGGGTTGTTGAAAATGTTTTCTTTTCAATTCAAATCAATTTTTTTGATAACCCGTTTTCTGGAATATAGAGTGGTTATTCCTATACTTTGCATATTGTTGTGATGCTGAGAATGATATTTATCAATGATTTCCTATTTTATCGGGGTATAGGGATGGCCACCCTTTATTCCGGATAGCGGGTTGTCACAGATGGTATCAGAGCATCAGGTTCTAGAGTCTTTAGGATCTATGCGGACTTGTCATGTTCTACCGTAGCGTTCTTTGATATATAACTTAATGTTAGGATTGTTTTGCTGCCTATGTATGCGATCTTCTGCTAAATAGATTGTCTTACACTATGTTTTAACTCTATCTCGTCTTTATCTCAAATGCCGCCGAAGAGAGGACGTCCCGCTAGACGTAATAGGGTTGTTGAGGATGAGTTTGGTCCTCCACCGCAGCAGGGGAATATCAGTGCCGCTGAAGTGGCAAATATTGTGGCCCAAGCTGTCAACGCCGCGATGACTGCAGTGGCCCAACAAATACCACACGCTCAAGTGAGGGGACAAGAGGCACTAGTTCCTACGGGACCTTCTCAATGGGAACGGGTGAGGGAGTCTTTCCTTAAGGGACATCCCCCGGAATTCGAGGGAGGTTCGGATGTTATCAAGGTGAACCAGTGGAAGAGAGATATGCAGCGCCATATTAGGATGGTGGAATGTAGTGAGGAGAGAAAGCAAATTCTCGTTACTTTCAAGCTTGTCGGGCCGGCCTTACATTGGTGGGAGTCAATGACGACACCCGAGCAAAGGGATACTATGTCCATTACAAATTTTTGGGTTTTGTTTGATGGGAAGTATTTCCCTCCCGCAGTTCAGAGGGATATGCAGAGGAAGCTGCAGGATTTGGTTCAAGGGGAGAGGTCGGTTGCCGAGTACGAGGAAGAGTTTACCCGGTTAGCCAGTTTTATACCGGATGAGGTAACTCCAGAAGCTAAGAGGATCTCCAAGTTTGTGGGAGGTTTACATTGGCGAATAAAACAACATTTGCTGGGAAACCCATCTCTGGTGACTTTTGGTGATGTGATGAACGCCGCTTTACTTCACTGTCAGGAGCACAGATTTTTTTTGCTAAACAAGAAGAAGGTTGTTACTGTGGGACAAGCGGGGAGTCAGGGAGGAGTTAGGAGAGGAGGGGGAACATCGTCTTCGTCCCAATCCTCGGGGAACAAGCAGGTTGAGAGGGATCCTCAGCAGGGGGATTTGTCCAAGCGTCAACGGTTCGCTGGGTTTAATGCCGGTGGCAACAACAATGCTAACAGGCAGGGTCAAGGTGGTCAGCAACCACAGGGAGGTAGAGGTGGAAATGGAGGTAGGGGCCAACAGGGCCGAGGTGCGGGGCAATTCCGGAATAACCAAGGTAGGAATCAGGACAATGCGATGAATAAATGTTTTCAGTGTGGGGAGCTGGGCCACTATAAAAGGGCATGTCCTCAGTTGGTTGGAGGGCATCTTCCAAGGGCCCCACAGCAGCCGTATGTACAGTTTCCGCCCCAAGCGCCTAATACGATTGCTCCTCCTCAACGGGGGCAATTGCAATACGGTCGGGTTTACCATATTCAGGAGGCTTTGCTTCCTCCAGCTCCTCCTGCACCACCAGCGATCGAGGGTAAGTTTCTCATCCATGGGCATATGGGTCGAATTCTATTTGATACGGGTGCTACACATTCCTTTATTTCTAGAAGTTTTGCTCAGACTACGGGTTTGATAAAATCTGCTGAAAGTACTTTTACTAGCGTCGAATCCTCTATGGGCGATGGCTCATTGATTTTCTTCGTATGTAAAAACGTAGGAATTAACCTTGGTGGCTTTTGTTTTAAGGCTAACTTACTCGTCCTTGATATGGTCGGGTACGATGTAATTTTGGGTATGGATTGGCTAGTGAAGTACCGTGCCATAGTGAATTGTTACGGAAAGAGTATAGTTTTTGCGGTTCCGGGACAAGAGATGTTCCTAGTAGTTATGCCTTGTATGGAAGGGAGCACGAGTGCTTATTTATATTGTATTGCGGAAGATGCATCTAGAGATGTCGTGGTTCCCCTAGATTCTCTTCCCATCGTTCGGGATTTTGAGGATATTTTTCGGGAGATACCAGGATTACCTCCAAGTCGGGAAATAGAGTTTGTGATTGACTTAATGCCGGGAACTCGACCGATCGCAAAAGCTCCTTATCGAATGGCTCCTATGGAGATGAGTGAGCTGAGAGATAAGATTCAGAAGTTACTGGAGCAGGGCTTCATTAGGCATAGTACCTCACCGTGGGGCGCTCCAGTTTTATTTGTGAAGAAGAGAGACGGTTCTCTCCGGTTATGCGTGGACTATAGAGAGTTGAATAAAGTCACCATCTGGAATAAATATCCTTTACCTCGCATCGACGACTTGTTTGATCAACTTAGGGGAGCTTCCTACTTCTCCAAGATCGACTTGCGGACAGGGTATCACCAATTGAGGATACGAGAGCAAGATGTATCCAAGACGGCCTTTCTGACCCGCTATGGATCTTATGAGTTCTTGGTTATGCCCTTTGGGCTAACCAATGCCCCTGTAGTGTTTATGGACCTTATGAATCGGGTATTCCGGGATTTCCTTGACCAGTTTGTCATTGTCTTTATTAATGACATCCTAGTCTATTCTTAGACGGAGTCGGATCACGCTGCTCACATCCTAGTCTATTTTCACCCGTTAACATACGCGTTATTAGCCCCCTTGGGTATCTTAATCCCTATATTTATGCTCGTTAACCAGACAACCCTCGGATTTCTATGTTAACATGTTTTCAGGGGTTAATTGAGCTTTTGTAGGTGTTTGGATGCTTAGTGTGAACTTCGGATGCGTTTCGCTCGATTTCCGTACACTATCGCACGCGCAAGGGCATTTTAGTCTTTTGACAGCTTGGGCACCTGGCCCGACATCTACACGAAAGTTGTATCTATCCTCGCTATCTTCGCGTGGTCGTGAACGGTGCGCGATTCCGATGCATAATGACAAAGTTACGGCGATTTGAGCGACGTTGGATTGTATGCCAATGCAGGGGAAATTGTAGGCTGCCCCTGCTTGATCGATCGATCGAGCCTGGGGGTCGATCGATCGAGCCTTATTATTTTTGCCACGTTTTCCACTGTCGATCGATCAACACCAGGGGTCGATCGATCAATCCCCTGTTTTTCCCCTGCAGATATTTTCCTTCTTTTATTCCAACTTACTATATAAGTTGGTTTTTGTTGTAATAATAGAGATATACATACTTAGAGATTTATTCTGATTTGGAGATAGTTTAGTTAGGGTTTGATGTGGAGAGTTCCTTTCTTCTTCTTCTTGGATTGACAACCTATGTGGTTTGTAAGATTGAACTATTCATTTCCTCTCCATTTAATATAGTTTGTTCTTTTTCTTCTCTTGCCTTGTAATTTAGTTTCAATGTTTTCTAACTAGTTTACTTGCTTTAATTCTTGCTTTCTTAGTTTAATTAGCATAATTTAGTTTAACTCACCATGCACCCTTAGATAAATAGGGTCGGGATTTCATTTCCGCCATTTTCGGGCCCCGAGCTCCGAAAACTAGGTTTAGTGCAAAAATCGCGTTTAATTTAAATCGCGTGTATCAAAGTTGGATTGCTAAGCGTTTATCTTTCTTTGTCACGCAACGCTAGAGTTTATAGCGACAATCCGAGTTTAATCCGCGTGCGACCATTTTTCAGTTAAATGTTTTATCTCGCAACTTTGGGTTAAATTCCTTCTTGCGTGATTTTATGCTTAATTGATTATGCTCGATTAAATTACTTTCGAGACTTAACTCTAGTTAGTAGTTGTTTCGATCCGTTTGGTAGAATGAGATCCCTATCCTCGCTTTCCTTTAATCTAGCATTAACTTATTCTTTTCTTTTGTCACCATAACCACCTATCATCTTTTACACTTTTATTCCTGAAGTAATTAAACAATTAACATCTAAAATTCAATAACTCCCTGTGGATTCTCGATACCCGACTTACCGCTCTACTTGCTTGTCAAGTGTAGCTCTAGCTTAGGTTTTCTTTCGTATGTCTAGCGGGAGCCGAAATCAACGATAGTGTCCCTACACGAACACTCGGTTTTCCTCGCATCAGTTATTTTAGCAATTCAATTTCAAATCAGTCATCCACTACAACCCAAGCAGTCGCAGATTTAGATGAGGGATAAATGTGATTGGAGTAATTATTTTACAAGATATGAATTTTAATAGACCATCTAACAAGAAGAAATCAGAACCAAACAACAAAAAGTTGAACCACAAGGAAGTTTTTAGGTGGAAAATTACCTGGAAATGGGTGAAACACGGTTGCTCCGCTTCAAACCACCTCAACACTGCCACACACTCGCTTGAAAGGTCGATGAACAAGGATTTTCTTTCGTTATGCTCTCAAAGATTTGGGAAACGTAATGAAGTCCACGATCGAAATAATTTATATAGGAGGGTGTGGGAAGATGAAACGTCGCCTTGGAAGTACCGCGGCACCTTGAGAGGACTTGACTACTCAGCCAAAGCCCCGATCGCAATCTCTTGGCACTACGGCTTGGGGGCTTATTAATATGACAGATATATTGCCTTGCCGTGGAATGTATACAATGGGCAAGTGATGAGGACTTGCTGCCGCAGCCTATAACTTACAAGATGAGGCCTCATAAAATGCTTCACTGAAAATTGCTGCAGCCCCTCTTACACAGGGTGTGGCACCTTCATGCTACATGGCACAACCTTGGTACAGGGCACGACCCAACTTAAATAGGGTGCGATCGGCCCCAGTCCTATCATATTAACTGGTCGTACCCCCCGTTCATCCACCTGCAATACAACATCACCTATAAATAGAGGTCAACACCTCAGCATAGGGGATCTGGATTCATTTTCCTATATTAGTGTCAATCTTAGTGCTAATTACTCTCTCTACGCCACTGGGCATAGCTTGGGGGGCTACTCGCTGGCATCGCAGTCATCTCTTCGGAACACCAAAATCCTCATTACCACCATGTATTCTCATTTATTCTCATACGTGTACGCCACTTTAGGCTTGATCATATTGTACTATGTAACGCATATAATGAGAATGGGGCAACACAGTGGACGTAGGCCTATTTTAGGTGTTGAACCGCTCTATATATTGTCATCTATCTCTCTTTATTTGCTCTATTTTCTTATTATGCACATTATACTTGATTTCCTAGTTCGAGAACGACAAGTGGATGATTTCTCGTATCATCAGGAGTGTTATAGAATTGATAGGTAATTGAGCTTATTAAGATATATCACCTTGGATAATAAAGCATATTTAACATAGGTTGTGCCTTATGTGTGTGAGTAGATCTGTTATCACTTTGAATATATTTTTAAGCATTAAAAACATCACTTATGTCTTTTAATTTCATACTTAATTGATTTAAATATGTTTTCTATCATAATTTGAAAAATGAGCTAGTTTAGTTTAAAATTAGACAGTTTCAGTTTATGACCTTGAGTCCTATTCACCCTCAGTCTAGGTTTTTAATTAGATTCGTGTACATTCACACAATATCCTTATTTTCAATTGGTTATCAGATTATTTTCCACTTCGAAGTTAAAAATGTACTTGAGCATATATTTATATTGTGTTAAAGTGATTTTGATTGTACATTTTTTGGATTTGTGTTTTACATATGATGTTTCGGTGATTCGGTTGTTTGAAAAACAATTGTATTTTCTATGGTTTGGATTATTTTTAAAATGTTGTTGTGATATCTAATTTTAATTCATATTTGTTACCATGGATCTATACATGCATGATCAACTTTTGAATTTATGTTCCCCTAAATTTCGTAATACTTCTTGTACTAGACCTTTGGTGCCAAATGAATTGGCAAAACATATAAAATCTGGAGTTAATAAAAGATTTGTGAAATCATTAAATGTTAAAGATAAAATAGATCCTACAAATGTTGATTTCTATTATTATAATAAAGATGAGAGCATCAAATATTTGTGTCATGACAATGAAAAGTTAATGTCTCAACTTTTCAAAATGAAAATTTTGAATGTTAAATTGGATACCAAACTCAAGATATTTGAAAAGGAGAAAGAATAAATAAAAAGTGAGCTTGATGATAAATTTCAACTTACCACTCAAAGACATATGTTAAGACAAACGGTTAAAGATCTAATAAATTAAAAAAATAGATATTAATCTTAATGTGTAACTTGAAAAGTGAGAAAAAACACCTCGAAGATTGAAATTTTAGATTTAAAAGGTTAATTGATCAAATCAAATTGGTTTTGAAAAAATCAAGATTGTTGAATAAGAGAAATGTGATTTGACTATGGAACTCAAAAATTGAGAAACAAACTACTTTCATATGAAGATTCCAAATATGATCTTCTGAAGAGAAATATTTCGTTAAAAGATGAACTTGATGTGAATTAAACTTAAATAAAAAAAGTTATATTCTTATCGAGATAAAATCAATTCTCTGAGTTCATTTTCATTACATGACTCAGATGATAGTGATCAACTGCCTTAAAAGAAAAATGACAAGCAATAAAAATTAAAAGGAAATGTTAAAAAGAACGAAAATGCTCAACATGTTTCAAATGATCATTAAAATTTTTACACTTTCACTTTTTGTCACAAATAAGGTCATCTTAAGTCATTTTATCACAAAATGAAAAAGGCCCAATGAAAATAAAATGTTATTCCTAAGAACATGCAGCGCAATCCTTATATGTTGACCTTTTTCTAAGCATAAATACCTTAGATATTTTTAGACACACTTGATTTAACACCCCATACTAAATATATAGTTATCATTGGTTATTTAATTTAGATTAGTATTACTCATGATCTTGGTTTTGATGTGTGCAAAATAATTGTGTGATTTATTGAGACGTTTAATTTATGTATTCTGATTTACTTAATAAGAGAAATTAAATTATACATGAATGGCATGTATTTTATAATAACTATGTAATTTATTTTTATTTCGTGAGTTCATACTATCTAATTGAGTTCTCAGGGATACAGAGGCCCAAAGTGGTGTTTTTAGCATGTCAGTTTAGGCCCACGAGGTAGGTCTAAATTTTGAGAACATCTAGGTAGCATTTTATGCTTCAGAGGTCCTAAATGAGGCCCATGGGAGACCTGTAGGATTTAGGGTTTAAATAGGGAGTTAACCCACATTAATCACACATCTAAAAGCTAAGACAAAAACTTATCAATAGAGGAGATTTGGGCAGAACCAGTGCAACATAAAGATTTATATTGCTCAATATGTTTATATGTTTGGCATGTTCCATTACACCTGTACATCATCATGTACATTCTCAAGGGCATCAAGTGAAGATAAATTAGTGACCGAATGCAACAATCAAAGATCGAATAGTTAATATCATTGCTACAATCATATGGAGAAGGATTGTGAGGTTAATTTTTTATAATCAATTTATTCAGGGGTATTCTAAAAGTGTTTAAGAACATAAAAAAAATCTAAATTTTTTTAAGAATTAAAAAATTCGTTAGAACGACACTGGATGTCATTCGAATGAGTACACAATCCTTATTAGAATAGCTTCGAACGAAACTTCAAAAGAAATAAATTCTTGTAACTTTTAGCCATCTCTATAATCTTGTTGCATATGTCATTTAATGGATGTTCGAATGAGATATACCACGTTCGAAAGAGATGGTGAAATTTTGTTCTTTACCTGATTTCAAATGAAATCTTTCAAGTTTATCTCTTGGAGATTTTTCTCCCTGTATATAGAGATGCGGACTTGCATTTTTTATCAAGTCTTTTAGACATATTTTGTGATCAAACACTTTATTTTTTCAAATCCAAGCCCCTTAAATGTTTTGTGATCATTTTTAAAATCATCAAGAACACACTATATCTTCTAATCCCTGTAGAAAAAATTCTCCATTACTGAAGATAGGAAAGGAGTTTTTTGAGGCGGATCGTTGGACACCGAGGCAAGTGGAGCTTGTTGTGTGGTATTGGTGGATCTTCATCGCTTTCTATCAATAATACGGAAGGAATATATTACAGAAATTCTTAGTGGTGTCTACGTATGTAAGTATGTTCGTGTCATTCTATAATACCTAGTCTGAAAAATAAAAATAAATCTGAAAGGGATTTTTCCTCATCTTCTGTGTTTGTGGTTTGTTTCTTTTAATTTAACTTCAATATATTTCATGTTTAGGTTCAACTAATTAATCAAGATAAAATTTGGATTAAATTGAATTTGGCTTGTGTGTGACCTAATCTATAATTTCTACATATAACCTGACCATCACGTAAAAGGCATTTTACAAATTGGTGTTAGAGACTATTTTTACAAGTCATTTAGAATAATCATGTTTATCCTATTCTTTTCCCTTAGTGTTATGTGTCTTGATTGTAGCCTCCATTAAACTCATGTATTTTAAAATAAATTAAGAACATAATGTTTTTAAGAAATAAATTTTGGGACTGTTTTGAATAATTTATTAAGGATACCAAATAGTTATAACTTTATTATGATCTATTTACGTAGTTGGTTATATTATGGGCATATACATGTAGAGGAGCCCTTAGAAATTTACTTTGGATGTTTCATGTAAAAATTCTTAAATTAATGAAATTACTTGTGCTAGAAAAATAATAGCTAATATGGAACTTGCGAGTAATAATGATTCGAAAAATCACAATAATTATGTGTTCTTGATTTCCCCCTATTTAGATTAAAAATTATTTATTTGGGAATTTAGTGTTGTTGAGAATATTATCATAAATTGTTCATTGTGTCACTTATGAAATATTATAATTTGAATATCTCAGGAACGTTGGGTATTGTAGATAATTGGTTTTCACCCCTTGTTATAGTACACTTGTTAGGTATGGGACTAGTAAGTGGGCCTTAGTTGCGTTTTATGCTAATTAGGTATGGGACTAGTTAGTATGAGTCTATGCGGGTTATATAAATTGGGGTGGGGGAAAATTATTTATATTTATTGTTATTGCGATAACCTAGGATTGATATCTAGGTGGAGTGAAATTGTTATAATCATCATTTATTAAAGATGGGACGAAATTGTGTTTTGAAAACCTTTAGTTGGGACTAAGGGGTATTTTGAGGATTTTTACATCGCTTTTAAGTGTGGGGGAAATTTATTTGAATAATGAGTATGAGAAATTTTGGGAAATTAATACCGCACTAGTAAAATGGGTATTAAAATTTATTGGCGACATAATGTGTCTGGGCCGACAGTTTAACCGGGTCAGAGGGCGATTTGTCTCGTGTCGTGTGTGGAACCTTGTCATATGTCGAGGATCGTAGGATATAAACGGATCAGACGTGGAATTTGACAAGTGGATGTGTATTTTGGTGTAGAAATCACACGTGGTGGGAGGACCGTTATAATGATGTATTTTGGTTGAGAAATCACTCGTGGTGGGAGGACCGCCATAATGATTTATTTTGGTGAGAGAACCACCCGTGGCGGGAGGACCGATATACCTAATAATAAAGTGAGAATAAATGATAATTTGGGTTAACTTAATTAAATTAACATCGTGGGACTTGGGTTAGTTTAAAAATAATATTGGTCTGGCACATTTAAACCTTGCGGGTACTTAGAAATTTACTATTGATGATTATAGACTTTCTTTTAATTAAAAGATTCAATTGTTATGGTAGATATATATAGCACTATTGTCTGGGTTCAAGGACCCTAATTAAAAGGAGTAGCCGGTATTCATGCTCAAGACCTTGTCTCTGACACATGCATCGACTAATATTTTCAAGGATTTAATTGGAGTAGCTGCATAGGAATTATTGGAGATCTTTCGGAAGTGCAACTGGAGCTATAATATTATTTTAGTAGTTTGTTTCTTCTCCTATTCAGTCGTATTTATTGTGAGACTATATTTGGGTTTTTATTGGGCCTTTCGATTTCAATGTTGTCTTAAAGTTTCAGTTGGGTTTGGTTTATTGTAATAATTGAGATATTCGGAGATTGCATGTGATGGATTTTTATCGCACTTTGATGTTAAATCAGTTGGAGGTTCTTGATATTTGGGATTGATTTAAATCATTTATCTTGTGGATTTAAATTTTATATGTCTCATATTTGTCACATGCTAAGGATGATATTTAATTTACTAATGTCCGGCTTAATTTTGGTGGCGGCCGACGCTAGAATTTAGCGGGGTGTCACATTGCATCACCCCAAAAAGGAGTGAGGGTGATGTTTTGAGTGAGGATGAACGTAGTATCCGATTATCATACTTTGAGCTTTACATCGAGATGTTAAAAACTAAAAATAAAATTAAAAATTTGACTCTCAGGGTGTTGGAGTTAGATAAGGAGTTGAAAATTTTAAGAGAGAGTGAGGCCTCGATGAGTCAACCCGGGAAATTGAGAATTTTTTTTTTTGAGTGAGCAACTTGTTTTAGTGGATAGGGAAAAGATCGTTTTGACCAAAAAATGGCTAGTCTTATGAGATATATTCAAACATAATTGGAGACTCATGAGAAACTTGAAGTCCATGTTTTTTAACTCTAGAAATATCTCGAACGTGACCAGGAGGTCTAGGTAACTTCAGATGACACATTTAAGAAGGTTGGAAATATGTTCCTAGGTCCAGATTTAGGTTTTAATGAGAGGCGTGGCATAAGTTATGAGGGAGCATCCACTACCCATACTACACCCAAACTGATTCACAAGTTTGTGTTAGATCCTTACGGGCCTCGACCTAATTCGCCAAGGAGAACACATACTTGGAGTTTTAACCAAGGCCAACCCAAACCAATATATGTTTGTACCCATTGCAAACAAAGAGGTCACCTTAGGGAGTTTTGCTTCATGCTAGGAAGAGCCTCTCACACACATGATCCCACACACCGCCGCATACACCTTAATAGTCTTCGAGAGCAAGTTGAGTTTATTGTGAAATTCTCAATGTTTGATGGAGGAATTTCAAATGATGTCTATGCCTTTTGAGAACACCTCCAAAACAAATGATTAAGGTCGGGTATTTTTTCTAGTTTAAGGTGATTTCATATTGCTATCTTTTGTCCCTAAAACTAGATTGTATTTTATATATTTATATTTTGAAATATTCAATAAGATTTTTTTTTCTTTTAGAATTTTTTTCAAAAACTCAAAAAATATTTTTTTATTTTGTTTTACAACATATATGGATGAGCAATTATGATGTGCGAATCATAATTGCATTCCATCTATTCGTGTGACTTAATCATGTTGTTCTTTAACTTGGCTACATTTTTTTTGTGCTTAATTATGTATGTTTAGCATTGTGTCATCCATTGTTGATTACTATCTTCATTATAGACTCATTATATCGCCTTAATTTCACATATGCACGAACTTTTTGAACATTATACTTGCTTATCATATGTTGAATAGTATGTTCTCATCTCAATCATTCTTAATAACGAACCAAGTATACTAGAAAATAATTGTACATGTAAAAATCATTGCCCAAATTTCTTTTACCAAAAAATTATTTTATGTTTAATCAATGGGAAGGGGCTACGAAAGAATCAAGTCTTATTTATATTAAAGGCCACCATTAGCAAGGGCCTAAAAGATGACTTTGGCAAATAGAAACAGAACTGCCAAGGCCAATTTTGTTTCATTGATGCTTCATTAAAATGAGCAATATGATTCCTTTAAAAATTTGAGAGTTTATGCTTAAATTGTGAGATATTGAGGGTGTTATAAGTTTAAGATCAATTGGGTTCCACAATAAAATGCCTTAAAAAATATTGAATAGTTTGGCGTTATTGATTTGAGAAGAATTGAATTTCATGGAATTTTTTATGAGTTGAGTCAATTTCCCTTTGTTCATTTTTTTTTCAAAAGGTTTAATTGAGTTCTTTTTTTAGGAGTGTCACTTTGACTTCATGCACCATCGGTACGTATGCCTATGTTGACTTTTCAGGCATTCAGTCACATAATTTCATTATATATCCATGATTCGAATATATATATATATATATATATATATATATATATACTCAAAATTTTCAAAAATAGTTTGTCGGTTTGTTTAAGTTTCACCTCATATTCTTAATTTTCTATTCTTTTTAATTATATTTTAAATTTGGATTGTCTTGATGTTAAATTTTCAGGTTTAGCTTCTAACCCTTTGTTTATTTCAATCAAAAAGGGGTAAAACATGTTGAGTTTTTTAAACTCCATACGTCATGGTATTTCTTTATTCCATGTGTGTAATTATTTTTCCGCGTTGATGACATTATAGACTACACGATGAACATTTTTGGCATCGATAATTTTACAAGTGTATTTTTCTTTTCAGGTTTGAGAGGAACATTAGTTGAACTTATCTTAAGGGTTTATGCTTTTCGTTTTTATTTTTTTGTTCCAGAATATCCAGGGGGGATTTGTATGAGCAAGATTTATAATTCTCATTATATTTTTAAGTTTGGCCTATTCTGTTAAACATCTACATCATCATGTACATTCTCAAGATCTTATAGTGAAGATAAGTTAGTGACGAATGCAACAATTGAAGATCGAAGAGTTGAGATCATTGCTACAATTATATGGAAAAGGTACATGAGTTTGATTTTGTATATTAAATTTATTAAGGGCATTTTAAAAGTGTTTTAAAACATAAAATATTTTTCCGAATGTTTTTTGAAAATTCGCAAAGTTTTTAGACTGACATTGTATGTCATTCGAACGAGTACCCATTCCTCGTTAGAACAGCTTCGAATGAAACTTTGAACGAGGTCGATTTTGGCGACTTTTAGCTAGCTCTAATATCTCATTGGATATGAAAATTTGATGGATCTTCAAATAAGATCAGGTTCTTCATTCGAATGAGATGTACCTCGTTTGAACGAGCTGGAAAAAGTTTATTTTTTACAAATTTCAAATGCAATCTTTCAAGTTTATCTCTTTGAGATTTTTCTCCCTATATATGGAGATACGAACTTACGTTTTCTATCAAGCCTTTTAGACATCTTTTTTTAATCAAACACTTTTTTTTTCAAATCCAAATCCCTTGGATGTTTTGTGATCACTTTATTAAACCATGAAGAACACATCATATGTTTTAATCCCTATGGAGTTAATTCTTTACAGCTAAAGATAGGAAAGGAGTTTCCTGAGGGTGATCGGTGGACACCGAGGTAAGTGGAGCTTGATGTGTGGGATGTTACTGGATCTGCGTCCCTTTCTATCAACAATAAGGAAGGAAGACAAACTGCAACTCTTAATGGTGTCTAAGTCTATAAGTGTATCCGTGTCATTCTATAATTCCTAGTTGTAACAGTGCTGAAAATAAAAGGTTTTTCCCAAAAGGGATTTTGTTTCCTCATCTTTTGTGTTTTGGTTTGTTTCTTTCAATTTAACTTCAATGTCTTTCATAATTAGGTCCACCTAATTAATCAAGATAAAATTTGGATTAAATTGAATTTGGCTTGTGTGTGATCTAATCTATGATTTATATATATTATCGGACCACCCATAAAACTCATTTTACGACAAGATAAGGAGATTTTAGGAGAACAAGAGGATCACTAAGAGGACTTAATCAAGGATTTTATCTTCCAATTTTAGGCATGGAGTAACTCCCTTTACTAAGTATTATATGTAACTTATTTATGATTTATTGCTATGTTGAATTAAATAAGGATTAGTCACATGTTAGGTTGAGACTTCATGCATATTCATAGAATACCATAGATTTAATGATTATTTAGTGATTAGAACTATTTAGTTTTATTATAAGATTGATTTAATATGATGAATCACCTTATTAAGATGAGAATTTGATGATTTAAATTTGTTTTTAATTATTAAACATGTAATTAAGATGAACCCTCATTTAACACCAGTTATTAGTGAAGATTTTACCTTTATTTTGATGAATCTGACTTAGTAAATGGTTATATAATGTTAGAAACATGTTTAAAGACCATTAAAGATGATATTGAGATGATTTAGGACGGATTATACAATATAAGAAATCTAAATTGTGATATGATGTGTTAAGAAATCGACCTGGTTAGATTTTGTATTGATCTTGTATTATGATATCATTTTGGGTCTGGAGGTTGACACACGAGGATGTAGGGAAAGTGTCCACGATGATGCTACCCAAGGCCGCGGTGGTTCCCCTCACGGCTGTGATTATGGGTTAGGTAATGAGCTAAGTTTGTTGCGTTTTGTTAGAATTTTTCCATATGGACTTAAGGTTTAATCTATAAGGTTTCTAGCGATTTTGGTTAGTTGACTAAGGTTTGATCCTACATTTATTTGTGGAGGTTTTAACATCAAGATGAGGTTATATCCAAGGTAAGTTTAGTCCGATGTGAACTATTAAGATGGTATACCATATTCGTTTACACATATCGGTGAATGTGTTATTTTTGGACATACCATAGGGGTGTTTGTATTCGTGGGGAATCTATTAGTGGGTATTTGATTGGACTATTTTGTGAGATCGGGTAATTCCACCCTAGATGATGGTGTAGGTTATGTATAGCTTTATATTCTGATCCTTTGTGTTATTGGTCAACCATCTCGTGAGTGTAATATATATGAGGCTTAATCCATCGGGTAGTATTGGTATGTGATTACGTAGTGATGGGACAGTGTAGTGATTTATCCGTTTTATTTATGTGTAGACGTTCTGTAATCCGTTAAGAGTCGGTATTCCTACTGTTTGACCTGATGGATGCATCATAGAGGTTGCCGACACAAGATTAGATCGTACGTGTAATACCAATGTATAAGTAGTTGGTCTGACGATCGATGTATTCTTATGAGGATTTAATTTGTGCTATTATTCTTACTGTGATGCTTTTATTTATATCTTATGAGTAGTATTTGGGTACTATGTACGGTTATTACTCTTCTTGAATAGTTAGAGTTATGTTACTATGTTGTAGCCTTAGGATGATTTTGTGTAGCTTACTTATTAGTTTTTGGAGTCGAAAGTATTTTGGATGTGAGTGTCAATAGGACGACATGGGATGAAAATGAGTCGCAATTAATAATGTTCACATAAAGTATGCTATTTCTTATAAATTATTTGGTTTAATCTACTTTATTTTCCTGAAAACCTTTTTAGGTGTTTATAAGTATGATATGAGTAACAAGTTTGAGTAGTCAGACTTGCATTTCAGCAAATAATTCAGCTATCTATAGGGTTTTATTTCCATGCAACATTTCATTTGTATTAGACTCCAAGATATTTATTGATTCATTCATATATTATCTATGGGCCCGTGATGGGTTTCGAGGTTATTTATTCCTTCATATAAAGAAACTCAATATACGTGGAGATTATTTATCTATTCAGCCACTTTTGGATACTCTTTCATACTATCTCAATTTATTCTTATTGTTTATATTATTGTTTGTATGGTTTATTTATTTATCATTGATGAGGAGAATGATATAAATTTTTTTGACGTCTCCTATTTTTAGCATTGAGGCTTGGCCACTGATCCGTGTGAAAATATGGGTTATTATAGTTAATTACAGAGCATCCCAGGTTCTAGTATCCTAGTTTCCTTGGGATTTCCGTTACATTCTATGTTTCGTTCTTTGATATTATAGCATTATTAATAGGTTGGTTTATAATATTTATGTGTGATCGTAATCTCATATGAATTCCTTAGTTTTATTTTAGATGTCAAACACCTGAGGAAGAAGAGTTTGAACAACTACATCTAGGGCTGCCAATCGGGAGACAATCACCACCAAAAAACCCATTGAGATGGATTCTAGCATTGCTTAGGCAGTCATTATTGGTGTGGTTGCCCCACTTCAGAACTTTCGAAAGCCTTATTAGCCACAATTGTAGGTGGTTGTATCTACTCCACCGTAGGCTACTAGTTAAGAGAGAGCATGTAGGGCCTTTGCTAAGGGTAACTTGCTAGACTTTACAGGATCCACTAACATTCTCATAGCACACAAGTGGAGAAAGGACAATGAGAGGAACTTGAGGATAGTGAGCGCACTGACAACCAAAGGAAGATGGTAGCAAATTTTAATCTCATAGGAAATGCAATAAAGTGGTGGTAGGGTACTATCATGGTTAAGCAGAGGAGTACTATGTCGATTGCCGAGTTTTGGACCTGTATTGAGGCTAAGTACTTCTATCCGTCACTGTGGGGAATGAGGAAGATTGATTTTTGAGATTAGATAAGGGTGACCATCTAGTTTCTAAGTACAATAGGGAGATCACCGGACTCTTTTTTTCAACCGGAAGTTGGACACTAAGGCTAAAAAGATGGATTGTTTCATTAGGGGGATGACATGGTGGATCAAAAAGGTGTTTATGGGGAACCAGACTTACAACACATTCATTAATGTGGTGAATGAGTACCTAATCCATTTTGAGTACCACCATGACTTTCAAAAGTTAATGGGGGAGTATAGGTTCAACATGAACATGTCTACCAAGGCAGGAAAGAAAAAGGGTGGTACGAGAGAGTCTTCATATACATAGAAGGACCAGCAGCTAAGAGGTACATAATAAAGGGGATCATTTCCATAATAGATACAGGGGTATAATGACCATCATTCTTAGGGCCATCAGGTCCAATGACAATAGACTCTCTAGGGCCAGGGTCAGTAGGGTAGAGGCCAGATGGGTATACGTTATCCCAGAATGATTCCCAACACTTACTTCACTTTCAATGATATGGAACACATATATATAAGAGGTTACCATGGTCAATCAATGTGCCTTGGCTAAAAGAAAATAGTAAAGGTATCATGAACCATAAGGTTGTCATCAATAACTTTTAACCCCGCCATTTATGGTCGTTACATCCTTACTAGTTCCACCTCTGACCTAATAGTAGGGGCAACCACAGTTATAGCATGGGTGTGTCTATCACATCGCTTCAAAGGATATTCATGCACTAATAAGACTAGTCGATGATAAGTTTCATATCCATGGGTTCTTGGGCCTATTTTGTTAATAGGATTACTTCGTATTCATTTTTAGTAGATATTTTTCTTAGGCAACAGGGATGGTAGTCTTAGCATCAAATATTTTATTACATATAGACTCACAGTTGGGAAGGGGATACTTATTCATTATGTGTGTCACGATATAGGGTTAGATATTAGACAACCACGTTTTATGGCTAACCTTTTGATTTTGGACGCGACTATTTATGCTGTTATTTTAGGGATGGATTGTTTTTCCCAGTATCATGCTATTATGGCATGTTTTGGGAAGTCCATATTTTTTCCATTCTGGGACAAGATATGTATTTGATTGAGATGCCACAAACCTAAAGAGGGTCGAGTATACATATTTATTTTATCAAGGAGGATACTTTGTAGACAGTCACCATGTAATGATACTACATTCCAGATGTTAAGGAGTTTCCCAACATCTTTCAGGATATCCCTAAATTATTATCAAGTAGGGAGATTGATTTCATTATTGAGTTATCTCGAAGCCCGGCGTTGATATCCCAAGCACCTTATTGTATGTCTCCTTTATATATGAGATAGATTAGAGAGATATTCAAAAGATCCTTGGATAGGGTTTCAATTAATATCGATTATGGTTGATAGAGATTCAGTTCTTGGATCACATTGTGATAGAGAGTGGGATTTTGGTGGATTTGGGTATGGTGTCTGCAGTGTTGCAGTGGGGATAAACTATAAGACTGTGACCCTCCGCCTATTTTAATCACGACTGATCAGTCCTTTATAAAAAAAAATCAAGAATCTTATTTGGTTCATTCTTAGCATCACTGTCGAAAAACTTTTTAATTACTAGCCACCTATGTTAAATTAAGTCGATGCCAAATTTTATCTTTCAATTATATACCAACATGCGGAAATTAAAATAAATAAACTAAACCATCCACACAATAATAGTCTGAATAATCACATGATATATATATATATATATATATATATATATAAGATCGAATAAACCATCAGTTCCCAAAATAAATCCAAATACAAGTCTGAAATAATAAAACCGAGCCTGAATAAAGTCTAATAAATAAACTAAAGAACTAAATAGTTTGAAGGGGCAACACGCCCAAATGAAATACTGAAGAATCTCTTATCTAGAAATTAATGATCTGAAATGTCTAAATCAAGTCCTGCAAGCCTCCATAAGTGTTGTAACTATGCATCTCTAGATAGAATCCTCAAGCTTCGTGTCCCAGTGGTTGGACACCTAAAAGGTTTTGAAATTTTTTTGACACGGGCCAAAGCCCATGAAAATAGTTTGAAAATATTTTGCAAGTGTTTATCTTGCATGCTTTTATGAGTTATAATACCCATATAGTGTAGGGGTCTTGATTTAGTGAAAATTGATAATGTTCTTGGTAGATTGATGATTAAAATGCATAATTCTGGGTAAGATTACATGTAGAATGAATCCACACATATAGAGGACACGAAATCAGATTATTTATGATAATTAAAATGGGAGAAATCTATGTAAATGAATGATTATTCCTGAGAAACACTAAAACTAGGGGTTTTGTGAATATGGAGTTTTAATCGGATCTTGGATGAAATTTATATGGATTTGATACATGATTTATGTTAGAAATCATCCCCCCATATGTATAAGATGTTTAGTTAAGTTGGTTGGGAGTTTGGGAAAGATCCATGAGGATTTAAGGTGTTGAACAGTGAGAACAATTCAACTGGATGATGCTGGTAACCTCGATCGATCGACCAGATCCTTCGATCGATCAATAGATGCTGAAATTGGGGACTTGTTTTAATTGCGAGGTTTTCTTTACCCCAATTTACTTAAAATCTTAGTAATTTTATTTTAACTATATAAGGACTTAGGGAAGGTTAGTAGATACCTAGTTAAGGTCGACTTAGTCTTAATGAGAGCTAGGTTTGAGACTTAGACCGACAAGAGGCCACCAACCGTGTCATGTATTGGAAATCTATAAATCGAGTTACAAGAAAAGTAAACGGTAATCTAAGAAAAATACCAGTAGGATAGAGATGTATTAACTATTGATATTAGTTAAGGGGTAACTAGGACCCTTAGGGTAGTGAGTGATACTCGGAATTATATGAAAAGGGATTATAATTAGTACGTTGAGTATTCGAGAGTTATATACTACGTACGGATTATTATGGTGGGTTGTGTGTATACCTACTGAATAATATCCATATATAGGTTGTGCGAATACCTATGGTTTTGATTTGATTATGTGTGTGAACATACCTAGGTTGCATGCTATCAGGAGGTTTTTGTGCAGAGGGCGATCCTACATTGACGATTCTAATGAGGTTTGGATTTGTTCCCCAGAACATGGAACTAATGACGGCTCACTATGTGTCATGTATTAATGGGACTGGCATGTCATTTGGGTATGTTAGGTATGTGCATATCCTAATGGCTTATAACCATGTTCACCTCCAGTGTGTGTTGATTGATTTTTTGGGTTCGAGGAGGCATGTCGAACCAATATTCCGTGATTTAGTACGAGAGGTATAAGGACTTGATAGCAAAGTATGCCAGCATCATGAGGGGCCATTACGGGTACGTTATAGTTGTATATATTATATATGTGTTAAATATATACAAGTGTGATATATCTACTTATGTGTGATAGTAGAATTGATAGATTGTGTATATCTAAAAATATTTAAGTAGAGGAACTTAATTAATTGACTCAATAATAATACATGGATATAATTAATTATTGAGATTGTGGTAGCGTATTGTATGTGTAATACGAGGGAGCTAGGCCTATTGAGGTTATTTAGATACTTTATCTAGTTGCGACGGGTAGCATAGCTAGATAGGGTACGTTAGGCGTGCACATTCGTTGAGAGGTAAGGATCTCAAAGGAGTGTGCATGGAAACTAACATGTGTATCTAATAACTTATTTAACTATGATTTAAACACTTGCAAAATATTTTCAAACTATTTTCTTGGGCTCTGACCCGTGTCAAATATTTTCAAAACCTTTTAGGTGTCCAGCCACAGGGATACCAAGCTTGAGGATTCTATATAGGGATGCGTAGTTATAGCACTTGCGGAGGCTTGCAGGAGTTGCTTTAGACGTTTTAGTTCTTTCATTTCTAGATAGGATATTCCTCATTACTTCATTTGGGCATGTTGCCCCTTTAGACTATTTAGTTCTTCAGTTTACTTATCAGACTTTATTCAGACTCAATTTTATTATTTCATACTTGTATTTAAATTTGTTTTGGGAACTGATGGTTTATTCGGTCTTATTTATTTATATACATGTTATGTGATTGTTAAGACTATTATTGTGTAGAAGGTTTGGTTTATTTATTTTAATTTCCGCATATTAGTATATAATTGAAAGATAAAATTTATCACTGGCTTAATTTAACATAGGTGGTTAGTAATTAAAAAAAATTCGACAATGATGCTAAGAATGAACCAAATGAGATTCTTGATTATTTTGATAAAGGACTGATCACCCGTGATTAAAATAGGTGGGGTGTCACAAATGGCATCAGAGCATCGGATTCTAGAGTCCATAGGATCTGTACAGCTTACTATGATTTCAACGTAGCCTTTTTTGACATAGAGCCCTATTATTAGGAGTGTTGTATTCATGATTACGCATTGAAATTTCGTTCTTCTACATTTATATTTGTATTAACTATGAACTTATATAATTCGACATGTTTTCAGATGCCACCCAAGAGAGGACGAGCGGTGAGAGAAGCGACTAGGGATAATGTGAGGGAGGCTCAGAAGAAGCCACAGGCACCGCATCCACAACCACCACAGGGTTCAGTGTTAGCAGCAGAGATGGTAGAGATTGTGGCGCAGGTAGTTAATGCAGTGATGACTGCCATGGATCTCTACTTTCCTCACGCCCAGTTGACACTGCAGCTAGTGGTACCGATTGTCCAGACCCATCCAGGGTCGTCAGATTGGTAGAGAGTTAGGGAGACTTTTCAGAAGGGACACCCACCCGAGTTCCAGGGTAGTTCATATGTGATTGTGATGTGATAGTGGAAGAAGTACATTCACTAACACCTGTGCATGGTAGAGGGTAGAGATGAGTAGATGCAGATGATATCCACTTTTAGGCTAGTTAGAGCAGCGTTACAGTAGTGGGAGTCAGTTACCACCGTGAAGGAGAGAGACACGATGTCGATTGTAGAGTTTTGGATGCGGTTCGATCGTAAATACTTTTCGCCAATCATTGGGATAGAGATATAAAAAAGGTTTGGTGAGGTGACTTAGGGTGATCGCTCAGTAGCTGAGTACAAGGAGGAGTTCACTCATTTGGATAATTTTATGCCAGATGAGGAGCAGAGCGAGGAAAGGAAGAAGGTGAATTTTATGGACGGGCTTGCTTAGAGGATTAAGCAGCATTTGATTGGAAACCCTACATTAATGACTTATACATACGTCATCAATGCCGCACTTTAACACTGACAGGAACATCACTTACATGTAAAGGGAAGAAAGAGAGGAAGTGCGCCTAGTCAATCGATCAAGGAAGAAGGGAGAAGTGCTAGTGGAGAGCCACAACAGCGGAAGTAGTCAGGCAGACACCGGGGGTAGGATTCTCGATAGAGGGATAAGGCCAAGAGGTTTAGATCTGGGGGCTATCGAACCTAGGGAGGTTACAGGAAGGGTCAGTACTGTCCTCAGCAGCAGCAGGTTCTTTAGGATCGTCAGGGCAATGGAATAATGGGGGAGGCCAGCGGGGTCGAGGCCATAGAGGCCCATAGTAGGGTCAGCACCATCAGGGCCAGAGGTAGAGTGAGTTCCCAGGCCAGTGCTTTATTTATGGACAGACGGGCCACAAGATGAGATATTGCCCATAGTTGGGTAGAGTACCACAACACTAGGGTTCCCCGTAGGAGCCACGGGCACAGAGGCCACCTGCAGCATCAACCACACCCGCCTTACCGCAGCAGGGGCAGTTATAGTACGGACGTGTTTATAACGTTCGAGATGCCGTTATACAATAGGCACCACCGACAGTAGAGGTTACATTTCATATTCATGGGCTTGAGGATAGGATTCTTTTTTATACTGGCACTCGTTTATAGCGACTAGATTTACATGATGTGTCGACCTATTAGAGATAGATGGTAGTCTCCTTATATGTGTGGAGTCACCGTTTGGGTAGTGGGTCGGTTAGACACTTGATCTGTATGGGTATAGATATCAATGTGGGTAGATTATGTTTAGCCACCGACCTTCTTATATTAGATATAGAGGGGTACGATGTCATTCTCGGTATGGATTAGCTAGCTAGATATCGGTCGATGGTGGATTACTTTGGGAGGACTATTGTATTCCCAATTCTAGGAGAGGAGATGCTCTTAGTGGCAATGCCTCTTCCTGAAGGAGGGTCGAGAGCACATTTTTGTTATATTAAGGAGGAGATCTCATAAGAGGTGCTTGTTTTGTTAGACTCAATTTTGATAGTGAGGGAGTTTGAGGATGTATTCATGTATACACCTGGTCTTTCGCCTAGCCGTGAAATTGAGTTTGTTATCGACCTAGCGTCGGGTAGGAGGCCTATAGCTCGAGAATCGTATTGCATTACCCCATTAGAGATGAGAGAATTGAGGAAGCAGATTCATCATCTCCTGGAGAAGGTTTTTATCAAATGCAGTACATAATCGTGGGGTGTGCCGGTGTTATTTGTCAAGAAGAAGGATGGATCACTTTGGATGTGTGTCGGTTATAGGGAGTTGAACAAGGTCACGGTTCGAAATAAGTACCCATTGCCTCGGATCGATGATTTGTTCGACCAGTTGAGGGAAGCAGCTAACTTCTCCAAGATAGACTCGAGGGTCATCAACAGTTACGCGTCAGAGAGGAGGATGTTCCTAAGACTGCTTTTTTAACACGATATGGGTCATACGAGTTTAGGGTGATGCTATTTGGGCTCACCAATGCACCAGCAGTATTCATGGATTTGATGAAATGGGTATTTAGGGAGTTCCTTAACCAGTTTATGATCGTGTTCATCGACGATATTTGGGTTTACTCTCGCTCTAAGGGTGAGCAAGTCGAACATCTGCGAATGGTTTTACAGACACTAAGGGTTCATGCCGAATTTGAGAAATATGGGTTTTGGCTTCAGGAGGTGTAGTTTTTGGGCCACATTATTTCTGAAAGAGCTATGGGAGTTGATCCTAGTAAAGTACTAGTAATTAAGGAGTGGGAACAACCCATGAAACTAACCAAGGTTTGCAGTTTTCTAGGGTTGGACGGATATTATAGACCATTCATTCGGGGTTTCTCAAAAATTATGTCTCCATAGATAAATATAACTCGCAAGGGGGTGTCATTTGTTTGGGATGACCATTGTCAGTTAGCCTTCAATGAGATCAAGGATAAATTGACCTCATCACCTATACTTACATTGCCTAGGGGAGGAGTCGAGTACCATGTCTATATATGCATCCTTGCAGGGACTTAAGGTGCATTACAGTGAGAGAAGAGGGTTGTAGCTTATGCATCTCGCAAGCTTAAGCCCCACGAGAGGAATTTACCCCACGCATGACTTGGAGTTAGCCGCAATTGTTTTTTCCTTGAGTATTTGGAGGAACTATCTATTGGGGGATCAGTTTACCTTATTCACGGACCATAAATCTCTTCAGTATCTTTTCACACGGAAAGATTTGAACATATGGCAGAGAAGATGGATGGGATTCGTGAAGGATTACCTGTTTGATATTCAGTATTATCCTGGAAAGGCTAACGTGGTGGCAGACGCATTGATCCAATGACCTACTGGGGAGATAGTGAAGGTTTAGAAGGCAAAGTGGAGAGATCTTCGACACGATGATGAGATTGATAGGGCTTGTATGTCCGTATTAGCTGTCACACCCCAGATTATTATGAAGGTAGTGAAGGCACAGGTTTGGGATCTGTATTACCAGGACGGGGTTCACTAATTATTAGCTTATGGGGCAGAGTCATACTCGATCATTTCACAAGGTGGTTTTCATTCAAATAGGGGACTCATGATTCTAGATAATGAGGATTTGAGACATGCAGTGATGTCAAAGTCTCACGGGTCCAGATTTAGGATACATCTCGATGGGGATAAGATGTACCAGGATATGTGTAAATAGTATTGGTGGTTAACGATGAAGCGGGACATAGCAAAGTTTTTCTCGAAGTGTGCTGCTTGCCAACTAGTGAAGGTAAACCACCAGAGACAAATAGGTATATTCTAGCCATTCGATATTCCCGTGTGAAAGTGGGTGAGTATCTCCATTGATTTCATTACTGGGATACCGACATCTTAGTGGGGTCACGATTTCATTTAGGTGATAGTGGATCAATTGACTAGGGTGTACCATTTTTTATCGGTTCATACGAACTTTGAGACGAGGCAGTATGCATAGTTATTCGTTTATGAGATTGTACGACTACACGAGGTTTCGATTAATATTGTGTCCGATCGGGATAAGATCCTTGTATCCCATTTCTCGCAGAGATTTTAGGAGGCGATGGGCATGGATTTACGTTTGAGTATTGCGTATAACCCATAGGCATATGGGAAAACAGAGAGAGTTAATCATATGCTTGAGGATATGTTACGAATGTGCATACTTAACTTCGGGGGAGGATGGGAGTAGTACCTTCCTTTAGTGGATTTTGCGTATAACAACTCCTATCAGTTCATCATCGGCGTGGCACCATTTGAGGAACTGTATGTTCAGCCTTGTCGTTTGCCCGCTTGCTAGTTAGAAGTAGGGGAAAATAAGTTATTAGGGTCAGAGATGATTCAAGACACCACTGTTAAGATTGAACTGATTAGAGGGCACATCTCTATAGCTCAAGACAGGCACAAGAGTTATATTGATATATATAGGAGGCACATAGAGCTTTAGGTTGGTTACTAGGTGTTGGTTCGAGTGTCTCCTATGAAGGGGGTCATGAGATTTGGTAAGAAAGTGAAGCTAGCACCGAGATATGTGGGGTCAATCCCGATTATCAAGAGGGTGGGACCAGTGGCATATAGGTTGGGACATCTGATGCACCTACAGCGGATCCACGATGTGTTCCATGTGTCATCGCTAAAGAAATACCATAGGATTGAGAGGGCATTCTGGCAAGTTCCGTTAGAGGAGATTGACTTACAGCCAAATATCTCATACGAGGAGAGGCCAGTGGCGATACTTGATCGTAGTGAGCGTAAGCTGCGGTCTAAGGTGGTACCCTTGGTTAGAGTTCAGTGGGGGAACCACAATGTTAATGAGTTAATGTGGGAGAATGAGGATGATAGTCATGAGAAGTATTTAGAGTTATTCACTGCAGGTACATCCTAATTTCTAGGGTGAAATTCCTCTGTAAGGGGGGAAGTATGTAACACCATGTATTTCTGAGTATTTAAAATTGAATTAATTTGGTTAATCTTAAATTAAATGCGCGATGTAATTTAAAGGAATTAAATACTATGTGTTGATTTAAAATATTAATCGAGAGAGAGAATGGTTAATATTTGTGGAATAAGATTACTAAGTGAATAGTAAATAATTATTTTTACGTCCTAGCGAGTGATAATGATGTGGCAGTGTTATATCCCAATCGGTAGTCGTTGGTAGACTAATTGAGGTTGGGATAGGACTTTATTATAGAGTGACTCGAATGGCCATTTTGAGGTCACGGTTAATTTTTAATGGGTCGAGATGGTCGGAATAGTGTACCTGGGGTTCTAATTGGGTTCCGGGGACTTTTTAGTCATAACCGAGCCCACACGGGAGTGTTCGGGTCATTTGGGCTTGGCCCGTTAGCCTAATTTCAGGAATTAAGGTTTAAAACCTAAGGTTAGTCATCTGGGGCAGCACCATAACATATCTCTAACCCTAATAATCAAAGGAGAAGAGAGGAGAGGCCATTAGAGGGGAAAAAAGAGAATTTGGTGGTGAAACATCTCATTATTCCACATTTTTTACCGGAATCGTGATCGAAAGTAAGGAACACACAACACAAAATGAAATTAGACCTACTTGATAAGGTAAGTGTTTATCTTGCATGATTTTATGAGTTATAATACCCATGTAGTGTAGGGTTCTTGACTTAGTGAAAATTGATAATGTTCTTGGGAGATTAATGATTAAAATCCATAATTATGGGTAGGATTGCATGTAGAATGAATACACATATGTAGAGGACACGAAATCATATTATTTGTGATAATTAAAATGCAGAAAATTTGGGTAAATGAATGATTATTCATGAGAAACACTAAAAACTAGGATTTGTGAATATGGAGTTTTAATCGGATCTTGAATGAAATTTGTATGGATTTGATACATGATTTACATTAGAAATCATCCCCCGTATATATATATATATATGATGTTTAGTTATGTTGGGTTGGAGTTTAGGAATGATCCATAAGGATTCGAGGTGTTGAACAGTGAGAAAAACGCAACTGGGGCAAAGCTGTCAACCCAGGTTCGATCGATCGAACCATGAATATTGATCAATTGATGGATCAATTAATCGACCAGATCCTTCGATCGATTGATGGATGCTGAAATTTGGGACTTGTTTTAATTGCGAGGTTTTCTTTACCCCGATTTAGCCGAAATCTTAGTAATGGTATTTTAACAATATAAGGACTTAGGGAAGGTCAGTAGATACTTAGTTGGGAACTGGGGAGAGATTTCATTTGTTCCCTGACCAAAAGAGCCTACAATATTTATCCACATAAAGAAAGTTGAGAATGATAGAACGATGTTGGTTGGAGTTCGTGATAGTTTACTAGTTCGATATCCAGTATCATTCGATAAAGGCGAATGTGGTGGCATACGCCTTGAGCCGTAGACTAAAAGTAACTTTATCCGTGATTTGGAAGTCATAGTAGAGTTCAGTTAGAACCTCAAATGATTTGGATGATGAATTTTTGCAAATTCTTACCATCACACCTGGGATCATTATTCATATATTTATGATTTAATATCTAAAATTATGATGCTTTTACAATTGGATATTATTTTTTTCTTAAACAATCCACTAACATATTTTTTAATCTTAAACAAATATAATTTAACCCCTTTCATTATAGCAATAAAATAATCTACTTGGCAAAGTTTTACATATTTTTCCCTTATAAATAGAATTTGAGCTAGAAGAAGGTAAAACACCCCCCAGTTTTGTTGGCATGCATTTATTTGAGTTTGTACTAGAACTTTTTATTACTCAAGAGTGGTATCACATTGTAATCCCTTACTATTATATATCAGTTTATATAGGATTATATTATGTCCCCATCTATTTTTTAATATTAGAATAGTTATGTAATGGTCATAATAAAATGCTCATAGCACAATTAGTATGTATAAAATTTGAGTTTTCCGCAATATATATTATTACTTGTCATTTATATGCACATCTCACACTTACACATATTATCAGACATGACATGCCAACCTAACCGTCTACCTTTAGAAAATAAACCATGTCATGTAAACACTACACCCAAAATAACAATTTGGCACACCTTGATATTAAAAATCTGGCACGCTTTAAAACTGTGTCAAATTCTGGCACGATTTAATGACAATCTGGCACAGTTTAAAATTGTGTCAAATTTTGGCACTGTTTAAAAGTGTGCCAAAATTGAGTACACATAACTAAGATATAAATACCGTAAAAATTAATCGATTTCGAATTGTTTCATCGTCTGCACTCTCTCTTCTTTCATTATCAATCTTCTGCTTTCTCTCTTTTCCTCCAAAATTGATTCCCGCTTCTACACAACCCTAAGCTAAAACATATTTCATTATCTTTATGTATTTCCTCTCCCTTATCCCAGTCCATATCCTGATCTTGCAAAGCATCCCCTTAGCATGTAGTATGTGTTTAATTCATATTTTCTATCTCCCTAATCCCCGATCTCGATATTTCAAAGCAAACTCTTAGCTATTAGCTCTCTAGATCTATTTTTTTTTAAAGGTAAATAATCTTATTTTCGACAGTTTTGCATTCTAATATTTCTTATTGATTTGAATACTATATGTGTTTGTTGTGGATTAATCTGCTTCGATCTATGATTTTGAGGTTCTAATTGTTTCATATTAAAGAAATTGTTTTATTCATGAGTGTCCAATTTTTTTGTTGTAAAGTTAAATATCAATTGGGTTATGGTTGTTTTAGTCTACATACACAAATTATTTGGTAGTATTGTATTATTAAGGCTTGATTAAATTAAAGAAGTACTTTTATTTGTTTGCTTAAGGTTTTTTAGGTTATTGTCTCCTTAATTGTTTTATTAATTAAGTCCTCATATATATATATATATATATATATATGTATTTTGTAAGTTTCGGGGAGAAGCTATCTGAGAAATCATAATTTATATATCTACTTACCATTTTAGTTTGTAAATAAATTAAGGGGTTCCTTTGATTATTGTTGAGAATAAACTGATATAGGTTGTGTTTGTTTGATTTACAGGTTTTAATTTTTGATTTTCATGGGATGAACTAGAAGTAATGATGTGCAACATTGTGATAATACATTTGTAACACTATGACTTGAACAAAAGAGATCCCAACGTGAAGAGGTCGCTATGACAAATTCTTAAAAGATATAAAAAGATTCATTTTTCAATTACTCTGTTATTTTAATTTAGTGCTGATTTGCTAATAGTTTCTATATTTATCATGTATTCATAGGGACTAATGTATTTTATATCGTATTGATATGATATGTCATCTCATCTACTTTTACTTTGTATATATGTTTATATCAGATAAGATGAACGTGTAGCCCGTGAAGTGCTCAACATCGACAAATGTTTCAACCATCTAAATTTTGGGTAAGGTTTTATTTATTCTTATTTCAATTGTAAAGGCATAGTAGAATGTATCAACTTAACTCTATTGAAAATGGATAACTTTCATCTCACTTTAACTTCTTTTGTATTTTAGAAGAAAAAATGAGATAATGTTATTTGACTTTACAAGGTGTTCTAATATGTGCACCTCTATATTTTTTATTGATTTAGTTTAATCATCTCCTCCTACGCTTTTTTAAGATCCAAGAATGAAGATTGAATTTCCTTAAGACTCTTTAAGAAAAGGTTGTCATAGCCCTGAGTGATTTTCTCTATGGCTTCTTGATCTAATTCAGCTTTAAGTTTGGTCCCATTATGTAAGGAAATGTCTTCTTTGGCTTTCAAATTGATGGATCTTTTCTGTGGCCTACTTAAGTTGAAGGAGATAAGATTGCGCTTCTTGTATAATTGAGCTTTAACTATGAGGTCTTTAGGGTTAATGGTAATTAAGTGAGGACTAAAATCATTACATTCCTTAATGTTTTCACTCTCCTCACCCTCAGAAATGCCCCTTTCCATTTGAGATATTAAATGGCAATTTTCATTCTGAGAAGAATTGTCAATATCCTCAAAGTTAATTGGAACATCAAATAATTGGTTACAACTTGAGCCTTGCATCCCCACATGCATGCCAAAATTAACATTTGATGTTGTTGTGGAGACATTATCAATTTGGGACGTGTCATACATGTTGGTGGAGCAAATTGAAACATGACTAGAATTACCCCCATTTGACCCTGCCATATTTAAACCCTTAACCATTTGAGCTTCTAATATAATGGAGGATAAATCCACTGGACAAACATTGGATTTATTAGACTTACGATCATGTGCCTTAGTTAGATCTTTTGTCGATAAGTTTGGTAGGGTAGCAGGTATCACAAACCTGTAGGAAGCAGATTCACATGACTTTTGAAGAGCTGAAATGTCCATAGCACAACTTTAAGGTGATTTTAGAGTCAAATCATCCATGACATCAGCATCATATCTGAGCGCAGCCACAGTTGTAGAAATAGAAGCGTGGCAGGTAGTAGTATCTTTCATGTTGCGGATATTGTCTGATTCTTAGCTAGGAGGGGAAATATGACAGAAATCACATGACTTTTGACAACTATTATTACTTGAAATCAAAGTATTGGTTCCATGTTGTTATATAAATTAGGAAATTAGTTATATTAAATGTATTTGTCTATGTTTTTATATAGACTTGATATTGTGTAACTCCATGATATTAAGCCTTCCAAATATTTCGGTTGGTTGTCCATATTCTTAATCACATTATACACCAATACTATACTTCGCTTGCGGATCGCGCGAGGTTTAAAACTAGTATCATATAATAAGGATATAGCAGTATATCATCAAATTAAGACTTATTGTATTGCTTAGACAGTTAATATGGGCATCTTATGGACAATTATGAATTCATTATATTTGGTTCAATTTATTGTGACAATTAATATTGTTCTATTGTATATCAACTATTTTTTCATAGTTTAGTGTGATTAAATAGGACTAAGTTTTCAAATCCCAATTAATTGATATTTGTTTGCAGGACCACCTCGAGGCATCAAAATTAAAGGTCAAGTAGTGCTTGCACTATGATGATTTACGGATAATATTTTGCAACAATATAGTGGCTAAAGATAAGTGGTATGCAACAATACCTGATCGTTCTTACAACCTTGCAAAGCATGTATATTTATCTTAATTAATCTCTTTGGTGCCTGGTAAAGGTGCATGGTATGGACAAAATGTACATGTACATGTTTCATAACCATTCAATAGAATTCTTAAGTATCACACTATGTTTGTAATCATGGACCACACTATAATACATAGTATGATATTGTATCATAGTTATGAAAAATACATAATTAAAGTATCATACCCCGTGCCCCTTCCATTTACATGTTTTATACGACGTACCAACTAAACCAACGTACCCCATAATGAACCTCTCGGTTTGGGTTCCAACATAATGAACCTCTCAGTCAAAAATCCACCAAACCATTTTAAGAGTAAAATTAATGTCGTCAAACCTACCACGAGACCTTTCTTAATCCAGATAGGTAGGATTTAATCCAACCAAGCATTTAAATTCTCAAAGAACATGCATATTTAGCAATATGGGACTTCTGGATAGCATGTATATGTTTGAAGTGCATAATAAGTGATGAAGTTTCTCCAACTTCACTGAATATGTTGGCTTTAGACATTTGATGTCGAACTACATGTATGCTTTCCATTATGTTCATTCCTTCTTGTAAGTTAACCTTTTAATCTCTGTTTCTCATTATTACTCTTTTCTACATTTGAGATAGATATTCAGCACAATATTCAGGAACAACTTGTGTGGAAAGAATGTTAAAGGTTTTGATCATTTTCTTCTGTGTTGGCTATTTAAAAATCTATGCATTAGAGTTCTTCTGTGACGTGGCTTTCATTATTTATTTTTATTTTTCTTCTGTTGTTCATAGGTTTCTCTTGAGCTATCATTTATGGAAGTTGTTCGGGGATGCACCAAAACTTTGACCTTTCAAACAAAGTTTCCTTATGAAGCTTGCAGTATCAAAGTATTTATATAATATATTTCTTGAGTTTAATACTGATTTATTTCCTGAGATTTATATACTAATTTTAGAATTTAGAGTATTTATTTCCTTCTACTTTCTTTATTTCCTTTCAAACGAAATTGAGATCAATGCAAAAATTTTATCAGGGCATACTAACAGAGACAACAATAGAGTTAGCTGATGATGCTGTAAATAGAACCACCAGATATAGAGGTAGTAGAGCTTAAACAGGCATAATAATGTCAGTAAATAACAACACAGATATGTAGAAGGATATGAGGAGAAGAGGAGAAACACACCAATATAAGTGGTTCGGTAATTGCCTACGTCCACTGTGCAAGTGAGTGTAAGTATCACTATTATAAGAGGGCTCTAATGCCTTAGCAATATAATCACTCCACTTTCTCTCTCTACTGTATAAACCAACAGAGTTTTAGCTAGGGTTGCAATTATGGATCCCTTTATAAGGTAGAGGATTACCTCTATATATAACACTTGGGGGTGTAATGTACCCCCCAAGCATGTAATGATCATGTGCATGAGGATCGAACTAGTATGAGAATGACACCTGGCTAATTTTATGTAAATAATGATGACCTCAATATTCCCTCATGTGAGGGGAATGATTCGGTTATAACTGATTTGTTCATGTTTTCCAAACCCTACATGTGCTTGTAAATGCTCAGCCCTGTGTCCTTGACTGATGTAACCTCAGCCTGGATGAGTACGAGGTTGGTGAAGTCTGATAATATTGCTTTGTCTTGTCTCCAACCATGACGACCTCGGCCAGGAGGGTTGGCCGAGGTTAGGTATGAGGTAGATGTAACTTCAGCTGAGGCCGGTGAGGACATTGGCAGTTGATTGTGCCTATGAGACTTTGCTGACCTAAGCTGATGGCCAGTCGAGGTTAGTTTATGAGGGGCCAAACTTCCAAAAGATGACCTTCCTGGCGGTTTCCATAAGCTTCTTGTCAACTCGGCTGTGAGATTGGTTGAGGTTAGTGATTCAGAGTACGAGGGTGCACTTTGAGCATATCAATCACCCCTTAACCCTTAGTCTTCTATATAAATAGATGATTGAGGGGTATGTGTGTTAGGCCGAGGTTGAGTCTCCTTGCGTAATAATATATTCTTGACATATGTCACTTACTGAAGTGAAGCGTATTCCCCAAGGTGAGATTATTCTGACAGTTGTCTTTTGGGTTCCTTAGGGCAATGATGGTGGCATTAGGAATCATGCCCCGTTATTGGGTAGGTTTAAAACCCTCTTCTCTCTCCTCATTCTCTTTCTTCTTCCCATTTTCTCTCGCCTAGGCTTTCTACAACTGCCTCTCTTCAAGCCTTCCATTGTTGCGGTGTGATCAAGGTTTCCTTCGCTTCCTAACCTCTTCTTCCCTCACTCGCGACTAGCCAGGTTTTGTTTTCCACCTCTGTTTTCCATTTCCAGTCATTATTTTGCATTTCTAAATTTTTGACGAAGTTTTTCTTTTCCGATGAAGCTTTGCACCACTGCCAAGTGGTTATTAGGCTAGTCTTCTAGAGATTAGGTGGTTTTGGGATCGTTGTAGGCACCTCCAAGGTTATTTTAGCCACAAAATCCCCATTTTTACGTTTACCAGTGACTCCCCAGTCGTCTTCTCTGGCGACCTAGTTCTTGGAGGTCTTTAAAATTTTTGGTGAAAACCTTTCAGCTTCCTAGTTTGATCTTTAGTTTTGATCGAACAAGCTGTTTGCCTATTTGCAATTTGAGTCAAAGTGTAGTGCCATCTTCCTTATGCTCAGACCCTTATACCAACTAATAGAAGAATTACCATCTCTTCGTGAGAAGACCTTTAAGAAAATTAGGAAAATAGAGATAGACTAAGAGGAAGCTCGTAGTGTTAAGGCCTTTCCCCTCAGACCCATCTTTCCTCCACCCCAGAAGGTTATATACCCTGAGCCAGTCGAACCTACTAAGCCTTCAGAGGTTTCTGAGGATCCTGCACCAATGTCTGAGTCTGAGTCATCTTCCTCAGACCCCATGTTAACCTCTGAAGGAGGAGAATCTGTAGACTCTTTTCAAGAGGCTATGGACTATTCTCCTAGACAGGGTGAGGTTCATGTGGAAGCCAAGGTTTCAAGTCTTACCTCATCTCACCAAGGTGCTAGAACTTCACATAGGTCTTCTGATGTTAAAATTGTAGGGCCGAGCATGGCACTTCCCCCTCCCATTGATGCCATTCCCCTGTCGGCCGCCATCGGGGTCGAATTTTCTCAGAGGTTCCTTGGGGGTGTTCCAACACCTTCCCATACCGATGTTACTAGGGATGGTGATGACGGTGAGGATAGTGATCTTGATACGTCTGAGGAAGACAAGTATGAGAGTACCGTTAGTGAGTATGACCTTCTTACTTTTAGGCACCTTTATTCCCTAAATTCTTCCAACATCCTTAGGAAACCTCTGAGGGATGAGAGGGCCTTTGATGGTCGAGATGGAGAGATTTGTGTTTATGAGCAGATGTTTAAGTCGAGCTTTCGTCTTCCTATCCATTCATCCATCAGAGCTATACTCTCCCATATAAATCTTTCCCCTTCCTAACTATCCCCTAGTGCTTGGAGGGTTATGATTGGGTCCATCGTCCTTTGGAGGGTTGTCCACCACTTAGACCTTCCAGTTAAGATTTTAACTGGTTGTTATGTTCCCTCCTCTGCCAAAAACTACCCTAGCTATTACCACTTCTTAGCCAGGAAATCATAGAAGAAAATGCTCTTGGTTACCCAAACTTCGAACCATAACTGGAAACCTCGGTATTTCTTCTTTTCCAGGGCATGGGAATTTGGTTCGAATGAGGCCTCTGGAATGTCAGTTCCAAGGGCCCCTCTAAGGTGGGGGAAGGTCTCCCTTGCTTCCAAAGCTGAACCTGGACTTAGCCAGGACAATTACAAAAATGTTGAAGACCTACACAGTCAGGGCGAGAAGGGTCGGCTTGTTAAATATGAACATCTGATGACCCCGTATTACCTATCTCAAACAGGTTTAGGGGGGTGGTACCTTGGAAGAGCTTCGTAAGTCTTAATTTTTCTTACACAAGTTGTACCTCTTATGTTTTATATCTCTGACTAACTAACTCGGAGACTTGTCTTTTGCAGAGCGCCCAACAGGCATATCAGACGACCTTTGGGAAATGTCTGTTCCTGGTCTTGTGAAGTTAATGGAGAAAAGATGTGGAAAAAATGTACCCCCACCTACTAGCAAGAAGAACGTAGGCACCTCCAAGGCCGATGATAATAAAAAGAGGAAGTCCACGGTCGACCCAGAGCATACGAGGCAGAGTAAGGCTCAGGCTAGGGATCGTGTTATCCCCATCTCTATAGACGATGCCTTAGTTTCTCATCTAGCTCAGCTTAAAATCAGGGATAGCTTAATCGGCCACAGTTTGAAGGCTGCCGATGCAATCGGCATAATAATAACAGAAGAGGACAAGCGTTTCTTACGCTCATTGGATGTCCCGTTGTTGGCCGAGTTTGCTCTCCATAAGTCAATTCAGGTACCAATTTTTGCTCATAAGTCATAAATGTAACCTCGGCTTTTTAGAAATTATAGCTCATATATTCTTACATCTGACCTTCTTCTGCAGGGTGTCTTGTCTTTCCATCGCTTTGTTGATTGGTCTCTGAAGAGGATTACCCTTATAGAGAAAGGTCAGGAAGCTGAGAAGGTTCAATCCTCTTTGAATGCAAAGGTTAAAAGGCTGGAGGGAGTAGTCCAACAGAGGGACAACGACTTATCTAAGATCAAGAAGGACCATTACGTCGCTCTGAAGGCCAAGGATGATGCCCTTCAGTCTAAGGTTGATGCTGCAGTCAAGGCTACTTTGGTTTTGAATACCTTAAAAGAGGTATCAAGGCGACTAGAAAATGGGCAGCCGTGAAGGAGAGTGAGTCTGGTGTCTTGCATGCCTCAGACTTTGTGGTCTCAATTTTGGGCACCCTCGGTTCGCTCAGGCCTTGCAAGAAGTCGAAGAGGCTAATGCTGCCCAAGCCGAGACTGCTCCTCTCGAGGTGACAGAGACAGATTACGCCACTCACCATGATGATGGTATTGGAGTTGCGAACGTCGGCCATGATCAGACAGCTGTTGCTGCAGAGATATAAGCCCTTTTCTTGTGAAGCTTTTCGTTGTATTTTCGTAACTCTTATTTTGTGAACTTCTGATGGCTCCTTGGTACTGGTTGATTTGTAACTGAATCTTTTTAATGATAATCATTACTCCAGTCTTTTTTATATTCTACTGCTTCACATGATGTTTTGCTTCCATTGTCTTATCTCTTAAATTTTCACCAAAATAATGATGTTTAAGGTCTGAGGTCACCATATTATGATGTTTTCCCTCAAACTTTCACCAAATAATGATGTTTAAGGTCTGAGGTCACCATATTATGATGTTTACCCTCCCAAATTTTCACCAAACAATGACGTTTAAAGTCTGAGGTCATTTTATTATGATGTCTCACCTCGTAAATTTTCACCAAACAATGATGTTTAAGGTCTGAGGTCACCAAATTATGATGTTTCACCTCTCAAATTTTCACTAAATAATGATGTTTAAGGTCTGAGGTCACCATATTATGATGTTTACCCTCAAACTTTCACCAAATAATGATGTTTAAGGTCTGAGATCACCATATTATGATGTTTCAGCTCATAATTTTTACCAAACAATGATGTTTAAGGTCTGAGGTCACCATATTATGATGTTTACCCTCCCAAATTTTTACCAAACAATGATGTTTAAAGTCTGAGGTCATCATATTATGATGTCTCACCTTATAAATTTTCACCAAACAATGATGTTTAAGGCCTGAGGTCACCATATTATGATGTTTCACCTCATAAATTTTCACCAAATAATGATGTTTAAGGTCTGAGCTCACCATATTATGATGTTTTACCTCACAATTTTTTACCAAATAATGATGTTTAAGGTCTGAGGTCACCATATTATGATGTTTCACCTCACAAAGTTTCACCAAATAATGATGTTTAAGGTCCGAGGCCACCATATTATGATGTCTCACCTCACAAAGTTTCACCAAATAATGATGTTGAAGGTCTGAGGTTTCCATATTATGATGTCTCACCTCACAAAGTTTCACTGCATAATGATGTTCAAGTTTTGAGGTCAACATATTATGATGTTTCATCTCACAAATTTTCACGAAATAATGATGTTTAAGGTCTGATGTCACCATATTATGATATTTCACCTCACAAATTTTCACCAAATAGTGATGTTTAAGGTCCGATGTCACCATATTATGATGTCTCACCTCACAAAGTTTTACCACATAATGATGTTTAAAGTCTGAGGTCACCATATTATGATGTCTCACCTCATAAATTTTCACAAAACAATGATGTTGAAGGTCTGAGATCACCATATTATGATGTTTCACCTCACAAATTTTCACCAAATAATGATGTTTAAGGTCTGAGGTCACCGTATTATAATATTTCACCTCACAAATTTTCACCAAATAATGTTTAAGGTCTGAGGTCACCATATTATGATGTCTCACCCTACAAAGTTTCACCAAATAATGATGTTTAAAGTCTGAGGTCAGCATATATTGATGTCTCACCTCATAAATTTTCACCAAACGATGATGTTTAAGGTATGAGGTCGCCATATAATGATGTCTCACCTCATAAATTCCCTATTTTCGGCACATCAACCATGCCAAATGTAATCTCTCTACCCTTGGCAATTCATCCATGCCATGAAAAATAATCCCTATCACATCTTATCAATTACACCTAGATTATATCACTTTAGTTTAACTATGTATTCTAATCTACCCCCACCCACACGTGCATATATGAGAGACTTGAAAATATTTAGAGAATAATGAACAAGCCCAAGTTCAATCGATATGGCACTCGGACATATGAGGTATCATGATAAGAGGCTTTAGCGTGTAGTCGTTGTCTTCAAAAGCCAATCTCAAAATTCCCTCGAATTACCTACAACACTTGTTAAACAAATCGTATTGCGGTAAGTACGGGTATCATTCCAACTTCCAAGGTGAAATAATTATTGTGAAAACTACCAATTCAATTTTTTTTATTAAAATCTTTTTTCCTTTTTTTTTGAAAAACAATTTGAAGGGAAAATTAACTACTAAATGCTAAAATTAAAATTATGAAATGACTAAATAACGAAAAATAATGTGCAACCAAGTGTGATAAATGTGAGAAAGTCAAGATATGGGATTACACCACATTATCAATTATTTTAATTTCTTAATTTATTAATTTAGAATATTTCGAGATAATATTAAATCGATAATCTAACTCTTGTTATAATTATAAATTTAATTAAAAATCCAAAAAATAATTTAAAAATGTCACACGATGAAAAATTAAGAATTATACTATTTTCAAGAAAATTACCCGCTAGGATCAATTTAATAAAAACTGTATCAATTATGTAATTTTAACACCGAATTAATATTTAATTTTAGGAAAAACCTGTCTCTATTTCGATTCCCAAAATCAAAAATTAATTTTTAAAATTAATTTACTAACTCTCTTTACATAAATTAATTTGTGACAGTTTAAATTAATTAACCTAGAAATATAACATTAATGAAATTAATCAATTAATTTAATATCATACGCAGTGCATCCCACCTCTTGAATGGGCTATTTAGCCAAACATTCTCATGTTAAAATAAACAACACTCAATAATATAACAAGAATGAAAAGGAAGGGGAAAGAAATGCAATACACAATATTTAGTTGTCGAATAGTGCATCCCAACTCTTCAACAATTTTTCAACACTTGATCACACAAATAAAAATAAAAACTAAACCTAAAAACCTATTATAATATTAAACAAATTTTTATGTATTTTTCTGAATTTTTTTGGTTCCTACTCTGTACATAATATACATTGACTTTCTCTCTTTTTGCAGTCTCCTACGTCTGATATGAAAGGCTTCTGTAAAATGAGATGCTTCCTTCCCTTTTAAAAGCCCACGATTTTTCTTTCGTTGATGAGATATTTGAGGGATTTAAATTTTGGTCAAGTCAAAGGTTTTGTTTTTATAGGCACGTGGATTTTATTGATGAAAAGAGGGATTGGGTAAAAAAAAAGGTAAATTCCTATTTTTAAGGAATTGGTTGAAGGCTGGTTATGGAGATTTGAAATCGGGTGAGTGGGTAAATGGATATGGTGGAGTTTGGCGGTTGGGTCGCGTGTTAAAGGTTGATGGAGGTCTCCCGATTTTAATGGGATAAAGGGTTCAATTCAGGTTTGTCCTCGGGTTTCGCGGGTTTAACTGCTGGAGTTGTTGTGGGTTGGTCCGATTTGGGTAGGGGCACCGGCGGGATTGAAGGTCGGGGATGGATTGACTGGAAGTCGATTGTTGCAACTGGTCGGTTAAGCTCTGACATTTTTTTGGGGTTGGTGTTTGGGGTTTAAATGGGTATATAGAAATGGTGGGGTTTGTTAATGGTGGGTACAATATAGGGGGAATGGAAGTGGGTTTGATTTGGGATATGGAGGTTTAGGAGAGAGAAGATGTGGGAGGTTGAAGATGGAGTGGTTTTGATTTGGTGTGGTGAGGGTGTAGATGAGGGTGAGTGAGAGTTGTTTTAGGTGTGGTTGAGGGTAGGATAAATGTGTATGTGCGTGTGTGTGTGTGTGTGTATTATTTGTACCCAAAAATTAAAAATATTTAACTAACTAAAAAAATTAAAATCCATAAATTAAAAATTAAATTCTTAATAAAATAAAACTAAACAATATAAAGTCTAAAAAAATAAATAAACTTCTAATCCTAAAAATAAAAGATTTAAAATAAAATAATACTAATAAACCTAAAAAAATATTAATAAAATGAAACTAAAAAAAAACTAAATATCAAATAAATAAATAAACTCATACCTAAAAATAAATAAAAATAGCCGATGCAAAAATAGAAATACTCGGACCCTAAGAATTACAATTATACTCACGCAAATAAAATATAAAATAAATTCTAAAAATACATACGACTCAAAAAATATAAATAAATTCTAAAAATTAAAAACGATTCAAATAAAAATATAAAAAAATATAAAATACAAACTAAACACACATGGGGCTCGGGTGATGGACTGGGCTCGGTGTAGGCTTAGATTTGGTTCGGTACTAGGCTCGAAATTCATCGGGGCAGGCTCAAATAGGGACTCTGACTTCGCAGGCTCTCTTGGTTTCTTCATTGAACGCTTTTAACCGCTACTTTGTCCCAATTACGCCGATTTAGCATCATTTAATACCGCAACTGCGTATTGACCTGCAAAATAATTAAATATGAATACAAGGAAAATTCTAATTAAAACGACTGACTAAAATGAATCTATTCGGGGCATAAATTATACTCTTTTGGGTGCTTATCATATCATCCCGGCCATCCTTCCCTCATGCGGTAGTTGTTGTCTCCCCAATGTTGGTGGCACTTGAAGAGCTACCAAAGCATGAATCGGTGCTAGAAAAATGGTGGCTCCAAAACCTGTATCTATGGTGGATTTAACATATGACCTCATTGATCAAATTTTCTTAGATTTTACTTTTTAAGTCTCTTATTTGATAGCCTGCCTCCCAAATCCATAACAACATCCATGAAAATATCCATTATGATCCCTTTGCAACTAGAACACTAGTCCCCCCTCTGCTTCTTCCATGACTGATATTCTAAAGATTGGTCCTTATGATGTGGTTTATTTTCCTCTTGATTTGAAAGAGTTTTCATGTGATCGATCCACCTTTTTTATCATGGCAAGAGGTATAATCCTTATATGAGGTCTTGAATTTTTGAAAATTAAAACTAGTCTGATAATGTAATAAGGCCTCATTCACCAGTTGTATAAGTGGTGTATGTTGGATTCCCCAAAAGTATACTTTGTATATTATAAGTTAAAACATTAATGAAAATTCCATCATCTTCTCCTCGACGTTGACTTCTTCACTAGCAAACAAAGATAATTTAGTGAACTCCAACTCATACTCAACCACTGTCTAGTAACACCCCTTATTTTGCACGTATCTGGTGGCCAAGCCTATGTGTCGAAGATAGGGCACATCAACAATTTATACCATTATCAACATCAATGGTAAATAACGAAACTAAAAACATCCATAACAACAAATATACGATACAAATACACCCAGATAATAAATAAGAGTCTTTATACTTGAATCAATAAAACTGAATAAATCTCTATGATATAAATATCTCAATTGTTCCAAAACCCAAATGGAGTATAAACAAATCAGGAACCCACTACAATCCCATAACAATATCTCAAAATAATGAAGTGGAGAGTCTAATAGAAATGAAATACTAAAATGAATAAACATCATACATCGGAGGATATATAAATTAGGTGATCGGAACACTGCAAGTCTACATGTCCAATCTTGTTGCTCTATTTTAAACACCTTATAACATTTTGTATGAAAATAATGCGGATTAGACCCCATAATTTGCAACAATACATTACTTTATCCAAACGGTATTATATGCGACTCATTTACGTATCATGTCATCCCCACCGACACTCACACCTCACCTAACCTCACTTTCTACAATGATATCTCATAGTCATATACCAAACAAATACCACAAAATGTAAGCACTAAAGTTACCAAAACTAATAGTATATCGAGTGTAAGTCTGACCTTGAACTACAATCTAATATCATCACTGATTAATTAATGTTATGCCAACACCAAACTTGAAGTATAAAAAGTTATATTTTCACAAATTGACTAATAACAAAGTTAACGCTAGTCTCATAGTTACCTAAATCAAATAATGGCTAACTAGATTAAGTCCATCATTAGGTATAATCTACTACCCTCCACCATACTTACATACTCTCTATTCATTACTAGGATAACCATGGCACTACCAAACCTCCTGATCAATTGTATATCCTTATATCGTTAACTATTATATCATACCATAGTCATATAACTAAACCCTCACCAGACAAGGTATCACACTTGTAAACATCCAGTAGGTTATGCTCATTATTGGCTAGTTGTCCTATAATAATCAAAATGAATAACTATAAATATTCACAAAATTAGCTACAAACTTCCACCTATTATTACTGTATAATATTACAATCACTACTCATGTGCTAGATTCCCCATACATATGTAGTACCCCTATACTACACCATAGTCTTATAAAGAAAACATATTACATTACCCCCTAAGTGTAAATTTTATATTCTCTTATAAATATGTCCCATCATTGAACTAGCTACACATATAAGCACATCACGAAGGCATCAATCCTAGTCATTACTCTGGCACCCCCGTCGTATAACCATTGACCTAAATCTCTTGACGGATCAGCTTCCTATGTATCTCGTATGCGAGAATATCTATAAACAACACGTAGGATTTGGCATATATACCTAAAACAGGGTATGTCCAAAAATAGCACACAAAGTTTATATATATATATATATATATATATAGAGAGAGAGAGAGAGAGATATATATATTAATACATGTAACTGAATGTAATACACCAATCTAACTGTACAAAACATGTCATGTGTATCCAAAATATATCCTCAATCTCGAATGAATAATCAAACAAAATATATGTGGCCATCTCGAATCTTCCCCCTTTTTCCTTTTTCAGGGATCCATTCAGCATGCGCACGCAGGATTGTGCCCTTTCTCGAGGCGCTCGATCATCATCAATGTAGGGTAATCTGTAGAGATAGAGTTACCAACCTATTTTGCACAAAATAGGCAAAATAAATGTTGCTACGTCAAGAGAATGGCATCAAGGGCAATACTGATGTATGCAAAACCAAATAGTTCAAAGGTATAGGGAATAAGTTATGAAATGGGAAGGTGTTAGGCACCCATCCCGCTCTTTCGGTCTCTCATGGGCATGTGTTAATACCCATCCCCCCCTCTCGGTGTATCATGGACATGTGTTAATCTTCTCATGTTAGACTCTATGAAGTGTATGATTATGTGCGTAATATAGATGGAGAACGGAATCGTTCAACTCGCATCATGGAAAAGGATCGAGTGAATTAATCCTTAAGAGTGTTCTCAAAAAATAATAATTCAAAATATAATATGAGTCTTTGCTGAATCACAAGTCGTTATGGAAAAATGAATCTATATATCGGACAAAACACAAGCATGCAAGAATATACATTCATCAAGAATATATATATAATAAAAACAATATAACAAATAAGCATAAAGTAGGACTCGAATCTCAAAATTTACCAAAGATGCCTACATAGCCCAAGGGGCATCAAAGTCCTCATAGTTCGAAGATAATGTAGGGTGGGGTTTAACCCATAAATCCAAATGGGGGATTTCTCTTCTTTGTGTGTGTAGGGATAAATGTGCTTTAAATATGAGAATGTGTAGTGAGAATTCCTCTTTTATAATTTATGGATAAACTCCCTTTTTCTTATTTTTGGTTTTTTTTATGAAAATAAAGTATATGAAAATACTACTAATAAAGGTTTGAGATTAATGTATGTGATGTAATGAAATAAAGTGCTATAGTAAAGATAAAGCAATTAATAGTAAAGTAAGAGAATTTAGAGAAAATGATGGAGAATTGGACCTCCTTATGAACATTTAAAGTGGATCTTGAGTGTAGATACGTTGATCTTACAATGGGATGAAGGTGATAGGAGGATATGGGGGATTTACTAAATGAAGTATGAAAATGATGGAATGGGATATGAGAGATAGACTTGTTTGGAAGGGAACAACTCTGAATTCGAGATAATATTCTCTGAATTGCTGAGAGGAATGTTCAAGGGTGCCTTTGAAAGTGAGGCCATGGCCTCTATTTATAGGGCTAACGGGGGTGAGAATTGGCATG